>OZ037738.1:20000-1220000 GCA_964035505.1 Watsonalla cultraria
CGGAACTGGTAAACTGCAGTGTTGGAGTGCTCTAATACCATGTTTGATTAGATCCTCTGTCGTCTTATAATAATACATTATACTTGTTATATGCATCACTCAATTCATTATATGTATTTCATTGATAACAACTATGAAACACAATACAGCAGGTTCACGCTGCTGACTACAGTCCAGAGGTATTGCGGGTAGCATAAACAAAAAACTCGAACTCAAACTCAAAATACTTTCAAATCGTCACAATTAAGTACACGATTCCACAGTAACCGTTACTGCCGTGTCAGGAAGGTTGCTTTTACCGAGAACTACCTAGCAAGGCATTTTTGTGGCATTAATACAGAAGTGTAGTGGAAGCGTTCTCGTGGGTGTGATAGTGATGAGCCATGTCGCCGGACAGGCCTCGAGTGGTGGCGTGTGGGAGACGAGCGCGGTGTTCACGCATCGCGCGCCACTGGCGACGCCCAGTAGGCTCAGGACAGTACCGCAACTACAGCCACTACTTCTTTCTAAGGATTATATTTATATCTAGAATTTCACCCTGTAGTTATAATATTTTTTTTTTGATATCTCTGGGGATGTCCTTCAACCTTTCCTGTTCAGTCAATGATTATGAAAAGGACAGACAGAGTAAGCAACGGTTAGGCCGATCAAGTTTTATCAATGAAATAATAATTTTATTCAGTGAGAATATTTTAGCTTTGATTATATACCACAGATTATGAAATAATTATTTATTTATGTTATAATAATATTAGTTCCTTATGAACCTGAGTCGCTGTCCGTGCGTGTTCTGTGTCGGCGTCGTGGCCATATATATCGCGGCGCGGCGCTGCGGGCCTCACTCACCGGGCGCACGCCACTCGCGCTCCTCGCTACACCTGCCTGCTCGCGGCCTCATCAATACCTCTACCCGTAAGTTTTATAATTTTTTGTATCAGTGAATGGGCTTGTTCTTCAGAAGGATTGTATTAGGAACAACTCGTAGATAAAAAAAAGTTGAATTAACCATGAAGCTTTGCTTAAAATCAATATTTCTACACGAAGAATAAAAAATTTTTTAGAACACAAAGTAATTAGTTAAACTAGTTTGATTAGTTCGTTCTGTATTGAGTTTGACTGCCAATCAACATGTACAATGCACTCATCCTACGGTCGGTCATGTTAGAAGTGCACATGAGCGCGCGTTGAACTCTTTTATTGGAACTCTGGTATTCATGTGGTGAGGCGCAGTGTTGCTAGGGACTTTGAATGACCCACGTTGGGCGCCATAATATAATAAATCCTAAAATATGGTGATTTTAATTTATTATTTCCTTATCCCAATTACTTCCCCTGTTCGTAGAAACTTGTCACTGAGTCTACCAGCTTTATTGGAATTCATTATTTCAATATCGTTATTTTTTAATCGTTTTTAACCGGCATCAAAAAGAAAGGTTATCAATTCGACTAAGTATAAAGTATTTTGATTGTTTATCTTTGTTCCCTCATAACTTTTGACTGGGTGAACCGATTTCGATGATTCTATTTATATTTGAAAGCAGTTTACTTTTTTATATTTTATTTATGTAATGAGATGATATTCTGTAATCTGATAAAACGTACTAAGTAATTGCTTCAAGCCTTCACACATGAGTCCTCGATGTACCTGAAAAAGGTGTTACTACACTCACTTTTCACCCAATGTATTAAGATGCCAACATGACAGATAGGAAGCCACAGGTCCCTTCTTAGAATAAAATAACTATCGTTTAATATCAAAAGTTAATTCAATAGCAAGTGAACCTACGCACTGTAAGGTTTCATCTCATCTCCCTGGATGGTATAACTGCGGGCGCCGCGGAGGCCGCTCCCTCACAAAAACATTCAATACTCAATAACGGTCGAGATAAAAAATGTCTCTTCAGTTTTTATTTGACGACTCGATTCAACTAATTGAATACTTTCCTTGGAATTATGTGTCCTCAATTTAGATTGTTGTCGTCGTTGTTGTAGTGTAGAGCTTATTTATCAATGTTATGGTCAGTTAAAGCAGCACAGTGAGACGAGCGCGTTGCAAGGAATTAAATCTCTGAACGAAAACGACCACAACTGTTGTTTTCTCCACTCAGAATAAATTTCAGCAATAGTTGTGTTGGGTCGCAAAATAAAATTTACGTGTAAATTGGCATATAATATGATGGTTAGTATGTCATTAACACCAATAATATCAGTTCACATAATTGGAATCCACTCCGTTGTCTGTTTGCTCGTAAATACCGAGATATTTTCTGGTTCAATTGTAAGACAATTTCCGCATCCGTCCGCCGGCGCGCGCCGGGGACACACTTCCGGCACAAAAAAACAACGACTCCTGTTACCTCCGCTCCGGAGGCTGGGGGCGGAGGGCTGCTCCTATACTTTGCATTGAGACTAACGAGACTGAACATGTAACTGGAATTTTTGTCTCAGACATAAATATTTATATATATTAATACTTATAAGTATTCTCTGGTATCTGGCGAGTCTTCCAGAGGAGAGTAAACATGTAGTAAGTACATTAAGGTTATTATTGTTTGTTATCCTTTGCACCAGATCGCCATAATACCAGATGATCGAAGTAATACCTATCTAAATTCATTCACTTGAATCGTCTCAAAGTGAACCAATGCAAAATGCCAGGCCCGTTGTCGCGCCAGTTTCCGAAGTCTCCTTCGATAACTTCATTCCATACTGCGCATAATTACGGCTCGTTGCTGTAGACATAGTTTATGTGTGTAATAATGATATTTATTAGTATTAACATGGTTTGCTTTACAATGCGAAATAATACTTTAATTTCTTAAAATGGGTAGTGTAATATGGAGTCTGATTGTCCGGCTATTCTCTGAATCGGCAGGACCGATTTTAATGGGACTTTCATTGGCAGATAGCTGATGTTCCAAGAAGTAGCCTAGGCTACGAAGTAAAGCCACCGATGAAATGAATGGTGAAACCGGGAGGCACAGCTAGTTGTAAATATGTCGCGATGTGTGCAGGTGCAGCGTGCAGTGAGCGTGCATGGTGGTGTCGGCGTGGTGTGGCGGCGGGCCGCTGGTGTCCGCCGCGCTGCTGCTGGCGCTCGTGGCCGCGACCGCCGCGTCCTCCCTCGACCAATACAAGCGCGCCGAGAGTCAGTACACTATCACACATTACAATTTCTTCGGCGTTGGTAACGTTGTCGAAATTCCGCCAGATATATTTTAGTGGCATGTGAGAGCGAGCCAATTGTTCCCATTGCAATTGGGATCGTGGGCATGTTTCCATTGCAAAAGAAGTAACATTAATACTTAGATCTAAGTTTCATGTCGGTACTTCTTAGAAGCCTAGTTCTTGAACCAGTGGTAATATCCTCGTCTCTCATGAGTTCCTCACCAGATTCTAAGCTGCACTTTCCATGAATGGTTGGTTGTGTGTTTAAGTTATATATATAGTTTGTGTTGTCGTCAGTGTCCCCGGCGCCGTTCATGATGGCCTCCCGCTACGGACGCTCCGGCCCCCGGCTCATGCCGCCCAGGAACGACAAGTGAGTCACATACACACACACACATCCGACTACTGTATGAACACAACACATGAACAGTACATAGTTATTGGATCGATAAAATTTGTTTTTTTTTACATTATTTTTGTTTATAATTTGTTTTAGAGATTTACTGCTAATTCTATTCATACTCCAGAATATTCCATTCCAAATCATAAGGGTTACTCGGTAGACGTCGACGTAAATGTGCTCAGACTGAATCTCCTCGCCTTCACGTAGGTTCTTCATGAACTCCCGTTACGGCAAGCGGTCGGAGCCCCCCCTCCCCACGTCCCCGCTGCCCTCCCCGCGGGGCCCCGCCCGCGGCCGGGGGGGAGGGGTGCGGGGCGCGCGGGCGCTGCTGTGTGAGTACACCGGGGTGTACCCGCTGTACCGGTGCGTGGCGCGCGTCAGGTACAACAGGTCAGTCAGCACGGATGAACTACACCCAACACCAGTATACCACCACGGTCTGCTGTCTAACCATGTCTCTTACAGCCATGATAGTTCGGTCCTCAGCGTACAGTCCAACAAAGTAAAATTAGTAACAAATGTAAGCGTCCCACCGTATTCAGCGATCTTCTGTTAGGTGGAAGAAAAGTCCCCAGTCGAGCAGCTCCAATTTTCGAACGGATCTCGTTTATGTCTAACCTCCTAATCAGTCTCATGATGTGATTTTATAAACAGTGGTGGTAAATGCTCATGGGAAGGCCTCTGGTCTACGGGTGTAACTCCAATGTCACAATGAATGAGTCGCAGAGAGCAGTTTAATCGGCTTTTTAACTGGAATCCATACCATACCACTGAATGCTAAACAGACAACAGTCGCTCTAACCCAAAACGTGCTCTCCTTCTGTGTCGTACAGCCTTAGGAATCATAATTCCTAAGGCAGTATGATAAACGGAATAAAGCTACTAGTTTTTCTCTCCACCAACTGTAAAATAAGTATTTATTGTGTGTATGTATAGTACGACCAGTCGCTCAATGTATTGTAACAATGATAATTCTTTCCGCAGGAGACACTACGACGACCCCGGCGCTGGAGCAGTATAAGCAACCTGACACACACACACACACACACACACATCCTGTGATCACACCTAGTCAAAGTTTACGAGCACAAATAAAAAGCTTATAATTACCTTGCAAATGAGATGTTAATCATAAAGTTAGACTTAAGACGTTTTTGTATTTTCTTCAGAATGTTTGTGGTGTTAGACTTCATTGAAATATTTGAGAGAACGCTTTAACCCATCTGTCTGATTTGTTTCACTGAATGATGTCTCCTGCCTTTGTTTTAACTGAGGGTCAATAAATTCCTTTACAATGTACTTCTAACAATATTCAATTCGCTACAAGGTGCTGGTAGATTGGGTTATTGTCATAAACAGAACTATGCAAAGCACGAGAGTGATTATTCCACCGGAGACCAAGCTCCATACAAGCGACGCGCTACAAGTGTGCACTCACACATACACGGTGCAACGTCCCCCGCGTACTCTCACGCCATATTCTATACTCTGACAGAGCGTGCGTGAACTCATCCGTGAAAGCTTATGTGTGTGGGTACTTGTATGAAGTTTGGCTTCTATATAATGTTATAATATAATGTTAGTGTCGAGGTGAGTGTCGGCTGGTCACCGTCTCGACTACCATCATCACGCGGTAACTACTGTGTGCTTAGATTAAGTGCTGTTGTGAACTGACTCCGAGTTTGATTTGTGTTCAATATAGTTGTTGTATATGTGCGTGTGTCCTCGCAGTTGGCTGCATGCTGGCGGTGGTCTGCGCGAGGACTCACTCTACCGTTCTGTACACAATCAATAAATGAACTGGGTTCAAAGAGTCTTTCATTTATTTCGTCATTCTTTGAAACCTGAATAACTACTTAGAATCTATTAATCAGTTAGCACCTAAGATTTTGTTTCACACCTGTATTAACCGAAGGTCTATGTGTACTTATAGTACACCCACATTTAGCCAGTCAAATGTATGTCCCATGTAATAGAGGGCGAGCCTATTGCCATTAACCGGCCACTAATCCAGACTCCGGGCTGCTACTGGGACATTACACATGGTAAAACCCAATATCACTTTTCGCAACACGCGGATCGAATCCAGGACCTCGTCGACCACTCGTCGACGACACACGTCAATGAGGCAGTTGTAATTCGTTATAATTTTAATTTAATACAAAATTTTAATAAAACATGTCGTTGCTGTGGTCAGCCTGATGGTGAAGGGCTCGTGAAGCATACGTTGTGACGTCATCACTCGCAGCTGGAACTATTCGCTCTTCATTAAAATTGTGCCAACATTATGAGAGACGAAAGAGTCCCACTTTAGCTAGCATGCCGCCTCCACTCCTCCCCCTCTATGAAGTACTGGCGACCTCATTAAACACAGGAACACTACTCTAAGATAGCATTCTTATTTAGGTTTTCTCACTATAATTTCAATAACCATGTATATATGTGATACCTATTTTATCTCACATCATAACAAATACTAGGTAATTTTTGTATTTGCACTACATTTTCCAATCTAAGTATTACTGTTAGCTCGTCTACAAGGCTTGTTTGTTCCTCACCAGACTTACAGAAGGTGTGAATATATTAATATTATAAAACTGAGGAGTTTCTTTGTATGTTTGACTGCACACGCTGATAACAGGAAAGGTTTGAATTAAAAAATCATTTTAGTGTCGGATAGTTCACTCATTGAGGAAGGCTTTAGGCATTATAACATCACACTGCGACCAACGGGAGCGAAGCGTCGATAGAACATACATGCATATGCTCACGCCTGTATCCCATGGAGGTAGGCAGAGACCACCGTTCACCACATGCTACGATCCTAACATACTTTTTTCGCTTCATCCACATTCATTCGATAGAAAAAGTTACTAAAACGGGAAAAAAATATATTATAGGAAAGTACTTTACAGAGATTTCATTGTTATTCCTACGCAGCTAGAACCGCGAGACACAGCTAGTACAATATAATATGATTGTGATAGACACGAGATGAGACTGGAATGTGTAATGACGTGTGTATCGATATGAATCCATGATGTGTAGGTATAGGTAATGCGATTAGACCGGATTAGACGGCGTGCGGTGCCGCATTATAACCGTCTCCGGTCCTCAATTAGAATAGTTAGCGAGGAGACTGCGAGCTATGTCCCTTACTTTACATATACGTACGAGTAGGGATCGCTTTGACTTCTTCTGAAGTGCACTTATCTACTGAGTACACACTGAAGTCACAATTTTCTTATAAAACTATTTAGTCTGTTTGAACACAACGTTTTGCTAAATTACGTAACGGATCTTGATACAGTATTTTCTAACATGTAGGAATTGAACTCAGATGGGCTTACCTATATTTAAAATCTCATATTATATTGAAAACTCAAAATTCTCTAATAGTCTTAGAAATCGTAACCCGAAGCGAAATGAGAGAGTATAAAAATCAGACGATGCCATACTAAGTACAATGGTACAGTCCTGATGGCAGGCTACTGCATCCTGCTTACACAGCGCGTCCACTCCTAAACCTCCTCTAAAAGACTTAAGAAGTCATATTGGAGTGATGGAAACGGTTTGTGTTCAATCATTATAATGTCTCAAACAATTTCCATATTGTATTGTACACTAGCTGTGCCCCGCGGTTTCACACGCGTAGATTTAGTTTCATCCTTATTTTCGCGGAACCCTAATATTATTATTAAATTAAAGTAGTAACACCACCTACCTGCCAGTGAAAGTCCCGTTAAAATTGGTCCAGCCGTTTCAGAGATTACCCGGAACAAACAGACAGACAGACAGACAGACAGAAAAAATTTAAAACTTGGTTTTTCAGTGTCAGTCGCGAGTATGTTATCATATGCACTTAGTGAAAAGCTGTTATTTAGGAATTACAAACAGACACTTCAATTTTATTTACCTGTATGTGTGTATGTATGTATAGATGTATAGATAATATAATACCTACATTTTAAATTCAAAGTCCTAAGACGTGATATTTTGAGGTCGCGTTCTTGGTAAGCTTGTAGGTGTACTCTAAAAAAGGGTTGAACGAAATTGCACCCCTAAGGGGGTAAAATGGGGGTTGAAAGTTTCACGGGCAAAACCTTATTATATTATACTAACTTCCGTCCGCAGCGTCGCCCGCGTTTTATTGGAGATCCATAGTTCAACTCGATTAATGTTACTCAGTGATATGTTATTCGTGAAATATTTCAATCAGACCAAGTCGGTCCTCTTTATAACATTATGTAGTATAGATTGTAATATTAAATTAGTATTACTATTGAGCACCGATCGCTCCGTTTATGAGAAGTCTAGAAATACTTATCTCAAATTAATTTATTTAATATTTCAACATTCTGCTGGCTTCGCATTGCATCTTTGCAATCCTATGAGTCTCTACAGCGAAGTGATTAATTACAAGATTCTCATAAAATGATTGCGGGCAGTAAAGTATTGGTCGTAGCCTTTGATGGCATTGCGCCTGTAATTGACTCTTTATTGCAGGGCAGGGGGTCCGCGGGGGGTGGTAGGGGGTCGGCAAGGGGGGGAGACCCTACTGCATCAATCAATCAGGTGAATGAAGAGATACTTGACTTTTTATAATATCCATTTTATTAGAGACGATCAATTTGCTTGCAACCTTTACAGACGGTGGCTGCGTATTCTATGATTAATCGAAAAAGTGTACCTACTAGGTAATATTATGTGAAGTTATAACATAGCCTTAAATAACTGTATGTAATGTAAATAAAAGTATGAAAGAAACGGGATATTCCGTATAGTATTTATTTGGGGCTTTCCGGCTGAGGACTGTACTGACCTACACCAAGCTCCACCTTCCTGGAAGATCTTTTATCAACTCGACTGGTACGTTAACCTAAGTTATCGTAAGAGAAATGACGTTCAATAAGTGTTCCAAGTGTCCCTTATGTTGAATAAAACTTTTTGATCTGATTATATTTGACTATGTACGTCTGGGTTTCGTGCACCATGTTATAAAGAATATTATCGTCAACTGCCCCGACAGATAAATTAAGTAAATTGTACAGAAATAATGTTATATTATTAGTAGGTGTTCCCGTGAACTCCGCCGCGGGGTTGTGTTGTGTACTGAACGGCGATCTCTTGCCCTGTTCATTATTTGCACAGCCCTTGTATCAATGAATGGGCCGTGACTAGAGGGGGGACTGGAGGGAGGACTGGAGGGAGGGAGGGGCAGGAGATGAGTGCAAACACCTGACTACTAAATAATCAACAAAAATGGATCACTGTACCCTACGGCGCGTCGGCCGCACCTCACACCGAGACGGTGACAAATGTTACACCTTACAGACAAGTGAAGTCAGAGAATAACGATGAGTGCCGTTGTATTCAATAGGTGAGTCACATTGCCAGGGCTCCTTGCAGGGGAGGAGGACAAATGGATAGGTAGCTTTTAGCTAATAACTAAGCTCAACCCGTGTGCGAAAAACTATCAACACATTTTGAGCCACGTTAACGCAAGCACGTTCGTCGACGATAGAACGTGTCCAAACATATGGGGCATGGGGCACTGCAGTACTAATACCGACGAGTAGATACGCGTCGGTGTGCACATCGGCGCAGTGTTTGGAGAGCCAACAGCCAACAGGCGCTGTTTGCGAACAAACAATACAATAATACTCACTTATCTATCATCACTGGCTTGTCCTTTGAACAACGACACGACAAGTGCTGGACTATTACTTACTAACTTCAACCCGCGACTTCACCCGCGAATATTTTTTTCAGGATCCTAACAGGTTCAGCTTAAAAATATAACGGAGACACTTTGTTGTATGTGTTGTGACAAAATGTATACAGAGAGGTAAGAATATTACTGCTCGACTGTGGATTGTACCTTCACCTTAAGACCGCAGCCAAATATTGTTGTGTTCACAAGGTAGTGAAGTCACAATGCTTCATGGCGAGAGTAATGGAGGCGCTGACCTAGAGCATAGTGGGAATCATCCATTCTCTAGGTACCTATGTTAGCTAAGTGATTCATTGTATGATACGCAACGTGCGAGTGCCACCCTTGGTGTTTGTCACGTTTATAGGGTGCAGTAGCTTACCATCAGGTCGAAAGTAGGTAGGTTTGAAGTATGAAAGAAAAAAACATCACCAACACAGAAACAAGACAGATTGTGATGACACTTGAAGAGGCCGGGCAGATAGCGTCCACACCACCTCGCGGCCAGCGAGCCGTGACTCCTGATTGATCTGATATGTCGGACAAACAGGCCTGTAATTACGTTGTTTGTGTAATAGCAGTCATGTTAACACTCTGATCGTTCCGGAATGAACACTGATTGTTCCGGCGAGCGGGCGCCGGTACACGGCTATGACATGGTGGTACGTGTTAATATAATAACTTCCTTCTAACCGAATTTCGGTCACGACGGCTAATCTCAACGAGGATTAGCCATCTCTGCAGGAGACATTATAGTGCACGAGTGTGTGCGCAAACACAAGTGCACTCTTTATTCTGCAGACCGAAGAGAAATAAGGACTATACCTACAAGGACTATATTATTTATATGAGTTATTGAGTCTATTCAGCGAAGGTTTTTGAGATTTCTGCAATATAAAAGTGGTTGTTCTGATTACGACTATAATGCAAGATGTGCCAGATATCATTTCTTACCATTACAGGAAAGACGTAACATAGCTGATATAACCATGCTTGTGAAAATTATTCAGAATGATATTGATTCTCCGTATTTATTGTCACAAATTGGAATTAAGGTGCCAAATAGATCTGTGAGGATACCAATATATTTGGATATTCCTCACAGTTCTACGAACTATAGACATAACTCGTTTTTACTTAGAACTGCGAAAGCAATTAACTCGGTTGATCATTCTGAACTTGACTTATTTAATTCAAAGGCGCATACATTCAAAAGATTACTCGCAAAGTCCTGGTTCTCGAATTGCGAAGCAGGTTAAGTGTAACTCGCTTTGTTCTGGCTAATTCTTATAAATAAGTAGTTACTTAAATGCGAAAACATGTTAATGGTTTACTCGTTACTGTTATTTAAGCTATCTTTTGTATGTTTTATAAACTGTATGTTTTCCCTTTAAATAAAAAATAAAAAAATAAAAATAAATATTAATTTCACTCACGTCTTACCTAACATGCCTACTTACAAACACAGTTAACAATACAATTACATAGTTGAGTAAACTTTACTGGCATTCTAACAAAAATTAAGACTAAGCGCCTGACATAAATAAGTAGCAAACATTCCGCAATGCAACTAGTTGCGGACATGTGGACAATCGGATCAGGCACCTCCTACGCACTTGATTGTGATATCCATTGAAGACTACTAACTAAGTATGGATACACGGCACTTAATTGAACCAAACCAATGTGACACTTCCTAAATATTCGTATATCTGTCATAATAGACAAAAGATCATGTGACTGAGTCAAGTCAACAGTCAAAAAGTCAAAAATATCTTTATTCGATTAGACTTTATCCAAGCACTTTCAAATCGTCAGAATGACACAATTTACAGGATTATACATGCTACCGCCACGTAGTTGCGTGGTACGTACATACGTAGCTACCAGGGGCCCAACCATGAGCTCTTATTGCAATGTTAATTCATTTGTGCGACAGTGACAGATGTATACACGTCACATACATCTGTCTCATAAATGAGTGAAACTATCAGGGCAATAAGAGCTCATGGTAAGGCCCCAGTAAGTACACCTAGGAATATTATTATTATGATAATTGTGTTATTGTATTGTACGCGAGTTCTAACCGTTCGAAGGTATTTGTTAACAAAATATTATGCGTAGGTAATCAACCTGAGTATATTCAACATGAATTTTAATTTGATTGAAAAATATTTTGATAATGTTGGCAACATTTCCATTTGTGAATAAATATGATCCCTCCGCGCGGGTGAGTGCACACCTACCCGCAACAAATATAATAATTACTCATTTACATGCTAATCCGCGACTTGCTGAATATATTATAATTTGTTATTATTCTTTGTGCTCGTCCAATACTCTGGGGCCGATCCTGACACCGGGACGCTTCCATCCCCTTCCAATGATCACTATTCCTCTTTTAAAACTTTATACATGTATGTTTTATTCCATACACATAAATAAAATTGAGGGCTATGTTTATCATTCCAAAATAACAGCTTTTGTAATTGCATATGGTATAGACCTATTGGTCTATGACGTTAGGTCTATTAAGTTTGATACCTTTTTACCTACATAAAAAAACAATATAAAAATATAGTATTTTCGGACTGTCTTTTTGTTCCGGCTGATCTGAATGCCTGGCTGATTTAAACGGATCTTTCACTGGCAGACAGCTGATGTTATAAGAAGTATTCCAGCCTAATTTTTAATTTTAGATTTTTGCATTATTAATCCTAATCGGTTAAAACCACGAGGCACAGGGGCCCAACCATGAGCTCTTATTGCAATGATAATTCAGTTGTGCGACAGTGACAGATGTATGCACGTCACATACATCTGTCTCATAAATGAGTGAAACTATCATGACAATAAGAGCTCATGGTAAGGCCCCAGTTAGTACTATAATATAATACCTATGCAGGGTGCATGCATCAAGGTTTGTTGGACAATGTCTTTTGTCGTTGGGTATTATAATGATGACAATATTATACTTATAAATTAAAACAGTAATTGTTGAGTTTCTTTCCGGGTTCTTCTGAACAAAAGCAACCTTCCGAACCCGGTGGTAACATTTATAATCAAGTATAATAAAATAATATAGTTACTTAATATGAAAACACCTGTCTAATATTTTGTATTGAATTTTGAAAGATAATGATAACGTACAGTCCCCTTACCACGCGCGGTGACCGCGAGCGCAGCCCTCGGGGCGGGCGCCGCGCTGCCTTGCCCGCCCTCACTCAATCATTGATCGACCAATTGATAAAAAGGCAGCACAGAAAGCACACACACAGGCAAAGATTTCAACTTGGTCTTTGGCAGTATTAGCTATTAAATTATTAACATATATCAAAATGAACACCGTTGCATACAAAATGCCCACATCCAAACGGGCACTTTTGCGTTATTTTCACAGCCGTGGTTCTTTACCGAAAAATAACGATATACACTTATCAAATAAGTTTCACTAAATATGTAGTTACTTAGGTTTAAGTTAGGTATCGCGCGTCACGAAATAGTGACGGGAGCGCGATGCGAATCATGCGCAACTATTCCTTGTGTTCCTAGTCGCTGCCGGGCGAAGGGGGCGGTGAGGGGTAGCTAGTAACGGGGCGAGTCGCTGCGTGCGACGTTGCCATGAGTACCTACCATCGCGATGTTTGGATGAGCTCGCAACGCCGCCTGCGCCGCCTTGCAGGCACGCGCGGGGCGGGCGGCTAGTGTATCCAGCATGGAGTAGTCTAGTCTCCATGGTATCAACCATGCTATTTCCAATTGAAAAAATATATACCTATTATGTACCTATTTTGACTTATTTTCTATAAACATTATTGCAATCGATTCAAATTGTCATGTATCCTTAATGAGCCATAAGCCTCCATTCAAACACTACCCGTTCCTGCGCTAATCTCATCCATTGCCTTCCAGCAACCGTTACGATGTCGCCTGACTATTGGGTTGATGGTCGACCCTTCGACTCGTTCCTCTAGATCAGTATTCTGTTACTGCCTGCCCACCTTCCGTCATTGCGTCTGGTCAGTGTCTTTCGCCATTTCAACCTCGTGGTTCTTTCACCTATACCACTTTAATCTCTCGACGAATTTTAAGCCTACATAAGTATAAATAAATATGTCGTAAGTAATAGAATGGTAGGTGTATCGTAATGTACGTAGGAGGCACCCTGCGGGCAGCGAGCAGGTGCGTCGGTCGCATCGCTCACCGTGATCTATCGCCGACCTGTCGCCAACGTGTCGCTCCTAATCACATTACTAATTACACCACCACGGGCCCACACCTCTGCGCTATGAAGGGACGCGTTATGATTTAAGCTGGTTTCACATTATGGATCTCGCGAAAAATACCTCGCCGCTATACGGTAACTGCCTACACGCTTGAGTAGTTTGATTTTGAGTTTGAAATCATTACTTAAACGCTAACTAAACTACCTTTAGCAACAAGTAAACATTTAATTACTTTTCAGGGTTACCTATAAGTATACACCTACTGATGTTCACCAATGAGTTGGATGACGAGCTCACGTCAGTCAGCTGAAAGTTTTACGAGGTGGTTTTACCCACAACATGAAAGTCATGAACTCCGCTCCGCACTCCGTAGTAAATTCTCGTAGTCGTCTATGAACACCATACAAGTTGTCGTGGGCCGACATCATTCATCAGATGGCGTTGCGCCGCCCTTGCTCGCTCGTCACGATATTCCATCTGATATTATAAAACGGATATTTAATAACTTAAAGGAATATCAATAAATAAATAAAACAAACGGCATAATATCAATGATATAATATCATTAAATAGTTGGGCTCTCAAATCGATCGGTTCAAAAGACACGTAGCCAAGTCATTAGAAAAATACATACCGCCACATGTCAAAGTCAACAATCTTCGGACAACGTCGGACACTGTGACACTGACAGTGGCAGATAATGATAATGGGCAAACTCTTTTTCAAGTCAAACAAACTTGTTCCTTCCTACTATTATTCTTGTATTTAATAAAGATTTGTTTTGAAAATGCACAACACACTAGAATAATAATGTCAGTAATTGCTGAATACTGCTAAATACGTACAACAAAATTTGCACGGCAAGCGGTTTGTAATGTAATATTTGGAGCAATGTGTTGTGTTTTGTGTTCAGTGTGACTCGAGGTCCCAGGTAGATATAACCACCTCTCGCATCGATCTAGAACGGAAGAAGAATATGTAACGATTGCTAGTCACATTAAACACCAATCATAATCAATCGGGTAAGTGTCGTAGTGCAAACTAACAACACTACACAGAAACACTTGTGTCTCATAAAAGCGCACTACACATGTATTACTGCGTGTGAACATCACGCAGCAGCGTTTAGATAATTATTTTAGTGTGTATTACTTATCGCAACACTGTGTTCATCCATATCTATGATGTACTCACATGTGCAGCACATGTCACACTAATATGGCACCCAACATATTGTCCCTGTTTTCTTGTTACACTGTGTGTATTAGTGTAGGGACTACTAGCTACTGTATAGATTGTTTGTGTCCATCCTTAGGGTCAAAGTTATCCCTATACCAAATTTCAACTGAATCAGTCAGCGGCTCAGCTGTGAAATGATGACAGACAGAGACACTTTCCCATTCATAGTAAATTCTACTGCAGTAGTGTAAAATGCAAATAACTTATTCAGGTAAGGCACACTAAGGTTGAAGAATTGACCACCGGTTCAGACACTAGCCTTCTAAAAGAACTATATGTGTATAATATAAGTTATGACTGCAGCCCTGGACATAGCTGTTATGAAGGACATAGCATTCATATATGTGTTGTGTGTCAGCTCCGAGATGGCGGAGGGCCCCAAGCTGCTGGGCTACACCATGGAGCAGATGCAGAGCTTCGGCCAGGAGTACATCAAACACAACATACTGTTTGTGAGAGTGGACACCAAGAAGGCAAGTCTTGCAAGTAGCGAGTGTGCCATGCCACCTACCTATATACACAACTACCTAGTACCTGGACCTGTAGCCACACTAACATATTCATATCCACACGTCACTCATAGAAACAATATGAAATGCATGTGTGATGTATGACACATCTCCACTCAATATTAATGATCATTACGTTGTGTCCAGTTTTATGTCACCGTGTAACGCGACATAACCTGACTGAATTATGTCATTTACAAATATTATCATATTTATTAGCTTTTACCTATTATCTATTACAAAATAATAGTTAATAAAATTAATCAAAAGTGGAAAGAGATGGTGCAGCACATGACATGTATCCCATTGGAAGACCTTATTGGAGGTCAAGACTCATTTTGGGTTGCTGCGCCACACCAGTAGGTATGTATGTTGATAAAATTCGTTTTTAAAGAGGATGTGTTATGGTACATTGTATTCATCACACACTGACTAGGCTTCCCCATGTTCTAGCATCAATGGATATTGTACATTGTTTTATAGCGAATTGAATTGCAAGTGTAGTATTGTTTGCTAATTTGCGAAAGTTTGAAACAATATGAATAAATACGGAAGCTCAGTTTTAATGAGCTTCTCAGAACACATACTTGCAAAATGTGTCTATTGCTGGTGTCGTTGTTGCTTGTTTGATGCACCCGTGGGCTCAGTGTGGTGTTTGTATAGAAGCGCGACCTGCGCTACCAGGCGCTGAAGCAGATGTCCCGCGCCCTCAACCTGCCCTGCGAGGGAGCCAAGTTCACGCAGACCATGCTGCAGGAGTGCTCCAACTACCGCGTGCGCTTCGACAACCTGGTCAGAGCCCCACATACCATACCTCATTGCATGACCACGACAACTTCATGTCACAAATTAAAGAAATGGTGGTGTTAACATACTGCTATGGTTACAGTTATCTGTATGAGCCATTTACCATTTTATTACATTACTAGCTGTGCCCCGCCGTTTCACCCGCGTAGATTTAGTTTCACCCTTATTGTCACGGAACCCTAATATTTTTGATAAATAAAAGTAGCCTAAGTTACTCCTTGAAACATCAGCTACCTACCAGTGAAAGTCCCGTTAAAACCCGTCCAGCCGTTTCAGAGATTACCCGGAACAAACAGACACACAGACAGACAGAGAAAAACTTTAAAACTTGGTTTTTTCGTGTCTGTACCGTGTATACTTTCATATGCATTTAGTGTAAAACTGTAATTTTGGAATTACAAACAGACACTTCAATTTTATGTTTTTTTTTAATCAGCCTGTAATATTCTCCATTAACGATTAGAAATACTCATACCAAGTGAACATGGTATGAGTATTTCTAACAATATACTGACCTTATTTTAATTTATCCAAGTAATATAATGTATATGTAGGCTAAGTAATTTTTTTTTTTAAATCTGACTCTTAAGTATTTCATTACAGTATTAGTTATTATGTAATTTAGGTGCTTGCTACTCAATAGTGTGGATGTTGGATTGAGGTCCCCAATCATGAAGGACTTTCTGGTGAGCCTTTCTGTCATGTTACAGTTGAAGCATCTGGTGCGCCAAGTGTCTGAGTGCTGGAGGCCCGGGGAGGCCGCGCTGAGGCTGGCGCCGCCCTGGGTCCGGCTGGTGGAGGCGCGGCTGCGGGCCCTGGACGATGTGCTGGCGGTGAGACCCTCGCTATACACCACTATGTACTGAGGCTGCTCGCCCTCTTGGAATACTTGGAAGACTGGTATTCAAACTAATTGAATACTAAACACTTTCATACTTATGTGTATACACGCTTTGTTTTGATGAATAAATACGATCCCACCACGTGATTGTATGAATGTCATTGAAACACAAATGTATAGCCAAGAATGTTTATGTCCAGTCGATGGGTCGAGGCGAGGACGCCGCGGGCTCCATCGACGACCACATCTTCGACCAGTCGCAGACCGTCGGCACCCCCGCACCATCAGACAAGGGGAAGGGAGGCAAGAAGAAGAAGAAAGGGGGGAAGAGTCATAAAAATGTGAGGAATGAGAGGACAAGGACTCAATGGGGGCAGGAGGTGCGGTTGGTGCGCGAGATGGCCCGCGCGGCGAGCGAGCAGGCCAGCCTCGAACCTTGCCTCGCACACCTGCTGCCCAAGCTCGTCGACCACGACGTCATCACTGACATATGGTGACTATACATCACACTCCTGGACACTTACACTTTGTTGAAGATGCCGACTTTTGATCGGTCGGATGAAGTGACAATAGGCTCCCCCCCTATTACATAGGCCTTAAGTATAACTAACGAAATATCAGTGTGCTATAAGCATACCTCTCGCTACCCCTTTGGGGAGGACAGACGTGAGCATATTTACAGTTTGTGATTACTGATATTTCTAGTAAAACTTGCCAGGGTTGGATAGCAGTGAGGCTTTGTGTAAGACTTTTCTTGATGTATGTAGGTGCCTTACCAGGTCTTGAATAAAAAGTTGACATTCAACGTGTGTGTGTGTGTGTGTGTGTGTGTGTGTGTGTGTGTGTGTGTGCAGGCGTCGCGTGCGCAGCGTGGCGGTGGAGAAGCTGCAGGCGCTGGTGGCTGTGGGCGACGACCCTCGGCTGCTGGGCCACGGCGCGCCCTCCGCCCTCGACTGGCAGGTCCTCGACGTCGAGCTGCTCTACGGAGGTACGCCCGCACAGCCGCGTGACACGACACACTACCACGTGGTACACTACTCTACAATATGACACGATGTGTGCAGACGTGGAGCTGGTGAGCGAGGACAGCGTGGAGCTGGAGCCGCAGCGGCGCGCGCTGGCCGTGCTCAGCCAGCTGGTGGCGCGCCACGGGCTGGAGGCCGGGGGGCCGCGGGGGACCCCGGGGGCCCGCGGGCCGGAGGCCGAGGCCCAGCGGGGGGCCCTGGCCCGCCGCTGGGTCCGTCTGCGCCGCGACTACTGCGTGCCCGGGGCCTGCCTGTCCGCCATTGCGCTGCAGAAGAGGTGGCACGACCTCAAGGTACTCATACACCCGCCGCACGAGTCCCCAGCTGTGTCGTGTGTGCAGGTGTTGCCCCGGCGCACGAGTCCCCAGCTGTGTCGTGTGTGCAGGTGTTGACGCGGCGCACGAGTCCCCAGCTGTGTCGTGTGTGCAGGTGTTGCCCCGGCGCACGAGTCCCCAGCTGTGTCGTGTGTGCAGGTGTTGCCCCGGCGCACGAGTCCCCAGCTGTGTCGTGTGTGCAGGTGTTGACGCGGCGCACGAGTCCCCAGCTGTGTCGTGTGTGCAGGTGTTGCCCCGGCGCACGAGTCCCCAGCTGTGTCGTGTGTGCAGGTGTTGCCCCGGCGCACGAGTCCCCAGCTGTGTCGTGTGTGCAGGTGTTGCCCCGGCGCACGAGTCCCCAGCTGTGTCGTGTGTGCAGGTGTTGCCCCGGCGCACGAGTCCCCAGCTGTGTCGTGTGTGCAGGTGTTGCCCCGGCGCCCGAGTCCCCAGCTGTGTCGTGTGTGCAGGTGTTGCCCCGGCGCACGAGTCCCCAGCTGTGTCGTGTGTGCAGGTGTTGCCCCGGCGCCCGAGTCCCCAGCTGTGTCGTGTGTGCAGGTGTTGCCCCGGCGCCCGAGTCCCCAGCTGTGTCGTGTGTGCAGGTGTTGCCCCGGCGCACGAGTCCCCAGCTGTGTCGTGTGTGCAGGTGTTGCCCCGGCGCCCGAGTCCCCAGCTGTGTCGTGTGTGCAGGTGTTGCCCCGGCGCACGAGTCCCCAGCTGTGTCGTGTGTGCAGGTGTTGCCCCGGCGCACGAGTCCCCAGCTGTGTCGTGTGTGCAGGTGTTGCCCCGGCGCCCGAGTCCCCAGCTGTGTCGTGTGTGCAGGTGTTGCCCCGGCGCACGAGTCCCCAGCTGTGTCGTGTGTGCAGGTGTTGCCCCGGCGCACGAGTCCCCAGCTGTGTCGTGTGTGCAGGTGTTGCCCCGGCGCACGAGTCCCCAGCTGTGTCGTGTGTGCAGGTGTTGCCCCGGCGCCCGAGTCCCCAGCTGTGTCGTGTGTGCAGGTGTTGCCCCGGCGCACGAGTCCCCAGCTGTGTCGTGTGTGCAGGTGTTGCCCCGGCGCACGAGTCCCCAGCTGTGTCGTGTGTGCAGGTGTTGCCCCGGCGCACGAGTCCCCAGCTGTGTCGTGTGTGCAGGTGTTGCCCCGGCGCCCGAGTCCCCAGCTGTGTCGTGTGTGCAGGTGTTGCCCCGGCGCACGAGTCCCCAGCTGTGTCGTGTGTGCAGGTGTTGACGCGGCGCACGCTGCGCGCGGTGTGGCGCAGTCCCTCGCGGCGGGTGCACGCGGTGTACGTGAGCGTGGCGCGCCGCTTCCCGCGGGTCGTCACCGAGCCGCTGCCCTCGTGGCCCGACCTGGTCCGCGGCGGGGGGACCCTCATGCCCGCTGAACTCGCCCTAGCCGAGGTAATGACGCTACATCGCTTTGAATCTTATGTTTTGTGAGACCCTGCATATCAAGAATTTAAGATGCCAAATTCAAAATAAAGTTTATTTGATTAGACTCTTGACAGAATACTTTCGAGTCATCGGATCGTACAGATTGCTCTCTCCGGCCTATGAAAGTTTGATTTAAACGCTCGGGACAGAACGTCAGTCGTCCATTGTCCACTGGTTATTTCCAGGCGACGCTGGACAGCGACCCGCAGCGGCTGGCCCCGACTCCTCCCCCCGCGCCCGCCGCGCCCCCTCCCCCCGCGACCCCCGCCGAGACCCCCGGGCGAGCAGACCAGGACGACGACATCGTCCTGATAGAGAAAGAGATTGAGACCATCGAAGTACGGGATGAGGACGAGGAGCCCTCGGAGGCGCCGGCGGAGGGTCTCAGCCTCGTGGAGGGGATGAAGGAGATGCTGCGCCAGAAGCTGAGCCCCCCCTCCCCGCGCCGACACCTGGACCGGGAGCTCACCCACCTGGGACCCCCCACCGCCCCCCCGCCTGGGGAGCCCACCTCGCCCAATCCCCTCGACCTCAACCACCTGGACCCCACCAAAGTTCAAGCCACGCTTAAATTCGAATCGGAATCAGACAATGAACCGACAGACGACGATCAACTGTTTATTGATGTTCCTACGTTTAGAATAGCTACAACAAATTCGACGGCTGCATCAGACTATACAGATATAGAGAGGAATTTATGGTACAAAAACGAAGAGGACGAGCCAAAAACTGTAAATAAGAAACGAAGCAAGGTCCTGGAAGGTGTAAAGGGCCCCAGAAGTAAAAAAATGCGTTATTCGAACAGACCGTCGCGAGTGCGGATAAAGTTTGACAGTGAAAGTGACAGTGTGAATGAGAGCAGTGGCTCGGAGTGGAGTGGAGCGGAGGACGTAGTACGTGGGGTAGGCAGCGACGGTGGAAGCGGCAGAGGGACGGGCCATAATACTTCCTTCTCTTCCCGCGACGAGAGCGATATCGGTAAGTGATACATAAATATAATTCACACATTTTGGTAATATACCATAATCGACCACATTCGTCAGTTTTCTTCCGACTGCGACTGTCATTTTGTCAGTGACACCCACCAAACCATAGCCACGAGACTGTATGTATTCTATTCAAGCTCCTGCATAATAGTGACAACATAAAGAAGTAAACTAGAAGGACCCAACTGCATCCCCTGTGGCACTCCTCATATATTATAATAAAAATATAAAATAATGTTATACTTGAAGAGGTTGGTTGAATTTTAAATACCCAGTGTTCCTTTAAATTCATATTTTCAACGACGCATGGATATAATGCTACATGTGTTTCCTGCAAACAATTAATATAAATCTTAAAGTTAATTTTAATCGAAAGCCTTTGTGAAAACCATAGCAAAGGTCGGAAAAATATTTATTTAGTGTTTTAGCCAATCCGAGTTATGCATTGGTATTTACAGATCCGAAATTACTAATGGATGTGGCGATCCATGTGCGGCGCGTGGACACGACGCCATGTTGGCGACGATACGCACGCTCCCAGACCATTTCCCTGCGACATATCGACTACTCTCAGGGCGACCTACGAGACACTAACACACCTGCATTCAAATCGAATATTCCCACCGACGCACACACGCCCACCTCACATCACGACAAAAAAACGGAGGTACAGATGGAGTGGGAAATACCTATTGTAGATGTAGTACACATCAATAAACCGCGGGATTTGGAAAGTGAGAAGTGTCAAGAGGAGGAGGAATGTGTGAAGCCAAGAGCTCGTCCCCCCCCGGGGCCCCGGCGGTCGGCGGGGGCCCGCGCCGTGGAGGTGGGGGAGTCGGGTCACCGCGCGCTGGAGGCAGGGGAGCTGGGTCCCCGCGCCCTGGAGGCCGGGGAGCTGGGTCCCCGCGGGAAGCGCGTGGAGCTCCCCTCCATCGAGGACGTGCGTCGCATCAACAGCTCGCTGCTCACCGCGCAGGTCGCGCCGCTGCACGTCAGTACCACTTCCTATCTTCATATTCAGTTATAGGCAACGCTCACTATTCAAAGATATTGACATGTTTCAACGATATCGAACTTCGTTGCGTATTATTATGACTGGCAATATGTTTATCCACTATACTTTGAATTAACAACAACCCGTCTCTGTAAAAGAATGAAAATATTCTAGCCAAAAAATTTCACGCAACGAAATTTTTTACTTTGCTTGCTTTGATGCTTAATCGAGGAGTTTTTAAGTAAACTGGGTTGTGTCTATGCGATCAGACAATTTAGATTGTGATGTTGTCTGTGTGCAGGCGGAGGAAGTAGCCAGTGCCAGCACCACCGACCCAGCGCCCGGTACGTACACGGCATAATATAGCTATTACTATTTAATTAAGACTCACTTATAATAAATATCTAACTTTCGTTATAGAAAACAAAACACTACTTTAACCTCTCATTACTATGCTCATTGAATTAGTGTTGGGTTCAGACATGTATAGTTTATTGAGTTGAGCAAGATGATTTATATAAATTAAAAACATAGCAGGTCCCAGAGTCGATCCCTGCGGAACACTTATAATATTCCGGTGATCAGCAAAAGCTTGACGCTGTTAAGCTCAACGTTTGAGTTTAGTAATGTAATTATGATATAGATAATTTTAGTTCGGACTTCAAGCTGCCAAGTGTGTTACTTTAAATTGTATTTTGTAACGAATTATGCAATCGAACGTTTAGCACAGGTCACAAAATTTAATGAAAGCGAGTTTAGTATTCAATTTGTGATAGAAGCACAATCGACGGCAGTCGACGGGCGACCCGAGGACGGGAGCGGGACGAAGGTAGAGGGTGGAGAGGGAGAGGGCGAGAGCGAGTACGCGGGGCTCACGGCCGGCGCGCTCACCCGGCTACTCAACGATCTCGCGGTAAGCCGCTTATCTTCTGCTAGAGAATTATTTTAATGAATTCTGGAGGTCACAAAGGTCACGGGGCCCGCAGGCAGACTAAGTCAAGTATAGGAGATCGATATTTGAGAAACAGAAATGTAAAAAAAATGTGAATTTATCGATAACTTTTTTGAGAATCGTGCGGAACTTTATCAGTACAAAAGATATCGAATCGCGGTATAGTAACGCGCAAAATTAGCGCGGGTAACGGGTCTTACGTTCGGAGCTCGCGATTTAAGTATCGCACAAGGGTGGAAAATAATAGTACACGTCGTATACGCCGTGCGAGCGTTACGGTGAGTGTGTGTGTGGTGGTGTGCAGCTGCGGTCGGTGCGGCGCGTGCCGGGCGAGCGGCGCTACTGCTGCGCGGCGCGGCGCCTGCGCGCGCACCACGACATGCGCCTGCGCCTGGCGCTGCCCGCGCGCCGCCGCCCGCCGCCCCCCGACCACGAGTCAGTGCCCGCCCCCCCCGACCGCCCCCCCCCACCCGCCGCCCCCCGACCGCGAGTCAGTGCCCGCCCCCCCCGACCGCGAGTCAGTGCCCGCCCCCCCCGACCGCGAGTCAGTGCCCGCCCCCCCCGACCGCGAGTCAGTGCCCGCCCCCCCCCACCCGCCGCCCCCCGACCACGAGTCAGTGCCCTCCCCCACTTCATTATATTACTACAGATACGATCTGTGCCGTGGTAGCCTTAAAGTTTGAACGGCGCAAGTGCCGACCCCAGCGGGTATATATACAGGGTGTCGGGGAAACCAGGACAGCTGTTAAAATCGGTGATAGACTATAATTTTAGGAAGCAATTAAAATTATTATGACAAAAATATCTTCTTCCATTTTCGAGTAATTGACGTTCAAAGTTGACCGTATCGAGACCTTATTTTCGCATAAAAATCAGCTGTAACGTAGAGTTATTCACGTGAAATCTAACTACGTTTTTATTTTTTTTCTCCCACTAATAAATCTTGAAATAATCCTATAAAACCATTTTTTGAAACCATTAACCTTCCCCTTAATAAAAAAAGTTTAATGACCGCGTACGTAATGTAGGTAAACGCGGCCGCGCGTTCATTCAATCGCTTAAGGCCGCGAGCTCTTCGGCCATAGCCTATAACTACGTTATCGTTGGAGCTAGATATTTTACGACTTCAATATAGTGATATATTCATAAAACCCTACAACTTCTAGAAGACAACTGTTCCTTTTTCACCGACACCCTGTATATCACACCACATGCTTTAAGGTAAAGGAAAACATCGTGAGGAAACCTGCATATATCTGAGAAGTAATTCAAACACGTACGTGTAGTACCTAAATCTACGTTTACGTCGACGCGATCACTTGTGACGGAGATTTTAAGAAAACTCGCACGAGCACTCGGTAGTGTATGTAATTGTGCAGCGCGGTGCACCGCGGCGAGCCGTGCTCGTGTTGCTGCGCGCGGCTGCTGGCGCCGCACTCGCAGCCGGCACAGCTGCGCGCCCACCAGCACAGCCTCGCCAGGGACATCCGCGCGCTGCTGCTGCTGCTCAAGTACGATTCCACGCTCGTTTACCCACTCGATACACTTCTTACCTTCAAATTCATACCTTTTCTTTTTTTTATCACTAAGATGACAAACAAGCGTTCGGTCCGCCTGATGGTAAGTGGTCACGCCTTGCGATACCATCGTCCTTTTTTCCATTATTATTGAGAAATGACTCCCACTGCCTCCTCGTTTGGCGATATGCTTAAAATATGTAAAAGTACATAAAAGTAATCATGAGATCATACCACGGACGACATATTATCACTTAACGTCTCCCCGCTCCCCGTAATTAGAATCCAACAATGATAAACAGGCGAAAATGATTGACAGATTTATCATCGCCCGGACCAAAACCTCAAGGCTAGAAGGGCTTAATATTTTGCACACGTGATCCTCTAATTATGTAAGCATCCACTAGGTAAGAATTATTCAAAATAATTCTTACCACACAGGCCAAGTTGCAGATTGTCTTTTATAAAATAAGGTTAATTCTGATTGAAGAGTACCGTTAATGTTGTATTAGTAAGGAGAAGGATCGTGCGCGCGCCCCCCTCGCCCCCTCCCCCCCGGACGAGGGCCTCGAGGAGTGGAAGCGACAGAGGAACAGCTACAAGAGATTCTTCGACCTCCGGCCGCAGTCCGCCGTCGAGCCCGCTGGACAAGTAAGGATCATTATATCGTTCTAGTTATAACGACTATTGGCTCGCTTCTGCCTGAAGTTCATTGGGTCTACAGCGACTAGTTTTATGAGGGTTTTTTCCTATCAATGAAAGTTTTTGAAGTCCGAGCACTAGTTCATCTGCATATATGTATAACTTAAGAAAAAAATTATTTTTCATTATATTACAATCAAATTTGCTGACCATTACCATTGCAATACATTATATCGTGAACATCCTAAAACTACATAATGGAATAATTGAAAAAATATGCCTCTATCAAAGCAAAATGTTATAGTCTAATTTTAAATAAGAAACGAATCGGGAGTAGTCTACCAAAGAATATAATTTTAAATCAATTAATCACCACGATCACTTGTCTTCCTAAGGTGCCCATCCCGATTGCGAACTCCCATCGGATTGAAAGCAACAAGAAAAAAACTCCACTTACAACACCAACCGATACATCTGAACCTAATCCTAAACCTGTATCAGCTGCCCCCATTCCTGCCCTCATTCCAATTTCATCAAAACACTCAAAACCTGGTACCTCCAGGACTCCCACCAGTGATTCAAAGAAAGGCACTCCAAACATCAAACTCTCTTCTCCTAAAGCTGTATCCCCAAATACCGTAGGTCCAAATAAGTCCGAACAATCTGTGACTTCTACAAGTCTTCTGACTCCCGCGTCTACTGCAGAGATTACATGTCCTGCGTCTTCTACTTCTAACGTCATATCTACTTTGACTGTGACATCGCTAGCTACTAGTTCATCGCCCGCGACTGCGCCATCTCAAGTAATATCCGTCTCTTTGTCCTCCGGCAGCGACTCGTCCGAATGTACTCCAGTCATCACTGGCGTGTACTGTACCGCGAGGTCTTTAGTCTGTTCCATGCCTCAAACTCCGATTACCATCGTCGTGAAGGTGAAGCGACCGCAGCCGAAACCAACAGAATCTCAACCTTCGGTCACCACTAGTGTTTCCACTCCTAGTGTTACCACCCCTAGTGTTACCAGTGGTACATGTGACTCACAGAGGGCTGCGATATCTGAATCTGTATCTTCAACCGTCAATACTACACTAGCTACTTCTATTACATCAACAGTTAACCCCACATCTCCTGTTGTATACACATCTCCCGCCGTGAATACGACTTCGTTAGCTTCTAATACAGACCTGCCACGTGACACATGTAAGACACCTGTTGCTCCTTGTAGCACTATTAAAGCTACTTCATCTGGCGCAACAGACACATTAACTGCTGATTATACAAATGAACTTCCCTTACCTGTAGTGCCTTCACCCGCCATATCTGACGTGTTAAGTGTTTCACAGACAGATGTGATAAGTACGGCGTCAATGGCAACTAGTACGTGTTCTGTATCGACAACACCCGCGGTCTCTGAGTCGCCAGTTGTGTGTGTGCCACCTTTACTTCCTATAATTACGTCAACCGACACGTTTGTGACGCCGTCGCCATCATTGGTAACTGTTGACAATGCAACGCCAATCTGTACAATATCAAATGTGACATCAATGTTTTCAAGTACAAAGAGTTCTACGACCACAACCTCCGTCGATGCATCGCCCTCTGTCAGACCTTACTTGTCTATATCACCTCTGGTTCAAAATGTTCCCACCACTGCGTCGTGCTCTTCAGATTCTGAGCCCGAGTTGTGCATAATGTCGGATGTGTCTCGTTCATGTTCACCCGTGACGTCATCGTGTTCAGTGGCCCAGGATGCCTCAGCCTCTGTATTCTCGTACTCCGGCTCTGCCCTCAAGTCTAACGCGCCAGTACTTACTATATCTCCTCTCAAGTCAATTATGTCCCCTACGCATTCCTCACCTCGGTCGGGTAGCTCGACACCGACACCCAAACCCAGACCAAGTCTTGGCCCCTTATTGACACCCAAAGATTTGCTACCACTATGTAAAGCTGCGACTAAGGGCTCACCTTCATCCAGAAGTCTACTAAAGCCTTTAGTGCCAGATGAGTCACCCAAGCCTGCTAGCCCTGTGAATCCGGGGATCGAAGAGCCTCCAGTGCCAGTCACCGAGACTACCGCAAGTGACGTGACCGCTGAAATAGCCTCCAATGTGATCACAGTTGACGACGGTGAGTTAAAAATATTGCTCGATGATGACACTTACAGTGCGTGGAACGTATGTACAGGGTTGAATTATTGTGTTAGGAGGTGCGGGCGGTGTTAGGATGGGACAGGGCGTGTCGGGGGCCGGCCACTCCGCGGGGGGACCCGGGGGCTCCGGGGAGGACCTCGGGGACTCCCAGGGAGACACCAGCTCGGGGCCGCTGGTGATCAACGCGACCCTCATCGCGGCCGATGACCTCGTCAAAGCGTGGGAGACCGCCGAGATGAACGTACGTACGGGTGCCAATGAAAACTGGAATTTATATCGAGTATTCTCTCAAGCACTATACATTCGTCGTTGGATTTCTTCACTGAAATATTATGCAGGTTTCTTCGAGATGTTTTCTTGTTTTATCACAAATCTTGTAATAGAGTTTATAAAGAATTTTTTTGTATTGGATATGCACTCGCACCACGTGATCATGTATTTATAGAGGTGGTCGATATATTGTAATGTGTGTGTGTGTGTGTGTGTAGGGCGAGGTGCGTGCAGTGGTGCGCGTGTCGGGCGCGCGCCCCCCGGGGGCCACGCGGGGGCTACTACTGCTGGCCGACGGGGCCCAGCCCTGCCTGCGCCCGCGGTACCTGGTGAGTACTGGGTGCACTCACACCCACTGTGCGGGGGCTCCTACTGCTGGCTGTCTGCCTCTAGCGCAGCGTCTCCTCTAATAACTTTGGCACAATGATCCAATGCTCACTAGCGGTGTATGTGTGCAGGTGTGTGTGAACGGGCGCGTGCGGCGCGTGTGTGTGGGTGGGGGAGGGGATGGGGGGCGCGCCGCGGTGGGGGCTGGGGGGAGGCTGTACGGGAGGCTGCAGGCCACGCCGCCGCTGTACGCCAGGATGCTCACCGCCGTGTCGCTGCTCCGCGCCAGGAGACTCGCCCGAGCCAGTACGTACACACCGCACTTATTATATAATACCTGAGTCCCGCGGTTATACCCAATAGTCGTTACGTTAGATTAGTCGTATACAAATTACGAACCAACAGACAGAAGAAAAAATATTTAGTTGTTTTTTTTATGTGAATACCGTGTATGTTTTCATTTACGTTTAGTGAAAAACTATTAATTTGAAATTACAAACAGAGACTTCAGTTGTATTTACCTGTATGCATCGATATACTTGTAACCAATTGCTACTCAGCGATAACTACATTTAAATTAACGCGTGGGAATCTTGACGGTATATAAGTCATCTTGAACAGTTAATTTATTATTTTATATTAAATGGTCCTTCAGTCGACTGTCATTTGTAATCGTAATGTATCATCCACTCGTCTATTTTGTCAAAAATCCGTGTCGCGAAGTAATTGTTAATTCATTCTAAAATATAATTAAATTACTCACAATGTAAACAGTACCCCGAGTGTCACGAGTGCCAAATATTAGTATTTGAAATTGTACAGCGCCTCCAAGCGGTGACGTGAACAACTACTATTATGTCATACAAATATTGTCGGAGACGCTAACGAGTGTCGATTAGGAAAACGGTACCAAACTCGTGACGGGAGGACCAGACTCGTTACTTGACAGCTCAATACAGACATGAAGTTATTGGTGTGTGACGTCACTTGACTCGTGTGTGTAACTAATGTGTTTGTTGTCAGACACGGACATCTTCGTGTTGGACCCAGTGCGGGGCGCCGTGAGCACCCTGTGGGGCGCGCCCCGACCCGTGCGGGCCGCCGTCATGGCCCCCCAGCCCCCTGGCCCCACTGGCCCCGCTGGCCCCACTGGCACCGCTGGCCCCACTGGCACCGCTGGCCCCACTGGCACCGCTGGCCCCACTGGCACTGCTGGCCCCACTGGCTCCGGGGACTCCGCTGTCATCGAGCTCAGCGATGATGACACATGAACACCACGCCGAGGTTAGTAACTGTCTACTACGATTATAGCAATCAATAAGTAAATACATACTGACATTATCATACAGCGCTATCTCGACACAAACTAAGCAAAGCTATGGTCCCTACCATACCAGACAACGGATATAATAAATATATTTTTTTTTTTTTAAATGAAATGAAATGCAAATGATTTATTCAGTTTAGGCCCTGGTAAAGCACTTATGAATGTCGAGGAATTGACCACCGGTTCGGAAACTAGTCTTCTGAGAAGAACCGGCAAGAAACTCAGCCAGGCATCATGTACATTACACAGTAAATAATGATTCATCGTGTTGGACTGGTCTTAGTGCGACGACCGACTTCTGAAAAACTTGTACTTACATACTCACGCCTGTATAGGCAAGGGGTGGACGTGTAGTACACCCACATTAAGCCAGTTAGACGAACGAGGCGGTCTATACTAAACTGTGTATATTATATTCTATTTCTTTTTACGACACCTACAGTTTAATGTCATCCATATTCTTGTTGCAGGCCACTAATTCTTTCCATCATCTCAAAGAAGATGCAAGCTATTGTGAACTCTGTTTACATGAAGATAAGAACAGTGCGATCATAGTAATTAGTGTAGTCGTTAAGGGTGTTGTTTGCCCGACGCCATGACAGCTGTCGACATCTGTTACCTCACTTTATAACGTTTAAGTTTGACTGTATAGTTATAATTATGATTTGCCAAATGAATAAATTTAATTATGTTCTGTTTATTTAAACTAAGCAGTCATTTGTTCAATCATTGACCAGTAGCCCTAGACAAAGTAACATTCCGGTGGTAGATTCCTCGACGTTCATAAGTGCCTTACCAGGGCCTAAACTGAATAAATCATTTTCATTTTCATTTTCATTTTCATTTTCATTCTCTCGCGCTAGCGCTAATAGAAACGATACAAAATGTATGGCAATGACATAAATCAGTCACGTGACATGTCATTCCCGTACATTTTTTATCGTTTCTACTAGCGAAGTGTGAGGATAATGTTACTTTGTCTACAGGGGCTGTTTAGGTGCGTTTTGTCTCTGTCCCACGCGCGGTATTTCCCGCTAGTGTAAACAGGACACAACACACACCAACCGTACAATGAGTGAGGACCTATTAATTAGAGTGTTGTTAGTGAGTGATACATCTCACAGAGCTATTGCGACTGACTATTATTTATTAGCAAGTGTAATCTGTGTGTGTGTCCGTATGACAACTTTACTGACATGTATAATGAATTGAAGTGTCTGTTTGTAATTCCAAATTATCAACATTTCATATACTTACATATAAGTATATAGGGTATTTAAATAAAAACAACCAAAAAATATCTATGTTTGTTCTGGCTAATCTCTGAAAGATTCTCGGTTAGACCTATTTCAACGGGACTTTCACTGACAGATAGCTGATGTTACAAGGAGTATCTTAGGCTCTACACACTTTTATTTCAAGAAATTAGTTTCCGAAATAAAGTGAAAGTCTACGCGGGTGAAACAGCGGGGCACAGCTAGTCATGTATAAAGTGTTTAATTATTCACTAAGTATTTGAGACGAGATCACATTTATAGTTGATACCTACCATTTAGTCGTATAGCTGTCCTTGTATTAAAAAATACGTGTAACCTATCGAGCTTGTAGTTCATTACGTGCGTGACGGTGTATTCTCTATATATTGTAATAATAGCTCAATGGTCACTTTAAATGTTAGAACGGTGTACTGAGATGCATTACAATTCACTGTCGAATATATTGAATATATATAATACTTCTTTGATTCATTTCAACCCTCCCTCCTCCCTCCTATAGTTCTCTCTTGGCCTGTAGACAAAGTAACATTATCCTTACGCTTCGCTGAAAGAAGCAATAAAAAATGGGAGTGACATTGTGAATGAATTTAATAGTGCACCGAAAAGGTTCAATTTAATTAGTGAAATAAAACAATACAATCAATAAATACAAGTATATTGTAATTGTACAGTCTGTGGTTTATACAAGTCACGTGACACGTGTGCCCCCACACACACACACACACACTACACTATATATACATACACGAGGCCCGCACACACTGGCGGTCATACACACACCATTAGTTGATCCACCAGACACGAGGCTTCATACAATTTAGTTAGTTTTCCATTTTACATGCCAGAGATGTCTGCCTACCCTTCAAGTAGGTATAAGTTAACATTTTGCTATTCGATAGCTTGGTGTCTGTTGAATAATTATTATCAGAATTAGTCTGACATTGACGTTATTATTACAAAACATTGCCTACAATATGTTGCAATTTTTTCTATATTCATAAGTGCCTTACCAGAGCCTAAACTGAATAAATCATTTTCATTTTTCATTCTCAATAATCCTTGGTTTAAAGGTAATGGCGTTTCTTTTAATGATATTGATTTTAAAAGGACATAGTTTAAGATATGGCCGTTTAAAATGGTCTAGTGTTTTAACCAATGTATTGTAATAAGGGTCTGTGTGTGATTGACGACCAGTGCAGCCGACATTGTCACATTGATATCAGCCGCCGTCACCGAGAGGGTGTTGGGGCACACTCACACCTCTTACTAAATTATATAAAGTACAATAATCAATGAATGACACCAGTCTCATGTTGGTGGGAGCGACCATTCCGCACTAGAGCACGTACGCGACTCTATAGGTATATTACAATCATGTAGGCATGCAGCTATGAAAGTCCTTCACAACGCTCAGATATTATAACATGTATAAGAAGGTATGATTCAAATGTATTACAAATGTTTGTTTACCACGTTTACACCAACTAGGTCAACTATCGAACTAGTTGGATTTTTTTAAGCAGTTAGATAACTAGGTACTACTGCCACGTTATTCTTTAAGGTATCTCAGCAATGGACTCGACGTCGGGCGTCGATTTTAATCATAGGAAATTGATACATAATACATACAAGACAAAGTTCAATTTCGTTTGTTTGACAATATCATTCGACGTCGAGTTCGTCGCTGAGAAACCTTGAATAATAACGCGAGTGGTGAAACACCGTCACTCCACAGTAACCCGGACTCATAGGACTTATAATGCTCTTCAAATGTATGGATCACATTACTGTATGTAGGGATTCGTCGACTACCCTCGCATTTATAAAACTGTTTAAATATCTCGGTCCTTACCTGTGTGCACTTACAAATAGTCATGTAGGCAAGTGAATTCATATCTTAAAGCTTGAGCGATAAAATACATTTTACGAGACAAACGTCGCTGGTTGGCGGAATGATCGCTACAAAACAACGAACTATAAATGATACAAATTAGCGAGTCGCGGGACCGAACACAGTGGGAAATAAACGATTACAATACAAATCAGACTTTATATAATGGCAAAATGAGTCCCGCGACCTCTCACAACTTACAATGTACGCGCCGCCCTCCCGAGCACTCACCACTACATACACACAGGGCTGTACACGGGACACGCACACATACCACTGCACCCGACACTCACTACACACGTGACGATGGACGAGACACCACACTCACGTGGATCATAAAAGAATAACGAAGAGGGGTGCAGACTGGAATAACTCACGCCCAAACACGTGAGTTATTCCGGTCTGATCCCCTTCTTTGATCCACAATCTTCCTAGTATTCCCCAGACCTACGTATTATCATTTATGCAGCTTTGTCACGATGTTTTTATATTTAGTAATTGTATTAAGTCAGTTACATTATGGATACAATATCAAGGTAATTATTTCCTTCACTGATGGCTCGTGTGGGACAGTGATGTCTATTAAGATTTCCAAAAAATATTCAGATGTATAGACCTGTCACCCTGGCACCCAAATATTATTTATCGGTACCACATTCATGTACATTCTGACTACGATATGATAAGGTAAGGCATGGTAAGTATAAACTAGCCTATTATTTAATATAAGTTAATAGCACGCTGTCTCATCCACCGTCACAGTATAATATAATCGTACATCAATGATTGTATCAACACAATGTAAAATCACGTATTTAGTTGAATGTATATAACCTGCCTTCCACATTTATTTACATATAGATAGTAAACTGTATCAAAACATTCCTTTGTCTCGCTCACGAAGATATATGATAGAAAGGGACAACACCCGACACATGCGATATTAAAAGGCCGAAGACAACATTCAACTGTTAATAGTTACATAAATAGGCCGTTATCAAACTGATGTAATGTAATTGTTTGATATCAGTGTTGTCATTTAGCTATTTATTAATATTCCAGGGGAGTACTCTCTTCGAAAACGAACGGTATTCAAACGAAATGTCAATATATAATCCTTTTATTTTAACTAACCTTTTCGAAAACATTCGTTCGTTAAACAATTTAATGAATGTACGTTTGGATTATATAAAGGTCGAATACCACCTTCGGACGTAATTATAGAACGAATAAGAACCGCAGTAGGAACATTGCGACCTTTCGACCCAAATTTCATATTAAGTTGAATAACAGCAACCCCCTGCTAATATCAAACATATAAATGGGGCAATGAGCTATACATCAAATACTGTCATGTTAAAGACATAACATGATTGCACCAAAGCTACATGATCAGTTGGCTAACGGCCGCGTCAGTAAGGCGAGCGTACGATAGTGTACAAATATTATTATAACTACACCTAATTATAATATAATACAGTACAAGTGGCCGTGACTAGCTCGGTGCACTCACACCCACTAACTGAATGTCTTTTTATCGCGAATCTATTAAATATATCCAAAAGTTTGTGCAAAACTTGATCGTTTGAAAATTCGTTTATTAAACTAAGCATTCATTTCACACGAAAATATACCTTAGTGCTTGTAAATAAGTACTAATATCGTTAAGTTGTTGGTATACTTCTTTATATTACACAATAATAAAAGCGAAATTCCTTTCGTACTTCCATTTCTTAGACAAATTAATAAATCTAAGTATATTTTCGTGTGAAAAGAGAAAAATATGAATTCCAAAAATTCGTAGGTGCTTAGACTCAAAAATGAATTAAAATTGAGCTACCGTGTAGGCCTCGCCACGATAATGTCTACCCGGTAGGCAGAGCCCGGGCGACGGGGGTTCTAAGCTATATGTACATATCAAACATGAGACCAAACAGACTAAATTATTATTATACTTATCTAAAATTATTATATAAATCAGTTACTTACAATTGTACCTAAAAGATATTAAAAAATGGCAAAGTTTAATTACAATAGAAAATCATTACAAGTATTTGCCGCGGGTTCACCTGTATCATACAACACACCGGCTTGCACTCCCTCATAAACATAGGATAATGACGGATGTTTATGAGTCGATGCTAATTTCAATATAACTATATGTATAGCCTTAACCAATCGATACGGACAAAGTCGCAGTAGAAAGCTAGTAAGGTATAATGTTCTAGGATACACTATAACAATTCACATTAGTAGAAAAGTCTACAAAATCTAAACATTTTACAGAGTCAATCAATTCACTCGGCGATATATACACACATTATAATAATACACCGGATAATAGACACAATATAAATATAAGATTTACAAGCAGTTTGGAATGCCACACTCACACAGACGCACATCTCCGAGACAATAAGCGCAATAGTCGTAATGTCAGTAAGAGGTGTCACGTCGTGGACGTGAGCGGATACGGCATTCACGGGTTATACTGACATTATTCTAAACTTCAAAACGATCAATCTACATTATTTTGACAGTAAATAAGAGTTAATTTTATAATCTTTAAGATCGACCACCCTCACGCTCAATGAAGCAAACGTACTTAATTAAAAAAATAGATCTACATTCCTTATTGCTTGTACAGCTTATATGAATACTGTGCCTCGTGGTAAGTAATGTCTAAATACCCAGTGCGAGTTTTCTTAAAATCCCCGTCACAAGTTATCGCGTCGACGTAATCGCAGATTAGTATGGGCTCACAATAGTGTCATGTTTAGGCCAACAGAGGCGCTGTTCCGATCCTATACAAATCTGCGTTAACTTTGACGCGGTGACTTGTGACGGCGGCAGTGGAAAACTCGCACTAGTCCCTCTGGTGTGTCTACGAGTGTAACAGTCTTGTATTGAGCTTGCACAGACGTTTGTACACTTCCAATATCGTCCTTATTGTTAAATCAATTCTTTATTTACACCACACATGTTGTTTTAGTCTACTGTCGTTATATACGCTGTGGTTTTGACTTCGGGCCATAATTTTATTGCTATTTTTTAAATATCACATATACACAGATATTTATTAAAAAAGTAACGTTGTATACAATAGGATTTTTAGAAGAATAATAAAATAAATATACAATAAAAAAAATATTTAAAGAAATAATTCTATAATTGATTTGTTCTTATCAATCTATTATCAACCCTCGCAAGTCTGGCACCGATGCAAAACCACACCTGTATAACGGGAACGATGCATTTTGATATTTACTGCGGCTATTTAAAACAATTTTGTTGATATTTGCTTGCCTCAGAGGGTTTCCTACCCGGTGGTGATCATTTTTCATGACGATCTAAACCGATGATCCTAGAGATATGTAACAGGGAGGGTGTGTTGTTTGTGAGCTATAAGAGATATAAAAGGGTGAAAAACAGTATGAAAAGTATTATGAAATGTTGCCGACACGCGGGGAAGGTATTCATTAATACTGCATTCTTTACAACCATTGCATCAAAAGGCATCTTGCTACGGTCCACTCACTTTCTCCGAAAGTATTTCGACGCAAACGAACGAAAATCAAACTTAGTTTTGATATCGTTTTATTTTTATCAAACTTACATTTTCGATCGTATTAGTAAGTTTAGAATATATAAAAGTCAAAGACTTTTATATCAGACAACGTTCGGACGTAATTTTAGAACGAATAAGAACCGTGGTAGAAACTTTTAGCCGAAGCTTCGTTTTTGGAGAAAGCGAGACCCCCTGGTAGACTAGAGTGGTGTGTGTGATTGGTGGTGTTGTCGTCGCCGCTAGCAGTGGAACTGGTGGTGGGTGATGGCGGAGAGGTCCTTCATGAGACCCTCGAGGTTGAGCATCTCCCGCTGGAGCCGCTCCGTGGACCGCGAGGGGGTCAGCGGCTCCAGCTCCGAGCCCGAGTGGGGCACGCTGCCGCCTAAACACATCATATATATTTTTATTTTATTTCTATATGCCCACGGCATCCTAAAACGGTCCCCGAACGGGTAAGCACCACAAGACCCACATTTCACCGAGAGGATTAAGAGCCAGCTTGGCAGAGAGATAGCCACTATACAGACGTGTTTGAATTACTTCTCAGACATATGCAGGTTTCCTCACGATGTTTTCCTTCACCGTAAAGCACGCGGGGTGACATCACTGCATTTAAGTTTTTAAAACCTTATTAATATTGTCTGGGATTGCTGGTTGTTGGTATAGTGGTCGTAAGTGCTACTGTGGATTACGAGGTCCTGAGTTCAATGCTCTGTAATGTCCCAGTAGCAGCCCGCAGTCTGTATCAGTGGCCGGTTAATGGCAATAGGCTCGCCCTCTATTAAATAGGACTCAAACATAACTGGCGAAATGTGGGTGTACTATATTATACACCTCTGCCTACCCCTTTAGGGAATACTAGCGGACGTCACGCGGTTTCACCCGCGTAGTTCCCGTTGCCGTGGGAGTACGGGCATAAAATATAGCCTATGTTATTCGCTGATGATATAGCTATCCATTGCTGAAGTTTCAAGATCGGTCTAGTAGTTTCGGAGGCTATTCAATGCAAACAAACAAAAAAACAATCAAATGTTTCCTCTGTAAGTGTAGATAAGAGTGTGTATATGTAAGGTCCCTCACCCAGATGCAGCCGGTTGGGGATATGTCCGGGCGAGGAGCTCGCGCTCTTCTTGTACGGCGACGTCTCGCGCCCACTGCCTGTACACATTATATACATTATTACCCGCCATGGCACTCATTAGGGGAGGCCTATGTCCAGCAGTGGACCAAGATATACTGATGATGATATACATTATTTGCATCATTTATTGGCTACCATAATATTCAGATAAATAAATTGAAGTGTCTGTTTGTAATTTCACGTCAATAGCTATCCACTGAATGCTTTGAATTCTACCGTGTTTATATATATTTAAAAAAAACAAAGTAACAACATCTATCTATTCTGGCTTCTCTGAAACGACTGGACTTATTTTTTTACGAGCCTTTCACTGGGAGATGGCAAATGATAAAAGTAACTAAGGCTACATAGATTTAAATAAATAGTGTACCGCGATATACAGTATACCCATAAAATTACGTTAAGGCATTTATTTTGATGTGGCGTCTTGCAGAGTAAGCCCGGGGAATCATTCCTGCTTAAACAGCCTACGGCGGGACTAATAAAATAATAATAAAACTCCATCCAGAAGACTTTGAATAGTATGTAAATAAAAGGTGTACCTCTAGAGACGTCGTGTTCGTGCGAGGGCGTGGAGTGGTCGGAGGCGGCGTCCGTGAAGCTGTGCAGCCCGCCCGCCCTGCCGCGCCGCCCCAGCGACCCGCCCGCCCCGCCCGCGCCGCCCGCCCCACCCACCCCGCCTACGTCGCTGCTCAGCGAGTCGCGGCTGTACACACACACATACACATTATACTGGTACTCCCTGTGTCTTTTGTGTTACTTGTGCAATAATAAATAAAAAAAAAAAAAATTATCCTACTCGGTACTCTCAGTAGGCTGAGAGTGGAGCATACATTTCTAAAAAAAAATATATAAAAATTTTACGTTAAGATAATATTGTACACATTCAATACTAGAGGGCGGAAACATTGCCCTGAGGGACTCGCTCAAACCAACACCTGTTATAATCTGTCAATAATGACTAGCATATAAACATATATCTACAATTGCACAGAAAACCTATAGTTTAAGCAATATTAAGACAATTTTTCAAATGTTTTATTTCCATAAGCACAGTGAAGTCAATATAAACCTTATCAAAGGGCGTGGTTAGATCGCAAACACTCACTGCGTGTAGTGTCCGAGCGGTTCGTATGCGACGTAGTGTCCCCTCTCCCTGGCGGCGCAGGCGTAGATGTCCCCCCCGGGGGGGGCGCCGGGGGGGGCGAGGGGGGAGCACACCGCGCCCGCGCCACACGTGCCCGACCCACCTACACGTAACAAACACATTATATTCAATCTAATCTTAAACATCCCCTATGGGTGTGAACTGTGGGTCTGTGTTACTTGACACCGAAAATTATTGCGTATAAACAATTATTAAAACAGTGCCCAACTACGGGACCAACTTTTATGACTGTGGTGGTTACAAGGGGAAGGGGAAGACCTAAGAAATGACGGATGAATTGTGTGAAAGATGATATGGATAGAATAGGAGTGAATACAGATATGACGGGTAAAAGAGATTGCACCGACCACAAAACACATGGAGAATGGAGCAGTGAAATGGTTGGTGGAAAAGTTGACTGACATACTAAGAATTTTAGCAAAAAAATATAACTGCAGGGAGCACATAAAGTGACACGTTTGGTTTGCATACAGATCTCCCTCGATCTGTATGCAATACGTCATCTATATAGATCCATACCTGTGGAGTGTACAATAGTAGTATAATGTACGTACGTAAGCACGTTAAACCGTTGGTCCTACGCGTGATCTCTCTCCGGGTGTGGGATTGCCTCCCATCCCACTATGAGAGTGAGCCAATAAACAGTGCACCTGTGATTGTACATACACGCGTGCACTATAATATCTCCTGCGCAGTTGGCCAATGTCCGTTGGGATTAGCCGCCGTAACCGAAATTCGGTAGGAGACCATTATAATAATGTACGTACAAGGAGCGGGCGGCGGGTGGTGTGGCATGGAGGCGTGCAGCGTGGAGTGCAGCGGCGCGTGCAGCGGCGCGTGCAGCGTGGCGTGCAGCGGCGCGTGCAGCGGCGCCAGCGACCCCATCGACGTCTGCGGCGAGCCCACTCCCGCCAGCAGCGGGGTACTCTGCACACACACAATATAATACCCCTGTCACGAGTTCGCTAGTGTTCTGTATCTATACTCGCTAGCATCTCTGTCGAATATTTGTATGATAAATTGTACAGCGCCTCCAAGCGGTGACGTGAAGTACTAAAACATGTCATACAATATTGTCGGAGACGCTAGTGAGTGTAGATTAGAAAAACGGTGCCAAACTGGTGATAGGAGTACTGATTGCCATGTTTTCTAGCATTTGCAAACGCTTATGCGTTTTGAGTTTGGTATGGCAGAGTAAATGAGTTTTTCCACCTGCAGTTTCAAAGTAGTAGGAGCAAAGTGGGAGCCTGTATTAGTGGCCGGTTATTGGCAATAGGCTCGCCCTCTATTACGTGGGACTATAAGCGCACCTCTGCCCTCCCCTTCGGTGAATACAGGCGTGTAGATTGACTGCGAAAGTCGCAGTTGTTTAAACACAGTTTTGTTGCCCGGTTTACGATCTCTTACTGTTACGATAGTTTGAATCACATATTTAGAGAGGTGTACATGACGTGTGTACATTTATCACTATCACACCAATAATGTTATGATAGAGCCACAAGTGGAAAGAAAAGAATACAAAGTCACGATCCTAAATTATGTATTTCGAGTGAACCTCTGACGCAAATTCCACACTAATTCTTTTTGGATCATTATCGATAGGGTAATGCGATCGTTACCTGGTCTGGGTGCATCCGTGGGTGTTGGCGGCGGTCACAGGTGGACGTGCACCCAACACCGACACCGAGGCCCGTCATCGCTGGAACACACCATACACACTTACACACGACTTCAAATGATTATACAATTAAATTTAGTAATGTGCTTTGAAAATATGTGACCACAATTGAAAAACATCGATATAAGATTAAAGTTAGAAACATCGGTATAATGGAAGGTCGGGTGCCTTTCAAATGGATTTGTATCAGAGGTGTACCCTGACTGTTTTATTTATATTTTAACTAAATATAGGAGTAATGGGGAGGGGAACACCTAAGAAACGATGGATGGATTGTGTAAATGATGATATGGGTAGAATGGGAGTGAAGGACTGTTGATAGAAATGGATGAACACATTGCGCCGACCACACATAACATGGGATAAGGAGAGGGGGATGAAGATGATGATATATAGACATCACAAATAAGCAAATCCATTTGAAACGAATCATCTTATCTCTAAAGAATTCAACAAGAGTAATACAAGCAAACATTCCAAAACGTAAAAATAAGATAAGAAGCATAAAAACAGAGTGAAAAAACCACAATATATGCAAGCAAGTCTCACGTGCGTAGTCTCGTGTGTCGTGTGTGTCGCAGCGGTCGTATCTGTCGTATCGGTCGCAGGTGTCCCGCGGGTCGCCGCGCAGGTGTCCCGCGGGCGAGCCGCGCCGCGTGTCTTCGCTCGCACACGACGAGCACTCTGCGCCACACTACACTCTTACGACAATACTCTATCTACCAACATCTATCTACCAATCTAACAATAATACCTGGTGGCCTATTCTACTCGTATGTATCCAATGTTTTAGAATCTTAATAAATGAATATCTCGTCGATGGTCACATGATTTAGTGAACAAGCATGCACTCCGCTTGAGTCAACGATTGCTATACCAGGAGGAATAACGTGATTTTAATGCAATACAAAATTGTGAAAAAAGATGATTTGTCCATCAGTGGTTACATTGGACGAATAATGGCTGATAACTATTTACTTTGTCACATCTGTCGTTTGATATAAGTTTGTGATATAATGTAATAGAGCACCATCGCAAGCATCACATACACAATAACAAAACAAAAAATGCAAATAAAAATATAAAATTACTGATATCAATAGAATTTTTGCCCAGGGGTTATTTGGTTGCATTATCAAGAGCCCTGTATACCTATGTATGGGGGTGTGTGGGGGGTGTACTGACCGACGTAAGTGGGCACCATGTGTCGGCGGTCGAGGGAGGCGGGGGGCCCGCGGGGGGGCTCGTACTCGGCGGGGGGCGCGCGGGGGAGGGTCAGGGTCGACGACCCCAGCGCGCCCTCCGTGCTGCCCGCCGATACTGGATAAGAACACACACACATTCTTCAACTGATCATAAGATTAAACTGCAATTTTCGACAAATCACAAAAAAATATACAAACAAGCACGTTCACATAAATTTATGCTATCTTTTCTATACACATGAAGGCAAAGGAGCAACGGTTTTAAGTAATTTCCGAGGCACATGGGTATAAACACCACCAAATTACAAACTCCGGACATTCATTGCGAATTTCTTGATACAAACCGGGACCTCGTGAGCGTCAGGGCCATAGGGTCATAGTCAACCAATAGACTTACGAGGCTGTCTAATTCCTATACAAATATTATAAACAGGAAAGTGTCTGCAAACTATTTGATAAAGTCAGTAACCCGATTTGAAATATAATTAAATCCCAACCATGGATAATAAGGTACTTCAAAAGCCGGCTGGACTGAAGTAAAGCTCACGAGTGTATTAGATAGTTATAAATAAGTAATGAGTCGTACTCTTACTGGCGGAGCTGTGTATGCTCTTGTCGAGGTGTTTGAGCTCCATCTGGTCGTGGTGGATCCACAGGTCGGGCGGCTTGATGGCTGCCGACGCCGACGACTTCTGGTACGTGCTGGGGACCACAGGCACTTTATTACACTGTCAGTCACACACTTGTGACCGACGGAGAACCTATCGCCGTATCAGCCACCATACATACGTCTTCAGACATATGCAGGTTTCCTCACGATATTTTCCTTTACCGCCAAGTTCGTGGTGTGACATCGCTGCGAATTTTGAAAAACTCATTGGTATGTTGATAGACCATTGGAATTGGAAGTTGAGTCGCTTTCGTAGACTGTTCCAGTCACTCGGCTAGCAAGCCTCTACAGCTAGTGACACTACCGAACCTAATACTTCAACATGATGTGGCTGTTTCTAGTATATACAAAGAAGTATAGTATACATTTAAAGGGATCAGGGAGCGGGCGAGGGGGGTCACCTTGTGTCGGGGGACAGGGGGGGCTGTGACCGGCGGCAGCACAGGGAGAGGGCGAGGGCCGCGGCGAGGGCCAGTACTGCGAGGGCCCCCCCCGCGGAGGCCCACAGCCAGGCCGACGTCGCGCTCGCTAGGCCTCCGCCTGATCCACTTTCTGGAAAAAAGACACAAATTATATTTTTCGAAATTTTGCAAAAGCTTTTGACACTGTTTCCACTTGGATAATTTACACCCCCTTGAATTTTAAATATAACTCTTGACCGCTACAAGAGTTTAAGCGAGATTAGAGGCTATATTTTACTTGAAAAAATAGAACACACTGTTTCATACGCATTCATTGAATAATTTCGTTAGGAATCCCTCAGGGATGCATTTTGGACCTCTATTGTTCAATGTATATGATCAATCTCTTTACAAATGTAAAACAGTTGCCTAGCGTGAAAAGCATTATAAGATTTTTTCTTATCGTATAAGTAGTATGTGTGCATACCCATTGCAGTAGTGTAGGTGATGGGCGCGGAGAAGGGCCCGAGTCCCTTGCTGGTCCTGGCCTGCAGCTTGATGAGGTAGGTGGTGCGCGGCCGCAGCCGGTCCAGGCGCGTCCGCGTGCGCTCCCCCCCCACCGACACCGACACCCACTCCTCCCCCCCACCGCTCCCCCCACTCCCACCGCTCCCACTGCCGCGCTGCACCGCGTACATTATCACGTAGCCTACACAAACAAATCTATATTATTTTATCTGTGATAGTATGAAGTCGGTACGAAAGACCAACAATCTACGGATTTTCCCCAACCCACGACATCTTAGGCGTAGAGATTCTTAGTAGCCCTATGCTAGTCTTTGGAGTCAAGTAATCACCGTCACTGCCAAATCATCGTTACATCATTTTAGCCGTGATGGCCATAACACACTGAACATAGATAAAAATCACTAAGAATTTTTCTTTTTTAATATGAGTGTAATGTGTTTATAAAATGTGTAGGGTACCAGTGATGACCCCCTGCGGCTTGGCGGGCGGGGCCCAGGAGAGGTCGAGGGCGCGCGCGGCGGGGGCCGCGGGGGCCGCGCGGGGGTCCCGCGGGGGGCCCGCCGGGGGGGCCTCCAGCGTCGTGTTGCTCGCCAACATCGACCACGGGGACTCGCGACCACCTGCGCAGCACCGCACACACATACTATGGACATGGACCAAACTGACTAATTTGGACATTGACCACACTGAAACACTATGGACATTAAAGAAATTATTCAAATTCAACCCGATCTGACTTAGATCACAAAGCGAGACTTTTTCAACCTCTTTGAAGAGAATATCAGTAATATGGAATAAACAACAACTCTCTTAAAAGTTAAATTGGCAACAAGGACCGGAATAAGCACAAGGAACAATATGGTCGACCAAATAATAGTGTATAAGGGAGCTCACCCTTAATGAGTTTGACGGCGAACTCGTACTTGGTGAAGGGCTTGAGGTCGTCGAGCATGCAGTTGAGGTCGCTGGCGTTGAAGGTCCGCGCGCGCTGCCCGCCGCCCGCCCACCGCACCACGTACCGCCGCCCGTCCGTCGCCGCCTGACACACACATACACACTCTTATTACTGCATAACACGGAATCCTGAGTTCAATTTGAGATCATTCAATTTTCTAAATGTTATTTCCCAATAACAGCCCAAAATCTGGATCACTGACTGGTTAATAAAAAAAAATTCTTAACTCAAAAATATCTTTATTTGAATGGACTTCTAAAAAAGAATTTTAAATTTATCAGAATTATAGCATGATTACATAGCTACATTACAGCATACAAGGTAATGGCAATACACTCACCCCTATAACACAGGAATTAAACATGACTGGCAAAATGTGGGTGTACTATTAGTACACGTCCTATTCATTCGGGGAACATCGACGTGAGCATATGTTTGTATATAGTTAGACTGACCTGTCCCTTGGGCAGCGTAGGGTCGGTCCAGTACACCACGGCCGTGCTGCTGCTCAACATTATCACCTGTACAGACCGACATCACTGTCATCAACTGTCAATGATCACCACGAAGTTATGTCTATCCAAAACATAGACTGGAAGCTCTGACGTGTAAATCCTTGTTATTGCTAATGACGATAATGTCAACATTTCTAACAGTAAATTATTCCCATAAACTAGAAATAGTAATGGACCTAGTATACATCCTTGAGGCACTCCCGTTTTAATTATTGACTTAACTGACTGAATGTTATGTCTTTGACCTCGATTTTCAGACGGCGAATGTGCTACAATGCAGATATATAGTGAAAGGCAGTTTCATGAGTAACTAATACATTTGTTTTAGAATAGCAAACGACCTGTCACACAATCGAAAGCCTTTGAGAAGTCGTAGAATTCTCAAAATTCAATCACAATTAATTCAATTTTACACCATGTTTAATTTATCGCCATCAAAATCGAAACTGTATTGTCACTTACTTTAAGTCCGACGGGCGGTATAAGCGGCGGAGTGTCATCCTCGTCGTCGTCATCGTCATCCTCGTCGTCGGGGTCATCGTCGTCGGGGTCGTCGTCGGCCCTGGTGCGCACGGTGGCGTACACCGCCGGACCCAGACCCAGAGCGTTGCGAGCACGCAGGGATATCACGTACTCCGCGTTTGATTCTAACACATATGGGGTTATAGTTATTGAAATAGCTTGCACATGATTATTAAATAGCTTGCACATGATCATTAAATATACCATTTTGACCATTTATTCAATTACATTTATACATTTATACAATTCTTCGAGCCGTCTCCATAAAATATTCGTATTCAAGTACTGTGAGATGATAAAGTGCAATTGCTCACCGAGCCCCCGAATGAGGTGCGAGTGTACGTGTGCGGGCAGATCCCCCGCGTGGTCGTCGGGCACCCCGACCCCCCAGCCCAGCCGGTACCCCCGCACCGCGCCCCCCGACCCGCCGCCCCCCTCCCACCACACCGAGATCCAGTCGCGGCCCGCGCGCGCTGCAATATACGACACACAACTATTATAATATATAACAAACACTGTGTCGATGTCCCAAACAAACAATGAAGTGCCCTTAATGGTAGACAGTGCCCCAAGGCAAAGGTGTTGTAATAACAACACTCACTTTTCACACAAGATGATTAAGTACCAACGTGACAGATGGTGAGTCTATCGTCGTCTCAGCCACTATACATACGTGTTTGAATTACTTCTCAGACATATGCAGGTTTCCTCACGATGTTTTCCTTCACCGTAAAGCACGTGGTAAGAATTCTCTGTTCATTAGTTTTTTTAGAAAACTGACTGGTACAGGCCCCGCTGGGATAGGAACTTGTGTCGCTTGCGTCGTAGGGGACTGCTCAAACCCCAAGGCCACCACGGCATTCGTTCAAACAAGATTCCGAAATAACATGTATTACGCATTGAAGACGTCAAAAGAGGTATAGATGAGGTATAGATAGTGTACTGACTGGTGAGCGGCGAGGGCAGGGGCGGCACGCGGGTCTCGTCGAGCTGCTGGTGCTGGGTGTGCGCCGACACCCACTCGCTGAACGGACCCGAGCCGTTGGCGTTGATCGCACACACGCGGATCTACACACACACACACACACACATGTCACACTACTATACATACACTGTGAGTGTACAAACAAAAAAGATTTTTATTAGGAAAAAAAATTAAAAAATTAAAAAAAACTTTAATCTTATTTTGACAAGAATTGTTTTCAAAACTTACTCATGATTGGATGTTATGTCATATCCATAAAATAAAACCATTGAAAAATAATGAAATATTCCGAAAAATTATAATTATTGATGATAATTACAATAACAAAAAATATGATATATATATAACGAGTTTTTTCATAATAGTTCTATGATTGAAGTGTTGGGATAGAAGTTGTGTGCAAGAGATTTATATGCAATAGTATAACATCGTATATATTGCTAATTAAATCAGTAACCTGGTATGTAGTAGCAGTGTCGAGGCCGCGGAGCTCGGCGCGCAGCGTGTCGGCCGGCGTCGTGAGGGACTCGGCTCGGCGTCGGGGCCCCGGGGGCCCGGGGGGCCCGGGGGGACCCGCCGCGCGGTACCGCACCTTGTACCCCGTCAGGGGGCCCCGGTGGGTGCGCGCCGCCGGGGGCTCCCAGCGGACCAGGATGGACTGCGGGAATACACGCATCATTGAGAGTCACTCTCGTTGTGTAGTACACTCAATATGGTGGCAAACGATTCTATATTTTATAAGGCATACAAGAGTGACAACCTTGGTGTTAGCTACGTTTATATAATACCGTACCATCAGGTGGATTGTACGTATTTATATCTTAAAATATTTCAATACCAAATATTACGATATCAATATTTTCATATTCAAAATATCTTTATTTGATTAGACTTCTTCCAAAGTACTTACAAATCGTCAGAGGAACGCAAGAAACTCAACAATTACTCTTTCAAAAATATCAATACTAAGCTCTGTGGAGTTGGCGCCCAACATGGGACTAATTGAATCATCGGTCGGTTGTTAAGTGGCGTATATGTATATAGTGTGGGGTATATGATATACCGTGGCGCCGGTGGCGACGGCCGTGACGTTGAGCGGCGGCGCGGCGGGCGCGTCGGCCGGAGTACGGACGGCCAGGGCTGGCGCGGCCGCGCCGCCCAGGGCTGCCACCCGCACGCCGTAGGCGGCGGCCGCGCGCAGCCCGCCCAGCGTCAGCCCCGCGCCCTCCGCCCACCGCACCTGCTCGCGCCCCGACTCTGCAACCCGACACCATCATGACGACATGGACTAAGTACTGAGCTAATGGAACAATACTTGCCGAGTAGTTTGAGTAAGGCCCCTGGTCTGCTAACGACTTAAAAATTCTTATTCTTATAGTATTGGTGGTATTTTTCGTCGCAGCATCCGAACTGAATACAAATAACTCCTAGTATGTTGTTCAATAATGCCTGAGACTACAATGGACTCCCCATCTGTCACATTGACACATAATCAACTCCCGCTAAAAGTGAGTGATACAACACTTTCCCTCACTCACTGCAAACCTTTTCTGGGATGTCGCAAACATTTAACATTATTTAATGGTCCTTCGAGCTTTTTGTGAACAGTTTACACATGTGCGTGCGTACATAGTAGCTTACCGTCAGTGTAGTGCACGGAGTATCTGGCAGGGTCCCCGGGCGGCGGGGTCCACGTGATCCTCAGCGAGTGGGGCCCCAGTGGCTCTGCTCGCACGTTGGTCGGGGGCCCGTGGGTCAGCTCCTCCTCGGGGGTCGTCACTTCGATGCTCTGTTATACACAACACTATTATATGACCTGAACTGCTTGTTCGTTAGAAAACAAATAAGAAGGCCTTTTTTTCGCATTTGGCTAGCTTCCAAAGTCCGATGTTGGGCGCCCAGTCGACTTCGATAATGTTGATCTGTTTGTGTTGCAGCAGTTTTGTGACCTGTGAGGGTGGCGACTGCGCCGTGTGAGTGTAGGCGACCATAGTGAACTCGTAGGTAGAGTATATGTGACCTGTGAGGGTGGCGACTGCGCCGTGTGAGTGTAGGCGACCGTAGTGAACTCGTAGGTAGAGTATATGTGACCTGTGAGGGTGGCGACTGCGCCGTGTGAGTGTAGGCGACCGTAGTGAACTCGTAGGTAGAGTATATGTGACCTGTGAGGGTGGCGACTGCGCCGTGTGAGTGTAGGCGACCATAGTGAACTCGTAGGTAGAGTATATGTGACCTGTGAGGGTGGCGACTGCGCCGTGTGAGTGTAGGCGACCATAGTGAACTCGTAGGTAGAGTATATGTGACCTGTGAGGGTGGCGACTGCGCCGTGTGAGTGTAGGCGACCGTAGTGAACTCGTAGGTAGAGTATATGTGACCTGTGAGGGTGGCGACTGCGCCGTGTGAGTGTAGGCGACCATAGTGAACTCGTAGGTAGAGTATATGTGACCTGTGAGGGTGGCGACTGCGCCGTGTGAGTGTAGGCGACCGTAGTGAACTCGTAGGTAGAGTATATGTGACCTGTGAGGGTGGCGACTGCGCCGTGTGAGTGTAGGCGACCGTAGTGAACTCGTAGGTAGAGTATATGTGACCTGTGAGGGTGGCGACTGCGCCGTGTGAGTGTAGGCGACCATAGTGAACTCGTAGGTAGAGTATATGTGACCTGTGAGGGTGGCGACTGCGCCGTGTGAGTGTAGGCGACCGTAGTGAACTCGTAGGTAGAGTATATGTGACCTGTGAGGGTGGCGACTGCGCCGTGTGAGTGTAGGCGACCACAGTGAACTCGTAGGTAGAGTATATGTGACCTGTGAGGGTGGCGACTGCGCCGTGTGAGTGTAGGCGACCGTAGTGAACTCGTAGGTAGAGTATATGTGACCTGTGAGGGTGGCGACTGCGCCGTGTGAGTGTAGGCGACCACAGTGAACTCGTAGGTAGAGTATATGTGACCTGTGAGGGTGGCGACTGCGCCGTGTGAGTGTAGGCGACCACAGTGAACTCGTAGGTAGAGTATATGTGACCTGTGAGGGTGGCGACTGCGCCGTGTGAGTGTAGGCGACCACAGTGAACTCGTAGGTAGAGTTGGGTTGCAGGGCTCCCACGTTCATCTCGTGTCGGCCGGCGCCGCCGCGGGTCACTCGCTCTCTGCAACATACCACCTTCAATTACCAATAATGTAATGCATGATTGCAGACAATGCTACCTAAGAGCAGTATTGTGTTTCTTTACTCAATAGACTCCCTACAACACCGCTTAAAGTGATCTTCGATTGAAAAGAAGTTTCATATCTTATTGTGATACGGATTTCAAAAGGGATGTATATAGTTTTATTCAGAGTTTACTATTAAACCAAACGAAAATCGTAAGGTCTTGGTTAAAACAATATTTTTAAATAATGCCAGGGGTTAAGAATTTTGCTATAGTATCCCCAGCCTCGCGAGTTTATGAACAACTAAGCGACAGTCAAATGTTAAGTCTATCGCCGTCTCAGGATCGACGTATGTCTTTGAATTACTTCACATACATATGCAGGTTTCCTCACGATGTTTTCCTTCACCGTGGTGTAAAAAATCACTGCATTAATAATGGTTTGGCTGGAACATCTTCAAAAGTATTCGTTGATCTACCTTTTGGTAGAGCTGACACTGACCATTCGCTTTCCCTACAGTTGTAAACCTGAGTAGGAGGTATGTATAGAGATGGAGGTAAAGCGGTCACCTGTCGCTGCCTCGCAGTTTGTATATGGCGGCGTATCCCGTGACGTCACTGGCGGCGTGCTCGGGGGGCTCCCAGCTGAGTGTCACGAAGCGATGCTTGACGATCACCGCGCGGACGGACCGGGGCGCCGACACTATGCTCGCGTTACTGCCCTCGAACACCGGCCCTGACACACACACGGATAGTACATACTCATTATTATGACCTATACACGCACGTGATTACTGTTATGACGGTTGATAGAGAGAAATTAAAGAAAAGAACACATTGCACCGACCATGAATAACGTGGGATAGGGGCAGGATGATGAAGATGATGATGGTGATGGTGATGATGATGATGATGAAGATGATGATGATTTACAATGATAAGGAACTGGAAATGCTCTGAATTTTTATTAAAATCGGGATTGTTGGAATTACTAAAAAAAGAAAACCACCTTAAAACCAGTATCGCTACAGAAAGTTCTGTTCATTTGGTAGATATAACAGTCGTGATATCCTTGACTAGAAAAAAAAACATAAAAATAAGAAAAATAATAATAAAGAAAAAAAACCTGTCTCATCAATATAGTCATCATACTGCTGCGGTTCGTATGTGTACGCGGAGGAGGTCTCCCCGAGGAAGTCCCCCCCCTCGTCTCCCTCCCCCTCCCCGTCCCTCCCCCCACCTGGCGGGGGGTCCGACACTAGTGAGTTGAATATATCTTGCGTCGGGGACGACTCGTTTAGTTGCAAGGCTAGCGGGAGAAATAATAATAAACATAACAAAAATAAAACATAAATAAAAATACAACAAAATCAAAAGGAACTAAAAACCAAATTTCTAAATAATAAGAAACGAATGTTCATTAAAAATTGTGGATACGGGCAGCACGCATCAGTGTATGTATGTGTGTTATGCATGCGGGCAGCATGTGTGTGTGTTACCATGTGCGGGCAGCATGTGTGTGTGTTAACATGTGCGGGCAGCATGTGTGTGTGTTACCATGTGCGGGCAGCATGTGTGTGTGTTACCATGTGCGGGCAGCATGTGTGTTACCGCATGCGGGCAGCATGTGTGTGTGTTACCGTGTGCAGGCAGCACGTGCAGCAGTGTGGAGGCGCGAGCCGAGCCGGCGGGGGAGCGAGCCTCGCACTGGAACATACCCGCGTCCACACCCAACACGCCCTGGATGCGCAGCGAATACCTGCGCAACGCATCCCCCATTACACTACTCGTAGACACCCATTAAATACACTATTCACGCTATAAAATTCATAAAGCTATAGAGAGCTTGAGGCCCGTGCCGACGTGACACCGTATAAATATCGCCTAGTGCGAGTTTTCCACTGCCGCCGTCGCAAGTCACCGCGTCGACGTAAACGAAGATTTGTATAGGCTCGGAACAGCGCCTCTGTCGGCCTAAACGTGAGCCCATGCTAATCTGCGATTACGTCGACGCGGTGACTTGTGACTGCCATTTTGAGAGAGCGCGCACTAGGCACTCCGGTAGGGTATAGTTGCTCACCCATCGACGAGTGCGATGTCGTGGTTGTTGGGCGTGAGGGGCTCGCCGTCCTTGAGCCACGAGACGGTCGGCGGCGGGCGGCCGCGCACGTCGCAGCGCAGGGTGACGTCACCGCGCACGTGCGCCACCGCGCTGCCCGCACCCACGTGCACGCGGGGCGACGTCTATACACACACGCACACATTCACATAACATTGACCTACACGAGACAAAGTGTAGAATAGGTATACAAAATAGCCAGAAAACCGCGATCAAACCCAATTCCCTCTTATACAATCATCACTCAAATTCAAGTATACCATTGATGATGATTGCGTTCATGGGTTGCAGCAGCCTGTCACAGTCAGACGAACTATGGTCATCTCAAGCTACGCATTTAGATATAAATAGAACTACTAGACTTTTCTTTATGTTAATTTTTATCGACATTTGTACATTGGAACTGTGTCCATGGGCTTACATTTCTCAAGTGATTTACTTTGTTGTTTTTCTTGTTTTACTTTTTTTTTTACTGAGTTTCTTGCCAGGTTCTTCTCAGTAAAAGCAACCTTCCGAACCTGGCGGTAGCATGTATAATCCTGTAAATTGTGTCATTCTGACGATTTGAAAGTGCTTTGTATAAAGTCTAATCGAATAAAGATATTTTTGACTTAGACTTTGACTTTGACTATATGCTAGCCTATTGAGGTACTAATTTGGAAAAAACATTTCAGTGACAGATGCCACAAAAAAAAATCCCATTTCCATAAACCAATGATAAAACCCCGTACTAAATTGTACATCTAAAGAACACATGCAAAGCATCAAAACAGTCATAATGTTTGTGTCACTCACCAGTACATGTAGATGCGTGGTGTGATCGGCGGAGTCGAGGGTGGAGAGAGCACGACAAGTGTAGGCCCCGGCGTCCAGTGCCCGCGCCGACTGCACCCGCAGCGACCCCGACCCCACCAGGTAGAACCGCGAGTCCAGCTCACTGCACACACGACATACACATCACTACAGACTGCACCCGCAGCGACCCCGACCCCACCAGGTAGAACCGCGAGTCCAGCTCACTGCACACACGACATACACATCACTACAGACTGCACCCGCAGCGACCCCGACCCCACCAGGTAGAACCGCGAGTCCAGCTCACTGCACACACGACATACACATCACTACAGACTGCACCCGCAGCGACCCCGACCCCACCAGGTAGAACCGCGAGTCCAGCTCACTGCACACACGACATACACATCACTACAGACTGCACCCGCAGCGACCCCGACCCCACCAGGTAGAACCGCGAGTCCAGCTCACTGCACACACGACATACACATCACTACAGACTGCACCCGCAGCGACCCCGACCCCACCAGGTAGAACCGCGAGTCCAGCTCACTATCCTTCGCTCTCTATGATGAAGGACCTTTGTAGAAGTGAGCGAGAATCCATAAAGGATGAAAGTGTCTGAAATAGAGTGTACATGGTTGTTAGTGTAGTGTACCTGAGGTCTATGGCGACGCCATTGTTCAGCCATATTATCTCTGGCTTCGGGTTGCCCACCGCCGCGCAGTCGAACGTCACCGACGCACCTGAACACATATAAGTATATTATGCATCGAAATACGCCAGCGTACGTCATTATTTTGAATAGCTTTGTTAAGAATGGAATGAGATGGGTCGATGAACAATATAAATACCTTCGAGCACTGTGAGTGGCTGTGGGGTGGCGATGAACCGCGGTGGGAACTCGGCGCTGCTCTCTGACGTCACGCGCAGCTCGGTCTCCTCACTCGTCCTGAATATACCATTACGTTGACATTATAGACAACAGCTCGCTCGATGGTCTGTGAGTCGAGTAGATGTAATTACGAAAGAAATTCCGAAAAGAATCTCTCGATGCTTGTTTTTCGCTAAGAGTAACATAGAGAGATCGCAGGTATATTAAGCGTAGTGGGGTGTTCTCAAGGTGAGAGGGGTCGCCAGTTTTCCATAATGGTGGTAACTCTTGCGTCTGTTACTATTTTAATACAGTGATACCATTCTTCACAATGTATTCGGCGAATGGCACCCTAGTCGAAAGAAGTAAACAGGGGCTGGTATTCCGCCTTACATCCCCGAAGGGGTGGGCCCAGGTATACTCGTAGTACACCCTCATTTCGCCCGTGATGCTTAAGACCTACGTCATAGGGGGCGAGCCTGCTATTATCCGGGCTGCTACTGGCAAATAACAGATGGAAAAACCCAAAAATAATTTTGACCTAGCGTTCCACAGAAGCGAGTCTTCCGACGACTAGACCGAGGAGGCCTTAACCTACGATACCTGTAGGTGGTGGGGTCCCCGTGGAGCGCGACCCGGCAGCGGTAGGCGCCGGCGTCGTGCGCGCGCAGCGGGTCCAGCTCCAGGGCGCCGCTGGCGCTCAGCACCACGCGCGCCTCCTCGCGCAGCGCCGCCCCGTTGCGGAGCCACGTCACCTACACGCGCGCCGAGTACACATTCACTACTACACCCTCCATTATTTTAAAAGGCACGATGGGACCGTCCACATTGGCTAAGGAGAACACGTGTGCGCATGATCATGATATTAAAAAAGAAACTTTGGTTTTGTCGGACCAAAATTGGACGAGCTCGAGGAGGACGATATTGATGGCGACCCTTTTAACCTGTTTTAAGATCTGGATAAGTCGATCGAAACTCACGTCCTATGATAGTTTACAGAATTTCTGAAAATTATTAGTACCTGACGGGATAACGTATCCTTAAAATCAAAAAAAAAATACCTGTTTCGATTGTACCAAAAAGATGCTGATCTAGGAGCTCGTCTCTTAGTGCACAACGTTCTGAATAAACTGCAAACTGTGGACAATACCGGTGATAAACGTAATATGTTGACGGATACTGAGAGACTTGTATACTCACGTTGAGCTTCAACGTAGGCGGTATATTGTGCAGCTTGGCAGCTCCGTAAACTCGGCGGTCGGGTGGCGCGCCTGGCGGGGCCACTCGCCACGCGAGTCGGGGAGGACCGCGGATCCCACACGGGAGGAGGACTACCCCTCCCTCAACACCTAAAACACTCTGCTCCCCGCCTAACACCTCTGGTACCTCTGGAATAGGCATTATGGACGGATTACAATCTTGGAACATCTGAACGATTGATAGTGTGAAAGATACAGAACATGGCTAGAAAGGGAGTGTATTCTGATATGACGGCTGATAGAAATACCACAGAACACATAAATATCATCTTGATACTCCTTAACAAAAAAGTTTTGAAAAATTCCCAAATCTAATCTGGTATAAAGGACGCCATAATATACCCTCAGACTAATCGGAGCAGATCTACAATAAATAATTTATGGTAAACAAATTGAGTTGGCAACGCGCATGTATTGCCCCTTGCATTACAGAGTCCATACGCTACGATGACCAGTTACCACCAGATGGGCCGTATGCTTGCCTCCTTAGTGATATAAAAAGTATATCTCAGCTGCCATCAGGGATATAGAATAATACCTGCAAGGTAAACCATGGCGACGCGCGACACGATGGTCCCGACGCCGTCGACGGAGGCCACGCACTGGTACTGGCCGGCCAGTGCTTCCGACATGCCCTCGATGGACAGCGACCCGTTGGACAGCTGCCGTCTGGAACACATACAATACTTGCTACCAGAGGATATGATGACAGCTTCCATTATAGAAATACACTGTAAGGGCCCTCATACACGGACTGCATAGCAAACTACAGTCTTGTACTTACCTACACACAAACTCGACCCACTCATGCAATTGCCTGCTGGCAACACTTCATCAAAGGCAGATTGAAGCAGTCCGTATAACGGGGACTTACGGTCTGGTTCTTAAGTTTTCAGGCTTCATACATGACTTCAGGTTGAACGACTGGGAATTTTGTATCACCCATACAGATTTAGGTCAAATGTCACTTCTCTAATGCAGTATGGTGTTCCTAACATGACTACAGTTCAAAGAAATCCTAAGGCCGACAGGAAAATCTGTGTCAACTGCAGCGATTTCACTTTGCACAAGCTCAGCACCCACCTTGATAATAGAGAGGTCTGTTTAATTTGTGGTCTTTTGCTACTTAAAACCGGGGCAGTACCGCCTGCAAAAGGGCGAGATCCAGAGGCTTCCCGCCTCTGAGCAACTCTTCAATGGTTTTGACTTGAGCGGTTTGGCTCAGACCTCTGCTTATAGGGTTGTTGGGGATGGGCTTAGAGTATCCTCTCTAGTGTAGTACCTGTGTTTGTCCTGCACAGTGATGGTGTGGTCCCTGGCGGGCGGGGGCGCGGCGAGGGGCGCGTGCCGCCACTGGAGGCGCACCGGCCTGCGCGCCCCCGCCCCCGCCCCCGCCCCCGCCCCCGCCCCCGCCCCCGCCCCCGCCCACGCCCCCGCGGCGCACACCAGCAGGCACCGCTCCCCCGCGCCCACCACCACGTCACTCGGTTCCAATTCAAACCGCACTCCATAGTCTTCTAGCTCATCACCACCTGGAAAAGACATAACTTGGGGGATTACAAATACTGAGTTTTAAATAGGACCTAACGGCCTTGGATAGGTAGGAGCATATTCTTGACCTGTTGATTGCGCTCGTGCAGCGTGACGCCAATAACCTCATATTTTATCTCTGTACCATACTCCTGGACTTCGATAAATAACCAGATGCAGGAGTTCACACATGACTCGAGCTTACACAAAATCGCAGCTCAATGGCACTGTTTTCAAAACTTAACAACCTTGTATGTTAAGTATAAGTTATTTCTATAAAAATCTTTTTGATAACAAGTTTGACTATTATTTTTACAAAAATCGTGTTCTCTTCAGCAAGTCTCATCCTGTGATACCCGTACGGTGTTCGAACACATATTGACCTTCATATAACTTCTAAAAACCATTCCAAATCCCAAATAGATAAACCATTACATATCTGTCCATCTGTGCGTCAATAAATCACGGGCAGATGAGGGGCTCCACTAACCTAAGCCGGGTCACAATTGAACAAATAAATAAATACGAGTCTTGCCCGCATGCGCACGCGCTTCTATGGGACGAAGAGATAAATTATAGTCTGATTTTTTTGTACTAGAACTATTACTTTTACACCTGCTTGTTTATGTTTATGCTTGCATCAGACAGTAGGGAATATATAAACAAATCGTGAATTGACACTCACACAGACGTGCGCATGTACGAGTCCATAAGCGGACTTGGCTTTGTGTCAGTTAGGGGTGTTACGCCGTGGCCGATTGCGTGTACGTCTTCAAATCGACATTATTTTGACTTGAATCTATACATACAGATAAATAAAATTGAAGTGTCTGTTTGTAATTGAAAATAACAGCTTTTCACTAAATGCACATAAAATTATATACAATACTGACAATAAAAAAGCCAACTTTCTAAAATTTTTAAGGTAATCTCCGGAACGGCTGGACCGATTTTAGCGGGATTTTCACTGGTAGTTAGCTAATGTTTCAAGGAGTAACTTTTATTTAAAAAAAGCATAAGGGTTCCGCGGGAATCCCATGAAATTTACTCTACGAGGGTAAAACCGCGGGGCACAGCTAGTATTGAAATGAAGGAGTAAATTTAAAGAACTTTGGTACAACCTTCGTGCTAGATGGAGAAAACCGTTCTCCTTTCCAAAATTTGGTCTCATTTCCATTGCTTAGTAAGCTTATATTATGCCAACATGTTGACTGCTAGAGAATGCTTATTCTCTATGCAAATTGAAATGCAGGAAGCACTCAAATAAATTCAGCGTCAGATAGGTGTTGTGGGGCTTGTGGGCCGACCACACGGTTACTCGCACGAGACTACTTAGATGACCGAATTAAAAATGAACTGATACCCACTTCCCGCCTCCAACATGTTCAATAACACGGTACAGGGGCACCAGGTATAAAGCAAACACAAACATGCAGACAGCTGGCCAGGTACACTCATACTCCGTGTGACCAGTGTTTGATCAGGGAGCTGTGTCAATACATCAACTAAGTATCACCTTTTACATACATATGCTTACAAGGGGTAAGCAGAGGTGTACTTATAGTACATCGCCAGTTAAGGTGACAGGCCGCTTGATGTTCAGCCATTCCTACAGCCAAATCATTTGTTCTTATTGCCATGTATTTAAGCTTTGTGAAAGTGACAGATTTATACACGTCAAATACATCCGTCTCATATCGTGGCTATATGAGCTTTCGGTGATTTAGAGCTGGCTAAAAACTATTTTCATTATAACAAACTAGCAGCCGTTTCACCCGCGTGGTTCCCGTTCCCGTGGGAGTACGGGGATAAAATATAGCCTATGTTACTAGTTGATGATGTAGCTAACCATTGCTGAGAGAATTTTGCAAGATCGGATAAGTAGTTTCGGAGCCTATTCAATGCAAACAAACTAACAAAAAACAATCAAATATTTCCTCTTTATTATATTAGAGTAGATAACTCCTTGTCCAAAATAACACCGATCACTGGTATTGTGTATATCCCAGCATGTTTAAGACAGATAACAGCTATGTAAAGGCTAAGCAAGCAGCCATCCGGAGCGATGCACCAACTTGGCCGCTGTGCACTAATTGACCTGATTGTGGGGTGAGTCAGCGTGTTTCGAGAGCCACTGGTATCAGCCACTCGCGACGCGACCTACCATCACATCACTATAGTCTATCAGTTATTCATTTAGTGAAAACCGTAATGATGTGGCGAATTACTTAGTCTTTCACAGCGTTTTCTTATTCATATCTAGCTGTACCCCGCGGTTCCACTCGTGTAAAATTTGTGATCACGTGAATACCAAATCGGGAGAGGATTTCTATATTTTTAAATATTCAGAAATCCATTACATGTATAAAACAACAGTACCATTAACATCCTTGGTCAACAATTAAAATTTTATTCTGTGCCAGTGTGTCGGTATCTCACCATAATTGTATGAGATGTGGCTGACCTTGGGATGGGGTCAGAGCGGGACGCGTGGGGTCGCATCACATTGTATGAGTCACATTATGTAGGGTCAAGCAGGGATGGCATCCGACCGCTCGCATTCCGACCGACGTATATTTCAGGAAATATGTTACTATTACGCTATTTATGTCTTTGACTTATTTCTTGACGATTTTTGAGAAGTAGGAAATAATGATGTTGCTTTATTTAACTGAAAACACTCTACTTTCATCATCAACATATATTAGTCCAGTGCTGGACATAGGCCTCCCCTAAAGAGTGCTACAGCGCTGTGTCCTGGCACTTAATGATGATCAGTTATACATACATTCTACATTAGTGAGAATAAAAAGTAACTTTGAAATGAATTCATCCAATTTTATTTTGTAAAATTGGTGACCCTCGTCAGTTCAGATCGGAGCCTGACAATATCCGTTATACTTCAAGTAGCTAGTTCTAGTTAAAATTTCATCATGGTCGGAGTCATAGGCGACTATAATTAACTAACTACTTTTTTATGCTATGTTTAAAGACGATACGATAGTTGAGCTGCAAAAAGGTAAAAGACAGACCCCTTATTTGCTCATAAGATGGCAGCTAAGCCGGTTGAAGATTACGTTTTTTAACCATAACAAGTACTAAAGCGCAGGTGAATATAGTGAATGTTTTTGCAACCCTGATCCTCTGCCGATAGCGATCAGATGCAAACATCACAAAAACTTTATCAACGCTAAGAATGGCAATAGAAGTACAAAGCCGGGAATCCAAATAAAACAAAGCTGGATGAGTGTCAGCGGCACAAAGGCTGGCTCCGAGCCGATGGGAGCTCACACTACTGATTGAAAAATGGCGGATGTGGGCCACTGGCCACTCTCGGCGAAGATTGAACATTCATACGAACAAGGGATTTCTCATTTTGATATTGTGACGAGGACATTCCAATGTGTGAGTTTAAGTGTTCATGTTATCAAGCGAGGTAGGGTATAAAGGGAGCTTCAGTTCGATATTCATAGCTCCTCGACTGGGGACTGCACCTCTACCTTACAGAAGATACCAGGCCAATATTGGTACCTTTGAGAAGGTGTTGCCAGAGCTCCATGGAGGGAAGAAATAGGAGAGGTGTCGCAAAAAATAAAATAAAACAAACACTACCATTCTTTGAAGAGTTCCAAACTGTGCCTTTTCTAAGGTACATTTAGTATAGCTACTTTGTATTTTGGACATCGTAACTGAACGGTATCCTTTGTACCATTAAGTGAGTTATTGAGAGCGGTCGGTCTCCGAGTCGGTGCAGAGTGGACAGGGATTGACTTACATTGGGGCTGAGTGGTTTGTGGTGGGCTCCTAGTGAACCCTATGTCAGGCCAAAGAGACAGAGAATTGGAGCAATTCCCTTTAACAGATATGAAACTCATAACAGATGACGTCAAAGCTAAAAGTAAGGTAATAAAATGCGTGGGATTTATATGAACTGTACCTATCGCTACACGCATAACGGATTTCGATATAAGAGGAGGTTTTGAATTAAATTTCCTTGTTTGTTGGGTCTCAACTTTAAACTGTAATCAGTAGAAGAATAATCTATACAGATAAATAAAATTGAAGTGTCTGTTTGTAATTCCAAAATAACAGCTTTTCACTAAATGCATATGAGAGTATATACGGTACTAACACTGAAAAACCAAGTTTTAAAATGTTTCTCTGTCTGTCCGTCTGTCTGTCTGTCTGTCTGTTTGTTCCGGGTAATCTCTGAAACAGCTAGACCGATTTTAACGGGACTTTCACTGGCAGGTAGCTGATGTTTCAAGGAGTAACTTAGACTACTTTTATTTATTAAAAATATTAGGGTTCCGCGACACGAAGCATGAAACTAAATCTACGCGGGTGAAACCGCGGGGCACAGCTAGTCCTTAAGTATTATGATTGCATATAAGTATTTCTAAGAAAGCAAATGCTATGCCGAATGAAAAAACGATTGCTAAAGCGATTTCCAGTTTACCAAGAAGTAAGAATAAATTGTAAAATTAAACTGCCGGTTTAATAAGGTTGGAAGTGGGCAGGATCAACTTCAAATTAATTTTTCTCTGAAAGTTATTTTTGACTTTTAAGGCGCACATTTTGTCGCCGATATAGTGGTACATATCAATTAAAAAATATATGTAAACATAAATATAATATGGACGTATTAATTTATGTCTTTTTTTTCAAATATCACCAAAAAAACACCGAATTTTAATAAAGCCCAATATGCATAGGGACGGAAATTACAAAAAAAATTTTTTTTTTAAATATTTTTAAATTGATATACGTACCACCTACCGATGCTATATTTGCAAAAAAATATCTTTCAAGATGCCTAAACAAAAAGTCTACACCCCGGATTCTTTTTAAAGCAGTAGCGTTTGATAAATTCTATGACATGCTCGGTGTAAGTCGGGAGACAGTAAAAGTATAAAACAAGAGGGAACTATTCCAACGATCCCAAGTTTTCAGCAGGACTTGAACATTCGGGAGTTTAAATTGCGTTTTAAATATTAACTTTTCCACGCTTTTCGGATACTTGACGGTCTCAATAAAATAGTTTTTGATTTGATTTGATTTGACTAGTTTTATAAAAATACTATATATGTAGCAGCGTTATCCACTCGCTCATAGATGGCGCTACTCGCTAACAAATGCGAAGTTTAGATACAAATACACGAGAATCTAAATCGCGCCAGAAGAGTTTTCAAGCGCATTGCAGTATATATACAAGTTTCCAACTAGAACAGTTGGAGCCGCGGTTCCCCAGGCATAACACCCGCCTGGCTGGAAGATATTCCCTTTGCTGGGGATGAGCATGATCACTCGCTCTCCCCACAGTGGTGACCCCGACGTGATGTAGCGGAGCTACTTTTATGTAAATTTATGTGTAACTCATAATTGGTAAAAATTTATATTTCCAAATGTTTAGCATAATTAATTTCAATTTTAAATATCACCATTGACCAATATCATGTAACACTAAAAAATTTATTTTATTTAATTAATATTTTTTATGTACAAATAATAGTCGGACAAGCACACTACATTTGTTATTAGTGATTGCACGACCGGTCCTGGCGGCTCGCTCTGCCGACGGCGAGCGGGCGCGCGGGGAGGTGCGCAGGAGCCGGTCGAGAGTCGGTTACAAACTACTATCGATGCGAGACGCATGTCTATGTACGCTAGCTTATACCTATCGCGCTGTATTTATTTTTAGTGTTGACTTTCTTTCGCTGTATCTTTCTCTGCTTGTTTTCTCTCCTTCTTCTTCTTAACTGTGTGCCGTTCAATAAACTTTCCGCTTGTGCTTGTACCCTGGACTGCTTTCATTTACGACGACCCGGCTATCCCTACAAGGCACCCGATTTAGTGAAACGTTCCCGGCACATGAATAGTAGGGCAGTGTCACAATCATACTACACACCTACACTGGTGACCCCGAAAGGAGCACATTATGAGCGACAGCAGTAGCGACGCAGCACATACCGCCGACTCACAAAATGGCGGGCAGGTGACCACGCGCCGCGTTAGAAAAATGCGTCCATCCCCAACAACCGCAGCCGAGATCCCAGCAGCAGCAGAGGCCCCAGTGATGTCCAGGCCCAGGTTTAACCTAAAGGTGCCACCTTTCTCACCTGAAGATCCGGAGATATGGTTTGCGCTGCTGGAAGCGCAATTCGATACATTTAACATCCAAGATGACGCAGCAAAATTCACCCAGGTCATAACTAACTTGGACTTAGTGCACGCAAAAGCGGTCAAGGACCTGGTGGTTAACCCCCCAGCTCGAGACAGATATGCGAGGATTAAGATGGAGCTGATTCGCCGATTGTCCGCCTCGCACGAGAAAAAAGTGAGACAATTATTGACTCACGAGCAGCTGGGCGACCGGAAGCCGTCGCAGTTCCTGCGCCACCTGCAGGACCTGGCTGGGCCTTCAGTCCCCGCTGACTTCATCAAAACTATTTGGTGTCAGCGCCTGCCCAGCAGCGTGCAGACGGTACTGGCTTCACAGCCCACGCTCTCCCCCGAGCAGCTTGCCGACCTCGCCGATAATATACAGGAGATCGTGGCGCCATGCAATGTAGCGGCAATGTCGTGCAATGCCTCCTGCAGCGGCCCATCGAGTGAGATTGCTGAGCTGAAGAAGATGGTGCAGCAGCTTGCTATGAAGGTAGACGAGAACAGCCGTGCTACTCATCGTTATGCTGACAGATCCAGACCTCGGCAACAGTCGTCTTCCAGGTACCGTTCCGGATCCCGCCAGCGCTCAAGGTCCAACTCTAATTACCGCAAACACCCGCTTTGTTGGTACCACTTCAAGTTCGGCGATAAAGCGCAAAAATGTGTCAAACCGTGCGAGCGTTCGGGAAAAGTGTAGGGCAGACTGTAATGGCGGCCGACGCCTGCCCTTCTAGTGGTCGCTTATTTGTAATGGACAAGCGAACGAAGCAAAACTTTTTAGTCGATACGGGCAGTGATGTGTGTGTTTTTCCCCGTTCAATGGTAAAAGAACGATGTGTTAAAACTAATTTCGACCTGTGTGCCGCTAACGGCTCCGTTATCAATACTTACGGCTACACAGACCTTTTATTAAACATAGGCTTGCGCCGTGACTTTCCTTGGCGATTTATTGTAGCAGACGTAACGCGGGCGATAATAGGCGTAGATTTTTTATCTCACTTTAATTTAACAGTGGATATTAGAAACCAACGCCTGGTCGACGGGCATACAATGCTTTCCACCACGGCTTCAATCGCGAGGTGTTTTGATAATGTTTCTTCGGTAAAGGTTATGTCTGGTGACTCAGTGTACCATACTATTCTTACACAATACCCTGAGATCACCCGACCCCCTGGTACTAATAATAATAACATCACAAAACACAACACATTACACTACATCCGCACCACACCTGGGCCACCTGAATCCTGCACACCGAGAAGGCTGGCGCCTGACAGGCTCAAAATTGCTAGGGCAGAGTTTGAGGTTATGTTGCAGATGGGCACTTGTAGACCCTCAGAGTCTCCGTGGGCATCTCCTCTCCACCTCGCGCCGAAGAAAACTGGATGGCGGCCTTGTGGTGACTACCGCAGGTTAAACGCACGCACTATCCCGGATAAATATCCGATAAGGAACATCCAGGACTTCTCTCATAGTTTAGCTAACTGCACGGTCTTCAGCACGTTAGACTTAGCGAAAGCCTACAATCAGGTACCTGTAAACCCCGCTGATATAGCTAAAACTGCCATCACAACACCTTTTGGCCTTTTCGAGTTCCCGTATATGACGTTTGGTCTTCGCAACGCTGGCCAGACGTTCCAACGGTTCGTCGACGAGGTGTTGCGAGGGCTAGACTTCATATACTGCTATATCGACGATATTTTGATATTTTCAGAAGACCTGCAAACCCATGAAAAACATCTTCATGAAGTATTCGGTAGGTTGCGTGATTTCGGCATTGTTCTCAACCCAAGCAAGTGTGTGTTCGGTGCCACTAAGGTTACTTTCCTGGGCTATGAAATTTCAGCGGAGGGAACCAGACCTTTGCCCGATAAGGTAGCGGCAATTAAAACATTCCCTAAACCCAAAACTGTCAAGGAGCTGCGCAGATTTTTGGGCATGATTAATTTTTACAGGCGTTTCACCCCAAACGCAGCTCAACAGCAAGCCCCTCTGAACGCACTCCTGACGGGTTCAGTCAAAGGCTCACATCCGGTGTCCTTCAACACAAAAGAGCTAGCAGCCTTCGAAGCATGCAAACAGGGCCTATGTCAAGCAGCTATGCTAGCACACCCTGATAGCGACGCTCAGCTGGCCCTAGTAACGGATGCATCCGACCATGCAATGGGGGCGGTATTGCAGCAACTCAAGTCAGGTACTTGGCAGCCGCTCGCATTCTTCTCCAGGAAATTTAGCCCGGCGCAGACAAAATACTCACCGTATGACCGTGAGTTATTGGCCATTTACGAGTCTATCAAATACTTTAGACACATGGTCGAGGCTCGCGACTTCGTGATTTACACGGATCACAAGCCACTTACGTTCGCTTTCGCTTCCAGGAAGGATAATTGTTCCCCCAGACAGTTTAGGCACTTCGATTTTATATCGCAGTTTTCCACCGATATCCGACATATCTCGGGTAAGGATAACGTGGTCGCTGACCCCTTGTCTAGAGTGGAAGAGATCGTGCAGCCAATCCAGCTCGACACACTAGCGGCCGCACAAGACACTGACCCTGAGTTGAAGCAGCTTCTCAGCGGACACACGGCGCTGCAACTCAGTAAGGTGAAACTACCTGGCTCGAGTAAGTCGCTATTCTGTGACGTTGGTGGAACTACCCCTCGACCGTATGTTGTCGGTATCTACAGGCGACAGATTTTCGACTCACTTCACAGCTTAAGCCACCCTGGAGCCCGAGCATCAATCAAGCTAGTGAGTGACCGTTACGTGTGGCCCGGCATCCGGAAAGACTGCCGTGAGTGGGCTCGAAGCTGTCTAGCATGCCAGCGTTCTAAAGTCACGAGGCATGTCTCGGCACCGCTGAGTACCTACACATTGCCACACGGTAGATTTCAGGTGATCCACATCGACCTCATCGGTCCCTTGCCACTCTCATTAGGCTATCGGTATTGCCTCACCGCCATTGACCGCTTTACACGCTGGCCTGAAGCAATACCAATTGCAGATATTACTGCGGAGACCGTGGCAAAAGCCTTATTAAGCGGGTGGATCTCTCGTTTTGGGTGTCCGGTGAAGATCGTGACCGACAGGGGAAGGCAGTTCGAGTCATCTTTGTTCAAGGGACTGTCGAGAACGATCGGATTCACCCATAGCCACACCACAGCTTACCACCCAGCATCAAACGGCATGGTGGAAAGGTTCCATCGGCAGCTTAAGGCTGCCATAACCTGCCACGCTGACAGCTGTTGGGTTGAGTCACTTCCTTTAGTTTTATTGGGAATTAGGACAGCCTTCAAAGATGATCTCAAATCGTCTTGCGCTGAGCTGGTGTACGGAGAGACATTACGTCTTCCAGGCGATCTTTTCCTCCCACCGGACATCGAGCCATACGACCTCACCGACTTTGGAGATCGCTTACGCTCTTTAATAAATAGGTTAAAACCTCCACCAGCGTCCCGACATGGCAGTCATCGCTCCCCTTTTGTTTTTAAAGACCTAGCTACTTCTACTCACGTCTTCCTCCGCGATGACACCGTAGCTGGATCGCTTAAACCAGCATACACAGGACCTCATGAAGTCCTACACCGAGGAAACAAGGTGTTCAAAATTGTGTGTAACGGTAAGACAGTCACCGTGTCCATCGACAGGTTAAAACCCGCCTACACGACATACGACTCACAGACTAGCACTCAGTCCCCAAACACACAAACTAACACCCACACCTCACACTCACTCCCATATACACATACACATACACCTGAAGCCAAAGACAACGTTGTCAAAACTACTAGGTCAGGGCGGAGAGTAAGGTTTCCAGACTTTTATCGCCCGTAGGACGGTCTCAGGAGGGGGGTGATGTAGCGGAGCTACTTTTATGTAAATTTATGTGTAACTCATAATTGGTAAAAATTTATATTTCCAAATGTTTAGCATAATTAATTTCAATTTTAAATATCACCATTGACCAATATCATGTAACACTAAAAAATTTTTTTTATTTAATTAATATTTTTTATGTACAAATAATAGTCGGACAAGCACACTACATTTGTTATTAGTGATTGCACGACCGGTCCTGGCGGCTCGCTCTGCCGACGGCGAGCGGGCGCGCGGGGAGGTGCGCAGGAGCCGGTCGAGAGTCGGTTACAAACTACTATCGATGCGAGACGCATGTCTATGTACGCTAGCTTATACCTATCGCGCTGTATTTATTTTTAGTGTTGACTTTCTTTCGCTGTATCTTTCTCTGCTTGTTTTCTCTCCTTCTTCTTCTTAACTGTGTGCCGTTCAATAAACTTTCCGCTTGTGCTTGTACCCTGGACTGCTTTCATTTACGACGACCCGGCTATCCCTACAAGGCACCCGATTTAGTGAAACGTTCCCGGCACATGAATAGTAGGGCAGTGTCACAATCATACTACACACCTACATATACATACATATTCTCGCCTGTATTCCCCGAAGGTATTGTAATAACAACACCCACTTTTCACCGAGTATCAGTAAGTGCTAACATAACAGATGGTGAGTCTATCGCCGTCTCAGGCACTCCTCAAATTGTTTCTCAGACATATGCAGGTTTCCTCACGATGTTTTCCTTCACCGTAAAGCACGAGGTGTGAAATCACTGTACGTAAGTTTTTAGGTAAACTCATTAGTACAGCCGCGTTATTCACAAAAGTTTCTCAGCGTCGCACTCGTCGTCGTCTGTCGGTTTAAAGATATGAAATTGTATAATGTATCAATGTCATATGATTGAAAGTAACGTTCTTAATCGAGTTCGACGCTGAGAAACCTTAGTGAATAACGCGACACGCCACGCTGAGATTCGAACTTCACTTACCACGGCTCTTAGCTTATATACCGACTGTGATGAAACTATCATGGCTGTAACAGCTATTATAAGCCCCTGTACTTCAATTACTGAAGTATAATAAGTATGTATAAGTGAATGTATAGTAATAAGGAAGTGAACAACAATCCCAATGAACTCAGACGAGAACAACAGATGTCCATTGCCGCTGGAAACCAGGTCGCGGCGTGTTCCGATCATCATTAGCTAATTTATTACTTAACGAGAGTAATTACTGGCCTAATGCCCCTCCCCTCCCCTCCTCTACCCCCCCTCACACTCGCCTCTCATCATCTTGAGACTCTTTACAATTATTTTGTAAGATTTCTGTCCTTAATGAAAAAGTTGGCACAAAAGTCTTTGGAGAGATCGTCCTATTTAAAAGTACTTATGTTATTAATTATGTTAGTAAAAGGAAAAGGTCGCTAAAGGTCAGGCCTGAATAAATACAGATCCTTATCATATTTGTAGTGTTTAATGATATAGGGAAATCTTTACATGTATATACATACAGATAAATAAAATTGAAGTCTGTAGACGATAGATCATAACTGAACTAAATTTGTGCGAGAGCAGGCAAAAAGCAGATGACAAAATACTTGTATTTGACAACAGGGGCCTTACCATGAGCTCTTATTGCCATGATAGTTTCACTCATTTATGAGACAGATGTATGTGACGTGTATACATCTGTCACCGTCGCACAACTGAATTATCATTGCAATAAGAGCTCATGGTTGGGCCCCAGAACTGTAACTTTTTGAAAGGTATAAAAAGACTAAGTAACAATTAAAAAGATAAACCATAAATATTATACAAAATAGTTTCCAACACGGTTAGTAATTCCAATTATGTGTTATTCCAGTCATAAATGTAAGGAAGGTACATACATAAAAAAAAACATTTTTCCCTGTCTACCTATCTGTAAGAGTAATCTCTGAAACTGGTGGACCGATTTTAACGGGACTTTCACAGACTGGTAGCTGATGTTACAAGGAGTGACGTAGGCTAGTATTTACTTCTTTTTTTCAAATTAGGTACCGTGAATAACAGCCACCCATTAAATTAAGTCTACGCGGGTGCATTAATAACATTTCACCAGTTATGTTTAAGTGCCATGTAATATAGGATGAGCCTACAGACTACGGGGAATTACACACCGTAAATATCGTGAGAAACCCCAATTACACTTTGCCCGACCTCAGGAACGAACCCAGGGTCTTGTGACCACAAGACCAACGAGACAGTATTGGAAGCGACAAATCTATATCTATAATAATACTAGCTGTGTGCCCCGCGGTTTCACCCGACTAGTGGTGGATATTCAGCCTTATATGTCTTCTAAATAGAATTATCCTAAAACACTCCTACACTTACACTCATATCCTAAGTTAATGAATCATATCCATCCAGGCGTTGACGCGTGATGCCGCGACCAAGGGAAATGGGGATTTATTTTTATGTATAAGAAGATTATAAAGAGGTAAGTATGTACAAAAGTACTGGACCGATTTAAAAATTCTTTCACCATTTGAATGCTACATTATTACTGATTAATATAGGCTATATTTTATTCCTCTACTCCTTCGGGAACGGGAACTACGCGGGTGAAACCGCGTGATGTCCGCTAGTCGATCAATATACATAAAAAAATTACCATTTTGAATGTAATGCGTTGCCCAACCGAGTGCTGACAAATATCACTTGTCACTATCTGTCACAAGCTGTCACTTGTCACTATGATTGATGGAACAATGAATGAGAGTCTGGAACGAGTTTTCAAATGTTATTTGAGGAATGCGCGGTATTTGTCGGGAACTGAAGTATTAAATGATTAAATGTTCGAAAAATGGTTTATTTTTAGAATATTTCAAGTGGCTTGTATGGTATTCACGGAGCGCTGTTGTCTGATGAAATGAAAACAGAGCCTTGATTGAATCAATTTGTTGTCGATCCGTCTGTTGAAACGCATTATTACAGCAGAAATAATTGAACATATTTATATGGTATATGTGCGGGGAAGGAAACCTGCATATGGCTGTTGAGAAGTAATTCAAAGGCATATTATGTATGTCTGACACGGTGATTGACTCACCATCTGTCACGTTGGCACTAATCATATTCGGTGAAAAGTGGGCGTTGATATTACAACAGAGGCTTACTCCTTCGGGGACCCTTCTGGGATGACGAGAGCATATTTATTTTAAACTAGCTGTGCACCGCGGTTTCATGATAGATTTAGTTTCATGCTGTTTTTTTATTAAAATTTGCCTAAAACACTCCTTGAAACATCAGCTATCTGCCAGTGAAAGTCTCTGCCAGTTGAAATCCATCCAGCCGTGATGAAAATGAAAATGATTGATTCAGTATAGGCCCAGGTAAGGTACTTATGAATGTCGAAGAATTTACCACTGATGCCGTGACCAAGGGAAATGGGGATTCATGTTTATACATATATAAGATTACTGAAGATATTTGTATATTGCGCATTACATTTTCAAATATACTAACATAGAAAAATAAGTAACATTAAATTGAAAATGAAATTATTTATTCAGTTTATTCAGTAATTGACCACCGGTACGGAAACTAGCCTTCTGAAAAGAGCCGGCAAGCAACTCGGCTGTCATCATGTACAATTCAAGTCACATCGGCCGTGAGGATGAGCAGATTCGAAACTTAGCTCCTTCTTTTTATAGCCGGTGCAGGACGATTTACTCGCAAAATTGCGCTAGCTAGAGTTAGCAGTCTTTCTATAAAGTATCCTCGGCTCACGTAATGAGTGGCTGCAATTAGCAGCAAATTGCGCGACTGTCGCGGTTGGTTTTATTGTATCAGTTGCATATCATTAACGAAGGTCCCGACCTGTCGCCACCTCAGCCTTACAGCGTCCGAGACTGCGACCACTAAATATAACGTAGACGGTCGGCTTCTTACATTGGTCGTGAATCGACGCAGTCATGGACGCCGAGTTCATTCATCATATTACAACCTCCACGACTATTGCTTTAGTATACAAATTCATTATCATGTATAATCATTTCGTTTAGGAGTCAATCACGAGTTTGCAACCGTTTTCGTAATCTACACTCGCTAGCGTCTCCGTCGAATATTTGTATGAGAAATTGTACAGCGCCTCCAAGCGGTGACGTGAAGAACTAAACTCATACACGTCATACAAATACTGTCGGAGACGCTAGCGAGTATAGATTACGAAAACGGTGGCAAACTCGTGATAGGGGTACTGACAATATAAAAAAAAAAAAAAAAAAAAAAAACAAATTTAAGAGACGTGACTGTCAACCATCAAAACATGTAAAATACTTGGTTTTAATAAAACATTGTATCTGCCGTCAACATTTGGAGTACAGCAAATGACGTATGCAAATGAAAATGATACAGTTTAGGTCCTGGTAAGGCACTTATGAATGTCGAAGAATTTACCACAATTTGTATGTGCGTGTTAGTGCGAATGTATGAGAGCCGATCTCTCGTTATATATATTTGGTGCTGCGACTAAATAGGTAAGGTTGTCGCCATTACACACAGTCCTTGTGTTACTACTATATATAAGGTATATTGGCTTGCAGGATATATATAAAACAGGCTTTTCAACATTAAAAATATCTCTATCTGATTAGACTTCTTACAAAGTTATTTCAAATCGTCGGAAAGTCAGTATATATTCATATACAGGAGATTAATGTTATACAGGATTATAAATGTTACCACAGGGTTCGGAAGGTTGCTTTTACTCACAAGGACCAGGCAAGAAGCTCAGTAATTACCATGTTCACAAAAAATAATATAAATATAAGCCTATGGTCATCGTTCCAATTCTCAAATGTCAATAAAAATATAACCTGCTAGCTTCTGCCCGCGACTTCGTCCGCGTGAAACAGTTACATTGGGCTTTTCGCTTACGTAGCCTGATGATCTAAGGTATATTAAGTATAGTTAGGCTATTGAATTTTTTTTATAAAGAGAAAAATAAATTTATTTGTAATAAATTACGTACTTACTTACTTTTGAAGTTGGTGTTTGATATCGAAATTGATGCTACATTCGTTTTTTTCAACAACGCTACATCGATGTTACATTTGTTTTCACACTTTTTAGCGGCTTTTTGCAAAGTGCATCTACACAGGTGTAAAATTCTCATCAATACGAATTAATCAAGCCCAAACACCAGGTACTTGCTGCAATTCGTTGAGGAGTGACCCCGGCTCTCTTTTGACCGACTTTTTACAATTCCTGAGATATTGTCTTATATACAGGATTAATATAGACATGTCCATACATCTCGCGGTAGCACGTATAATCCTGTATAACCCTGTCATTATGACGTTTTGAAAGTACTTTGTAAAAGGTCTAATCGAATAAAGATATTTTTGACTTTGACTTTTGACATAGCTAGTTTATAAGATCAGCACGTAGCACGGTGCCAAGAGTAGTTTTTCCGCCCCTCGGCCGACGCCGCACAACACATAAATAAGCACCAACACGTTACAGTGAAGTAGAAAGTGAAACTCCTCAGCCGTCATTAATAACAAAAACCTCGTGAACAATTGATTTTTCACGAGACGAATGCTGAAAGCATTACAGCGATCGGGCCGAGGGCGCGTAGGGCTGTCACTACACACTAAATATAAATTAATTGAGATGTACGTGAGTAAAATACCTAAACTAATCCATTTGCAACTTTAGTTTCGTTTTTTTAATTATTGGTTGAAATTTCAAATAATAAATCATTGACATTTCTCTGCTATATATAAATATAATATGGATTTAGCTATTAATAAACATTAGGAAAAACCGTATTATTCCCTTTTTTTAATTGTAGTAGGTATTATTCTCAATTGATAGTATTTCAGAATTAAAGAAGGTGAGTAGATCTCTCCCGTTTTATCCCGCGATATGAAATGTGAATGGCATATATTAAATTTATTTTAATTTCGGTAAATTCTCGACTTTCATAAGTGCCTTACCAGGGCCTAAACTGAATAAATATTTTTCATTTTCATTTTCATTTTCATTTTCAATTGATTTTCAACAGCAAATACACCAATGTTGAGCCAGCCCTGGAGAGTGGGGGCGAGAAGTCATCAATCTCGTGTAACAAGCACAACACACGTGCACAACGACCATATCACACACACACACGTAACAACGTGTATATTATCATTAATTTTGAACATTTTAGTGGTTTATTCACACCTGGTGTATTTGACCCGGTCTTTAAAGTATGTGGGTTCAGACATAATATCAAAAGGATAAGTGAAAGACGAAACAAATTTATAGAGCGAATGTGAGCGGATGTTTCGGTAGAGGGCGTCAAAGGAAGAACTGCTATGACCAAATCAGTAATATTTTTCAGAAAGGTCAAATGCGGAGCACGCGTAACCGAAGTAAATGAAGAGATGCATGAATGTTGATGAAGCAAAAGAAGTATGTAAGGATCGTAGCATGTGCCTAATAAACACACAGAGATATCCCAGTTCATTAAATAGTCACACATTAACAACACAACAACTTTAAGCCAAATTACTATTCCCAACCTAAGTCACATCATTACACGTAGCAACCCTAGCACCTAGCGAAGTAAACAGATTATTCACCATGTTATTCCCAGCTCTACGCCTCACACATAAAGTACATTTTCCCGCGACGATGTTGCAACAGACAGTATTGAGCTTTAAACAAATCACCGGAAAGTTCATTAGAAGTTAAATTGCGCCATTACAAGTGCAATCGACTTTATACCTCCTGCGTTTGCTATTAAGGCAGTGATTACATTAGCAGCGATGACACTATAAACGTTGGATTACGGAGTAAAGATTCAATGAAGTTTTAACGATAATTTAGTTGACGTTAGGGTTGAACAAAATTAACAAAACATTGCAAATTCTCCCCCTCTGGCCTTATCCCATACATTGTTGGGGACTGACCACCAGATTTTTATACGAAACGACTGCCATTTGACTTTCGTAACCCTTCTCTACGGGGAAAATCGGTAATCTGGATTAAACCAGTTGTCAGACTATCTTAGGCCTTCGACTGACCTGTAACGATTGCCAAAGATGCTAAATTGGCAACCGGGACCGACGGCTTAACCACCTAACTTCTGGCATTGGTTGGCGTAGCTTAACTAAGCTGATCGAATGATATGCGCAATAACAGTGCTATTATATTTTGTTCTTTTTAAGTTAGGTTACAAAACAAGCAAACGGTTCATCACGTTTGGTGTTAGACGGACAGATAGCGGAGTCTTAGTAATAGGGTCCTGTTGCATCATTATTACAAATACGTCTGCTAGCAGAAATACTACTTCGGCCACGTGGCAAGACGAGATGCAAACAACCTAGAAAAGTTAATATTTATGGGGCACGTGGAAGGAAAGCGGAGTAGTGGAAGATCTCCAACCAGGTGGACTGACATAGTCAAAGAAACCACAAAAACAAACATTTCAGGGGCCTTTAGACAGGCCCAGGCCGAACGCCGTGTTACATTGAGAAACGTAGACCGAAAAGCCATTCGTGGTGGTCACGACCTGAGGAGACCAGGCGAAGAAGTTGCACCATTATACAATACCGTAAAAAACAAACGTGTAGCGTGTTACCACCAAGCGAAGGCTGTTTAGTATAAGATATCATTAGTGGTCGATGTTGATGCAATGTTTAATATTCACAATCGAGCGATCCTCCCCCTAATTGCCTTCGATATGATCCCGAGAAGTTGCGCCATAAATCACCATTACAAGGCGATGGGGGCTCACAGCGATAGTATTGGATCGTCGGAACAAGAGGGATATATCACCGACAAACACTGGATAGAGCCGTGATGGCCGTGAGGTTTGAGCAGTCGCTACGCAAGCGACGCAAGTTCGAATCCCAGCGGCGCCTGTACTAAAAAAAACTTATGTGCATTGATTTCACACCACGTGCTTTACGGCGAAGGAAAACATCGTGAGGAAACCTGCATATGTCTGAGAAGTAATTCAAAGACGTATGTATAGTGGCTGAGACGGTGATAGACTCACCATCTGTCACGTTGGCACTTAATCATCTTTGGTGAAAAGTGGGTATTACAATGATATTACTTATAGAATGAAAAAAACGCTATAATTTATAGAGTTATTGAAGTATCCAAATACAAAGATAAGTCAAATTCTACGCATAAAGAGTCGCGGGAACCAGTTAGCGTTCCATAAATATGGTGACAGCAGTGAAAACATACATAAAGCATGCATCGTGCATGAAACGCTATATTTCGGCAACATAATAACATATAAAATATTTGATGGCGTCTTTTACAGCCCTACCCGCGTCTCCGAGTGCACATCGTCACGTGATACCAACCCAACTGTGTTCACATCACAACATTGCACCGAAGCCCCTGTATTTACACATTTCACCTGAGCAGACTGAATGACGAACCGAATGTCTTGAAACTTGAAATTTGCTTTAATTGGAATTTTCCATGCTCACAAATTTTAACATTCTAGTTTAACTTTTGATACCATTGATTTGAGCATTGTAACTGTGCCCATGGGCTTATATTTATGATATACTAGCTGTGCCCCGCGGTTTCACCCGCGTAGAATTAATTTCATAGGTGTCCCGCAGCCCTTATGGTTATTTAAATAAAATTAGCCTAAAACACTCCTTGAAACATCATCTATCTGCCAGTAAAAGTACCGTTAAAGTCCGTCCTGCCGATTACGCGTGATGCCGTGATCAAGGGAAATGGGGATTCATTTTTATTTATAAGAAGATTATATACTGTAACCATTACACATTATAATCATATTTTTGAAAAGAATTGCTGAATTTCTTTCCGGATTCTTCTCAGTGAAAGCAACCTTCCGAACCCAGTGTATAAAGTATTGGTTGTGTCCTTCTATGACAATTTGTACTTTAGTAAGATAAATACTTTTAAGAAGTCTAATCATATAAAGATATTTAGGACACGATGTAGTGACTAGAATTGAAAAAGTATACGAGTATTGGGATGGTTTGGACATATCGAAATGATGAGTGAAAGGCGTTTTACCAAATAAATGATAAGAGAAAATGAGAGTGGAAATGTTAGTAGAGAGAATCCAAAGAAGAACTATCATGAACAAATTAACCATCTTCTCAATAAAGGTCACATTCGGGGCACTAATAACTGAAGGAAGTGTATGAAGAGATGCATGAATGTGGATGAAGCGAATGAAGAAAGCATGGAGACCACTATGAGGTCTCAGCCTTCCTTGGAATACAGGCGAGAGTATGTTTGTAGCTCGTGCATTTACAAACCGGTTTAGAACTCAGTAAGATTGTCCTTGGGGCCCTCCACTGGATTACGTCCATAAATTGCATGCTTAAATCTTGTCGTGAAATATTATGCTATTGCTATAAATGTGCATTATCGAGTAGCATCGAGTCTAAATAATTGAACTGACCAGACGACTCATCTTTGCTATCAAAACTATCCAAGACGCGACTAGCAGAAGCTGTCACGAAGAATTAATTCACTCAACTATCGAATCAGATCAGTTCTTGAAGATCAATTCAGAAGAACGAGTCAATTTTACTGAACGAGATTCAGAACTCAAAATATATTTATTAGATTACACTTTTAACAAAATACTTTCAATTTGTCAGAACAGCATACAGGACTACTTCGCGACCGTCACGCGGTTTCACCCGCGTAGTTCCCGTTCCCGTGGGAGTACAGGGACAAAATAGAGCCTTTGTTACTCGCTGATGATGTAGCTATCTATTGCTGAAAAAAATTCAAGATCGCTCAAGTAGTTTCGGAGCCTATTCAATGCAAACAATCAAATCTTTCCTCCTTATACTATTAGTGTAGATTATACATGCTACCGCCAGGTTCTGGAGGTTGATATTACTGAGAAAAACCTGGCAAGAATTCAGTGAGCGTGTTTCGCGAACCCTCCAAGAGTGGCGACGGGGCGCGAGGGTGTACCAAAGGCGATCCACGCCCAATATCCCGGATCATTTAACCCGCCACTTACTCCAACGACTCAGCCGACCATATCATAGATCACCTTGAATGCAGAGGGTATTTCAAACTGAAAGTTGTATCAATTTATTAAGTTATTAAGCTTTCTAGACATTCCTTGACCAGGACCCAAAAGTTACAAATATGACGACTGGCATTCAAGTGAAACCAACTCAACGACTACTCAGCAAACTCTGCAAACATTATTGTTTTATGAAAATAAAATCAGTTCCCTATAGTCTATAATGTTATACCATCTGTATTCCGCGATTTTATCCGAGGAACTGTTATTTTTTTTAAATAAAAGTTTGACAAAGAAACTTTCTAAAATAGTTTTTTTTTACATATTATGTATACAAATGAATTTAGTAAAAAGCTATTAATTTGGAATAACAAACAGACACTTTATATTTATTTACTTGTATAGACGATTCATCTACACACAGCTATTCTTTGAGCAATATTTGTCAGGTGAAATGGTGCAGAGAACAGGTGGATCGGATCCCACGGCATACAGAGCTGGAATATGCTATGTTTCCTAGATATTGACTGCAATACTAGCTATTTGTATCCTGCATCATACGAGTATAATATGCTGACAGTTGAATAATTCCAGAGATAGCGAAACAACATGATTTCGTTTCAAACAAAGTTGTCAACGTTGAAACATATCCTTACTTAACATTATAAATGCGAAAGTTACTCGTTTGTCTGTCACGCTTTCACTCCAATATGTTTTCCTTATCATTGGTAAATTTTATTTTTTATTTACGTAATAACGTAAAACATTTTTATAAAAATTTCTTATGAATGTTGAAGAATTGACCACCGGTTCAGAAATTAGTCTTCTGAGAAAAACCGGCAAGAAACTCAGCTGGCTTCATGTACATTACATCAATACAATTTACTACAAATACACTCCAAATTGGGTGCAAGTAGGTGCAAATATAAAATATTTGGGGTACTAGCACATATCGACGCAGCCCCCGATGCCAATCTATCAACATCCCAACGATGCACTTGCCTGAAGCGGCGCGGCGTGGGGCACAGGGGTCGGTAGTGCCCCTAACACACTAACCATTGTGTCGCGTACCCTTGTGAATGTAGGTCGCGGAGGCAATGGGCCCATTGTACTCTGGTTCCGTACACGCCAATATTTGTCAACATATACTTGACACGGCTCGGAAGTGCTCCCAACGACTTTAAACATACATATTATAATTGGAATTTTTAGAGATTATTGTCATGATTTGAATAAGTGTAACTAAGAAAGGATGTTTTGAAATTATAAACTACTAGCTGTGCCCCGCGGTTTCACCCGCGTAGATTTAGTTTCATCCTTATGGTCGCGAAAACCTAATATTTTTAATAAATAAAAGGTAGTCTATGTCCTTTCTCAGTGTCTAAAGATTGTCTGTGCCAAATTTCAGCAAAATCGGTTGAGAAGTTTAAGCACAAAAGCGTAACAGACATAAGGGTTGAATTTGTAAGTATATCGATATTTCTGAAAAGAGGTCTAAGAAAATTCTTGGGACTCAGTCATTAATAACATAACCTAGCATCAAGCAACTCGAAGGTGGGCTCGTTCAACATTTTTTGTAAGCCGAGGTGGCCGTGGTGTTGCCTATTAATTAATAACCACGTAAGTTTTAATCCCAGCGCCCTGTACCAACGAGCTTTTCTAAAAATGTATGTGCAGTGCATACCACTAGCTTTACGGTGAAAGAGGAATTTTAGGAAAACATCGCGAGGAAACCTGCATATGTCTGAAAAGTAATTCAAATATGTATAGTGCCGGAGACGTTCTCCTCCAAAGGTTCAAGACAATCTTAAAGAAGAGGGTTAAAAGGTTACGACACCGAGGTTCCTAATGCATCCTATGGGTGACGGGACTTGCATTCACCCAGCACAATGCGGACTAACTGCAGCGGTATGCAAGTTGGCACAGCGATATATTGTGCAACTGATTACCATACCTACTCGGAAGATTTCACAATTGTATTTATAGGAGCCGGCCAATCCACATTCCAAGCGATACTACGATAAAGGATTGATCTGTAAGCGTATATCTGCTTGAAGTCTTTTCAGCAGTTTCGTACAATCCGCCTGGTAGTAAGCTACAGTAGCCTATGAATACCTTGTACACATTGACATCCCTGTGCTAACATAATGACAACTATTGCTAGCAAAGCGCCTCCACTCCTACTCCTCCCCTCCATGGAGCACTGGCGACCTTACTCGCCTTGTGAACACAACACTACTCTAAGGTACCATTATTTGTGTGGTATCTTCTGTAAGGTGGTATATGCGTTATGCCTTCCCACTCTTAAAATCACATTATTCCATATATTGAGGTGAACTCTTGATCTAACCCGATGTGACTAGGTCAGGGGCAAACAATCACATAACCTTTTTGCTCGTTATGTGCGCCTGGTACTTCGTGTACCGTTCTTATCATAATTTGCATTCATTGTTGACGTCATAGGTCCATGTGACTTTTTTATTTCTTACGTAATTAAATTATAGAGACTTATATGTATCATCAGTAAGAGTCTAAATAAACTTGAATTAGGCTTAAATCTAGCTTAACAACTTGTACGTCGTCAAACTTACAAAAAAATAATATGTTAAAGATAAACTTATTCCTGCTCTTCCAGATCTCATTACGCAAAACATTCATTTCAACATTATTTGCAGCCCATAATCATAGGCATAAATTACGCTATGAACGGAAAAAAATTACGAGGGTTTAAGTGCGCAAGGAACCCTAAAAATAAACGAGTGCTCCGATGCACCCCGCGGCAAGAAAACGGCGCCACCCCCAGGGTCGGCTGTTCGATTACTGGCGCACACGTGGCGCGTTATAACGTATAATTGACAGCCATTGGCTTTTATTGAATTCATTAATATGTATGAACCCTGTTCTCGGATATAATTAATTCTATAATGGCAAAATTCAACTATGGGTCCTCTGGGTGTGAAGTCTGGATTTTTGTCTGAGTGCCTAGTGCGAGTTTTCTAGAAATCGCCGTCACAAGTCATCCGTCGATGTAAACGCAGATTTGTATGGGTTCACAATAGTGTCAATTTAGACCTAGAGACGCGCTGTTCCAATCCTATACAAATCTGCGTTTACGTCGACGCGGTCACTTGTGACGGCGGCTGGGAAAATCTCGCACTAGGCTCTCTGATGCCTATTGCGGTGGGAGTGCTATAAGTACACCTCTGCCTATCTCTTCGGGGAATACAGGAATATGCGTATGTATTCAATGTGGCAATAGTAGCCCGCTCGATGACCACACGATGGCAAACAGGTCGTAGAAAATATTTGGCGTGGATCTATTGTTCACTTTCACGTGGTTCCTACACTCCTTGGTTTTTAATCTATGTGAGCTTTGTCACAAAACAAACTAGCAATTACAAAATGGGTGCATGTCCAGGTGCCATTATGGACGTTATGGTGTGGAAAATCCCGAATCGATATGTACCGGCTAAACGCTGGACGGACGCGTTAATATTAATTGGGTTTGCTTACAAGTGACCATCGATCTCAACACATAATTGAATAGTTGCCAGCTAAGCTAACGACTCACAAATCCCATCGATCTGGGGCCTTACCACAAGCACTTATTACCATCATCGTTCCACTGTGTGACAGTGATATACTAATACAAGTCATATACATCTGTCTCATAATAAGAGTTAAACTATCATGGCTATGAGAGGTCATGGTAGGGCCCTTGAACCAATTTGTTTTTCTAAAAGACTTAGTGCAGTGAAGTCACACTACGAGCTTTACGGCGAAGGAAAACGTTGTAAGGAAACCTGAGATGTAATTCAAAGACGTATGTATAGTGTCTGAGATGATGATGGATTCACCATCTGTCACATTGACACCTAATTAACTTCTAAGAAAATTTGGAGAGTTTCTGGGATGGCGTGAGCATCCGTAAAATGCAAGTTAAAGCAAAAAAAAAAATGAATAGTTTCATTTAAAATTTAAGGTTTTTGGACTACAAACAAATATTTAAAAATCACCGTATGTAGCCAAAAATCTGTATCCACTCGGCTTCACAAACAGATTAAAAAACAATACCAAATGACCGCAGGGCGCACTGTTATCCTGTTACTGGAAAAATGTGACAAATATTTACGCGACAACATTTTCCTCTAGACTGAAGGGGACGTATTCCTTTAGACGATTGGGGAGGAGGGGGGGGGGGAGGGGAGATGCGGAAGTGTACTCACCCTACACTCATGGAACCGTCCCTTCAACTGAGACGCAGAAATATAAATATCATGTACGAGGCATTTTATCCTTACCACTGTTTATAGACGTACTTAAGCCCGGGAGGGATATGAGATCATTAATTCATGCATTTTGAACATTATCTATAGTTAATATTATGAAGTTGAAGAGTTTGTTTAGTTGCTAGTAGCCGGTTTGAATTCAAAAGTAGGAGCGAAGCACAAATTATGACTAACTAAGATACTTTATTGATAATCCTACGCGGATAAAACCGCGAAGCACAGCTACTATGGTGGATATATGTTTTAAATGTGTAGGTACATACGCCGACTCTAGGCTTTTCTATTTACTCATCTAGTGACTAATCACTAAAACTAGATAAGAAGAGAGCGAGAGGGAGAAAGAAAGAACACTGATATGCAAATAAATAGTACAAGTGTAGTAAATAATTAGAAAAAAGTGGTATTTTTTCCTTTAATCTGGCTCCAACTGAGCGTTGTGCTCGCGATGAGAACAACGCTGGTATTCAATACAGTATCAAATCCCAGCTATACAATGATTTCTCCAAAAAATTTCGGTTTTAAAATGCGATTACATAAAGCTACTACATCATCTATTGCTAAATTTGTTTAGTCCGATAACCCTATGGTCTTTTATCAGCGTGACTAGAGGTCGCCGATATGTCACCTAAAGACTGATAAATTAAATTAATATACAAAAAAATACAATAATTAAAACTGTTAACAATAGGAGTGTCTAATCCAAATTACCATCAACCTAAACATACTATACAAAATATATTGATCTCCTTGTGTTGGGCGCCAAAATAGTTTTATTAAATTACTAGCTGTGCCCTGCGGTTTCACTCGCGTAGATTTAGTTTCATCCGTATTGTCGCGGAACCCTAATAAATCAAAGTAGCCTAAGTTACTCCTTGAAACACCAGCTACCGGCCAGTGAAAGTCCCGTTAAAATCGGTCCAGCCGTTTCAAAGATTACCCGGAACAAACAGACAGACAGACAGACAGATAGACGGACAGACAGAGAATATTTTTAAAAATTTGGTTTTCCAGTGTCAGTAGCGTGTATACTTTCATATGCATTTAGTGTAAAAATGTTATTTTGGAATTACAAACAGACACTTCAATTTTATTTATCTGTATAGATTTGTCATGTGGTCACTACTAGTACAATGATCACAAACCAGCGTGAAGTCCACCTAATTGTAATCGGCTACTGCAGCCTACGATGGTAACCAACATTTAGCAAAGGTTCTATGTGTTGGTCACTTTGTCTACCTTATAGGAATGAAATCGCTGCGCCATTTATAATGAAAACAATCTTCTTTTCTAATGCTAGGACTTACAACTGGGCTCTTCAAGATTATACCTTAAGACTCTATCTTCGACCTCATCGAAGCTTATCATCAGGTGAGATTGTGGTCTATCGCTGTTCCGTCAAAAGTAATAAAAAATAATTTATAGCATGCTAATACGCATTATTTTTTTGGCACAATTAAGACTGTCCTTAACAGCAGTGTTCATTATTGCCTTACGGAATTTTAATATAGAAATGATATTAATTTTGCAAACCACAACACAAACAAACAGTCTACAGCAAATATGTGTATATTAAGAAACGGCAATGTTTGACAGGAGATCAATCAAAAGTGAGTCACGTGATCAACGCGTGTGTTTGTGTACTCTGGTGTACGCGGAAATGTATTACATTGAAGATTGAAGTATCAAATGTTAATGAAGACCGGCGATGTGAAGAGTACTCGGCAAATTATTTATTTGAGTAATACTTCAATGGGATCTACACACATGGCTGACTATGTAACCAACAACATAGCTAACTAATAACAAACTTATTGATCAACCAGAACATTGAAGGGTCCATCATAGTTATAATTAGAACATCACAAATGGAAGTTACAAGTTTAAATTTAGCATCGAATACGTAATTAAATTCATGTTTCAGGAACAACAAACAAACAAGGGGAACTTCCACACGTACCCTGAGTTATCAAGGTATTTTATACACCTAATTCAGTATTTATGTTAGTACAAAACTTTTGAAGAAACTTTTCAGGTTTTATTTTTTTTAAACCTGTTTAATTCACAGACTAATACGACTCAAAGTTGCCTCCTACTTTACCTCTTATTGCCATCATAGGTTGCCTATGACTATGAGACAAATGTATATGACGTGTATAAGTCTGTCACTGTCACACAGTCACAATAACGCGGCAATAAGAGAGCCCTGGAACAAAATCAGAGCCCTGGAACAAACTCCAGAGGAATACTAACTCAGCGTTAAAGCCTTAATACATTGTCCTAAAGATGGTGCTCGTGTGTAACGAACGGTAACAATAACTATAAAGATAAGCTCGGAGTGTTATTAAAGAAGAGATTACGGCGAGGCGTATGTGTCGTGAATATTCATACAGTAACGAATGGTCCCACGTTGGGCGCCAATGTATCATACCTAGCAGCCGCGTAAATTGGGTTACATTTTCCTCTTACATTTTCTAGTGTGTAGAATTGACAGAATAATCATGTGAATAAATATTCTAAATATTTCTACTTATATAAAATTATTTGAAAAGCTGCCTCCTTGATTATAGATGTTTTAGGAAGACAATTAGGAGTTCTTAAGCGCTCAATACGGAAATTATTTTTTTATTGAACCGTTTTCTACGTAACACATATTATGTGACGCTAAGATTCGAATACCAACCCAAGAAATGTAACCAATATGTAACAAAAGTGTTATGATATCTGATAAAGTATTAAAGGGCACAAGGCGAAGAGGGTACACAATAACATTCCCAATGCAACCCGAAAATCCTCAATACAATAAACGTTTACTGAACCGACAAAATATCGTTGGATTTGTTGCCGAAATAACACGCGATGATAGCGACCAAACGCTGTGACACGAAATGACGTGTAATTTAGTTGAATGCCTTCAGACTTGTCCGTTGGAGTCGATGACCTCATAACGTTGAATGATTATGACATCACGGGACACCAAATCCTGCGGTTTGACGCGGTAACGGGGAAGCTATTTCCTATTCCTAATGTTCCAGAAGTACTTCTGGAAACCATGAGACGCTACAATATATTCTAATTAAACAGACCTTACCGGTTAATTATGGATGTAAGTGGTATTTTTCTAATCTTCTAACCATATTCAAAAAATGATCGTAGGTATGTGATCGTGGGATTTAAGTAGTCGCCTGCTGAAGCATCACAAGTTCAAATCCCGGCTTGTACCTATGAGTTTTTCTAGAAAACTTTAGCGCTGTATTTTCGCACCACGAGTATTATAGTGAACGACGTAGGATGAAACCTGCATGTGTTTAGACGTAAATCTCGACTTCAAAAGGGATGGATGTAGTTTTAGCCCGAGTTTAGTCCAGCCTTCGTTCGAGCTATGTTCTATGATAAAGGGGTTAGATATTTACAGATATCTCACAATGGGCTGTGAGAGCGTAGAACAGATACAACAATATCTATACATCTATATCTATACTGATAAATAAAATTGAAGTGTCTATTTGTAATTCCAAAATAACAGCTATTCACTAAATGCATATGTATACTTTATACACGCTACTGACAATTTTTCTCTGTCTGTCTGTCTGTTTGTTCCGGGTAATCTCTGAAATGGCTGGACCGATTTTAACGGGACTTTCACTGGCAGGTAGCTGATGTTTCAAGGAGTAACTTAGGCTTTACTTTACTTTTAATATTAAAAATATTAGGATTCCGCGACAATAAGGATGAAACAATCTACGCGGGTTAAACCGCGGGGCATAGCTAGTTAACAATATAACAGTTGGATGAACTATGCTGTATAAGAGAAATTATATTTCCTCTATCTAATCAACTTTAGTGACACTAAAATAATATTAAATGGTGTAGTAAAGTAGCTTTTACGGTTGAGTGTTGTTTGTTTTGCTGAATTAACGACAGGCTTAATGTTTCAGTACTTTGAGTGTTCTATGGGGCAACGGCTATCCTGAAAGTCTATGTTTACTTATATAAAGTCATTAGAATTCTTCATTGTTTTTCTATCTATCTATGCTATACTATAAATTGAAGTGTTTGTTTGTAATTCAAAATTAACAGCATATGAAAATACGGTACAATGTTAAAAAATATTTCTTCGTTGTCTGTCAGTTTGTTCGGAATTTCTTCGAACTTTCACTGGCAGATAGTTGATGTCACAAGAAGTCCCGCTGGCTACTTTTTAGGTTTAGTAAAGCCAATAGGATATTTTTAGACGATACCAACATGGCAATCAATCTACCCTTGCGAAACTGCAAGACACCGATGGTATTACACATATTGTGATTTCACACAATTCCTTTCGTGCGTTCAGTAAAACTACCCACGTAATCCCTATATAACACGTCCCAGCACCACGCCCTACAAAGGAGAATTCTTTAAAACCTTATGGATACGGTCGAGCGTGGCACCCAACTAGGGGTCACGCTTTACCAATCGGCGATATTTCACATAGTATCCTTTTTGCGTCACAATTATTATCTACTAATTTCTGGAATTATGGAAATAAAATGCTTTATCTTTGAAATATCATATTCACATCTTTGTTCATTAGAAATGATATAAGAGAATCGTCTCAGTTTACGTGTTCCTTAAAATTACATTAAATGCTGTATAATTACTTAGAATAGCTGAAACCAAAATAGGTTTAGTGGGAAAACTTCGATACCGAGGTGGGATGCAAACCTCTGCAAGGCTATGGTCACCATCGGAGCAAGACAATTTATAAAAATTAAAAAAATGGTAATAATCTTCAAATTCAAAGATCCCTATCATTATCAATGAAGACAACACACAAATGTGGAGCCCTCCGAGAACCTTTAGTGGCCATCCCTGCCGGGGACCGTCCGCATGTGCCAACTGAAGGTAAGTAGTCTCTTGGGAGGGGTGAAAGAATTCAATGACGCCATTTGTGGGGGTGAAATATCGTTCATACAACCAAGTGGTGAGGTGGGACACTGTTCTTATGTTGGAAATACTATTTATTTATTTATTGTCTAGTGGTTGCGCTTCTGTGGAACACGGGATGTACTATAAGTGCACCTCTGCCTACCTGCCTGCCTACTGGTATCTGTGGTATGTATGTGGATTCCAACTTCATACTAGCTTAATCTTTGAGTCGCTGTAAAAACGATGCAGTAAAAACATCGAACTACAATATTTCGGGCTAATATTTGATAAACGTCACTACGATATCTTAAACGTATAACAAAACCACACGTGGTAAGTACCATTTGCCACTACATAGCTAAATGTGAAAAATGGGTGTTGTTATATCCTCATACTCTGTTGTAGGTGTGAACATATGAATATATAATAACATCATCCATGTACGAGCAGGTGTATCGTGGTTTCCCTTCCAACAATGATGTTATCCTTCACTTAAAGAGTCTCGTTAAATTTAGACATAACCCAACACAATGGACCTCTCATGATATAATTGTCAAACGACACGCCATTGTTCTACACGACTACTTTCGATTTTAAGCCCTAACCTTCGCCGTTAAAGTCTACTTTAGGGCATTAATATCCTTTAGTACCAGTGCATTGTGTTTTAAACCCTACTAATATATGAATAAGTAAAGACTAGCTATACCCCGCGGTTTCACTAGCGCAGTCTTAAATTCACGGAAGTCCTAATTTTGCTCATTAAAAGTAGCCTAATTTACGCCTTGTAATATTTACTGACTGACGGACAGAGAGACAGAAAAATATACAGGCAGACGGACAGTCAAACAGAGAAACAAATCGTTTTTTTATGTGCGTACTTACATATGCATTCATTGAAAATCTGTTAATTTGAAATTACAAACAGACACTTCGATTTTATTTGTCTGTATAGATGTAGATAATGGGTTTTAGTAAATCACCATTGAACTTTCTTCGGTTGTAAAAAGCCTGGATGTGTCCTGTATGTGTAGTGTTTACGGCAGCAGTGGGCCCCCGGGGGAAATAGGCGGGTAATGGTCAGCAAACACAGCGCTGAATCACGTGCTGGAGGCGGCATTAACGGACTATACAATACTATTGTTTTAATAACTACTTAGACGCAATGTTTGGGGAGTAGGGCGAGGGTCAATTTAAAATGAAACCTACATAACACATACATACATGTGCTCACGCCTGTATCCCACGGGGGTAGGCAGAGACATACTTCTTTCGCTTTGTCCACATAAATGCATCTCTTCATACACTTCCTTCGGTTACGAGTGCTCCGAATTTAACCTCTCTGAAAAATATTATTAAATTGGTCATAATAGTTCTTCTTTGCCGCCCTCTACCGACACTTACACTCACATTCACTCTATAAATTTGTTTCGGTAATCGCCTTTCACACATCCTTTCGATATGTCCAAACCATCTCATCATACTTCTTTACACAACAAAGTAACGAAAACTACCGTTACGAAACGGAGTAACACTGAAACATTGCTAACCTTGCACTCAAAGGAATCTCTGTGATAACAGCATAAGAAGCTGATGGAAGCGACTGCAGCGTATGAACGTGACCAACACGACGGTGCCGATCTTATAAGGAATGGAATCACTGTACCAACATAGCATAATATGTAAGTTTCACTATACGCTAGCACAGTACTCCTTCGTGATACACCACAAGCCTAATTACTACTACAAACGAGCTAGACTATTCTGTAACATTTCACAAATGGTGTTCAATTTAATTTATGGTAAAAATGTTTTATGCAAACGTTCAATGTGGCAGCTGGCATTGACCTTTAAACAAAAATAAGCTCACATAAAATATTGCAACATTTTACGTGAGAACGTTCCAACGCCAGCGAGAATAATTTGTAAATTAATGACATTCAGACTTGTTCTAATAGAAATCAAAATATTTCTAATTCCTTGAAATGTTTAGTTAAAGTAAATTCAAAAGATTTAGAATTTTACAGAAACTCCGCAGAAATATAAAGAAGCTGCTCGTATAAGTGGAGCCTTTCAAAGAGAAATGGGTGTTTGTACACAGGATGTGGCTCGAGTGCCCCACGTTGGGCGCCAGTTAGCATTCCACTCAAGATTTTGTTTATTTGCCTCACTCTGCGGCAAATATTATTATATTTGTGCCCTTCGGGGGGACTTGAAAGCATCGGCAAATGTAACGCGGTAATAAGAAACGTTAAATCTACAAAGGGGCTAATATTTTGCTTGGAGGATGTGTATAAAGCGGAGCTGGTGTTCAGGCTTATTTTATACTTTAATACTTCGTTAATAAAGGTTATTTCACTTATTTTTTTAACTTTTATCAATTATTATAATGAAAATTGCTTTTATATTCATTTATGTACATACTCAAATACCAATATAAAATACTTAATAAATTATGGAATAATTTGGTAAACCAATTTCCTCTCGACCTACAATAATATCGACCACAAGTAAGAACCAGCAATATTAAGCAAACATTGAATTCTTGCATGCAATATTAAACTATTCATACTTTGTGCCACAGACATAAATTCACTGAACTAACGGAGACTTCAGAACTGATGTCGTGACTGACGACTATATAAGTCCTATCTAGTCTCTATTTTGTTCAATTGTATTCGAGCCAAAATCCGCATGTTCCCGGGCAACGACCCCAGTTTTTTGGCTAGTATTATTGAGCTGAACTTTCACAGAGCATACAAGGCGTCTCTGAAAGCATACAGGATTATGGCGTAGGGTCAGGTATCCCTTGGGAGTCGTCGGGAACAATGCGTTTTATTGCTATGCCCCAAGAACTGCCGACTCTACATATAAACATTTTAAGCGAAGAATAGTGACCGCCTACGGTCATTCTAGTTTTATGAGATCGGGGATGTATGGACGTCAGACTAATTTGAGGTTTACACCACCCCTGCGTCTGTGTTTTATCGATTGGGGACTAACAAAGTGGCTGGCGGGAGGCAGAGAGATCTTTTCATTTAATTACTTTGTCCCGAATACTTTCAAATGAAAGCTAACGAACGGCACGAAGTTAATTTGCTAAGATATTTCAGATGCTTTGAGTCATTTTGTCAGTAATTTACTTAATGATAATGTTTTTTATGATGTACTAGCTGTGCCCCGCGGTTTCACCCGCGTAGATTTAGTTTCATCCTTATTGTCACGGAACCCAAATATTTTTAATAAATTAATGTAGCCTAAGTTACTCTTTGATACATCAGCTACCTGCCAGTGAAAGTCCCGTTAAAATTGGTTCAGCCGTTTCAGAGATTAGCCGGAACAAACAGACAGACAGACAGACAGAGAAATTTTTTATAACTTGGTTTTTTAGTGTCAGTAGTGTGTATACTTTCATATGCATTTAGTGAAAAGCTGTTATTATGAAATTACAAACAGACACTTCAACTTTATTTATCTGTATAGATTTTTGATTTGTTTGCTAATCAATTGTAGTCTATTCGAAGAAAATCTTTAGATGTTTAATTGCTGAGAATACCAGGAAATATTGTAAAGGAAAATTCAATAAAATCGTTGAGTAATGATACTAGTCATCTTGGCAGATTCTGACCAATATCATGAATATGAAGAGCGTTAGCGAGTACCTATAGAATACAGTCTCAAATTAAAGAAATATACATTAAAATAAAATGATAAAATTCCTTTTTAATTCGGTTGCATGTCTCGTGTACTACAAAAGTAAAGTGAACATATATCACATGATGTGAACATTAGTGTCAATATTGATGAGAGGCGAGTGAAGCGAGGGAGAAGTCTCTCGGGAGTCATTCGACAAAACGGTGAGCTTGTGGCCCCACGGTGGGCGCCAGCGGTTTTACTGTTGACTTCGCAGATTTGTATCTCGTTGTATTTTCTTCTGTTATTGATGAAAGATACGTTGACTTATTGATGGTATAGAGACGGATGATTTTGATATTAAATCAAATTTAATAAATCCATTAAATTTAATAAGTACATACGAGTATTGTAGGTTTATAAAAGCTATCTATAGTATAAAATTGAGTCGCTGAATGTTTTGCTAAGCGCAAATCTGGAGAGCAGCTGAAACGATTTTACTAATTCTTTTTTTAGAATATTATTTGAAGTACGAGGTTGTTCTTACGGAGAAAAAAAAATATAAATATAAAAAAAAATCGCCGAAGTTCGCCGGTAAAGTATTAAATAAGTACATATAAGATTATTAATAAAAAGCTTATCAATACAGTATAATCATATTTATTGGATGACTCAATCTCTGTATACCTAAAAATAAGGTGTGTAACCTTCTACAAATCAGTGAGCATATTTTGCTATCCTTCCTAGTCAGGCAGTCAGTATTTAAATGTAAGGAAAATACCTTTATTCGCATACCTTAACGAGAGCCGACATTGAACGAATTATGTCTGAAATAACAATTGCCGACAAATTAAATGTGATAAGGAAAACATTGTACATTATTAAATATTACATTTTAGAACAACATTGCTAAAGAGATAAAGCAAATTGCTTTCTAAGCATTCTCATTATTAATTTAATGTAATATTTTATAATATGTTTCGCAGAGATGCAACGTACCATGTTCAAATAATAATGGAATACGTCTTAAGAGGTGAAATAAAAGTTGATTAAATAAAAAGCCTATTGCGAGTGAGTATATCTAGCAGGAAAAGACGTAAGAACAAAAACTAAACCCTGACTATTGAAAAATCACGCTCTCAAAAGTGTGAAACAAGAGATGTTCAGAGGATAGCCGTGGGTTTTACATCCGTAAATTCCAAGTAGCAACCCGGTTAATGGCAAACGTCTAACCCCCTCTTAAATGGCGAAATGTGGATGAACTATAAGTGCAGCTCTGCCTACCCGTTCGGGGAATACAGGTGCATGTAATATTAATTACGGATAGTTAATGTGCGCGGGTTCAACGCCTTCCTAAATGCACGAACGGCGGCCGCCGAGGGTGTCTTTATAGAGTACAAATCTCATAAAAGCTCTCTCTCCTCAGGGACCATCGTAATCGTGGGTCTAATAGGATACCTTAAGTTTCCACCCTGGCATATAAATGAAATGAGAGTTGTAGTAGCCACCAATGGCCACCATCATGACGCAAGCAGTAATTTAAGAAGTGCAGGTAGTTTAACATAACAATGAGCTGGCGAGCGACGCCGACGGCGCCGCGACACTTTACGGGCGGTATAAAGTTTTATAATCGGAACCCAGTCGTCATTAACATTTTGTGACTGGTTCCTAATGGACGTGAGTACCGATCATTGAGCTTATTTAATAACTAGCTGTGCTCTGTGGTTTTATTTCGCGGAACCCATTGATATTTTTTTTATAAATTATCGGAATTATTCCCTGTAACATCAGCTATATGCAAAAGTCCCGTAACAATTAGTCCAGCCGTTTCAGAGGGTAGCCGGCTCAAACAGACAGATTTATGTATGTAAGTATCGTATATATTTTCATGAGGTGTTTATGAAAAGCTGTTAATTTGAAACTACAAACAGACACTTCAATTTTATTTATCTGTATAGACGTACAAATAACTTGAATTGAATGTAAGCAATAATATGAACATGTATACATATAATGCTGGCAACGGATCCAGTTATAAATACAAAGCGTGTAATGGCTCTGGCCGCTATTCAATCACCGACGAATCAATACAATCTCCAAACAAAGTGGTCCATCAAGCACTGGGCGGGTCAATGCTATCATCACATATGCACCTGCTGCACTAAAAGCCTTTATTGTTCCAACATTCAATTACTTCTATACACTACAAATATTGACGATACACTTTTTATTTACGCTACCTCGCTGAACGTGCTCGTTTGAAATATATTTCTTACTAGTTATTTTAGCGAAACCCTAATGTTTTTTTTTAAATAAAAGTAGCCTAAGCTATTCCTTGGTAATGTTATCACGTACCTGCCAGTGAAAGTCCAGTTAAAATCGGTCCAGTTGTTTCAAAGATTACCCGGTACAGACAGAAAGACAAACAGAGAAAATGCATATCAAATCGTATGTTTTTCATATGCATTTAGTGAAAAGCTGTTGATTTGAAATAAGAAACAGACACTTTAATTTTATTTATCTGTATGTATGTTTATATAGATTCAAAAGTTGGAAGTGACCGTACAATAATAGTAGCTATCAAAGTAGCTAAAACATAATGGATAGAATTTTGATTTTAATTTGACTCTTCATAGCTATAATGATTTCAAACTGTGTCTGAGTGACCTCAACAAACACCGAAAGTGTTAGTTTTGAACAGAACAACAAAGATTTTCTTCCTATTTTACTGCAGATAGATAGTTCCCAGTGCCTCAATCAGGTCAGCTCTAAATAAACAAATTGCATTAAAGCGAGTGTGCATTCGCGGCCGCCTCAACTTCACTTGTCCAGAATTAGTGCCAATTTATACATGAGCTCCGGAGCCGGAGTACTCCGAACTGGGCCACTGCACGTGAGATGGCTGCCGTAAACTAGCTTTTACTATCTGTGAACATTTGTGTGTCTACATTTATAAGGACAGTGTAGCTTGCTTCAATCTAAACATATAATAAAATTGTAGAGGTCGAATTTCTGTACAAGGAAAAAATAACCTAAAAACCGAGTTAGTGGGATGTAAGAAGTGATATTTAGAACTACTAACATTTCTTTTAAATTGTTTGTGTCATTGTTTGTCTGTATTTTAAAATACAAGTGATGTCAAAACCTGCGCAGATGGAGTCGCGGGCACCAGCTAATGTTAATATGCTTTCAATGGCCTTGGGATGCACTTAAACCTACATTCAAGTGAGAATGAATTAATAAATAATTGTGACTCAACATTTTAAACACACAAGCATGATATACTGAATTCTATGATCACAAGAGATATGTCAAAAGTAACACAAAATCCCTTCAGCTATCACGGCCATTTTCTGAACTGACGGACATAAGGACGCGTGACAGTCGAGGGATATGAATGCAAAGATATATTCGGTATTTTTAGATATTCCTGCTCATTTCTAAACAAAACACATGATATAAAAGCCCGAATCATAAATCCGCAGTACAATAAACCTTACGTACAATAGACTTGCAACGTATTAGCTCGTTTCGCTCCAATTTCATGCCAACCAAATTCACCCGCCAACTTTTTAATTTACCTGCAACAAAAGAAGAGCACTATAAAAACATCCATAAATATAAGGAAACGTATCCGAGTCTATGGTACAATATGGCGTTGATACTCTGGCACGAGGCCAGTCGGCGCGTGACTGCGATCGCGAGCGGATGTCTCGGCAGCTTGCACGCTTTGCATTCAAATGGTGATGAGGAAAACGGAGGCGCGCTTAATTTGAATACTGTTTATTTCAATGCTATTTTCAAACGTCCTTATAAATTTTCAAAGAAATATTATTATAAAAAATTGTGAATTCATTGCAGTGCTGCCAGTTATTTGGTAAACGATTAACTTCATAATAAAGGCCTACAATGATTCATTGTAAGACTGTAGACACTTATGGAAAAATTCAAGCGACTGACATTATGTAGAAATTAATACATTTAAAGGGTAAATTTATTGACTTGTGTCTCTATCATGTGTCGAATTTATCCACCTTAATTCTACGTGATGAGCAAGGCCATATGGTGCATCTCTGCAGGAGACCGTGGGTTCAAATACCACTGAAAACTCGTATTTTTCTTACAGTTTAGGAAGTTTGTAAATTATGATAATAGTACAATTCTAAATAGGTAAAATTGTTCACCAGAACTCATGGATCGATTCCATATGGTTTTATCAAGAAGCTGGGCTTATTAAGAAAAAGCAATTTGCAATAGATCCTCACCCAGCGGATTCTTAGCTAAGAGTTCAATGAGTGCGAATGTAGGTAGTTATAACGACGCCTTTCCCCGCCGCCCACTCAACAGCCTGGGTGTCGACGCAGCTTTCTACGGTATATAGACCACTTTCAAGGACCAGTTGGTCTATTGACTTTTTTCGCTTATTTACAACACTAAGAAACCCTTATTAGATGTGGTACACGAAAATAAATCCGCTTTGAAATAGGACCGACATAGGAGTTTTTGCGAGCATTGGTTATTAGCCAATGTTGTTTTAACTCCAAATTGTACTGCCTCCTTTAAAACAATACAATTATCATTTATATATACTATACATAAGACGTAGCATAAGACTAGAGACGTGACCATCGACATCATCCTTCTGACTTTATCCCATGTTCTACGTTTGCATATATCTCCTTCACTTTTGTTCAAATATTAAGACGTAAGTGATTTATGACTTACAGTGTTGTTTCTCGATAGTTCTCAGCCAGTTTCATCTAAATCCACAAACTTGAGGAGCAAAGAGCCAAAGATGTCCAGACAATATATCAAACGCGAAGCACGCAACGATCGATTTTGGCACGAGAGCCAACTTCGAGTGTAGTTCCGGCTGCATCATTACACACAACACTACATTACATACTACTAGAAGGTTCACTGCAAGTGGTCTATCATTTGACTCGAGACGATAAACGTCAAGTCTGAAAATACAAAGTACTACGTCTGACTTTACAACTTTAAGGAACTTTTTTATCCGACTATGGTGAAAGAAAAGGAGTCGAGGAGGATCATCTGTACCTTCGAAGCAAATCATTGGCAAATGAAGTATCATTGTATGCGCCTTGATTGTCTGCTGGCTGTATAGAAGAGAATATGTGTTTCTAGGTGTAATTTTCACAAAAGTACTTTCTTAATTAATAAGATAAATAATATTTCCAAGTGCCACAAAAGGCCACTATATAAGATCACATATAATCAGAAAATATCGTATCTCAGGCAGAAGGCCGTGACGACTGAGCATTCAGAACAAGAAATAAAGTGCTATCAATTATGATAAATTGATCTTACATTGCGACATTTGCGACCTCTTCTATTGTCACCCCTATTCTCTTCGTTTTCTCCCCACATTTGGTCAAAGAAGGCAGTGTAAAATACGTGATTCCAATATTCACCCCGATAGGATAGTCCTCCTGTCAGATTAGACGCGTCATTGTAATCCACAATAATCCTGCGATAGGACCGTCTGGAATTATTGGGCGTTATTCTGGTCTCGGCGCTTTAACACCTCGTTATAATAGTCACATTATGTAATGCCCAATTACGGAGTGCTAGCTGACGCCTCAGCTTGAATCGCCTCTTGATTAATTATAGCTAGCATTAAAATATACGGAATTATAGTGCTGACAAGGAAATTTTATTTGATATTTTAATAAAATTTTACTGAAAACTGTTCTAATCTTTTTTTTTTCGGAAGAACGATCGGCTCTCTCCCGATCCCGCTCGGAGGCCTCCTTTTGGGACATTACTGTCTCGCAGAAGGAGACTACGGCCCTCCATGCCTCTCTGTCTGCCAGCATAGCCGTCACTACGCGTGGCAGAGAGAGGTCCTGCCCGATCCTGGGGACCAGATTTATCGAGGAACACAATACTTTAAGCTACCATTACCCCGTTATGCCTTACCTCTCTTAAATTCATACAATATTCAAAACTACCTGTGCCCCGCGGTTTCACCCGCGTAGATTTAGTTTCATACTTCATGTTGCAGAACCCTAATATTTTTAATAAATAAAAGTAGCCTAAGTTACTTCTTGAAACATCAGCAAAGTCCCGGTAAAATAGGTCTAGCCGTTTCAGAGATTACCCGGGACATACAAACAGACAGACAGACAGAGAAAACATGGTTTTTTGTATACTATCATATGCCTGTAGTGAAAAGACACTTCAATTTTATTTATCTGTGTAGATACAGATCCAAAAGAGAGATAAAACAGTAAGCCAACAATTCCCGTGGTGTATCCGATGGAACACCCTCAACACATCCCGTTATAAATCACAGGTCGCGGATTAGCCGCTGTCGCGCTGTAGTCGCGTCGCTATCGCGTCGATACCCAATGACCATGCGGCGCGATCGTAATTTGATTTGTGCGATTCCGGTCTAATGAGTTTTGCTTGTTTAGTCATTAAGCGGCTTTGGAGCCAAGCCTTTTGGTTAATTTACTTATTTAGAATCGCCGAGTGTATGGATGTTATTATCAACACCGAAAAATGTGTATGTATAAGGAATATGGTACGGTATTTTAGACGCGAGACATACAATGGTTAGTCCTTTCCTTATAAGGTAAACAAATGAAACCGGATTTATCATATTTTATTTGCGTTCAAGTCTTGTTTTGAGAAATTTTCAACTAAGCCTTCAATATACATAGGTCTCACGTGTTTTTATATCAGTCTATCGTACCTATTGAGGTAACAAAATCTATCGATTATTCATTTACAAAAAAAAGCGAATTCACAAAATTACCATGAGCTTATTTCGGACTACAGACACGATTAGAAGTCTTTCTAAAAATGGTCCGCATACAGGTCCCGTCATGAGCTACGAGCGCTGCCCTTGAGTGCGCAGTAGTCATTTTATGAGTCTGTCTGTCTGTATGATACGGCACTTGGGGCTATACCATGATCTTATTGCCGTGATAGTTTAACTCTTATTACGAGACAGATGTAAATATACGATTGTTTTTGCATGACATACATGTTTACATTTTATATTCTTAAATATGTTTACATTTTACATTCTTCATAAATGGTTAGGAAAAATACGAACACGAGGCGGGACTCGAACCCACGACCTCTGCAAACCTGCCAACTGAGCTACTCGTGCCGCTTTAAGACAGACGTATACGACGTGAGTACCCGGAGCCCCCCTGAGCACTGAGGATGGCCACCGGGGGGGTTTTAGTCGGTAAAAATCCCACATACCCCGATCTGCCTCTCCCAGGGCGGTCGGGGACCCTTTGAAGGTTTCCAGCTCGTCAACAAAAAAAAAAAAAAAAAGACGTATATGACGTGTATAAGTCTGTCACTGTGACACAGTGGAACTAAGCAATAAGAGCTTATGGTAAGTTCCCTGTACAAAGTTATTGCACGGAGCATGAGCTGAGTGTCAAAGGCTTCGGTTCTTTAAGCTGATGATGGAACATTTAGAGCCTTAGTGTAATACTCACCTGTTCCCACAAATGTCAGGGTTGAGACGATATCATTTATTCTGTTTCGATATTAAGAAGCTTATATACATCAAAGGATATTACTTTCATACGCTGGTACGAGTATACTTCGTCGGTGGTTCTTGATAATTGATGAATTAATTATTACTCGTACTTACTGAGTAAACGATTACTTATGGATATTAAGGTGAAATATTAAAAAGTTGCAAAGAAAATAACACTTCGGAGTGGAAGTACTGAAATGTGGTTACCAATATCTCATAGAGAGCATGACCTCAAATTCAAATGCGTCCAGGACCAGAGGTTTGGATTCAGCGATGATATATTGTCAGTATATTGTAAAATATATCTATACATCTATACAGATAAATAAAATTGAAGTGTCTGTTTGTAATACCAAAATTACAGCTTTTCACTAAATGCATATGAAAGTATACACGCTACTGGTACTAAAAAACCAAGTCTTAAATATTTTCTCTGTCTGTCTGTCTGTCTGTCTATCTGTCTGTTTGTTCCGGGTAATCTCTGAAACGGCTGGACGGATTTTAACGGGACTTTCACTGGTAGGTAGCTGATGTTTCAAGGAGTAACTTAGACTACTTTTATTTATTAAAAATATTAGGGTTCCGCGACAAATAGGATGAAACTAAATCTACGCGGGTGAAACCGCGGGGCACAGCTAGTTGTAAAATGTTTTTTGAAAAGAGTAATTGCTGAGTTTCTTGCCGGGTTCTTCTCAGCAAAAGGAATCATGCAAACCCGTTGGTAACATTTGTAATCCTGTACTATTATCTACTTAACTGTTATTATGAAAATAAAATGAAAAGTATTTTAAGTATTCAGTTTGGGCCCTGGTAAGACACTTATGAATGTCGAAAATTTACGACCGGTTCAGAAACTAACCATCTGAGAATTTATTGTGAACCTATTACCAAATATGAACGCTTATCGAGCGGTGTCACACAAGTAGTGAAACTAAATGACATTATGTACGTGCCATATTATATGGGTATAATTGATGTAAAGCCAGCTGTGTTGGGGCGAATGTCCACTGTTTACCTTGTGCACGTGGTGGACAGGTGGTGCAAGCACCATTGTGAGCGAGCTCATTGTTGCCCCGATGCCCTTCCAATGGACTGTCCTCTAAGGTTAGGTTCAATCACTATCGATAGGGCGATAATCTTCAAGTTGTTTATACTGTACGTATTTAATTATGGATTGTAACAACAATACCCATATTTCCCCGAAGATGATTAAGTCCCAACGTCACAGATAGTGGGATACGAGATTCATACGAGTATCAAAATTCGTTACGTAGTTTAGAACAACGATGCGTTCAAACACACAAAATAATCTGTATGGAAATTGCAACTTCAATGTTTACTATTAAAAGATTGAACTTTAAAGAAAATTTGGAAGATCAAAGAAACATATAAATAATATCATACCAAGCCAAGTCGCAGACTTAGAGCTAGTATGGCAAATTTTTTGAGCCTACTCGTTGTAACTCTATCACATGGAGCTAAACTTTGCACAACCGTTACAATAAAATGTTCCGTTAAAGTGACCCCTATCACAATACGATAAAGTACACTTTAATACAATATGAACGTGGGCAGATGGAGGATATTAGTCAGATTCCGTGGAATTTACGAGGAGGTGTAAAAAGCAGCGAAACTCTGTTGCTTACCATGTTAAATATAAGAAATACTTTATTTATCCAATATGGTGGTATGCGTAAGTAAACTATATACGAGTATGTCTTAGTTGCTAATCCTACTGAAAACGTGAAAGTTTTTAAAGCTTTTTAAGGAAAACATCGTTAAGAAACCTGCATATTCCTGAGAAGTAATTCAAACACGTATAACCTGCATACGATTGACGATGTTTTCCTTCACCGTAAAGCACGTCGTGTGAAATCACTGCACATAAGTTTTTAGAAAAAGTCATTGGTACAGGCCCCGCTGGAACTCCAGCTATCGTCTCTGCACCACGGCTCTCAAATAATTAATGACATACTTATTCGCTTTGGCCGAAAACAGTAAATGAACCGATTGATGACACAAAGAGTTGTGTAATAGTTGATGGCCAATTAGCGAGTCACAGTGACTGGGTGGTGTGGGAGCGGAGGTGTGCCTGATGACAATACACGTAATTAAGGAGCGGGCTTCGGGGCCGTGTGGGACACTGGGACTGTTCTATTGTGTGATTTGTCTCCGCGTGTGGCTGTGTGGATTGCATCTGGGATATAAGCATGCGTGCTTCCGTTACTATACCAGAACAGGCACTTGAGCGATGATTTATATTATCCACTAGCTGTGCCTTGCGATTTAGCCCGTGTAGTATTCTTCTCAGTAAAAGCAACCTTCCGAACCTGGCGGTAGCATGTATAATCCTGTATAATTACGTAATTCTGACGATTTGAAAGTACTTTGTATAAAGTCTAATCGAATAAAGATATTTTTTAATTTGATTTGAGTTGAGTAGAGTACATTTTTTGGGTGTCCCGCGGAACCCTTATGCTTTTTCTTCTTGCGGAAATTTAGTTTCATGCTTAATTTAGCGGAACTCTCATATGTTCTACAAACAATAGTAGCCAGACAGACAGACAGACAGAGAAGATGTGTTTTAATGTCAGTACTGTGTATCCTTAATGGTTAAACGAACTTACCTGTAAGTGAAGTTCTATCATAATTATACGAGCGCCTCGTCCGAAGAGATTAGTATACAACTTACTTGTATTACTACAAGTTGTATACTAATCTCGAGGACGAGGCGCGAAGTATACTTTCATATGCATTGAATTAAAAACTGTTATTTTGGAACTAAAAACAGACACTTCAATTTTATTTATACCTAGAACGTTATATTCCCCTTCAAAGAACAATGTTATCTTTGGTATAGTCGGAGGCATCGTGTGAGTGACGGCCGGAGGTGCGGGCGCCTGTTAATTAGCGAACGTGCCTCGTCAAGCCGCGGCCGGTTCGATGCCCGCGCGTTAATAACACATTTGTACCAAGCTGGTTTTGATGGCTCCTTCATTTAATTACCATACACAACTGATGCCCTAAAAAGTTAACGTTTCTATGTTTTACTAGCGGACGTCACGCGGTTTCACCCGCGTAGTTCCCGTTCCCGTGAGGGTACGGAGATAAAATATAGCCTATGTTACTCGCTGATGATGTAGCTATCCATTACCGAAAGAAATTTCAAGATCGAATAAATAGTTTCGGAGCCTATTCAATGCAAACAAACAAAAAAGCAATAAATTCTTTCCACTTTATAACATTAGTGTAAGATGTAGGTAGATACGTCACTAGCTTCTGCCCTGCGGCTTTGGCCGCGTAGAATTAACAAGGTAGTGATACAAGTTTAGTTCTTTCTGTGACACCTTCCAAACACAGTACGTTTTCACTTATTGTTCTTTAACACGAAATTCAGTAAAAAAATAGAATCCACGTTTATTTAATAAATAGAGAAAATGTGTGATATAGTATTTATTTATTCAATAATTAGAACGGCATGCAATGCCAATTACGCTAATGAGACAGGTAACAAAATAAACATAAAAATATAATATAAAAAAAAACTTTCTTATTTTCTCGCAGAACACCATGTACTCTAGCAATAGCCTATAATACGAACTCGGAGCCCACATCCTCCAGCTTCTCAAGCAAGGCGACCAACCACGAGGCTACCGTTAATAAGCGTAATTGTAGTACATACCAACATGAATGCGAAATAAATCCTCTTTGCAACATATAACAAAGCCATCGCAATTGGCGGCACTATTCGCGTACGTGCCTACGGTGTCTACGTCGTAGCAGCTACGTGCCTACGCCGTAGACAGTCTATTATCGCCGTAGTGCTACGACGGTGTCACGTGATAACGTACGTGGTTATAACCGAGTCAGTTGTAAGTTTTGGTAATATCTATACATACAGATAAATCAAATTGAATTGTCTGTTTGTAATTCCAAAATTTCAGCTTTTCATTAAATGCATATGAAAGTATACACGCTAATGAAACTGAAAAACCAAGTTTAAAATTTTTCTCTGTCTGTCTGTTCGTTTGGGGTAATCTCTAAAACGGCTGGACCGATTTTAACGGGACTTTCACTGGCAGGTAGCTAATGTTTCAAGGAGTAACTTAGGCTACTTTTATTTATTAAAAATATTAGGGTTCCGCGACAATAAGGATGAAACTAAATCTACACGGGTGAAACCGCGGGGCACAGCTAGTCATGCATATTTTCAGAGTGTACGTTGGCGAAAGTGTCAGTAGAGGGCGTCCAAGGAAGAACTACCAATTAAATATACATTTACATATACGTGGCAAACAAACGTGACAAAAGCTCCACAGCCTATCAACGTGACTGGGGCCTACATTATTCACAATTATCTGAGAACTAGCTAAGAATGGCTGTATCGAACCCGGGACCTCGTGATTGGCAGGCGAACTTACTAACCACTAGCCCAGTGAGCCGTTCTTTTTTTACACGTTGGTCCCTAAATATTTAAAAGAATTGCTCAGCTGACGATGACAGAGCAAGTGACACTTCTCCCATTTATAAATAACAGTAAGTAATATTAATATAGAAATTTCAATATAACCGCGTTTACTTAATATATCCCTGTATGCACAAATATTTAATTCAAAGCGTCTTCTAGCGTATGTTATGAATACTAGCACAATGATAGCATTCCAGCCACAGGTATGTAATAACACTGTCTGTCTGTATATTGCATTGTGACACAAGGTATGACTCGTATTGCTCGGAATCTTGAATTGTTCATATAGGTACCTGAGCAATACCTACATTATGCTCACGCTTGTATTTCCCCAAGGGGAAGGCAGAGACATTTCAGTACATATATTACACAGTGTCAGGGGCGGACTTAATATGTTAGCTGCCCTAGGCCTACGAAAGATTCCCCCCCCCCCCCATGTGCTGTAAAGCATGCAAAATTAAGTAAATCATTTATAGAAATTAAATTAAAATGAAAAAAATTACGATAGTCAGTAAATGATTTAATTATCTCAATCAGTATTTCAGATACTGATTCTTACCACGCGAAGCAACTAGTAAAAAAAAAAACGACCACATTTTGCCGCCCTAGGCCCGGGCCTACTCGGCCTATAGGGAAATCCGCCCCTGCACAGTGTAGTGTAGGACGCCCTCCGGCCAGGTGGGATGACGATCTGCGAAAGACTGCAGCCAGATGCTGGATGCGGCAAGCTGAACACAGGCCGCTATGGTGCTCATATGTACGTTGATGATGATAATGTTACACTTAACAATTTTCAAGATTAGTACCAATGAAAGTATATTAATAGAGTACCTACAACTTTTAAGTTGCATTGACGAATATCTTTTGTAGATCAATAGTATTTTTTTGTCCCCAAAAGGTTACCTACAATTTGGGGGAATTTATTTCTGCCATTTGATAGAAATGCTTGAAATTGGTAAATTTTTATGATATCAATATATTTTTAATTACTATAAATGTTTAGCTGTAAAATAGGTTATTTTATAACAATATATGAAGCTAAGGTGTTGTTATAGAATTTGAGGTTGCTGATCTGTTCAAAGTAGATGAAAGATTTAAGTACGGAGGTTGGCTTGATTGTGTGAGTAGATCCTTAAGGATGGATTTACTTGTAGGTGTGTGCATGTTTTGCACACAAAGCTGTTCGTCATTGAGTACTATAACAGTTACCATTGCCCACCGTCCAGCGGAGGACTGGCCCGGGGCTCGGGTGAAGGTATGAAGTGTCGATAAGGCGACGAGGAACTAATAGCCTGCTCACACGCGATCCGGGAGTTATCACGCGTGGCGCCACTGCTGGCGGCGAGCGGAGCGATACGCTACCTCTTATACTAGCTGTGCCCCGCGTTTTAACTCGCGTAGACTACTTAGTAGTGAAACTCCGGTTACAATCGATACAGCCGTTTTAGAGATTAGACGAAACAAACAGACAAAAGATTTTTCTGTATAAAATATTAAGTATGATAAAAAAATATTAGAAGACGCTCTACATGGTATACATATCAGTCACGCCATCTCAGAAGGGTCTTCAAAAAGATGTAAAGCAGCAGTGAGAAAAGTTGTTGGACCATTTTGCACCGAAGATTGTTATGTGTATACGTAACAGAAGTGTCTTGTAGATTACAACGAATTTCTTTACAAACAAAATATATCCTAGCATCACTTATGAGCCGCCCTCAAACGCACCCCACCCCAACATTTCCTTACATAACTATTACCGAACAATAATTATTTCTTTACTAAATCCAGTACAAGGGACTTTATACCGAGTCCCCTGACAATAGGAGATCATATCGCACAATCGCACACCATTGTTATGTAGACCGACACAAGTTTAATGTAGTTGGTTGATTGCGTTTGAATTAGTGATGACGTCACACGTACGTGGTTTCGTAGTGTGGGTACTATTATTGTAGTGAGTAACATAGGAACATTGAAAAGTAAGTAGGTAAGTATCACTCGTGCTTTGCCTATCTAATAAATAAAGCATACTTTATTATCCTTATAATGAAAACTAGTATACCACCTCCACTCCTCACCCCAAATAGAGGAATTGTTGTTTATTCGACATGAAACTGACTTGTTTTATTTATCGCACTACCCTCATAATCTGTTACATACTTAATAATACAACCCACTTCACTTGTGAGATTATGCTTAACTATTTTAATAACGCCGTTACGGCACTTGTATGTGTTTGTTAATTATGTATACTATAAGATTCAAATTGTATTTCTCAGCTAAACGAAAAATGTATTCTTTTGAGAAATAAACATCTTTAACCATATTCGACATGAAAAATAATGACCTAGCTTTTGGTAGTATTTGCAGTTTTTGGCTACGGTCTTCTGTAAGGTGGAGGTAGAGTCTTCAGTGGAGCAGATCTGAATATCAAACGGGATATCCTTTTATGCCCTATCTCTTGTAAGCCTTCGACTATTTAGAACACCACCGTGAGGTTTGAGTAGTCCAATAAGACTTTCTAAAACCTTATGTGTATTGATATCACACCACGTGCTTTACGGTGAAGAAAAACATCGTGAAGAAACCTGCATATGTCCGAGAATTAATTCAAACACGTATGTATAGTGGCTGAGACGGCGATAGACTGTCACGTTATCACTAAAGTGGGTGTCTGGAATACAAAGGCCTAGTGCGAGTTTTGTTAAAATCGCCGTCACAAGTCATCGCGTTGACGTAAACGCAGATTTGTATGGGCTTACAATAGTGTCACGTTTAGGTCGACAGAGGCGCTGCTCCGATCCCATACAAATCTGCGTTAACTTTGACGCGGTGACTTGTGACGGCGGCAGTGAAAAACTCGCACTAGGCACTCTGGCGTGAGCCTAATTATGTAGGTACGTTCCAAACCTGGTAATTTCAATCACAAGTGACATTTTATAAATACTTCCTATTTATACATAATAATCACCACGTGTATATTCAAATCGTCGTTTTGTATTAATATGTTTTGTAAAATATAAATACCAGTGGGTGAGAGGTAGTGAACACACGGGGGAGGGTTCGTCGAGACATCAAAGAGGTCTGGAGTGCGTGGGGAGGGCGCGGGCCTCCGGGATTACGGTAATACACGACACGGGTTAGGTAAGTACACGTTTACTGATAAATATACTTACTATACTAACGAATGAGACTCATCAGGTTCTATTTATTCATCTAATATTTACTGAATTTCGGTAACGGTGGCTAAGTACACTATTCATTGCCTCACTCTCGTAGTGGGATGGAAGGCAATCCGACATGACTGATCACGCAAGAGAGATCACGCGTAGCACCAACGGTGCTATGCACTCTCCGAGGCACAGGGGTGGAGTCATCGTTTTTTTGCCCAAACGACCCGGGAATCCAACCCGGGACCTCGTGATCGACGGACAAACTTACTAACCACTAGACCAACAAAGCAGATACACTGAGACTGCAAATAACATCTTTACATACCAATTTTCTTACACCACAGCGGTGGCATAACTGTTAGCAGTTCGCCGGATGGTAAGGTACTGCGGTTTGTGAAAAATAATGAAATCTCTGTACCAACATAATGACAACGTGCTAGCATAGCGACTCCAATCCTTGTAATTTGCCGCACTGGCCAGAGCCAAGATCGAAGCCGTATCATACCATATCATACGTTGGAACATACAAGGAGGCAACTTGCATTTACGAGAAAAGTAGGGTTCGCGCTATAAACCTGCCCATGCAATTTAGTCTAAGCAGAGAGAGAGCAGAAATGTAAAAAATTAATAAGAAGCCTCCTCTTTTTTCGAAGTCGGTTAAAACCCGTTGGTACAGTATCCGTTAGTAGGACAAAGTGCTCCCCATAGATCACACCTTCAACAAAACACATCACTTCCCAGCGACGCGCGCCCACTATGCGCCGCAATGACATATTCGGCGTAAAGCATATTCCGTCAAACATAAATCACTTGTCGACAGTTGACATCGACCATCTGGGAGGTGGAGCCACACTCACAGCGACGGGATAGGAGGAGCGAGAGCGGTTTAAAACTTGTAAGGCTACTCACTCTTGGAGCTCTCTTTAGGAAATAACAGGTCTATGTTTGTCAATTATTAGCTTGTGGTCAGTATCAACATTAAATAATGGAAATATCTTTCCACAAATAGATTTTTATAATAAATCATATTCTAAATTCTGACAATGATTAGAAATAACACAAGATTGGATTCAACCCACGACCTCCTGCAAATCGTGCACTTGATCTTTAAATTAAGGTACTTAGCAAGTGAAACTCACATGGCGATTTTTTCCGTCCCAAATTTTTTGAGTATTTAAGGCCCGTTAAAAAAAACTTATTAAGTAAGTATATTCATAAAGTTTCAAATTCATTGACCAAATTAGTAAAAGAAACGGTTTTAGAAAATTCAACACGTGCTTGGGAGCAATTGTTGATATTTCCGTATTCAGTGCTCCATGTTGATAAATCTTCAACATTATCTCTCACAGACAAAATAAAAAAAAATTGCTGTACCCCTCTCGACCCAGCCGTTCTAAATTATCCAAATTACGTCCTGAGAGATAATAAATATCAACATGTAGAGTCAAAATTGAGCGACGGTGACATTAAGGGGGCTGCCCGCCTCCTTTTCTCCAGCGATACACTTGCTGCTAATGATGCAGATACTTTAAATGCTTTGCGCAGTAAGCACCCACTCCCAGCATCCACCTCCAATTTCCCTGACCCGCCTCAGCCTTCCGATGTGCCCCTGCGGGTGACACCGAGTGACGCCCTCGCTGCTGTTTTGTCCTTCCGCAGTGGCTCAGCTGGTGGTTTAGATGGTTTATCACCACAACACCTGAAGGACTTGCTTGCTGGCTCAGCTGGTGAGTCCTCCGAGGCACTGTTGAAGGCCCTGACGGACCTGATCAACTTAATGTTAGCAGGTAAAGTTCCCGGGGGCGTTCTCGATGTGCTCTATGGAGCAAATTTATGTGCTTTGGCTAAGAAGGACGGTGGTATCAGACCTATTGCGGTTGGCACAACCTACCGTAGGCTTGCAGCAAAATTGTGTTGCAAATCTGCGGTGGTTGATCTAGCACCCTACTTCCGGCCAAGGCAGATGGGTTTCGGTTCAAAGGGGGGTTGTGAGGCGGCGGTTCATTCCCTAAGGACTCTCCTTAACCACCAAGGCGCAGAAGTGGTGTTGAAGGTGGATGTCAAGAACGCTTTCAACAGTGTTGATAGGGGCACTCTGTTGACGCAGGTAAAGGAAAAGATCCCTTCCGCTTTTAATTTCTTGTGGCAGTGCTATAGTTCACCAACCAAATTGTTATACCAAAATAATCTGATTAGTTCAGCCGAGGGCTGTCAACAGGGTGACCCTCTTGGGCCGGCTATATTTAGCCTAGCAATACACCCTCTCATTTCTAAGCTAAATTCTAAATTTAATGTTTGGTATTTAGATGATGGCACCCTTGGAGGTGACGTGAACACAGTCCTTTCAGACCTTAAATTAATGATTTCGGAGTTCAAGTCTATCGGACTTGATTTAAATTTTACGAAATGCGAACTTTTTATCTCCGACCACACGCTGGAGAGTAAACATTCCATAATATCGAAATTTTATTCATTGGCTCCAAACATTTGTATCAAAGAAAAGCGTTCACTCCACCTCTTGGGATCTCCCATATTTGAAGAGGCTTTCCCGGCTTTTACGGAAGACCATTTAGAAAAATTTAGAAGTTCCTCAGAACATCTATCCAAAATTAAAACACATATGGCTTATTTTATAATAAGACATTGCCTTTTCGTCCCTAAATTTACATACGTCTTGCGCAGCAGCCCTTTGTGGAAAGACCGCCAAATTTTACAGAGTCTAGATAATCAAATCCGATCAACTTTATCCGCAATTTGCAATATTGATTTGGACGACAGAACGTGGTCCCAGGCTACCCTGCCTATTAGGTTTGGTGGACTGGGAATACGCAAAATTTCAGATGTGGCCCTGCCGGCTTTTCTGGCTTCAGTTCACAGTGTGCGCAACCTCACTGGCAATATTCTGTTTCCGTCACTCAGTGACTGTGAGGTTTCGTTCCTGACTGAGGCCAGAAATACTTGGCTTATGGCCTGCCCCAACACTGACTTGCCGCTGAGACCGCAATCTCAAAAGCAGTGGGACGAGCCTATCAGCAGGTTGCATTATAATACACTTCTTGAAAGTAGTTTAATCTCTGCTGATCGTGCTCGCCTCTTGGCTGTATCTAAATGGGAGTCTGGTCTTTGGCTTCAGGCCTTACCATCTTATAACATCGGTACGCTTCTGGATGACACAACGTTCAGATTGTGTGCTTGTTTGCGTTTAGGCGCAAAATGTATTGTTCCTCATCGGTGTCACTGTGGTGATAGTGTAGACATCTTCGGACACCATGGCCTGTCATGCGTCAGCAGCGCCGGTCGGCGATCTCGTCATTCTTCCATCAATGACCTAATACGACGGGCTCTGGTCACCGCCGGGGTGCCTGCTGTACTGGAACCAGTAGGTTTGGCGCGCGGCGATGGCCGGAGACCCGATGGTATGTCGCTGGTGCCGTGGAGATTGGGGCGGCCGCTGGTGTGGGATGCCACGTGTGTCGATACGTTGGCTCCGTCCCATCTCCCCGGCACTGCTGTGGCGGCCGGTGCTGCTGCTGCTCAGCAGGAGTGCCTCAAGCGCCGGAAATATGCTTGCATTGGTCAAGGATACATATTTTCTGCGTTTGCGGTTGAAACTCTGGGGCCTTGGGGTCCGGATACTCATCAGCTTTTCAAAGAGCTTGCACGTCGTCTGGTAGAAGCCTCTCGTGACAAGAGAGCTGGGGCTTTTCTCGCCCAGAGAATCAGCATTGCTATTCAACGTGGCAATGCTGCCAGCCTTCTTGGCACGATCCCGAGAGACACCGACTTGGGACAAGTTTTCTACCTTTAATTAGTTTTAAGTACTGTTCCTTGTATATATAATTAAGTTTTATCAAATAAAAAAAAAAAATTCATAAATATGTTGTTTGAAGTGATATGTGGAAATTTCCCAGTAGCAGTCTGGATTAGCGCCCTTTTAATAGCAGTAGATTCGCCCTCTACTACATGGAAGTTAAACATAACTGGATCACACAAATCTGGACGAACCGCTGCCTACCCCTTCGTTCATTATTTGACATTAAAGCAATTACAAAATTAAAAGCTCTGGCTACGTAAAGCCGCTATCAGTGCGCCCCCACCCGGCCGGCAGACACAATGAATAGGTGTATTTTTACCTCTGAACATGTGGTGTCGGGACCAATTTGACGGGGACGTGTTTAGACGTTTCCTCTCCAGTAATGCAGTGCACTAATTGAACGCATCAAAGTGAATGTATGGAACCTAATGTATGGCATTGGATGAGAATAGAAATAACGTAGGTATAACTTATGTTGCTCGTGTTACACGAGAGATTTTAGTTCCTTTTCATAGAGTTTTGGATTTCATATTGAGATTACTGCACCTACCTTAGATTAGATCGCAGACAAATAATGCTACCTTAGAGGCTTAAAGTAATGTTGTGTTTACAACTTTACAAGGTGGGTAAAAGATATGATATATATAAGATAATGTGGATATATTTTGACCACATACAATGCCAATGTAATAATTTAGAACAGGGTTGTGGGAGCCTCGCAACTGCTCCTCACTGTATCATGTTGCTCTAAATGCCATCTCTTAATTAGGACTGCGACGTAATTAAGGTCCTTGCTAAGTGAAATGTGCTGTAACACCGGCTGTCTGCGATATGAAATGTTAATTATATTTACAACATGAAAGCTTCGTGACTTCTGTGTCCTATGAGCGTGAGTAACACCTGCGTTCAGCTAGCAAAAAGCCTCATAAACGCTAGAGCTAAAATCTACAATAGAGCACTGATATTTGGATCAGTAAAGAAACTTTAGAATTCAGAGCGACCTGTTATTACTGAATTAACGAAACTAAGTACTAAAATTTTTAGTTACAAAGATAGCAAATAATTGTGCCCAAATTATAGGGTGACACGATAGAACGTCGTCGCTTGACCTTGCATTTTGCACTTTTGGAGACGTAAAGCTTCCGACACGCGCTTTTTAACAATCCCATACATAATGAGGAAAGTACGGAGACGATATCGTCAACGTAACATGTTAAAAACTTGGAGCACAGTGCGCCTGATGGAAAGCTCTTGCAGCCTATACGAGTAGACGTGACTAACATCAAAATTAACCCATTAATGTAGCAAACAGTAAGAGACGAAAGGGTTAGTCAAACAGCTTTTCCAATCCCAGTGACTGAGCTCACCTCACCTTGTGAGGTCGCCAGCCGCGGTATTCGTCGCACTCAACGCCAAGTGTCGGTACCAAAGATACGAAATTCCTATTAATGAAACAGAGTCACTCTGAGTGCCTAGTGCGAGTTTTCTTAAAATCGCCGTCACAAGTGATCGCGTCGACGTAAACGCAGATTTGTATGTGCTCACTATAGTGTCATGCTTAGGCCGACAGAGGCGCTGTTCCGATCCTATACAAATCTGCATTTACGTCGACGCGGTGACTTGTGACGGCGTCTGCGAAAAACTCGCACTAGGCCCTCCGACCCTTGGCGTCGAGTTCGACAGCTGGCGACCTTAGTCACCTCGTGAGCTCAACAGTACGCTAAAATATCATTACTTGTTAGTGATCTTCTTTAATATACAAACACAGGAGATACAGTCCTTATTCAGATGAGATTCCGTGAGACTCTATAATAAAGTTATGGCTTAGTGGAATAAGCATGTTCAATTCGCTACAAAATGGAGTAGTTCAGGACAACTCGCAAGTGACTTAGTACTTCAAAGCTTTTACAGTAACAAATTGATGATAGTGTAGTAACCGGATTATTCCGGTAACGGGTAAGTAAAGTGCTATCAATTCCATTATCAAGCAATGTAGTTCAACAGCTGAGCACATTACACAGCTGTTCCGTATGTAACACCTACGCATTTAAAGCACTTAGCCACGAAATTGAAAGGTATAATCCGGAAGACAAGTAAACGTCACTAACTGGGATTTCGGATCAATTGGGGTAGTCATTTTTCGAAAGAAAATGTTAATGATTTTTTTAATTGCAGTGATGCTGCCTCAATAGCCCTGGATTCGATCCCCGAGTCGGGCAATGGTAGAGTGTGGTTTTGGCAATAGGCTCATCCCCTATTAGGTACGTGTGTTTTAAACAAAGCTAGTGTAATGGTGGTGTAAGACGTGAAGGCTACTCCTTCGGGGAATACAGACGTGAGCATATGAATCTCAACTGGCATCTTATATATTAGATAAAAGTAAAATATTGAGACAATTACAATGGAAAACTCCTTTGAATACGGGTCCTTTCAAAGCAGTTAGTTAGTTAGAGACAAATTAGTTAAGTTCAAAACGGAGGTAGTTTCCGATAGCATTATGTCTCAATGCTTATCACGCTACTTGTCATTACTTTTAAGTACTGCTAATCTATATACAGCAAAAATAAAATTGAAGTATCTGATTGTAATTCCAAAATAACAGCTTTTCACTAAATGCATATGAAAGTATACACGCTACTGACACTAAAAAACCAAGTTTTAAAATTTTTCTCTGTCTGTCTGTTTGTTCCGGGTAATCTCCGAAACAGCTGGGCGGATTTTAACGGGACTTTCACTGGTAGGTAGCTGATGTATCAAGGAGTAACTAAGGCTACTTTTATTTATTAAAAATATTATGGTTCCGCGACAATAAGGATGAAACTAAATCTACGCGGGTGAAACCGCGGTGCACAGCTAGTTGTATATATAATTTAGTTTTTATTCATTAAATGTGCCATTTCATTATTCACCCGCGTAGTTCCCGTTCCCGCGGGAGTATGGGGATAAAATATAGCCTATGTTACTCGCTGATGATGTAGCTATCCATTGCTGAAAGAATTTTCAAGATAGGTCAAGTAGTTTCGGAGCCTATTCAATGCAAACAAACGAATAAAAAAACAATCAAATCTTTCCTCTAGATTAGTGTAGATACTCGTAGATTACTTGAACGATTTTCCAACTTTAAAAATCGTTCAAGTTTTAAGCTTAAAATATACATTTAGGGAAAAGCTGTCAATTGGAAATTATAAACAGACATTAAACAAACACTTACATTTTATTTCTGTATAGAGTTTATTTATCTGATGATAACCCACTCCCGCAGCGGGAAACTCCCACACCAGGCATCGATTGTGGTCCCATTCGCCCCATCAACATGAAGGGCATGCCCCAAGTGTGCCGATCCCGGTAACCTCAGATGTCTCGATATAACGAGAGTAACACGTGATCCGTGACTCGGATCCGAGACGACAGATTGTGATCCGATTATAGAAACCGATCTTAACGGCGCTCAACCACTGCTAGGAGATGCGATACTCGAGCGAATCATATCAAATGTGGTTTACGATTTTGCATTCAAGTCCACCCCTACGGGGATCCTTCTGGTATGGCACTAGCCACGTTGGCTGAGTGGCTAACAATTCTACCTCTACCAGTGAGTGTTTACAACCTTTTTATTTAAATACATATACATAGGCTCACGCCTGTATTCCCCGAAGGGGTAGGCAGATATGTTACAACACCCACATTCACAGAAGATGATTAGGGGCAATGCGTGTCAACGTGAGTGATGACCCAAAGCAGTCTTCGGGCACCATTCATAAGTGTTTGAAGTTCTTTTTAACCGAATTCAAAAAAAGGTAGACATGTAGACATTTAGTACAGGTTTTATAGCGATGTTTTCCTTCACTGTAATGCGTGTCACTTAAGTGCATCACCTCCTCCTGATGGTTAGTATTGCAGTATTTGAACACCGAGGAAAGTCACTCCCACTTTTCTTTAAGGTGATATACAGTCCCCAGACGGGCAACTATGAAATTCAAGCGGAGATGCCTTTAGCTTGTCATATTAACTGCGAAACATCAAAGGAATATCTTAAATCTATTTTAACATCGTATTTTTTTTTCGATGTCTCGTCTCTCTTACGATGGTAAGAGGCCGTTCATACGATAATATCTGACAAGGCATGTCCCGACCTGCAAAGGATTATCATCCCTATACGTCGGTGATAGGGCTCAAGTCGCGTGTTGCTAGACAGGCGCCTATCTAAACAAAATCTTTCTAAAATAAGTACCTATTTCAGTTTGGTGAGACAAAGGGATGTGGCTTTTAATATAGAGGCAACAGGAGGGCGGCTTCACAATTTAAGTATAAGCTTTACAAGCAGTTAGGAATCTAAGAGCAAATCGTTCAACATGACACACACAGACGCGCACGTCTACAAGAAAATTAGAGCAATAGGCGTGATGACTGTAAGAGGTTTTTCAAAACTTCAAACAACAAATCTACATTATTTTTACAGTAAATAAAATTTCATGTCATTTAAATATAGACGAATCTATCATGTTGTCCTTACTTCATTGCAATAATAGATGTAATAATATAGATGAAATCTGACAGATAACAGCATTACATCTGTAAACGGTGATAGGTTATTCAAAACGACCTTTATTCAGCTTGAGGTCTGGTAAGGTACTTATGGAGGTCGAAAAATTACCAATATATGAATGAGAGCAGTCTTTCAGTACGTATTTATTGAATGGCCGCGCTCTGAGGTGAATCATATTAAATACATGCATACATGCAAGTAAATATAGGACTGATGTAGTCAAATTATTGTGTCAGTGTACAATGGGTGGATGATATGAAGTGAATATCATACACAGGGGGTAGGCAGAGGTGCACTTATAGTACATCCACATTGCACCAGTTATGTGTAAGTCCCATGTAATAGAGGGCGAGCCTATTGCCATTAACCGGCCACTAATACAGACTGCGGGCTGCTACTGGGTGAATTACAATTGCTATTACTAAAATTAAGATTTTATATAAACACTACTAAATTTCGTGTACTATTCATCGAGCCCTTTCATTTGACACCCATATAATAGTAGTGCAGATGAAATAGCTAGTCCGCCATCTTGGATGATCCGCCATTTTGGAGTCAAAACGACGTCTCATAGCTAATCATGTCAGACCAAAATAAGCATGGGTACCAATGAGCTGAAATACTCAATCAGTTTATGAAAACTGATCTAAAATTCAGTTGCAAGATTGCACCGGACAAACAAACAATAAAAATGTATGATAATAAATAGAAAAGTGGATGTAAATTAAAAGCTCGTAAAAACTCACTGGTACAGACAGATCGGTAGGATTTGAACTGGCGTCACTTGTGTAACAGGCTACTTGTAAACCACTCGGCCAACACGGCTAGTGAAGTGTGATATAATAATAGAACCCAACCGCAGACATTATGGATTCGGTAAACTAAACACATTAAAGTTCCGTGCGGGATGTTACATTGTTTCACGGATCAACTTGGATTATTGCTGAAGTTTACTTTGAAAATATTTACAAGGACGAAGTCGCGGGTAAAAGAGCTATCTATGAATATTTGTACGGAACTACACTAAGGCAATTAAGTGTGGTACTTCCCGGGAGCTGTCTAGTATCGATCCGATACTAATTACCTTTGAATGTGTGAGTGTAAGGGTAAGGTCACAGAATAAATATAAACTTACTACAGTTAGTAAGGAATCTAGGAGAGATCGTTTGAAATGACACACTCACTCGGATAAAAAGCGACCCTGGCGTAATGTCACTAAGGGATGTCACAGGCCTTGAGCGTATTTACGTGTTTTACCGAATTTTTTCTTCAAATCCACATTACTTTGACAGTTAATAAAGGAGTAAATATCATACTCTTTAAGACTGCCGTCACGGTGGATGGAGCAAACGTTCTTATTTCAAAAAATAGTCCTACATTCCACACTGATTCGTAAACTTATATTTATACTGCGGTAAGGTGCTTCTGACGCACTCGCGGTCCCTGTCTGTACGTTTTATCGTTTCATCTGCCCTTCAAAAGGGCATGAATGAAAAAAAAAAAAAAATGATGTCATAAATTAACACATTTTTTTTATTAACACACTGGCTGAACCCTACGAGACAAATGAACATTACACCCGCACAAAGCCGGGGCGGGTCGCTAGTTATAAATAAATCACAAATCTGTACAGCTTCTCAATAGTGCGCAAGCGTGTGTTGATAAGCCACCCTGCACGTTACACATTATTAAAAAGAGGGTAGCTAATTGCCTCTTTGCATAGGGAAGTATGCATTATTAGTGCGCACAATATTTGATAACGATGTACACATTACAATTAATTAATTTAAGACCAGCTGCACCCAATCTTAATTATATCATCTTTGGGCCCTTTGCAGTCTTTCCAGCCTATACCATATACTATTCCAAACAAGCAAAAGTTGGTCTAATCGTTTTTGTTTCTTATTATTTTATTAAAGTAGCCCTCCAACTTTCTTCGTTTTGGCTTGCTTAGCAACAGTTAATCATTTTCGGGCCTAATAAAAATGAAAATTATTTATTAAGTTGAGGCCACATTCTCTCGCACTTGCGCTAATAGAAGCGATACAACATGACATAAATCAGGCACGTGACATATGTCATTCCCATATGCTTTGTATCGCTTCTCTAAGCGAAGGGCGAGGATAATGTTACTTTGTCTACAGGTCCTGGGCCTTAGATCACTTCTTTGAATATCATAAGTGTCAAAGAACTGACTTCCTTTTCGAGCTAGCCTTCTAAAAATAATCGACAAGAAACTGAATATTAAAGAAATCAAGCGTTATGCCATGACATTTATTGGTAGTACAGCGACAACACCCCTACTCCTCCCATCCAAGAAGCACTGGCGACCCTAATCACCTTGTGAACACTCTCATCATCATCATCATATTCAGCCCACATGCACCCACTGCTGGGTATAGGCCTCCCCTGTGACACGCCACCGCTCTCGGTCCCGAGTTAGTCTCCACCACAGTTTCCCAGCCGTCCGCGCGATATCGTCGGCCCACCGGGCGGGTGGTCTGCCCGTTAGTCTTCGCCCTCCTCTCGGCCACCATTCAGTTACCACTTTGGTCCACCTTCCGTCTTCCCGTCTCATTAAGTGTCCTGCCCATCTCCACTTTAGCTTGGTTATCCGTGTACCCACGTCGTCGACCTTGGTCCGGCGTCGAATTTCGACATTTGTTACACGGTCTACCAGTGATATGCCCAACATGGCTCTCTCCATTGCCCGTTGTGCAACTTTAATTTTGTGCATATTGGCTTTTGTGAGCGTCCATGTTTCAGCGCCATATGTGAGGACAGGCAGTATGCATTGGTTAAATGTCTTGGTCTTCAGACATTGCGGGATATTCGATTTAAATACGTCGTCCAGTTGACCAAAAGCAGCCCATCCCAGTTGCACGCGTCTAGCTATCTCCTTTGCTTGGCAGTCCTGGTCAAAAGATAAACGATGTCCAAGATATACATAGTTCTCAACGGTCTCTATGCGGCTGTTACCCACCACTGTGTTCGGTACTTGGTCTGTTGTTTGACTCGCCATTATCTTAGTTTTAGACATGTTCATACTTAGGCCAACTCTCTGCGATGCTTCATATAGCTCTTTTAGCATACAATGGAGATCTGTGACGGTTTCGGCAATCAGGATAAGATCATCTGCAAATCGCAGGTGCGATAGTTGAGTGCCATTGATATTGATCCCTCTGTCACTCCAATCTAGCATCTTCATAATGTCTTCCAGACTGCTTGTGAATAGCTTGGGAGAAAGAGTATCACCTTGTCGTACGCCTCGGCCGATTGGCAGAGGACGAGATAACCTGTGCAATCGCACCTGCAGTGTGGCTGAGCTGTATATCTCTCGAAGGATATCAACATATCGCTTGTCCGTGCTACAACGATGGAGGGAATTGAACACTGCCCAATGCTCGACACTGTCGAAAGCTTTTTCGTAATCTACGAAAGCGAAGCATATGGGTTGGTTATACTCTCTGCACCTTTCCATCAGTTGCTTGACAACATGTATATGGTCGATTGTTGAATATCCGCTTCTAAAGCCCGCTTGTTCGACTGGTTGGTATTCGTCAAGGGAACTAGACAATCGGTTGCATAAAATTTTTGCAAATACCTTGTAGATTTGTGAGAGGAGGCTTATAGGTCGGTAATTCGAAAGTCTAGTCTTGTCTCCCTTTTTGTGGAGGATGGTTACGATGGCGTTTTTCCAAGCATTAGGCGTGATACCTTCCGTTAGAACTCTGTTGAAGAGTTTAGCCAGCCACTTGATGATTGTATCTCCTCCAGCTTGGAGCATTTCGGTGCATACTCCATCTTCACCAGATGCTTTACCGGTCTTCGTATTCTTCAGAGCAAATTCCACTTCCGACTTTGTTATTAGTGGTATTGTGTCTTGATTGAGGTGTTCATTTGGCATTGCTCTGAAGTCCGTGCCGTCCGGTAAGGTTGGTTCTTGTACTTTGGAGGTGTACAATGCTTCGTAAAACTCTTCAACAATTTTTACCAACTCATCTCGGTCCGTGACAATGACGTGAACACTCTAAGGTAACGTTATTTATCTGCTATCTACACAAAGATACAGGCTCTATTAGATTAGATACAAGCCTAACAAGGTACATAACATCACTATGTCTCGTCCGATACAAAAGCGCCCCTACTTTAGTAATATTAGGTTTCCAGTGCCCGGGGCTGTTACAAATACACGATCATTAGAGGCTGGACAGTGGCGCATGAGTCAAGATTTTAGGGTGCCTCCACGCCCTAGCAAGTCTAACAAACATAATATGCTAGAATATGGCTAATGGCCGCGGGTTGTTGAACTACTTTTACATTTTATGACTGTCTCCTCTGGTTGATTTATTCAGCGATTTTTTTTCCTAAATCAAAGGCAACGAGTAGTAGACTGAATAGCAGAACATAACAAAAATGAGGCATATGTTTCACACAAATTTAAACGCCTGTATTCTCCATAGACCTCAGGAAGTGTACTTATAGTACACCCACATTTCATCAGTTATGTTCAAGTCCCATGTAAAAGGGGTTGAGCCTATTGCCATTAACCGGCCACTATACAGAGTCCGGCCTGGGAATTTATCACCACCAACGAGGTAATACCATGTTTCACGAATAAAAATCATAAAAATATATATTGTTAGTATTAAAACAGCAAAAATATCAAATTTTCCCAAACCTAAGGTTATCAAAGGCATAAAGTCACGTATCCCATCCTCGCCACGGTACCTTTATTGAAAGCTGGACGTGTCCCGGCCACACACGCTTTGAAGTAATCCCTTATGACACTATGTGTGGGATAAGGGTAGGCCGCTGTCAATTACCGGGATGATATAGTTATGTTTGCACGATATGTAGCGGTGGGTGCTCGGGGCTAGCTAGTTACCATACGTTTTTTAGCAGGTGATAAGGTTGTCAGATAAATACTAAAATGGGACTATCATTACCCTCGATTCAGTCCACGTAAACATTGTTGAGTTAGTCTGCTTTATCTTCTTAGTCTGTCACTCTTGACAGAGTCGTCGTGGTTGACGCTGTAATTTCATGCGCTAACACAGCCCCTGCGATGAGCCTCTACTTGTTGCGGTTATTAGCGTCTCGGGAACTCTGGACTACGGAGTTAGGCTCCTTCGAAATGTGGGTGCTATTAGTACACCTCTGCCTACCGCTACGGGGAATACAGGCGTGAGAGAATATTCATGCGTTTAGTTAAGAAACCTTATCAAATTAACAGATGTTAAGCTCGAGCCCCAGTCTGGGGAATCTTTTTAAACTTAATTTTTAATTTTCGTTCAGAACGAAATCTTGTTTTATTCCACAGCCATTTGAGAATTGAAGTTTTTCAATTCATTTTACTTCGAAACTCTACCATGTACATAATTTATCTCTTGCTTTGTGTAGAGTTAATTAAGAAAACTTAACAGTGATGGAATAAATTATGAGCAAAACTTAAATGCTTATACTTAATTAACTACCATTCATATCATCTCGTGAACTATACGCTTGTTTTCCTTGTCGCCTTAGTCTATACTATTATTATAAAGAAGATAGGTTTGTATGTATGTTTGTAACGAATTGGCTTAAAAGTCTTTCATCATTTGAATGCTACATTATCACTGATTAATATAGGCTATATTTTATCTCCGTACTCCCACGGGAACGGGTACTACGCGGGTGAAACCGCATGACGTCCGCTAGTCAACTATAAAAAAAACATACACTAGAATTGAAAGCCTCCTTTCTTTCAAGTTGTTTAAAAATAATTTATATTGATGAGTCGGAATAGCTGTGCGCGTGTGCGTTAAATGAATTATCGTATCGAGTTTAATTGTTGCTAACTAAGTTATACGTGAAATATGGGCACACGTGGTCGGCCCCACGTTGGGCGCCAGCACCGCAGGAACCCAATTAGTATTTCAAAGGGCTTATTAACTTAGCTCAGCACTTGAAGGTCGTGATAAACGCCAATGTTGGCGACACATTATGTTGTTATTGTTTTATTATGTATACATTCTTGTTGCACCTACCTACCCAGTGTAATAATTTGTATGTGTTTTTTATTAACATTAAAGAGGGTATGTAGTAGTTGAGGCTCATGTGTCGGACAGAGGAACGCGGGGAAGGCGCGGGGTCCGAAGGGGAGGGGCAAAAAAAGCCCACACGTCATTGTCACCCGTCTGTCGTACTGTGTCAATCGCTGCGCCCACACATACGTCTCCTCTGCTGCATATTCCCACGACTGTTATAAAACCTTTTTATTTCGCTCCCCTACAGCCAAGAAAAAGCGTGTTTCTTCAAACTTTGAAGAATAAATGGGTAATTTTGTCAGAAGTTTCCTCAGTAGGGTCGCCATGTATTAAAGTATTTAAGAAACGGTATCTTGGAATTTATTTAGAAGTTACTTTGATTTATTATTTAAGAAAATTATTAAGTATACAAGTTCGAAAACGTTTTATGAATTTGATCGAGTTTTGAAGTCACATATTTTATTAAGAGTACTTTGATACTACTTTAGCACGTAAATGGAGTGCCATTCCACCCTGCGATAGTACACAACTTTGATACCTTCACAGAACGTTGGTGACTAGGCGATTCATTAATATCTCCAAGAATATGGATTTGTAAATTATACATACGTACATACATAATACGCTCACGTCTGTATTCCCCGAAGGTGTAGGCAGAGAGGTCCGTATAGTACACCCACATTTCGCCAGTTATGTTTAAGTAATAGAGGGCGAGTCTATTGCCATTAACCGGCCACTAATCTAGACTCCACACTAAGTACATGATAATTTTATAGAGCCGATATAGTTTATCTTATATTTTATAAAATATCTATAGCACACTTATATAATATTCTCGCCATTACAGAACTACCCCAGTCTGTAATATTTAATAGTTAGTGCTGATCGGTGCCCGGATATTATCCCACAACATGTCCGGTTGTGTGGCGACCCTATATCGGGGCAGCATTTTAAATTAAATTAATTTAGGGAAAGTGAAACTCTTGAGCAAATGGTAGCATTATAGTGTTATAAACCCCGGTACAACAGTTAATTTTAATTTAGCGCAGCCCTTTTGGCGGCGCTATTTCTTAATTAAGCAAAGGATATCTTGGAATTTTACAAATGACCTCTTAAATAAAAGACCTTAGATAAAGCAGAGTGATGGAGTATTATTTTTTAGGCTTGAATACTGTTTATTCCATCAAGGCTTTTAGAAGTCACTTTTTATTTATTCCACTAAGACGACAAACAAGCGTACAGTCCTGATGGTGCACTACTGCAGCCTATGATTGCTTGTAACCCCAAGTGCCACTCGTTGTCTACCTTATACACAATGACATCCCTGTGCTAACATAATGACAACTATTGCTAGCACAGCGCCTCCAATCCTACTCCTCCCCTCCATGGAGCACTGGCGACCTTACTCACCTTGTGAACACAACACTACTCAAGGTACCATTATTTGCGTGGTATCTTCGGTAAGGTCTGTCAGTCGGACAGCTCCTAATATCGAACGGGAGATCTTGTTATGCCCTACTTCTCTGCCATCTGCTAGGAACGAGCATAAAGTTGATGTGGGCGTCCTTGCTACTATGTCATTACCAATTAAATATTCTTGAATCCATCTATCTAACGTAGCGCGATATATACGCGATTGCGAGATGTTTCAACTATCGAAACGGAGTCTGTAAGATTTACCATCGACTCGCCCTGACGATGTAACAATCGAGAGGTATTTCGACTGCTCCAATTGTTTGGATGCAAGCGAATGGTCCGAGTCACGCCGAATCTAGCCGAGTGTTCGATAAGTGGGGATTGCAAGCGAGTCGGACACACTACCATGGACTGCGATTGAGATGTTTCAAGAATCGAAACAATCGCGAATAACTTCTCGCCATCGCGCATCGCTAACTAACGTAGCCATCTTCACGTCATTTACATATTTCAAACTACGTGTTCCAGTTTCCGAGTGTTATATGTTCTAGTCTCGTCACGAGGGGTGGGAGGCTGTATCAACACCCACATTACACCTCCTCAAATGTATTAAAGTGCCTGCGTCACTGATTGAGAGTCTAGCCTCGTTTGAAGATTGCTAGAACTTTATTTCTGAATTTATGGAACATTTTGCTGTAGGAAGCACTACTTTTCACAAAGGTCATATTCGAAGCACTCATGGAAAGTGTATGAAGAGATGCATGAATGTGGACGAAGCAAAGAGCGATGATAGCATGTGTTAAATGTGACAAACAGTGGTCACTGCCTACCCCCTGGGCACAGTATAAATATAATTTTTACAAACAGAAAGGAATCTAGACCAATTTTTTTAAATAATAACGTTTGCTTTATTGAGCGTGAGGGTCTTAAAGATTTTAAAATTTACTCCTTAATTTGTAAAAGTAATGTAAATTTGTCGTTTTAAATCCTTTACAGCTTGTATATAAACTGTGCCTTTGATGAGCATATGTATATATATGTAAGTATTATCTCTAACCTGTATTTCGACATGTCAGGTATTCTTAGCTTATGGAAGGTAGGATGAGAAGTGTAGTCGCTGTGCTAGCAATAGTTGTCATTATGTTAGCACAGGGATGTCATTGTGTATAAGGTAGACAACACGCGAGTGCCACTTGGTGTTACAAACATTCATAGGGCGCTTTCACATTGGACGATAACGGTAACGACACGATATCGTCGCACTTGTAGTGTGATACAATTACTACTGAACGCTTTCACACTGTGTCGTTGTAGTCACGTATCGGCGGACGATATCGTGGCAGTGGGAAAGCGCCCATAGGCAGTAGCTTACCATCAGGAAGTGCGGGAAGCACTGAACCCTTGTAGTATAATAAGTTCATCAGCCGTGTATAAATGTAAGTTGTATGTCCGAGGCAAATGCTCGTTAGGATAACACTATTCCTTGTAAAAACTGGTCGCTCAACTGTTAGCATAAGAAATAAATATATACAGACGGACAGTTCTCATTGACGGCAGGAGGCGCAACTATAAGCATGCCGATCTGAAGCTGTCACGTATATATACTAGCTTATACATCGTATTAAATTTCATTAAAACAATGTGAGCAGTCGCCAGCTACGTAAGAGACGCAATTTCAAATCCCTATGAGAATATTAGAGACTAGCGGACATCACGCGGTTTCACCCGTGTAGTTCTCGTTCCCGTGGGAGTACGGGGATAAAATATGTTACTCGCTGATGATGTAGCTATCCATTGCCTAGCCTATTCAATGCAAAAAAACACATAAACAATCAATTCTTGTGTAGATTTCAAATATTTCTGTATTAGATAGTCCATTAATGTGGAAGGTTATAAGCTATCTTATCACGCTAAGACCAACTGCGGGTTAAAGTTAGCGTTACCCAAAGTAACTATTCCACGCGAAGTCGCGGGCAGAAGCTAATTATATATCTATTGAAAAAAGTCAACGTTTTGTACAAGATTAAAAGATCGTAGTGAAGTTAGGCTGGGTCGCCAGCTATTATAAATGCAGGAGATGGCCCTTCGGTGTGTCATATAATATAGTGTCAGTAACGAGTAGTCCCTCGACAAAGAAACTAGCAATTAAGCCCTTCATTACGTTGTTTTTACAAGCTCGGGACGTTATAGTAATGGCGCGTGAGGCAGCATTTCTCGAGCTCTTATAACAAGCGGAGAAACTTTGAAAAACGTTACTATGACTAACTGCTATGATGCATTAGGTTCTCTCGCCTTTGCGCTAATAGAAACGATACAAAATGTATGGTAATGACATAAATCTGTCACGTGACATATGTCATTCCCGTACATTTAGTATCGTTTCTACTAGCGAAGCGTGAGGATAATGTTACTTTGTCTACAGGTCCAGGCGACAGTATATATTTATATACTTCGAGGGGGATTCTTAGCAGGGTCCCCGAAGGGATAAGCAGAGGTGTTGTAATAACAACACACGCATTTCACCGATGTTGATTAAGTGCCAACGTGATGGTGCAGACATTGCAGGTACCCTCACGATATTTCACAGGGAAATTCGTATTCGCCTATCTATAAACTCGACTTTTGCCTTTCTATAAAGATAATTGGTGACAATGTGATTCCATGGCCGTCTCAAGATTTTTACATACGACCTTTAAACTATGTACTTTCCACGCTGTTGTCCTTCAACATGAATGCACTTAGCTGATGTGAACTTGTGTTGCTTGCCTACAAGGCGACTATACAAATAATTAGGCCAACGCGGCTATTTATAATAAAATATTGACTTGTGTAAACATTATAAAGCTGAAGAGTTTGTTTATTCAGTTCTCATCTCAGGAACTACTGGTTTGACTTTATCAATCATCAAAGCCTCAATGGAAAATATTACAACAACGGGAAAAAAAATTGTTGTAAAAAGTAGGTACTTTATATTTTTTATTGTTTATCCTACGCGGATAAAACCGAGAGGCACAGCTAGTAATGGATATGTCTATTAAGATTACCATCATTCGCAACAGGTCGCCATATCGCGACCACCTAATTATAAATATATCAGAATGTAGGTCCATTTAAATGGACAAGAATCAACACACACACATAGATGTACCAATAAAGTAGTTTTATAAATTTACTATTTCTGACAGTTTCTGACACATTAATAACAGACACTTGCAAGTAGTAGACTGTGAACACAACTAATTTATCTTCAAGAAAGCTTTAGGTAAGTGGTACGAGGTTCTAGACAGGCACAGACGTTTTAATTCCTAAATTACAGATTTTCACTAAATGCAAAGGAAAGTGTATACGATACTCACATAAAAGAAAAGCAATTTTATTTATTATTCTCATTCTGTCTGGCTGTTTGTTCCAGCTAATCTCTGAAACGGTTGGACCTATTTTAACGGGACTTCCAGTAGCAAAAAGCTGATGCGACAAATTTTGCTTTAAAAAAAATGTGTTCCGCGATTTAAAGTCAACGTGGGTTAAACCACGGGGCACAGCTAGCAGAGAATAAAGGCGTGGCGGCTAGAACAGATTTAACTAAAGCCCGAACAAACTTTGAATTAGTTACGCTCGTAGTATGCGATGGAGTGAGCGGACCTTCTGCCACCTTCTTAGTTACTACATAGTGTGGTATCGCGACAGAAGCGATTGAAATGTAGCCTCGCCGGTCACTAATGAGCGTGTGTCGCTAAATTGCTGTGTTCCGGCCGATTTCACATGATTGCTAAATACAGCATATATTTAATAAGGTCGTACTGCATTTCAATCTGACGGAATGCTGCCCAGATTGACGTCCCCGATACATTTATCATCATGATTTCATTATGATTTATATTGTTTCGATGTTATGTACATGATGCCTAGCTGAGTTTCTTGCCGGTTCTTCTCAGAAGGCTAGTTTCCGAACCGGTGGTAAATTCTCGACTTTCATAAGTGCCTTACCAGGGCCTAAACTGAATAAATATTTTTCATTTTCATTTTCATTTTCACATCTGCAGCTGTACGTCGCATGAAACAATGCGATTTCACAAACGTCATTTAGGATTTATTAGACTGCCTCATTCGGATTACCTGGGTCGGGTAGTGGTATTTGGTATTTTATTGCAAAGTATTCTGACTAAATGCATATGAAAATATATACGGTAAGTAAGTAATTACTTACATTAAAAAAAAACTGTAGGAAGAATATTTAATTATTTGTACATCTGCCAAAGGAACTAGTAATGTACTAAGAATGAAAATTTCCTCCTACATTACCTGGTTTTGTACAAAGAACAAGGGGTTTATTCCGGCTTAATTCTGAAATAGCTGGACCTATTTTAGGGGATCTTTAATTGATAAAAAATGGTGTCCGCGAAAGAAAGCGACCGAGAGCGAGAGCTAGTAACACCTATATTTTATAGTTACAAAAGTATAAAAGCCTATCTAAATAGCTAGCCCTGTAATACAAGTCAATTGAGACTATGACGAGGTGAACAGGTGGCAGCCATAACAATACCGATTACGTATTTCCAATTCGTATGTAATACAGATCTGGGCAAGTGGAGTCCCGAGCTTGCATTTTATGTGAGGTCCTGACACTCGAGGCTCTCCACAATTTGCCCGCGACGCCCATTCCCGACAGATATTAGGGACTCGGGGCTCGGGACGTGAGATGAAAACTGAATCTTCGGCAACGCAGTTACTAGGAGAGTTTTTACTTGAGTGGTTTTATCTAAATTACATGAAAATACATTATGATACCTACTATAAGTATTGTTTAACGTAGTTTTATGTGTAAGTAGTTAGCCATCTTCTCAAAAGATGGCGCTGTATTATTCTACATCTCGATGTAGAGATACTCTTTTATTGACGTATATATTTCAATGTGTGATTGTAGTAGTCAAGTACTCAAACCAATATCAGTGTCGTCAAGTGAACAAACCAATAGTGGTCGAACCAATTAACCAGGACTACCCAAGTTACGGAGTTTCATTCCAACCACCCAAGGTCTGCTCCGACTGATCCTGGCTCCCAGGCCTAATTTGTGTCATACAAGTATCGTATCTTATTTCGGCCACACGGTCAAAATAGGCTTTACGAAGAGAAACGACTCTATAAACAAATTTTTCAAAATTAAACACTCAGACGCGCACTTCTACGAGATAATAACTGGTAATAAGGGGCGTCACGTCGTGATTGAACGGTATACGTAATTTACTTCTTTTACGGACAATTTTCAAAACCTTAAAACGACAAATCTACATTAAGTATGTGACACCATCACGCTCAGTGGAGCAATCGTTAATATTTTTTCTTACTGCTGTAAAGCTTCTATTAATACTGTGTCAATACCATATTTTCTGTTCTATGGCTGAGAAAATCGAATTATCCGTTGTTAATAAATTCCAAATTGACCGATAATCCTTCGCCGTCTCACCTCTAGGCAGAAGTGTATTTGCAGTACATCCACATTTCGCCAGTTATGTTCAAGTCCCATGTAATGGAGGTCGAGCCTTTTGCCATTAACCGGACACTAATCCAGACTCCGGGCTGATACTGGGATATTACAGATGCAAAATTCAATATCACTTTGCTTGACCCGGGCATCGAACCCAGGACCAGCAGTAGCGCTTGCGACCACTAGACCAGCGAGGCAGTCCTGTTTCTTCTCAGACATTTTTTTGGTTTCCTCACGATTTTTTTTCCGCCGTAAAACTCTGGGAGTAAAACTTAAAATTGTATATTGAAGGAGAGAAATAAATCTTACAGACTCGCTAACGGGCTCCGGGAAATTTCTAAAAGCGACTTACTTAGTCTGGTAGATTCGAAGGAAATTACTTTGACGCTCATACAGACAGACACTTTATCGGAAAACCGTTCCAGGTATTCATCGGATTTACTTGGACAAAAACGCTTTCAGTGTAATCTCAAAATGCTGACAGGTTGAAATGAAACTGACCGAGTTGGAATCAAATGAATAGTTCCCACGAATATCTAGGAAATGTCATATCTATTAGATGTGAATGTTAGAGTTCCATAACGCATACTCCTAAAATGACTACTGCGACGGCACTTTTATTAGGTTTAATCATCAATATCGAATGCTCATATTTAAACTCCATTCCCACTGCTCAGTTAAACCGAGCATCGTCCCGAAATCTTACGATTTTAAAAGCAGCACGACAATAAAATGCAAATTTGGAATTCAATCGAGCAAATCGGAGCGCGCGTAAATAATACCATGTGCGGAGGACATAAAATAAAAATGGCTGCCGTAATGGCGGCTCGCCGAATAATTTAGGCGGGAAGTATAGCCGCGCGTTTATGAAGCCGGTTTAGTGCCAGATTTTTAAAAAAAAGTTAATAAAAACAACTTCCGATATTCGTAAAACACTTTAATTGTTCGTTGGCGAGGGTCGCGCCGTGTCCGGGCATCTAATATTTCTTTAAGGATAAGCCGGGCTGTAAGGGGTAAATTTAGATTTATTTCAAGTTGCGACTATTAATAACAGGACTTTTTGTCTAATCAAAGGCTTTTTATAACGTTCTTTACTCATCGTAAGTTTTTCATAAAGTTTTTCAAGAGGTCAGTGCACTATACTCAAGTTTGGACCTCGGAGGACTTTCCTGGCGATATTAAATGTTTTTTCAGTAACTGAATCATTACTGAAGAGAGATAAAACATAACGGGATCTCCCGTTCGATATTTTGAGCTTAACTGGGGACTGTACCGCCCACGTTACAGAAGATACCACACTAATAATGGTACCTTAGAGTAGTTCACGAGGTGAATAAGGTCGCCAGTGCTCCATGGAGGGGAGGAGTAGGAGTGGAGGCGCTGTGCTAGCAATAGTTGTCATTATGCTAGCACAGGGATGTCATTGTGTATAAGGTAGGCAACGCGCGAGTGCCACTTGGTGTTACAAGGATTCATAAGCTGCCGTAGCTTACCACCAGGACTGTGCAGTTGTTTGTCGCTGTAAGTCGCTTTGTTGTTCAAATTCCAAATTGAATTGCGAGGCTATTATTTACATGTTTAAATCAAGTTTGAATCAGATTCCAGTAGAAAGACACGAGAAACGTTCCTTGACGATCATTTGACACCGATTCCTGACAGTTTATTTGGATAAAGACAGCTGTGTGACTAACTTTATTCAAATCCATTCACCGGTTCTTGCTTGATTGAGTATCCAAACATGTTTAAACATTATAAATTGAATTTCCAAATTATTCTGTTTGTTTGAACGCATCGTTCTTTTATACTACGTTACGGATCTTGATACGGTTTTTATTAACATGTGATAATATTTTTCAGAGAGGTCAAATTTGGAGCACTCGTAACTGCAAGAATTGTATGAAGAGATGCATGAATGAGGATGAAGCGAAAGAAGTATGTAAGGATCGTAGCATGTGGCAAACGGTGGTCTCTGCCTACCCCCATGGGATACAGGCGTGATCATATTATGGTTGTATGTAGGACTTGGTTTTATAGCTACAAAAAACAATAATATTATATCTATCCTTAAAATATAAAACTTAAGAGTTTGTTACTAATCACAGGCACTATTGTTCCGAATTGGATGATGATTTCATTCTAAGATAGCCCATTTATCGAGGAAGCTAGTATATCATCACGCTAAGACCAATCACGGGTTAAAGTTAGCGTTAGCCCAAAGTTACGTGAATTAGTTCATAGATATTTGAGGAAAGTCTGTGTTTAATAAGTAAAGTATATTTGATAGGCATGAGACTAGGTCGTGAATTAGATCAGGATAATTCAATAATATTAACTCCAGTGGGATTCGAACCTGCCACCTCTATCTTCGCAGTCAGCTCCACTGTCAAATAACTGTCGCTGTCCTTCTCCGAAAGTGTCATAAAAATGTTCAGATATAAATGAGGATTTAAATTGAATTCGGACGACAATTACTTGGTGTTTCGACGTCGCTCTTCATTTAGATTTATTATATTCGGCATCTCCATAACCGTCATCCAATAAGGATTTATTTATATCTGGCATATATTATATACTTTTAAATAACGGATCGTGTGGTTTGTGCTGTCATCAACGCAAACAACCCAATGCCTAGTGCGAGTTTTCTTAAAATCGCCGTCACAAGTCACGGCGTCGACGTAAACTCAGATTTGTATGGGCTCACAATAGTGTCATCTTTAGGCCGACAGAGGCGCTGCTCCGATCCCATACAAAACTGCGTTAACTTTGACGCGATGACTTGTGACGGCGACAGCGAAAAACTCGCACTTGGCACTCTGAACCAACGTTTTTTTCTGAACTTAAGTGCAGTGATGCGAGTAGAGTCCTCGACGGGGTAGGCAGTGTTACAACAACACACATTTTCTACCAAAGATGATTACTTAAGTGCTAACGTGACAGAGGTGAGACCATCGCTGTCTCAGTCACTATACATTATTACACATATTATATACATCTATACAGATAAATAAAATTGAAGTGTCTGTTTGTAATTCCAAAATAACAGCTTTTCACTAAATGCACATGTAAGTACTGACAAAAAAAAACAGGTTTTAAATTTTTCTCTGTCTGTCCGTCTGTTTGTTCCGGGTAATCTCTGAAACGGACCGATTTTAACGGGACTTTCACTGGCAGGTAAATGATATTTCAAGGAGTAACTTAGTCTTCTGTTATTTACCAAAAAAATCAAAATCAAAATCAAAATCAAAAAGTTTTATTCAACATAAGGGACACTTGGAACACTTATTGAACGTCATTTTTCTTACGATAACTTAAGTTAATTTACTACCGTTTCCAAATGTAAGCCTGTCAGGAGAAGAAACGGCGAAACAAACTCCCCGGTTTTTTTTTTTTACATGTGTCCCTTCTATATACATAGGGTTGTTTAAGTACATTTCAATGGAAGAGTGAGCAACTCATTGCCATGTTTGGCTATCATCAATATACTCAGTTACACTATAATATGCTTTTTCACAAAGTTTCTGTTTGATGCTTGCCTTAAAACTTAAAAATGGTAGTTCACACATTTTTAATGGTAGTTTATTGAAAAGGCGTATACTTTGCCCCACAAAAGAGTTACTAGTTTTGTGCAGTCTAGTCACAGGGACACGGAGTTTATCCCTCTTGCGTGTATTTATATTGTGCATATCACTATTTTTCTTAAAACTATCTATATTCTTTCTTACATATATCAAATTTTCAAATATGTATTGACATGCCACAGTCATTATCCCTATTTCTTTAAACTTCTCTCTGAGAGAATCTCTAGATTTGAGTTTATAGATTGCACGAACAGCCCGTTTCTGCAGCACAAAGATAGAACTGATGTCTGTAGCATTTCCCCATAAAAGGATGCCATAAGACATAACACTATGGAAATAACTAAAATAGACCAACCGAGCTGTGTTTATATCAGTTAGGTGTCTAATTTTCCTTACTGCGAATGCTGCAGAACTGAGTCTTTTCGACAATCCAGCTATATGGGGCCCCCATTGCAATTTATGATCCAATGTAACTCCAAGGAAAACTGTTGTTTCAACAAGGTCCAACACTTCGTCGTTGATAAGTACATTGGTTTGCACTTGTTTCACATTTGGCATAGTGAACTTGACACATTTCGTTTTTTTACTATTGAGTACTAAGTTATTAGCGCTGAACCAATGTACTACATCAGAGAGAGCATTATTCACATCGTCAAAGTTAGCTTTTTGCCGGTCTATCTTAAAAATCAGAGAAGTATCATCAGCAAATAATACAATATCGTGTTTATTGCTTACCATGTAAGGTAAATCATTAATATAAGTTAAAAAGAGAAACGGACCAAGAATTGAACCCTGTGGAACACCCATCTCTACTGGGCACCCCGGAGATGTTACGCCATAAAACTATTAGGGTTCCGTGACAATAAGGATGAAACTAAATCTACGCGGGAGAAACCGCGGGTATTAAGTATATACATTTTGAATATTCTAGAAACTTCGATTATATCTACCAAATTCCGCATAGTACAACATACAAATACCGGAATATCCGGAAATATGTAATCCGCAAAAAGGTTAGCATTAGTGTGGGAGCCGGTATCGAGCTGATACCCGGGTATAGTTTGAATATTCGTGTCGGGCCGGGTATAGCCGGGCTGACTACGGACAGATAAGACGGTTGCTGCTGATTGCTTGAGAGGGACACCGGAGCAAATTGAATTCATTTATTTTAGTGTGAAAAAGTTGAAGTGAAACGGAATTTATTTATTTATTTATTTACATACATAAACTATCATTACAGGCTAACCTAAGGTGATAGTGTAGCTACTATATTATAGTTACATTACAGTTATATATATTCCAATTACAAGTACATACTATACACTAAACAGCATAAGACTATTTATTCGCACACTGTGCTATATGTAGCCTTCATGAAGTCGTTCAGAGAGCAAGAAAATATGTCTATATGAGTAGAGTAGTATTTCTAGATAAGTAAAAATCTATAAATTTAAAAATGATTCCCTATTTGCTTTGGTCACGGCATCACGTGTGAACAAACGGACCAATGTGGCAAATCTATACTAATATTACAAAGAGGAAACGTTTGTATGTATGTTTGTAACGAATTGGCTCAAAAAGTCCTGGTCGATTTAAAAAAATCTTTCACCACTTGAATGCTACATTATCACTGATTAACATAGACTATACTTTATTCGCGTGACGTCCGCTAGTTATCTATACAGATAAATATTTTTTTAATATATGTATAAACGTGTGTTTAAAATTCTCGCGTTTAACAGTTCGCGCAATTGGAATGTGTGTAACCTCGACTTTAGCAGATAGCCCATGTCTTAGATGTACAACTTACAATACATAAAAAAATAAAATATAATAAATGTTGTTACACCTATCAGCAGCGCGGGAAACGCAATAACCTTATTTTGGCGGCTCCCGCAAAAATAATGGTAAAAAATAATCGTATTTTTCCTAATCATTTTCAGAATTTAGGCTTCAGCATAACTGGCATAACAGCATCCTGGCTAGAACATCTTCCTTTTGCTACGCCTGAGCATGATAACTCGCTCACACAATCTCTACACTTTTAGGGATCCTTCGTGAGCTTCCAAGACCCATAAAATCATGAGCATAATCCCCAGGCACGTTACTATAGTATCAGTAATTGTTCAAAGCCATCCTATCGGTGTGAGCATGATTAACGTTCAGTTCGTGCCGCGATCAATGGTGGCAGCCGAGTGACCACTCGCGCCGGACTATTGTGGTACCTTTGTATTATTGCTGCCTTTGTTACTTATGTGGGTTAGGGTCGGGATTTGACATGTTTTCACGTTTATTACGTGGCTAAGTAGCTATGCCCCGTGGCTTTAGCCACGTACACGTTCACGTCAATATCATGTTCATTAATTTCTCGGAGGCCTAATAGAGGACAACTGGTTTAATCCAGATTACCCTTTTTCTTCGTAAAATGACTTTTTCTACAAAAAAAAATGATCATGTGATCAGCCACATCGGGTTGATTCAATTGACGACCTCAACAATGTATGGGATAAGGCCAGGGAGATGATGATATGGTACACGAAGTACCAGGCGCACATAACGGACAAGGAGTTAATAAGTTGATTGCGACTAACATGGAGCCACATCGGGTTGAATCAAGTGCCGACCTCAACAATGTATGGGATAAGGCAAGGGAGATGATGATATGGTACACGAAGTACCAGGCGCACATAACGGACAAGGAGTTAATAAGTTGATTGCGACTAACATGGAGCCACATCGGGTTGAATCAAGTGTCGACCCCAACAATGTATGGGATAAGGCCAGGGAGATGATGATATGGTACACGAAGTACCAGGCGCACATAACGGACAAGGAGTTAATAAGTTGATTGCGACTAACATGGAGCCACATCGGGTTGAATCAAGTGTCGACCCCAACAATGTATGGGATAAGGCTAGGGAGATGAGTGTCATATCGTTCGAACTTTGAGGACTTGTGCGTGAAGGTGATCTCAGCTCACACTCTAACAATAAATTGTACAAATGCGTGTGAATAGGTACTTATAGGTTCTTCGAGAGAAATGTTTAGTTAATCAATGCGCAGATCAGATTCGAATAGCAACCTGCTGCCGGCGGATTAGATTAGCGGCCGGCTTTCACTAGCCCAATGCCCAGTGTAGTGTCTAGAAACTAGTAAGTACCTATGAATTGTATTACAGTACCATCCATGTAGGTGGGTACTGTAGTAGGTAGGTACGTTCTCATAAAGTCAAACTCACCATAATCATAAAAGAAACCTAAAGTGAAACAAAACTTTTGTATTCAATCGCAAAAGTTATCCCATATAAAAATCATAAATAAAAGGAAAAAAAAGTAGGTAGGTACGTCACAGTTTTGAGCGCTAGCCTTGAGTGAGTAGTAGTTATTTGGGTCTTGTATGTCGCGAGCGAGAACGTTATACCCACCCACCAGATGCGCAGTTATACCCACTATATCTCTGAGCGCTCAAAACTCATGACGTTACCTATACCGGGGGCTATACTTACGAAATAATGTTATATAATATATGAATATTAATTAGTACTACAATATGACACATATACCTAACGTAATGTCATATTTTATAGAATAGTTTCTTTTTTAAAGTCTGTAGACTACCCAAACCCAGAGGATCACGCATTGCCTAATTTACAACGTTATAAAGAATGGAATCACTGTGCCAACATATAAACAGACGGTAGAGTCTCAGTACAGGTCCTCCTTAATTACAAATCAAAGGAAAAGTAAACTCAAACCAAACAAAATATCACGTCAATAAAATGTGTGGTAGGTAGGTATAATACCCACGTATTGTTGTAAATCCTGTTATTTGAGGCGAGCGTAAATCGAGATGCATTCAAATAAGAATAAGCAAAAACTACACCGCTACGAATACTTTAAAAAGAAAAAATATCGTTTAGAGTCAGCAGCGGAGCCCTTCGCCCCGCCTGTCTCCCTTGTACCTACATTTGTAGACGCATCCGCAATAAATAACGCCAATAAACACTTTACGTTTACGTAAAATTATTACGAACATATTTTTAATTTACTTATTCGAAGTTTTAATATTCGAATAAATTAAACTATATAAATAAAACAAAAACAACGCGCTAATGCAACGTGCCGGCGATCGATATATGAAATGGTAATATTTATTGGAAACGAACTTACCTTGAGCGTATGTAAACAAATGGAGACAGTAAACCAAGAATATCCAGTTCCCGATACCAAAACGGCACATCCCTGTCCGGCACATGGTGCTAAACACTACAACGACACTGCACTACAGGTTTTAATTCATGTCAATCACATTTTCACATAAAAATCACGAGCATTTACTACAAATACACACGGCATTTTATCTTAGCAACATCGAACAATCCGCCATTTCCCAGCGAGGACCACTGCGTTCGGAAACAACTCAATAATGAAAGGGCAATGCCCGGGACGAGCTAGGGATGGCGATCTGAGATCGATTAATCGAAAAATCGATTTTTCGAGCCAAATAAATCGATTTTATAAATCGATATGTAACACTGAATCGATTCAGTGAATCGATATTTCAACCTAGAGAATCGACACTCGATTTTTTCTATTACAACACGTTTTAATCTATTCCGTAGTTTTAGAATTAAAATTTGAAATCATTATTTTTTTTGTTAAAATTATTACTATATATAAGAAATACATTTAGAAAGTAGAATTGTGTCTTCTTTTTAACACGCTTTTATTAGCTTCACCTGTATGTATGTATGTATGTATGTAACCGACCCCTTTGAGCTCGATTTTGTCCTACTTTGTACGATCAGATTTAATTCAAACTTTGCACACCTGTCAAAAGTCGATGACAATGCAATAATCCGATCGAAGCATCCGATTATCCTAATTAGATTCGCCAGGATTAATTAATTTCTTTCCGCATCCTTTGCATGCGAGTAAGATAGATAGAGCTAGTGCGGGCGGTTTGTGGTATTGAGGGCGGTTGATAGTTAGCCAATCGAACTAAATAATATATAGTTTAAAAAATTTAACTAAAAAATAAAAAATAAATAATAGTTTAAAAAACTAAAAAAACACGCTTTCATAAAAAATCCAACTAAAAATCAGAAAATAAAATTTAATAAATTTGGATAAAGAATATTGTAAATTAGAAATGAATGTACATTTTTGTAAAAAGCGTGGGGTGCATAGTGTTAATAATTATAAACATTTTATTGACAGATAATGAGTAGAAGAATCATCACTTTGATAATATAATATCTTAAAAAGCGCATTGAATACACATGATGTTTTTTTAGTTTTTTTTTTACCTGATACTTTCCTATTGTTATAAAAATGATTGTGATCATCGAATTTCTTGAACTAAAAAAAATCCCTGATTTTAATACTAAGTGATCGCTTATTATGGTATCTTGTTTTTTATAAAATGGATTTATATTTACATAGTAAATGCGGACTCGAGAAAAGATCGATTTTTTAGAAATCGATCTTTTTGACCTCGATTTTTTTATGAATCGATTCTTCATGTTACGATTCGAATCGATTTAAAAATCGATCTTTTTTTGAAAGAATCGCCATCCCTAGGACGAGCATAATGTGAAATGCGAGGGATATGAACAGGGTTGTCCAGTGTGAAGTTAGCTCAGGGACTAGGGCTTGTTTCAGCCCTTGTTATGATTTTGGTTTCTTTACCATTTCGGTAATTAAATTATTCATTTTGGAGACAAATTATATTGAAACGAATATGATAACGTTATTTAAAATGGAATAAAACAAAATGCAACCAATCTCGATGTTCTAAATTTAAAGTATCATACATTAGACTCTGGAGCACAACTGTCATCTGTCACGAGCTGACGTCTGGCTGACTGACAGCCGTCAAAATGTCATATTGACTATGTAGGTAAATAAAACTTGTGTGTAGTTGTTTGCAGTTCATTATTGTTTTAGTAAATATAATAAAAATATAAAATAAATAACATTCGTTTAATGTTTACCTAAGTGTATTACATCAGACCGCGATGGAACTGTTATTCTCCATGAGGCGTAAGCCTCTGAAATGCGAACCCCCACAATACGAAGGGTAACCACTTTCATACTCAGTTTATACCCAATTTCTTTATCTAAATAATAAAAAAATATCTTAAATCACACGTATGTTTCGTGCGAATTAAGATTAAAACCTTTTTGGCCATAAATATGTTGTAATAACTGAATGTTTCCAGTGTGAACGATACGGAGGTAGTGCGGCCAATCTGCACGATTTCAACGGCCAATATCATAGCGTTCTCGTCGCCCACGGAGCTGGATGACTCTGAGGGCGACACCTGGGGTGGTCACGTGTACGTGTGCGACCTGGACACGCCCTGGGACAGCCATAAAGTCACCAGCACTGCTTACCCTGTGAGTCTGTTCTACTCCAATATTCACTCACTTTCAGTAAACAAATTTAAAATATACAGAAATAATAAATAAAATATACATTATTAGTAAATAGTTGAAGCCTTTTCCGTATGAAAATGCTTGAAAGAATTAGGATCTAGTTAAGGGCATTACGTGCAAAATGTAAGAACACCTCTTTGATTAAAATTGGAAGATTAAAAGCATATGAATTTTAAGCTTAAGTATCTTTTCTGTCTTTTAGAATACTACAGAAACTCTAAGTATCTAGAATGAATAGAAAACTGGTGAAATATGGGTGTACTACCCCTTCAGAGGAATACAGGTGTGAGGAAATATTTATCTATGTATTGTATAATATAACTCCAGGTGTCAGCATTGGAATGGGATGGGGAGGGCAAGAAGCTGCTGGTGGCCACCACTGTGGGCGAGGTCTCCGTGTTCATGCAGAAAGACTACCTCCTCAACGAGTGGACCTGTCACTACTCAGCCACCTTCCCTGGTAAGTCTTGGATTTCCTCTGTCTGTGTTAAAAAACTAGGGAGTTTGTTTCGCTGTTTCTTCTCCTGACAGGCTTACTTTTGGAAATGGTAGTAAATTAACCTAATGTTAAATTATTCTGTATTTGCAGGAGAGAACATAATCCGGGGCATATTCTTCGACAACGGGCGGCGCATAGTGGCGCTCGACAAGAAGACGGACATCCCCATCACGGACAAGTACCAGATGCTGCGCCCCACGCCCACGCTCAAGGGGTTCGGGTGAGGATATATCATTATTATGTTATATTAGCCGTCTTTGAATTACTTCTCAAACATATGCAGGTTTCCTCACGATGTTTTCCTTCACCATAAAGCATGTGGTGTGAAATCACTGCACATAAGTTTTTAAGGTATCTCTAACAGGCGAGTGCTCTAACCTCAAGGCCACCACGGCTCTTCTGGATAAATCATTTCCATTTTCAAACCCGACAATAAAGGGGAATTTTTTATACATATATTTTAATAGTAAGAAAATGATAACAGATTAGGCCGCGAGGATTGTATTGCTTAAGGCCCTTATAGGGTTAATCTGGTCCTGAACAAGATAGATAGATAGATAGATAAAAGGTTTATTTGCCACACACTAATAAGTTAAACAAAACTACAATGATGAAGACCTACAAAATAAATTAATAGTAAATAAGTAAACGATAACAATGGAACTTAGGTCTAGCAATAGGACAGTGCGCTGCAGTGGTGCAAATAGGCCATGGCTCAGTGTATCGCTTTGCTCTTACGAGCAAAACACTGGTATTCTGCCACCACCCTAAATTCAACTACAATTATGCATATATTGTGGAAGAGAAAGTTGTGCAAGAGGTAGTGCTCTTGGTCTCAGTCATTCAGACGATTTGAAAGTACTTTGTGAGAAGTGTAATCAGACAAGCATGGCAATAAGTTGCGCACTCTTCTATTAAATTGTACTAAAACAACCCTATGTATAAAGAAGGGACACATGTAAAACACCGGGGAGTTTGTTTCGCCGTGTCTTCTCCTGACAGGCTTACATTTGGAAACGGTAGTAAATTAACCTAACGTTGGCGTAAGACAAATGACGTTCAATGAGTGTTACAAGTGTTGAATATTAGATTTTCATGATATATGTTTAAATTCTTGCAGTATTCGAAGCATGAGGTAGGATTACGAGTCAGTTGGAAGAGCAACTGCACGGTTTGCAGAGGTCTTGGGTTCGAGTCCCGCCTCGTATTAGCATTTTTGTTTACTATTGGTGTGAAAACATTTTTTTTTAATTTTGAATTTTGAGAAATTGATATTTTTGTGCCAGTGGCGTGCCGTGCGAGGGAGTGTGCGTGGTGTCGGGCACGGGGCTGGTGGGGGCCGCGACCCCCGGGGGGCAGGCGGGGGGCCGCGGCGGCGGGGGGCTGCGGGGGGCGCGCCAACACGTCACGGCCGCCGCCATGGCGCATAAGAGTGAGTGCCACTATACCCCTAGACAAAGTAACATTCTCTCTGCGCTATTAGAAAGTACATAAATCAAGCACGTGACATATGTCATTCCCATTCCGTGTTGTTTGAAACTAAACTCGAAATACGTAATACTTACGACTTAATCTTAATCTAAAAAACGAAATCTGAAAGATTTTTCTCATAAGGGAAGCAACCCGAATGAACTGGTAAGTCCATTGATACACATCACAGTAATATGTTGCTCGCTGATGATGTAGCTATCCATTGCTGAAAGAATTATCAAAATCGGTCAAGTAGTTTTGGAGCCTATTCAATGCAAACAAACAAACAAATCTTTCCTCTTTATAATATTAGCGTAGTATATACACTATTGTCAATAAAACCAAATTCAAATGGATTTAGTCTCATCAAACATTCCCGTACATTTTGTATCGTTTCTACTAGCGGAGCGTGAGGCTAGTGTGACGTCTACTGGGGCCTTACCATGAGCTCTTATCGCCATGATAGTTTCACTCATTTATGAGACAGATGTATGTGACGAGTATACATCTGTCACTGTCGCACAACTGAATTAATATTGCAATAAGAGCGCATGGTTGGGCCCCTGGCCCTTCTCGCTGAGCGAAAATACTAGGGTAGCTACGCAAGTATTTGTTTGCGTACACACATTATTACAGGTCTTTCAATGATTACTGCGCTTTCAAAGTCAGCACTCAAAACTCGTGACGACACTTATACACTATACAATTATCTATACTAATATTATAAAGAGGAAAGATTTGTATGTATGTTCGTAACGAATTAGCTAAAAAAGTACTGGACCGATTTTAGAAATTCTTTCACCATTTGAATGCTACTAGTAAAAAAATAATTCTTTTTTATTTTAAATTTTATATGTACTTACCCCCCGAGGCTCTGTGACAAAAGTGTGCGCCTACGAAGGTCTAGGACACTGTTTTAAGTTCCATTAGATTTGGAAACCTTCTTATTGTCGTAGTCTTCTTTTTTTTTTATGTGGTCTCTCGCAGTTGGTAGGGGGGTGGGGGAGTTACCTCCACTGCTTAACCGGACTTACGTTGTTGTGTGCAGACGGCAACATATTAATAGCAGTGTCGTGCGGCGCGTGTGTGCGTTGCTTCGTTTGTGTGGTGTCGCGGGCGGCGGGGGGGTGTGTGGGGGGAGTGGGAGGGGCGGGGGGAGGGGGGGCTCCCTCGCTGGTACTGCAGCCGCTGCCCGCCGTGCAACCACCGCAGTCTGATCTACTGGCACCAGGTAATGGAACTATACTATCTATACAGGGTATCGGAGAAAAAGGAACAGTTGTCTTCTAGAAGTTGTAGGGTTTTATGAATATATCACTATATTGAAATCGTAAAATATCTAGCTCCAACGATAACGTAGTTATAAGCTATGGCTGAAGATCTCGGGGCCTTAAGTGATTGAATGAACGCGCGGCCGCGTTTACCTACATTCCGTACGCGGTCGTTCAACTTTTTAAATTAAGGGGAAGGTTAATGGTTTTGAAAAATGGTTTCATGGGATTATTTCAGGATTTATTAGTGGCTGAAAAAAATTAAAAACGTAGTTAGATTTCACGTGAATAACTCTACGTTACAGCTGATTTTTATGCGAAAATAAGGTCTTGATTGTCAAATTTGAACGTCAATTACTCGAAAACGGAAGAAGATATTTTTGTCATAATAATTTTATTTGCTTCCTAAAATTATACCCTCTCACATATTTTAACAGCTGTCCTATTTTCCCCGACACCCTGTATATGTTACTGGTAACTATGTAGGTAACTAAGTTAATATTTACACACCCAAAAAATGGGTGAAATACGTGATTTTTGACACCTATTTTGTGCCACATTGCATTTGAATTGATATTATTTGTATTTCTATAGGTACAGATAAGTAGAATTTAAGTATCTGTTTGTAATTGCGAAAAACCTGGACCGATTTTAACAGGACTTTAACTACCTAATGTTACAAGGAGTAACATAGGCTACTTTTATTTAAAAAAAAGATTAGGGTTACGAGGGTCACCCATAAAATTACCTCTACGCGGGGAAAACCGCGGGGCACAGCTAGTTTGAAAAACAAAATAGTTTTTGTTTTACGAAAAATAAATGAGAGGTGTCCCCAGTGTCGCTGGCCTGGTGCCTGCGCGACGACACTGACTACCTGCTGGTAGCGAGCAACACGCTCACCCTGTGGAAGTGTTCCGAGCGCGCGCACCCTGTACACAAGCTGTTCTCTAAAGGTAATTGCAGTATTATTAATATCTTTTCATTATTACACATATTCCCTTGTAATTTTGTTTACAATTAACTCATTAAATTAACATTAAGTAACCCTTTTCTTGGCAAATGCTTTCTCTAATCCAAATTTTACCAAAAACGATTAAGCAGTGAACAAGTAACAGACGGACGGACGCAATTATACAGACTCCGGGCTGTTACTGGGAAATGACAGGTAGAATAACCCAATAATACTGCCCCACCCGAAAAATTGAACCCACGACCACGACTACACCAACGAGGCACATGTCTACACTATCTATACAGATAAATAAAATTGAAGTGTCTGTTTGTAATTCCTAAATAACAGCTTTTCACTAAATGCATATGAAAGTATACACGCTACTGACACTAAAAAACCAAGTTTTAAAATTTTTCTTTGTCTGTCTGTTTGTTCCGAGTAATCTCTGAAATGGCTGGACCGATTTTAACGGGACTTTCACTGGTAGGTAGCTGATGTTTCAAGGAGTAACTTAGGCTGCTTTTGTTTATTAAAAATATTAGGGTTTTGCGACAATAAGGGTGAAACTAAATCTACGCGGGTGAACCCGCGGGGTACAGCTAGTACAGTATATGATGTATTGGTATAAGAGATATGGTGATTGTCCAGGACCTGTCCAGGGCAGCACCACTCCCGGCGGAGGGCAGAAGCCCGCTTCCGACTGCTTCAATACTGTGGTGAGTTCACTGTCGGCTATGATGATAAGTTATTAGATGGTAAGTGGTTACTGCGGACTATTGTCGCTTGCAATACCAGGGCATTACTCTTTCTATAAATACCCCTCCACATCCTTCTTGAAAAACCCCCACGCTGTACTCGTCCACTAATTGAGCGTTAAGGGATGGAAGCGCCTTGGGAAAGGGTTTGGAATGATACGGGTTACACAATGCCGAAGTGATCTTAAAAGTATATGATGAATTTTTTTGTCAGGTATGGCAGCGATGTGGAGGCTGGTCCCTGGAGGGTCCCCCGGCCGTGTGGGCCTGCGGGGGCCGCGGGGGCCCCGGGCTGGCCGCCGTGGCCTCCCACAGGAGCCTGCACCTACTGCCGAGGGACACGCACCACTATGTATGTATTATACGGTGTGGGAGCCGCGGGGGCCCCGGGCTGGCCGTGGGGGCCTCCCACAGGAATGCAACCATCCATAGATCATATGAATGAAAATAAAAATAAAAAATATTTATTCAGTTTAGGCCCTGGTAAGGCACTTATGAACGTCGAGAATTTACCACCGATTCGGAAACTAGCCTTTTGAAATTGTCTATACATGTTTATTTTGGATGACAATGCATGCCTAGCTATGTGACGTCATTCTGATTCCAATATGGCGGTTCATCCAAGATGGCGAACTAGTAATATTTCAGCGCTAATACAGTATTCATATCAAGGGCATGCTGACAACAACAACATTTTGATACGACTTTTCATAAAAGCGGGTTTTAAAAAGAAATTATAGAAGCGATATTTATATAGATTACTAGCTGTGCCCTGCGGTTTCACCCGCGTAGATTAGAATTTTGTCTAAAAAATAAAAAATTAAATTTAGGCGTGGACTACCCCTAACATTTAGGGGGATGAAAAATAGATGTTGGCCGATTCTCATAGATACCGGATAAGCACAAAAAATTTCATCAAAATCGGTCTAGCCGCTTCGGAGGAATATGGCAACGAAAACTGTGACACGAGAATTTTATATATTAGATGGTACAAGCTGAGTTCCTTGCCTATTGTTCTCAGTAAGCGAAACACATTAGTATTATAAATGCGATGAATTAATTTGTGTTTTATTGTTCCCCAGTTGGTGAGCAAAGCCGTGGTCCCCTTGGGTCCCCCGGAGGAGGCCCCGGCGGGGACCACGCCCCCCAAGAAGACCAAGTACGGACCCTCGCAGCCTCCGGTCAGTATATTCATTTATTATCAATTCAATCAAGTTCAAATCATAACGACCTGTACGTGTTTTGACACCACACCACATGCTTTACGGTGAAGGAAAACATCGTGAGGAAACCTGCATATGTCTGAGAAGTTCAAAGACGGTATGTATAGTGCCTGAGACACCATCTGTGACGTTAGCCCTTGATCAGATTTTTTTTTTTTATGAAAATTGATTTGTAGTATAATATTATTTTTTATACTAAAAATGTGGTAGGTGCAGGCTAGGAAAGCGACGATCACCAAGAGCGTCACTCGCACGTTACTTACCTTATAGAGAATGAAATGACTGTACCTACATAGTAAAATATGAGTTGTACCATACGCCAGCACAGCGCTGGTGAATGTAATTACCTTGCGAACACAATAGTAGTGTAAGGTAGCATTACTTGTGTAAGGTGTGTAAGATGTGGTGTATGTGTCGTAGAGCGGTGTGTGCGGCGCGGTGTCGTGTGTGTGCGTGTCGGCGTCGGGCGCTGTGGTGGTGTGCGTGGACCGCCGCGCGCGCCTCGCCGTCTACTCCGTGCACAGCGCGCTGCCCTGGGCTGACATACGTCCGTATACACACTATACACACTACACACATACACACACACATACACACACACATACACGCTATGCCTACACACACACTATACACACTACACACTACACATACACACACACGCACACACACACACATACACACTATAATATACACACTGCACATAAACACAGATACACATGCACACATTAAAACACAACAAAACAACATAAATTCAATACACACATTAGTCATACCGCCGGTTATATCTTTGTTAAAATTGCTTACAACATTATGATTTAATTATGATAAGTAAACAATGTACTTTCAAAAAACGTATTATAATCTTGATTCATAAAGAAAGTTATTCAAAAACAATCTACAAAACTAGGATTATATTAGAAATTTGCTTAAAACTTGTTATATTTTTATTGGACAATTTATTATTGTTTTATAAAGTTGACCGATGCTTATTTTTTCCGTGGTTATACATATATATTTTGTTTATTTATTTCCCCGGAGTAGTTAGTAAATGAATGACTGATACAACCCCCAGCGACCCCGATAACGGTCCCGCAGGCAGTGTCGCTGCTGGAGACCTGTCTGGTGAGCGGCCACGACTGCCTCGACGTGCTGCTTACCCTAAAACACAACATCATTGAAGCGGTCTACGAGAGGTAATTCCTCCATATCATAGCTAGCTATAGCTATTCCTGCCATATTGTCTTATATATAATTAAATAATACTAGCTGTGCCCCGCGGTTTCACGGTTTCCCGCGTAGTTTTCATTTCATCCTTATTGTCGCGGAACCGTAATAGTTTTAATTAATAAAAGTAGCCTAAGATACTCTTTGAAACATTAACTACCCGCCAGTAAAAGTCCCTTTAAAATCCGTCCAGCTGTTTCTGAGATTACCCAGAACAAACAGACAGACAGACAGAGAAAAAGTTCATAACTTGGTTTTTTAGTGTCAGTAGCGTGTATACTTTCATATGCATTTAGTGAAACGCTGTTATTTTGGATTAACAAACAGACACTTCAGTTTTATTTATCTGTATAGATTGAAGTGATTTAAATTTTTATGTCTGTTTGATCGCATCGTTCTTCTGAGCTACGCTACGGATCTTGATACGGTTTTTACTAACGTGATGGAGTTGAACTGAGGTGGGTTTATAGCTATAATGGTTAACACTACTACAGAACTCAAGGAACTATCTTTTATCTTCAACGCTGGCCAGGCAAAGATATTGAATTCTATAATATTTCTATCCATCATAGCAATAAGCTCGCTCACTTTTACTTAAGACTTGAATGTAACTGGTAAAATTGCCGGTGTACTATAAGTATCTCTGCCTACCTCTTCGCGGAATACAAACGAGCACATGTATGTATGTCATGATGTGTTCCAGGGTGACTGAGAGCTTTCTCCGCCAGCCTCCGTCCTTCCAGCAGTACTACTACCACGCCTGGCTCAAGATAAGGATCGCTCTCTGCAGGTATACACCGCCTTCTAACTAAACATATACTAAGAATGTTGGTTTATACAATTGAAACGAAATTGGACTTTGTATGTATGTTTGTAACGAATTGGCTCAAAGAGTACCGGAAAGATTTAAAAAAAATCTTTCACCATTTGAATGCTACATTATCACTGATTAATATAGGCTATATTTTATCCCCGTACTCCCACGGGAACGAGAACTACGCGGGTGAAACCGCGTGACGTCCGCTAGAGGACTAATATTGGTGTAATTGCATCCATTTTAATAAAATACTGCTGTACTCATTTTAAAAAGTAGTCTAGGTGTCCAAAAGTTTTGTGAAATAAATGTGTAATTGCACCCATTTTAGTAAGATTTAGACACACCCAATAACACTGTCCGACCCAGGTACGAACTGGAACCCAGTTTGTGTGTATATGGTAGTATATGGACGTTCCGCAGACTGTCGGCGTCGAGCCAGAGCACGGCGTCGACGCTGACGTGTGTGCAGATGTGCCACGCCGTGTGGGGAGGCTGCGCCGGGAGCCTCCGCCCCGAGGACCGCCCCGACCTGCCCCTGCCTCCCCTGCCCACCGCGCTGCTCGACGACACACACCCCGAACACGACAAGGTACACACACACACACACCCCCCCAACCATGACAAGGTACACGCACACACACCCCCCCAACCATGACAAGGTACACGCACACGCACCCCCCCAACCACGACTAGGTACACGCACACACACCCCGAACACGACAGGGTACACACACACACACAAACCCCGAACACGACAAGGTACACACACACACACCCCGAGCACGACAAGGTACACACATACACACACCCACACACACATACAGACGCACCCGAACACGACAAGGTACACTCACACACACATACACACACACACATACCCTGACCACAACAAGGTTTTCACACACACACACATACACACAATCTTTATAATGATCTACACTAATATTATAAAGAGGAAATATTTGATTGTTTTTTTGTTTGTTTGTTTGCATTGAATAGGCTCCGAAACTACTTGACCGATCTTGAAAATTCTTTCAGCAATGGGTAGCTACATCATCAGCAAGTAACATAGGCTATATTTTATCTCCGTACTCCCACGGGAACGGGAACTATTCAATTTTGGGGAGCCTATTGAAAGCAAAAAAACAATCTAGTCTTTCCTCTGTATAATATTAGTGTAGATAATAGGACTTAATAAGCAATGTAAATCTCAGAAGGCTCTAGTTTCTGAACCGGTGGTAAATTCTCGACGTTCATAAGTGCCTTACCAGGGCCTAAATTGAATAAATATTTTTATATTTCGTTTTTCATTTTAATTTTTTAAAATAATTTTTAATTTTCATTTAAATAGTTGGTAGTAATTGTGTATGTGTTAGAGCGTGTCGGCCCTGGAGAGCAAGCCTGAGTTGATCTCGGAGCTGGTGAGCGCGGCGCCTCTCAGGACCTACCTGCAGCGGGGGCTCGACACGGCTCTCAGCGCGCTGCTGGCCTTCTCCTCACAGGGTAACCACCAAGCTGCAGTGTCTGTTTGTAATTACAAATTAACAGCTTCTTAGTTTTAAACTAGCTGTTTAAACCGCGTATATTTAAGCGGAACCCTCAATGCTTTTTTTTTAGATAATAGTACCTAAGTTACACCTTGTAACATTAGCTACCTGCCAGTGAAAGTCCCGTTAAAATCGGTCTAGCCGTTTCAGAGAGTACCCGGAACAAACAGACAGACAGACAGAGAAAAAATTTATAACTTCGTTTTTTAGTGTCAGTAGCGTGTATACTTTCATATGCATTTAGTGAACAGCTGTAATTTTGGAATTACAAACAGACACTTCAATTTTATTTATCTGTATAGATGGCAATATAACTAACGTATATGTATATATATTTGAGTTTCTTGTCGATTGTCCTCAGAAAGCTAGTTTCCGAGCCGGTGGTAAATTCTTCGACATTCATGAGTGCCTTACCAGGGCCTAAACTGAATACTGAACTAGCTGTTATCCTGCAGGTCAGCCCCACTCAGACATATGGTGCGCCCCGGGGGTGGTGTCCCTGCTCCGCAAGCTGGTGATCCTAGTGCGGGCGGCGGGCGTAGGGGGGGCAGCGGGGGGAGGGGGAGGAGGGGCGACTGGGACAGGGAGGGGGGAGAGCCTCAGCCGGGTACTGGCCAGGCTCGCCACCGCTCCTGTACCCAAACACGATCTTATTGGTGAGCTAAAGACAGGTTTACAAGCTTTTATTATGACGTCACGCGGTTGCACCTGCGTAGTTCCCGTTCCCGTGGGAGTACGGGGATAAAATATAGCCTATGTTACTCGCTGATGATGTAGCTATTCATTGCGGTTTCTTCACGATAAAGTCATCATGACAGATTTGAGAAATGTCAAACTACACCGGTTTGCAGAGTCTGCGACTCACAATACATATTAATGCTGCTGTAAAGAGTGTTTTTGAAAGTTTCTGCTTAGAATTTGTATAGGTTGTATTTCCACAGTAGTAGACCGCGTTACAAGTGAATCATACATGATGTAGTAAGTTTTGGGTGTGTAATAGTGCGTATGCCTCCTCAGAAGGCTAGTTTCCGAACCGGTGGTAAAGTTTCGACATTCATAAGTGCCTTACAAGGGGGTCTACTCTCTTTCTCCGAAAACGAAATTACGGAAGCAAACGAAAATGAAACGTTTCAATTACGCTTTGTTTTTATCAAACTCTATCTTTTGTTCGTTAAATAATTAAAGTACAGTGGGTTTAGAATATATAAACGTTAAAGAATATTCTAGCAGACCACGTTTGGATGTAATTTTAGAACGAAAAAGAACCGTGGTAGGAAGTTTGCGAATTTTCGACCGAAGCTCGAAGCCGAAGAAGAAAGGGGGCCTACTCCCCCGGGGCCTAAACTGAATAAATATTTTCCATGTTCCCAGAGGAGTGTTCGTCGGTGAGCCTGTCGTGGGGGCCCCGCGGCGTGTGGGAGGCTCCCCCGCGCTGCGCCCTCTCCTCGCCACACTCCCTCGCGCCTCCGCTATACGTAACTATACTAATATATTTTTTACCCGCTTCCCGGATTGGTGCTGCTCGATTGCGTTATATTTCATCAAACATAACAATCAAATAAATTTTAATCGTCTCGCCCTGGTGATGAAACAATCGACAGATTTTTCGATGGTTTTGGTACAAGCGATTGGTCCAAGTCGCGCCGAGTCTAACCGACTGTACCCGATCGTTGGCCGACGCGATGCATCGCGATGTTTGAACAATCGAAAAGATCGCGATTAACCTCTCGCATCGATATCCCGAACCAATTGTTTACCCGGCATACTAAATTAATTTTCAAAAATAAAAGCTTTGAATAAAAATATTTAATAATTATTATTGAATGGTCTCTGATTGTCTCATATACGATGATATTGACGCGTGTAAAGTGAAGAACGTCCTTAATTATTTTCAACACTCAAATAATTTGTTTAACAATTCACATTTCCGAACGAAATAGAGTTGTGACACATCTTTAATTTTTAGTCGATTAATTGGATTGTTTTCAGTTCGAATATGGTGTTGAGCCGGAAGCGTTACGTTACACACCGGAACCTCCGGCATACACACAATGCGACACAACGCCGTCCCTCGCTATGGATTCTATCAGGTTAGATAAAAACTTTCACTAAAATATTTAACTATTTACTTTTTTAGAAATGTTTGTAATGCTACAGGTGACAAACAAGCAAGCTGTTTGCTTCGTTCGGAAGCGGCTACTGTAACCTATGAACTTGACACCGGGACAACTGAGTGTCACTTGCTTTTAATTGTTTACCCTTTAAATAATGATATAAGTGTTTTATCATAGTTAGAGACGAAATGGTTTTACTATAGTCAGCACAGCGCCTTCACTCCTTCCCCATCCTTCATGGAGCATTGGAGACCTTACTCATCGTGTGATCACAAAATTACTAAGTAATTATTATTGGGCTAGGTTCTTCTGTAAGGAGGAGATACAAAGGTGCCCTCACAAGTTATAAACATTCACCGAAAATAGTAGGGAGAACTAAACAAGTATTTGTTAGCGCTAGCATCATACAAGACCCAAAAAAATCGTACTGTGCATTCAGGGACAGTGCTCGGCACCTGTACCTATTGTAAAGTGTGATGTGGAGGGCGTGGAGCATTGTAATGTGGTGTGCAGGTACATGTACCTGGGCGGAGGCTCGCGGCCGGCCCGCTGGCGCCAGTGCGGGCGCTGCGGGGCGCGCGCCCTGCCCGCGGCGCAGCCCTCGCGACACCCGCTACAGAAGGCCTACGATGGACGCTTCCTGGAAGCCTGCAGGTAGGGCCACGCATCAAAGTCAAAGTCAAGATATCTTTATTCGATTAGACTTACAAAATACTTTCAATTCGTCAGAATGGCATAATTATACAGGATGATACATGCTACCCCCAGGTTCGGAAGGTTGCTTTTACTGAGAAGAAACTCAGTAACGGTAACATCATTCGCGAAAGGATATCACTAATGTACGAGTTAATCTTATACCCCCTTATTACCAAACATAGTTTGAATAAAGACTAGACCAAACAGGGGCTAAAACTACGTCCATCCCTTTTTAAATCAGTATCACAGATCGAGATATTAGTTCTAAACCAAGAACTATCTTAGTTTATGTATTAAAGGGGATGGAGGTAGCTTGATATTCCTGCAGTCTTGCTGTTCTTGCCGTGAAGACTTGAACTGTTGTTACTTGCTTGTGCAATTTGACTGTTCTTTAATATTATTGTCCTCTCCGCAGGTGTGGCGGCAAATGGACGCTGTTCTCGAATGTGTAACCAAATCTCATGGAACTATATTTAAGAAGAACATATTTGTAAATAAATATGAAGTACAAAATGTATTTTATTTCGTATAATTTGTATCTAACATAAAATTCTAGTTTTTAATTCTCTGTAATTTTTATGTGTATTCGGAGAATAGGAAAAAATTTCATAAAAGCTCCTCTTGAATGGCATCATCTATTATTATAAAAAAATATATATACTCAGTGGGAATGGAACGTGAACTATAGTAGTGGTACCAAAATGTATATTTCAAAATCACGTTTACCGGACACGTCTAGTCTTTCTAAGAATATAAAGGTACTTAAATTGATAGAAATATTTGTTTCGTTTGGTCTGAAACCATAGACCTAGTAATTTTTATGTCTGAAACTTAGAATTACAAACAAACTAACGCATTGTACTTTTTTGCATTCGTACAAGCGACTTTCTTTTATCTTTGTATCCATTCCAGTACATAACATAAATGTTGATAAAATGCTTTACACGTTAATTCTCGATTTAAACTCGTCTTCTCGACTGAGTTTTGATTGGACGAGATTTAGAAATCTCGTCCAATCAAAACTCATAATCAAGCACCCATAATGTAAGTCGTGATCTAGAGGTCACGACTTACATTATGGGTGCTTATTGATTTTCGTTGTTCATTGACGTTTATTTCAATTGATATCATTAAAAAGTTTGTTATACTAAATACCTAATAAATGTTTTTACTCGGTAGACATTTTAAAGATAATCGACTATGAACTAATCGAGTAAATGTCAAACAAGGAATCGAATACTGTCACATAAGCAAAGGTAGAGGGGCAGCACTATTGTCAATTTACGAGATCGAAGAAGAAGCGTTTGCTGCGACTGCGTTGTGGAAATTAAATTCAATTCACTCCTTTATCTCGCAAATATCTTAGCTAAAGTAAATTTATACTAATTATTAACGTGTTATACTTGATAAATATATAAATGGCAGACAAAAAAGGTATTTATGATCACTATTTATATTCCTTTGTTCTTTTTACTATAAACTTGACATATGTAACGTCACGAAAAGGCCTTGCAATACGAGTATTTCGTTGAAATATGCTTCATTTTAGTATCAACATGAGATTAGTATTTCTATTGGGCTCGATTTGGTGCAGGAATCATGTAAAACAATGATTTTCTGTTGTTGCGCGGTAGATCAATACTGTGCACGGAAATCCAAGATGGTTGACTACCTTGGTCTTGCGTTGTAGAACCCGGAATGTTCTAAAATTAGTTCCATTCATCATTGCAAGTATTTCACAGGCCACACACAGGATGCCCAGAGGTAATTACACTTACTTACGCCCGTTTATTGTTATAGATTCCTAAATTAAACAACAAAACCCAAAATTTTTTTAGTAAGTTCATGTAAAAAATAATTACCACGGATGACGTCATAAAAAGGTTTTATTAAAGTTTTTACGATTAATAGTAGGTACTAGAAAGTCCAAATATTAGGTACATTAATAGAACCATGTTAAAATGACCATGGGTAATCAATAATTACCCCTCATCTGCCTGGTTATGGATTGACACGATTATATTTTCACCCTGGCAGGGAAATGAGAACGGCACGCAAATTTATGCCTTTTGTTACAAATATTACGTACTAATTTGGGGATGATTGAGATTTTCTTAGGCAAAAAAGGTGTGGTTCTTTGATGTGCTAGAATTATTGATTTTGTTCTAATATCATGTCTAGTAGGTGTTTCTAAATGAACTGTTACTATCTATAAAGTGCGATTTAGCTAATATGAAGCTAGACATATAATCCCAATAGTTGCAATTTCTCATGGTGTACCTAATAATGCGGTGACTTAATTTTAATAAGAACTCACTGGAAGAATCTTGAGTAAAAATATTGGGTTATATATTAGATGGATTCAAATTTATTTTACATATCATATAACCATAATGTGTAGGATTAGGATGCATAATTAAATAACAAGCCTTAGTGGCGTTACATGTGTCTCAACATTTACTTAACAATGTTATTTATTAAAGCCAGTTTAAAGAAAATAAAATGGCCGTGGAATTGATATATTCTATAAGTTGCAAGCGGGCACAACTGTTTCTGAATTTTGAACCGAAATGAGAAGAAAAAGAGTAACAGAAATAATTATTACTTTATCAATGTTGGAAGTTGTATTCTTACTGTTATCAAATCTAAAGGTTATTGAGGTATCAAATGAGTATTTATTTAACCAGAGACCAAGTTACATTGAAGTGCTACAAGTGCACTCACATATGCCTGAACCTAGAGAGCTTGTGCGAGTGTGCTGCTCCACTTGTATGACGCTTGTTCTATGGTTGAATACCTGGTCATGAGTGCACCGGTGCTGCCATCACATTACTAAAAGATCATAAGTAATATTTTTTTATATACCATCCAAAATACCACTTCCTCCACCAATCTGGGTTACATTTTCCTATCATTTGTCACAATCACTTATCGGTCTTTTAGCAAACTGACGGCAGAGTATGTCTTATTGCCATGATAGTAAAACTCAGCATATGGCAGATTTATTAGTGTAAATCTTAGTCGCTCAGTCATCAAACAATGATCATGGCAGTTGACGTGGCAGCATGGCAGTAGAGTTGACGGTCCAATCTCACAATGAGAGTGCTGACATCAAACTCATACTCTTATAGTTATGTAGCATAACAAGTCCTACATATTGGAAGGTTTTGCGTTACACAGTAGCAACTACCAACATTGGCAGTACCCATAGAATGGTGGGTGTCCCCTGACCGTAGTGCCCCTTGTATGTCTGCCCTTGATAATACAATCAACCGCCCCCCAGTCACCACAGGAGCCGCGAGGCCGCCGCCCCAGACCCCGCGCGGCAGCCGACTAAGTACCATGTAATACACTGAATAGAATTTTTTTCTTTTTTTAATTTTCTTTTGGAGCAATAGACCAGAGAAATATATGATATGTGCGTATCGGCGTGTGGACGATGTGTGTTATTGATTCAATTGTAACCCTGAACGGGGGGTGATTGCTTACATCCTAAACTAAAATACAAATTACTATTAAAAAAAAAATATCAAAAAGAAAATTTTTTTTTTTGAAATGTTTATAAATTTTTTTTATTGAAGCAATCACCTTCCTACAATGTTTTTCTTTACGAAACTGTCAAGTGATCATGACCAAATTAACGAAAAATAAATTTTACTTGTTTCACAGACCTCAAAAAATACCTTTTTATTAATTTTGTATGGCTGTGATGTCAGCTTGAAGGCTTTAGTGAAACCTTGCTGAAATGCATACAGACAGACAGACAGACAGACATGAACACTTGGCATTTTTAGTTTAACTTAATATAAAAAAATAAGTTGTTTAAGAATAAGTACTGTCTTTTTATTGCCTGTTTAACATTGTGGAGGTAAAAAATACTACTTTCATTATCTCATCTCAGCAATTAATTATTAGCTTTTATTATGTTTTTAATTAAATTATAACTGAGAACTTTAAAAGCAACAAGATTTTTTTATCAAGAAAAATCTGTTGTGATTTAATTTTTTGCACATTAGTAAATTTTTTTTCAAACATGTGAACATCATAATATGTATTTTTTAACTCTCATGAACATAACAAACAAAAAGACAGTATTTTGTATAAGTAATTAATTATTGATGTTTTTGCTAAAATTTTTGTTCAAAAAATATTTAGTTTGCAGCTTATTTTTTTAAATGTTTTTGTTTTTAACACTATTTATAGTAACTACTGGTACAAAGTTGACTACGTACTTTTTTAATACATATTTTTTTACTTATAAACCAGTATTTACTAAAATGTTGCTAACATTTTATTGCACTTTGCATAACATAAAGGCATTTCATCAATATTTTTGTAAATTCATGAATTCAGCAGTAAAATATATAATTACAAATTAAAATGCCTTTTTGTTATTGGCCGTCCTATATGTTTCATTTGTATGGGACTGCCATAGTTTGTTTGTTTTGTTTTTATTTACATAGTCTGTAAGTTAATTATAGATATTAACGTATTTAGGCCAAATTTGTGATGGAAATAAACATTAACAATAAAAAATTGGCAGTTATATAAAATAAAAAGTTTGAGATTTTTTGAGAGCCTGTGCTGAGAGCTATCACATTTTTTGCCAATGTATTCGTATTAAAGTTTAAAAGGAGTCCTAAATACTATTCAGTATTTTGTACTTCAATTGCAGGTGTCACTTTTAAATTTGAACAAAATAAATATTTTAAAAGTGGCAACTCTTTTTTATCGTTTTAAGATTGTGTGTTTACTAACTGTTGAATCAAAACAGTTCAAAATAAAAATATAAACAGTATATTTACATCATATTATATTTCTTCTACATTTTTCTCAACAGAACTGTTTTGTTTCAAATAATGGTTACAAAAATTATTTTGTAATCATTCTAATTTGTAAGGTGATGGTAAAAATGGTAATAATTTAACGATAAGTTATTTTATTGCCAGTTTTTAGCTGTATGCTACCATTACACGTAATTATGTCTAATTTGTTGATTTGTACATTTTGATGTGCAGATTGAAATGAACTTTGACCTTTTTTTGATATTTTTTTGATCTTGTTTTATGAAAATGTTCCGTTGGAGTTGACAATGATTTTTCAGTTTGGGCCCTCGTAAGACACTTATGAACGGCGATATATAACACTATTTTAAATGCATTTAAGGTCCAAGTTCATAAGTTTACGTGTTAACAGGAATGACACATTGTTAGTGCGTGTGTGACTAGATGTAAGGAGTTAAAAACGAATACAGATGTTGAATTGAATTGATGTTATTATAAATATTTTTTTAACAATTTTTTCTCAAGATTTTACCAGACAACATTTTTTTTCATTTAATCTGTATTAGTTTTCAAGTTGTTGGTGGCATTAGTTTGCCATAAACAACAATGCATGCAATAAGCTTAATTGAAGGACAGGGAGGGATGTTAGTTGAGATATATATTTTATTTTAACAATTAAAGAACACAATAAACACAGTTTTTTTCGCAACACTTAGGTGTCCACCTTACGTCAAATTTTTTATATATACTGGATTTTTCAGGGTTAAGGCAGTTAAGGTTCTTTTTTTAATTAATTATAAAGTTACATGTTGGTTTGTTGTTATATTGTTTTTAATATATCAAAAAATCAGCTTTTTGCAAAATTAGTCATTCAATATTCCATGTAGGGCTATACGAAGAGCTTGCCAATACACAAATTGGCAATCTTTTTAGTAGTGAAAGAATATTTTGGTATACTTAATGTGTGGAGGTTTGATACCTGGATTTTTGTAATTAACCATTTTGAAATTGATATACGCATTTTGCTGTTTTTAGAGCAGTTTGTAATTTTTGTTTGGGAATGTTATTGGTTTTAAAGGCGTTTAGTTTGAATTTGGCGTTAATTGGTTGTTGTCATTATCCCAGTAGTTGTGGTAGTTTTTTTAATTTCTAGTCGTATGTGATTTTTTTTGCCCACTCATTAGCATGTGTCCTTGTCCTTCAGTGCACTCATATCATACATTTTAATATTATTTTCGCTTCGCATCGCTTCACTAGAATGTCAAACAGCAAAATACCAATTTAATACACTAAATCAAAATGTATCGACGAAATCTTGGTACACTCATAGCTTAGATAATATAAATATGGTTTTTATATATCGAGGAATGTCACATCATGTATTTTACGTTATAACCTAGACATTGCCTAGCATTTAAAGCGTCAAATATGTCACTCAAAAAATATAACGCCTAATCAGTATGCTGAGAAGAGATTTTGTAAACAAAAATATGTCGAAACTATTTGCGTAAATTTTTCGAACTACAAATTATAGAAAAACAATTTTTTTAAACAAAACGTAAGCCAAATTGTCTTGGGGTTTTTTTAATTATCTCTATGCATACAGATGTTGGTGTTGGAACAGGGAATGTATAGGTTGTAACGGTCGCCATTGGTGATTATTTTTACTATAAAGATTATGGACTTGGTCGTACAACTCGTGTTTATATAAATTTTAACAAAAAAATTAAAAAAAAGTTTTTTTGCCAGTTGACTGAGTTCATAGTCTAAATAAATATAAAATGAATTAATTGTATTTTTTCCTAAAGGTTCCTTCGTGTGATTGTTTGTTATATAAGATATTATTCGGATGCGTGAAGGTCACAGACCGGTGACACTGCACATTGCTTGGTATTAAAACAGGTGTCGTGGGATACTCGACAGATGCGAAGCTACTTATGTATTTAAAAGTATAGTAAAAAAAATTTTTTTTTTTTTTACGAATTAATTTGCATACAGAACATTTCTCAATTGATCTTGCATTTGCTCTTACATGAATGCTTTGCGGTCAATGTAATACGTTGCATTATTATTATTTTTGAGTTAGATCTAAAAATCCATTATTAGCTCCGCAAATATTTTTTTGGTTTTGCGAAAATATTTTTTTAACATAACCAAAGTCGAGGCTGTCCCACCATCGGCATTTGAATGCAATGTAAATAATGATTAACGTTGTAGGTGATCACTCCTACTAAATTATTGTATTTTGCCGTCAGAACATAAAAAAAAATTTTTTTGGTCTGAAGGTCCACTTACTAAATAATTGTTCTAAGTTAATTTAGAACAGTTTGAAGTGGTTACGCGTTGTATGGGCATCGCTTGTCGTTAACACAATAAGTGACTGTTTTGTGGCCGGAATAAAAAAATCAAGCGCTGTTTTTAGGCATATTAAACACTTACTAAAATTGATTTTTTTATTGCGTCCATTGTCGGACCGTTCTATAAACGTTGCTGTATGATTTTGTCTCGTTTTGACGTGACGTAGTAATGAAAGAAATGAGACGAATTTTTTAGATATTTTTTGTATTAAATTACAGCAATTTTTATACTATCATAATAATAATGAATAAATTAGGAGTGAGACTTAATGATACTGAATAATTTTGATTCGTTTTTTTTTTAAATATAAATCATAATAAAGTTATGTTTCGTCTTCTTGCGTCAGTGCTCGCCCCAAGTGTGAGTGCGATGACAGTACACTCCTAATCGTTTATTGATTATTGTTATAGTCCCAGTTCGGTCCCCACCGCTGCGTTAAGCGTGAATGCTCGGGCTTGGGTTGTGGCGAGAGACGTGTGCACCCTCACACTTCAGTGCTGCCAACTTATGACTTTACAACATTATATGAATTGGCTCTGCATTTTTTTCGGAATTCATTCCAATTTTTTTAAGCAAAAAATATTTTTTTAACTTTTTATTGGGCTCTTAAAAATGTAAGTCATAAGCAGGTGGTATGTGTGTGGTGTGTGCGTGGCGTGCACGTGGTGAGGTGTGGAGTTGTTGCAGTGACGCCCCCGCTCGGAGCCTACCCGCAGCCGCAGCCCCCGCAGGGACCCTTCCTGCCGGCTCCGCCCCACCAGGCCGCGCCGCAATATGGAGGTTAGACTTATAAAAAAACAGATTAAAAATTGTTTGCACATAAAAGAGCAGTGTTAAAACGCAAGGGGTGCGAACATTAGACTTGCGAATTAGGGACGCAACACTTGGCTCAATTGGTGGACCAATTGCACGGTTTGTCGGTCTTGGGTTTGAATCACACCTTGTGTTCGTATTTTTCTAATAATAGAACCTGAATATATATTTTTTAAGTGACTTCATAAACCGATCCCAGGTAGGTTAATTGCGTAGCATAACAGAAGAAAGTGTATGAAATTAGAAGCGAAGGAACTATGCAAGGATCGTAGATGTGGCTATCGATCAATTATTGTTTCTACTTTATTTGTGACTTGCTCCGATCGCAACCGATTCGTTGCGGCCTTTTTTAACAACTTTGCGTCTCATACACCGACGGATAAAATGACACACCTGGAGCGTCATGTCCAACTAATTGGCTAAATATAGACTAACATATCCACAATCGTGTAGTGGCCGGCGGGTCCCCGTACGGCATGGCGTTCGGCGGCGCGGGCGCGGGGGCGGGCGGGGTGTACGCTCCCCCGCCCTACGACCAACTGCAGCATCACCAAGCCATCCCGGCGCTTAGCCAGCAGCTACCGGTGTGTATACCTTCTCTCCTAACAGGTTTTTTAGGTTGGTTTAAGTGGTTAATGCAAATAGCGGGGTTACTTCGCAAGGATTTGTTAAGACAAGACCCGAAAAATTACTACGGCACATTGAAGACCAGCGCTCAAAACTCGTGAAGACACCTGATAGCTTATTATCATCATCATCACGGCATCACAATCATAATGCCTTAATGTCAGGTGATCTGAGATCTGAAATTGGACTGCCTGTTAAAATTAAAGGTCTTCTTAGCTAACATGTCGTCAAACTATAAAATCAGGTGCCTAAATTCAAGATGGTAACGACGCTGACGCTTCACCGTTTGCTACAAAGATGTATTTTTGAATACTCGTACATAGGCGTTTCAGTATTCTCGTGTTATGCTGCAAATTACACAGTAGTTTGATCACATATGATGATAATTCATCATATGCGGGTGAAATACAGGTGATGAATATTGTGGGGATATTGCGCATGTTTTATTTTCCTCGTGCCATACATATAGACGGACAGACTGATAAAACAATCACAACAGACTATAACTAGTGACGGGACTTGTGGTACCAAATACGATGTTGTATGTGCAGATGTATAGCCCGGCGGCGGCCATGTACGCGGCGGCGGCGGGCTACCCGGGGTACATCGGCTACCCCGTGCAGTACTACCCCTACTACCCCACGGCGGCCGTGCAGCCCTCCATACAGCCGCTGCGCCCCACTATCATGATACCTGTGAGTACAACACTTTACATTTCCCAACGTAGCGGATGACTCTCCCAGCGGCTCATAAGTTCTTAACGTATGGCGTATGACTCACAAGTCATAATTTTTTTTTTTATAGACTAACATATAAGAATTGCTAGAGATCTGAAAATGCCCTACGACGTTGTCGAATTCAAATAAATCGAATTCGATCAAACATTTTTTTTGAAGTGTCGTTTATTCAGTGTAGTGACATGAGTATATTGTTTGTGATGTAGAACGGGTTCGAGGCGGGCGGTCGCTTCGAGGGCCTGGCGCAGACCCTGCTGCCCCCCGCCCCCCCCGGCGTGCCCCCCTCCCCCGCACACCTCGCCGCGCTGCAGCCCCACCAAGTACTGTGAGTACACCCCTGACACACCATGGCCCTCCCCCAGCCCAACCAAGTACTGTGAGTACACCCCTGACACACCATGGCCCTCCCCCAGCCCCACCAAGTACTGTGAGTACACCCCTGACACACCATGGCCCTCCCCCAGCCCCACCAAGTACTGTGAGTACACCCCTGACACACCATGGCCCTCCCCCAGCCCCACCAAGTACTGTGAGTACACCCCTGACACACCATGGCCCTCCCCCAGCCCCACCAAGTACTGTGAGTACACCCCTGACACACCATGGCCCTCCCCCAGCCCAACCAAGTACTGTGAGTACACCCCTGACACACCATGGCCCTCCCCCAGCCCCACCAAGTACTGTGAGTACACCCCTGACACACCATGGCCCTCCCCCAGCCCCACCAAGTACTGTGAGTACACCCCTGACACACCATGGCCCTCCCCCAGCCCCACCAAGTACTGTGAGTACACCCCCTGACACACCATGGCCCTCCCCCAGCCCCACCAAGTACTGTGAGTACACCCCCTGACACACCATGGCCCTCCCCCAGCCCCACCAAGTACTGTGAGTACACCCCTGACACACCATGGCCCTCCCCCAGTCCCACCAGGTACTGTGATTACACCCCTGACACACCATGGCCCTCCCCCAGCCCCACCAAGTACTGTGAGTACACCCCTGACACACCATGGCCCTCCCCCAGCCCAACCAAGTACTGTGAGTACACCCCTGACACACCATGGCCCTCCCCCAGCCCCACCAAGTACTGTGAGTACACCCCTGACACACCATGGCCCTCCCCTAGCCCCACCAAGTACTGTGAGTACACCCCTGACACACCATGGCCCTCCCCCAGTCCCACCAGGTACTGTGATTACACCCCTGACACACCATGGCCCTCCCCCAGCCCCACCAAGTACTGTGAGTACACCCCCTGACACACCATGTCCCTCCCCCGCGCATCCCGGCATTTGATATACAAATCCTGACACACGAGCCCCCGGCCACTCTTGACATACAAGCACCCGACCATTCTTGACATACAAGCTCCAAACCACTGTTGACATGCAAGCTCCCGGCTAGTTTTGACATCCAGGGTCGCGACCACTTTTGACATACAAACCCCCGGCCAATCTTGACATACAAAGCCCCGGTCACTCTTGATATAAAAGGTCCTGGCCACTTCTGACATACAAAGTCCCCGGTCAGTACGTAACACCAGAGTTCTGCCAATGTCTTTATGTGTGATATCTTTATTCAAATGTTTGTTTGTACGTCACCAGGTGGCGTTAAGCGAGTGTAGCGGAGCCGTCACCGACCCCCGCTCGCAGCGGGCACATTCCACATCGGCCAGGCAACTATATACCTCACCACTACACCATACAGACCACTACACACCTCGCGACGGCGACACATTAACACACTATATCATATGCGTTTGTTGAAGATATATGAAACGTCTTAGCAAGGTTATTAACTATAATATCTCCATGGAATTTTATTTAAAACATAAATAACGGATTAAAAACTATAATAATTCTTGTATTCAAAAATGACGAAAAGTTTCTTAAATCATTTTTTTTTAAGTTGTAACGATCGTATTACTCATAAGCGTATCAAGTACCGATACTCGGCGGTATATATTGCACTTCGGGTCTCGGGAAAGATAGTCGGCTTATTTACGACAAGGTGTAGTGTTTGGTGTACCTATACTGCTCTACTGTGTCGCGGGTTTGATTTCCGCGTCAGGGCAAAAAAAATAAGCGAAGAGCATTTGTTTGCCTTATGGTATAACATAAGTATATAAGTATTATATACGTTGTCTGGTACTCATAGTACAAGCGTTACTTAGGTTGGGACTAGATGACGCTGTGATAATGTCCGAAAATTATTTCATTTGTGATATCTTGATACAAATTTGCACAAACCGGACTTACAAATGTCACATATAATCTGAAATTAGCCGAATGTCTTATTCCCGAAGCCGATATATATAGCTGGGATTAGTACGATAAATTGATGTATATATGTAACTGCGGTGGGGTGTCGGTGTGTGTGTAAACTTAGCCCATTTGTATTGACTGTGATGTCTGCGTCGCCATTTCTGTGCTTGCCATCCTTGTCACACGTTACTGCGTGTATCTTAGCTCTCTATCTAACGCATTATCGCCAGATACAAAAAATATATTGTTTTTTTTTATTATAACAACATTTTTTATCTTCTCGTCTGCTTCGAGCTGTCACACGTGTCTGCTTACGTTTTTAGTAAATAGAAACCTAATACAGTAGCCATGAGATTTATTTTTCAACAAAACCTAATATAATTGACGTAAGATTGATCGTCGCGACACGGATCCATGACAAAGCAGACGAGAGGTTAAATAATAGCAACTATACTGCATGAGAAAAATAGCCGCGTTATTCTTCTGAAGCTTTTAAAAGTAAGAAATTGATCCTCAATAATTACGTATTAATTTACTGTCTCGACGTCGAGTTCGACGCTGAGATACCTTGCAGAACAACGCGGCAGATTATTTGTTCCCTTATTAAGCTGCCCAAGAGCAATATTTACATGTATGTGTAGAGGAATACTCGTTAACTATTATATCGTTCAAAGAAAAACTGGGCAAGTTACAAAACGTTCAAAAACAAGGCAGTTGGTTTAAAATTATTATGTTCAAATCCTTGATTGTAGAACGTCTCCTTAATACAAAACATAGGACTAAGATAGTCGTGGGTTTATTAGTAACTCCATCTCTATCTGTGATACGTATTTAAAAAGGGTTGGACCAGTCTGGTCTAGTCTTAGTTTAAACCATGTTTTCTAATAATGGGGGATTGTTTAATGACATATATTCCTTAATTATGAATTCGGAGCATACAGTTATATTATAACGTAAAAGTCACAGTAATTAAATGCTGCTTTTATTTATAAAGAATTATAATAGAAAATCCCAATATTAACTCATTAAGATGGTAAGCATTGAATATGCGCGCGAATATTATCGCCGAGCTAGGAGCGGTTATCTCAAAACTATAGTATTATAGTGAGGCGAGCGAAGCCACTAGGTAAGACTAGTATAGCGCCGCGTCGCGTGCTTTCTATACGAATAACAACTAATCAGTTAACAACACAAACTAGCTAATTATATATTATTCAGTCATAATGGTTTCTGTTAGCGATGCGTGATATCGAGAGGTTAATCGATTGTTCAAACATCTCGATGTATCGCGATTAATTTCAATTGCAGTCGATTTGTAATCACGGCATGTATCGCTTCAGCCGATGATCGGTTCCATTCGGCTAGATTCGACACGACTCGGACCAATCGCTTGTATCAGAAATCGATAAACCTCTCGATTCTTTCGTCGTCAGAGCGAGTCGGTGGTAAATTTGACCGACACCGATTCTTTCAATTGTATCTCGCTGTTAGTAAAAGATATTTTTTTAAATCAAGCCAATATCTTCCAGTTTATTCATTACAAACAATAATATCGATGATATTTCCTTTTATGATATTATAGTGAATTTAAAGTCTTATTTTACTATTACCTTAGCGTTGCATAAGAATCTCACTCATAAACGCAACCTAAGTTGTAACTAAGTATTACTTAGACTTAGAGGGGTTACAATATCTCGTTATAGTTTTAAAATACAATCTCATATCTAAACGAATTATATATATTTATAATCGAAAACATATCTCGATTCGTCAGAAGGGTCCTCCAAGGGGTAGGCATGGGTGCAAAGTATAGAAACCACGTGACGTTTGCAAAATTTAGTTATAAAATTGAAAAATATATAAACACAAGGTTGTGCGTGACGCGAGCAGTGTGAGCGAGAGAGAATGATTGTCGGTTCCACAAGTGCGACAGAGAGACTACTATTTTATCGTTTCGTCGTATAACTTGTACTGTGATCTTTTCAGTTGCGGCGACTTATATATATATAAAAAAAATCTATACATAAATAAAATTGAAGTGTCTGTTTGTAATTCCAAAATAACAGCTTTTCACTAAATGCTGATATATATGGTACTGACATTAAAAAAACAATTTTTATCTGTCTGTCTGTTTGTTCCTGCTAATCTCCGAAACGGCTGGACCTATTTCAACGGGACTTTCACTGCAATTGCAATTTAATAAACAGACAGACAGTCTGAGATTTTTTTATATGCATTTGGTAAAAATCTGTTTATGTGATTTTGGAATTACGAACAGACACTTCAATTTTATCTGTATAGTTTTAGTAGACCGTTCTACGGCCGACATTCGGCTCCTACCCGGTACGGTCGACCATGAGTCATCCTTTATATTAACTTAATAAATGTTGCCACAACTGAAACCATATTTCCAATATTCATGTATTTATGTATTTTTATTGTATACTTGTGTAAGGCGAGGAGAATCTCAACAAGTGATCGTTTAAATACATTGAGACTGCCGTCTGTCACATAATATCATACGTACAGGCCCCGTCACAAGCTATGAGCGCTGTGTGAATGTATGGAGTATTTTAAATAAACATTTAAATCACGGCAGTCTAAGACAATGATAATTATTATTCAGCTCTAAAGATCCTAATCTTAGAGCAACTTTCAAATAGAACGATTTTTTTATATATAATGTGAAAATGAATCTTAAATTGTCGTAAAAACAAGTTATTTTTAACCGACTTCAAGAAAGTAAGGTTATCAATGCGACTGTTTTTAATAATTGTACTTCGACTTTTATTGTCTACAATGTGAAAACATTATGCTGAGTTGATTTTGAGTAAATTCAATGAAGTGTATATTTTGTTATGATATAAGTTTGGTGTGTGATCGAATTTCAAGATAAACAAATTTGAAAAACGCATTTCTTTTATATATATTTTTTTTTCAATAGCAAACAAACACACAGTATAAATATAATCTTTACAAAAGCAGTAAGGAAACTAAAACAATTTTTGAATAATTGACAATATTAAATATGTATAAAGTTATTCTTTTATTTATGTCAATATAATACAAGTTTTGAAGTTTTGAAAAATGTCTGTAAAACACGTAAATTACGTATACGCGATCGGCCACGACGTATTACCAGTTCTTGACGCTACATTTTAAAGGATTCATTTCTGGACTAGCGGACGTCACGCGATTTCACCGGTATAGTTCCCGTTCCCGTGGGAGTACGGGGATGAAATATAGCCTATATTAATCAGTGATAATGTAGCTTTCAAATGGTGAAAGAATTTTCAAAATCGGTCCAGTACATTTTGAGCCAAGTCGTTACAAACATACTTAGAAATCTTTCCTCCTTATAATATTAGTATGGATTCCTTTCTGCGTGTAAGACTTATATTTTAACCGTGACAGATCACACACACATACAATGAATTTGTATCACCGACATGTTAATATTTTGAATGCTATCAATAATGTCTTATTCAAATTTAATATATTTTATAAATCGCTAATGAGACTATCCCCGGTAACCGCTTACCATAACCCTGGGCTTAACTTGGCATTTGTATAATAATCTTTGTTTGAATAAGCGATAGCCTTTTCACAGATATTGATAACGGCGGTGTTTGCTTGTATTGTATCTAATGTGTATTTTTATTGCATTTTTGTTGATGAAATCATGTTGTTATTGTATGGGAGTCGTTTACACATGTTATGTACGTATGCAGTCATTATTTACCGACAGAACACCTCTTATTGCCATGATAGTTTAAGCCAGCTATAAACCAACACGAGGGAATTACGAATACTCCGAATTTAGCCAAGTCAAGAAAATAATTGAATGAAAGACAACAAACAAGGAAACTCGTATTATTATGACGTGTATGATACTGTCACTGTCATACAATATAACTAACATGGCGATAAGAGGTCCATGACACACTTATAAACGTCGAAGCATTTATCATTTATAAATATATTTTGTCGTAAATTTATTGCAAGGCAAAATGTATTTGAACTGATAATTCAAGCAACTATTACATGACTCGTTGTATGTATACGACTGGTTGGAGCTTGTCATGTCTTGTGTAAGTAACCCAAACGCTGCAATTGCAAAAGATAAAAAAAATATAATTATTTGTTTCTCCAGTTGCTAAGTACAGCGCCATCTAGCGTTATATGAGAGCAACTTTAACGCGGTGAGATTCAATGCTTTCGAGTTTCGACTTCACCGCGACTACTAACGCCATCTATGCGCTGTAAATGGTAACTTTTGGATGTTCATATTTTGATACGGTCCATAAAAGATGCAGTTTTTTTGCGAATTTCAATATTAATTACTGTCAAAATATTACGTCCAAACGTTTTCTTTGCTGGTAAATATATTTGATAAGGTGAAAACTGTCTGAAAATGTAATTTGTTACTAGAAATTGGTTTTATAACATATTTTCATCAGTGTCAGTATAATTTAACAGATGTTTCTTGTTACTTCGTGTATAGCATTGTAAACTTTATTGTGATTGAATAAAGTTGAAAATGTAATATTGTAAGTGAAAGTGGGTTCTGCTCAATCATGTGTCAGTAGACGTGGAGTCGCGTGCAATATATTATAGCATAATTATTATTTTGTTTCCAATAAAATTATTGAAATTCTGTGTTATTTTATTATTCCCAGAAATATTCAAGGAACAAGTGGTGGTAACATTTAAATTCAGTTGAAACTACTTACAGAAAATCGCAGATTAATGCTAGAGGTGACGCGAATACCACTTTTTCGCTGAGAACTAATAACTTCTGATGGCACCTGTAGACAAAGTCACATTCTATAACGCTTGCGCTAATAGAAACGATACAAAATGTATGGTAATGACATAAATCAGTCACGTGACAAATGTACGGGCATTTGGTATCGTTTCTACTAGCGAAGCGTGAGGATAATGATTCTTTGTCTACAGGCCCTGTGCTTCTGCGTTAAGATCCCCAATGCTTCATCAGGAATGGGGGAAGAGTGGAAACGCTATGCTAACTCTTGTGGGATCCTCGTCTCACTATATTGGCACAGTGATTCTATTCTTTATAAAGTATGTAGTATCTATCTATAGATTATGATTATCGGATTGCAAACCGCACCGCATTACTTAGACTTGTTTTAATATTACACAAGTGTCCAAGGGCCAATGCTCTGTGTGAGATCAATCGAGGAAGTTCCTAGGAGCTGTAATTGGTATAATACTGTGAGTGAGTAGAGTCATCTATGTTATATCTGGAGAAACGTTGCTAATTTCTCCAGTCGCTCCATAGATGGCGCTACTCGCAGTGTTTGAGTACAAATACTCGAGAACCTAAATTACGCTATTATATGAGTTTCGAGCGCATTGCAGTATATACAAGTGTCCAACTAGAACAGTTGGAGCCGGTGTTCCCCAGACATGACACCCTCCTCAATGGAACATCTTGTCTTTGCTGGGGATGACACTGATCACTCGCTCTCCACACAGTATATATACAAGTGTCCAACTAGAACAGTTGTCACCGGTGTTCCCCAGACATGACACCCGCCTCAATGGAACATCTTGTCTTTGCTGGGGATGACACTGATCACTTACTTTCCCCACAATTGTATTAGAATTAAAAAAAATAGTATTTCATTTGGTATGACGCTGAGTGCATTATATCATGACCGTTACACCAGTAATATTAAAATAATTAGGTGCAAATAAAAGTCTCGGGAGCTAACAACAATACCATTTATTTGGTTATACAGTTTTTACACATAGCAACAATAGGATATTTCGACTAATTCATTATAAGTGATCAAAAATTGAACGGTATATAATTGCATCTAAACACTAAACAATTAAAAATCTATCTTACTAACATCCATACATTTTTAAATCTGAGCACAAGGGAAGACAATTTTGGAAGACTTTCTCTTAATCTTTGACATTGAAAATACGTTTATATATTTTAGAATCAATAAACATTTAACAAACACGGAAGCACATCGATTTTTTTATTTCAAGTCAACATCGAAAAAGCGCAATCTAAAAATACATTTTAACTGCCATCTACCGGCCAAGTAATGAAACTTTTCATACCACACCATAGATAACTCTAACATTTTTATTGCTAGTTTAACTAGTCAAAAACGTGTAACAGTAAAATTATATTTTTATCTGCTAATCTAAAAACCAGTTTTTGTAAAGAAACAATTAAATTGCATAATCTCTAATACATGACACACTACGATATTTACAATTAATATTTTTATAATTTGACAGATAGTTTTCATTTGATTTAAAATTAAAAATTTCTTTATCGTTAATAAGTAAATATTTGAGAAAATATGCATTGAAGTTACACTAATCACCGCTAGATGTCGCTAATCTGAAAACTGAATAATAAGTTTACAAGAACAATACCTACTTTGCTAATAAAATACATCACAAAAGCAATTATGTTACTTACATATTAATTACATTCTATGTTTTTCTATTGTCTCTGTCACATTCAGTTTTATATATTTACAACTTATCTTATTATTTAAATTATAATTTTGAAATATTGATAAGTAATCCATAGACGAGGTATTGTTAAAAAGAATCTGACGAATATTTAAAATTAAAGATTTTTATAATATTTTTTTCCTATGTATATTTATGGTTGTATTTTGTGTAATAAGTATCACCTAAGTAATAAACAGCGTATCTAAGCATGACATTTTCAGCTGAAAAGTAACTATTCTAACTCTTTTATTTATTCTCAACTTACTTACCTACTTATTGCGAAAATACACTTAATATTTTGTTATTTTCTTTCTTATTATACCATGAGGCAAACATTACTTAAATCAAACTTCCCACCGTATAATACGCGGTTAACCTAGGATGGCGGGGAATCACCCAATAGCCAGGGTCTAAGAATATGGCTATGGTATCCCCTGCCTGTCGTAAGAGGCGACTAAAAGGGGGCCGGAGGGCCTGCTGGCGGTGGTCGGGGTGGGAGCTTTGACCACTGAGCCGCGGGCCCGGGAAGGTGGCAGCGCGATGTGGCTCGCGCTGCCGACCACAGCGAGGTCTTCAGGGGCGGCAATACAGCTGCCCCGGGGATGTGCCCCGGCAAAGTGTGGGGGGACACCGGTGCGATCTATCAGAGTACCCGGAGTCCCCCCTGAGCACTGAGGATGGCCACCGGGGGGGTTTTAGTGCGGTAAAAATCCCACATACCCCGATCTGCCTCTCCCAGGGCGGTCGGGGACCTTTTGAATGTTTCCCCCTCGTCAATAAAAAAAAAAACACACGACATACACAATTAAATAAAAATAAAATAGATTCATAGATAAAGTTCGCGTTTTTAAACCATAGTCTAAAATAACTTTATAATGTCGTGTTTTCAACGCTACTGTTTTTATTCAAATAAGTTTAGTCGACTTCTTTAAACGTTATAATAATCAATACATTGTTTTTGAAATATCGCAACTACGTAATAACAACGTATAACAGAATGTAATTGGCAGAACGGGAGATATACCTACCGTAATTATATTTTAATTTGATTTACTACACTTTAATTTAAATAAATAGAAATGGTTAATTTAAAATTAGTTCCATGTCCATAACCCAGCAGTTAATGTTAATTTTAAGTAAAAGGTAATATTATAAATCAAATAAATATGCTCACGCCATCCCCCAAGGGGGTAAGCGTAAGCAAAGGTGTTGTAATAACAACACCCACTTTTCACCGAATATGATTAAGTGCTAACGTGACAGAGGGTGAGTCCATCGCCGTCTCAGCCGCTATACATACGTGTTTGAATTACTGCACAGACATATGTAGGTTTCCAAACGATGTTTTCCTTCCTAAATTAAAATGTGAATTCTTCGGCTATATTTAAATTAACCATTACATTTAATTATGTTTAAGTTATTTTGAATACTTACCTCACATAACTCAACAAGTATGAGCTCCTAATCTGTGCTTCTAATTGCCACGATAATTTGGTTATGTGACAGTAACAGAATTATACACATCACATGTCTTGTATTAGCCGTCAAACTGTCATGGCAGTTAGAACTCAAACACAGAATATAATATCTACCCTAACATTAATTTATATTAAGTATATTTATAAATATTAATAAAGTCACAAAAAACAAAATCCAATATTTTTTATGGCCGGTTGGTATCCCTTTATGTCTAAAAAAGTATATTAAACTTAATTACGACAATTTGAGTCTGAGATTTGTATTTCAATATAAAAAAATATCTAAATAAATATTTCTAAATTAAATGTACTCGTTCAGAAATAAATATGATTACTGTAATACTATTTTTGTAATTCATAATGTATACTTTTTTCTTAGTAACGAATTAGGCCTTATAGCTACTTAGCTTTTAAACACATTTACAAGAATGAATTCCAATTTTTAAATAAATTTTCAATGTCAAAGTTCTCCCATAACAACCATTCAGACAGAAACGAATATAAGTCGTAAGAAATTAGCAATAGACCATACGACAAATATGGCGGTAAATAAGGTATTATTGCCAGTATTGAAATAAAGTTTATAACTTTTTAAATACACAATATATTTTAAGTTTATTTACCTACATTCAGGAAGTCAACAATAATATTGCCATATTAAATACGGCCTAGATATAATCGCAATAAAAGTAAGTTAGCCTAACGTTCATAAATAATGATTTTTAGAAGCTTTTAAAATATATCTTTGATCGTTGTGTAAATATTATATATTCATAACATTTATGCGTATGAGTTTTATCTTAAAGCAAAACATCACTATTATAATAAATATCTAAGTCTACATAAACCTAATGGCGCCCAACATGTTGAATTTAGCCATATATATTTATACCCATAGTAATAACTCTGGCCATAATAATTAGCTAAATAAAATACACAAATTTCATTCACTCGTAAGTTTTTCATTCTAGATAGATTTAGCTTGTCAGTACACGTATCTAAATATATTAAAGTGATACATTCATATTTTTACGAAGACATCAATATTTTAGATGGCAGTCTTTACTCAGCTTGGTTGATAAAAATGCACAGTTATTATTTATCCACTACATTTATAGCCTGTGGTGATACATTGAAAAGGATAAATAAAATATATATAATTATCTGTGCCCAGAGGTTGTATTGCCATATATTTTTGGGGTGGATCACCCTTATCATTTAGGGGTTATGATAAATAGATGTTGGCAGATTCTCAGACCAGAATTTCAATGATAATTTCATCTACATCGGTCCAGCTACTTCGGAAGAGTTTGGTTACAAACGCGACACGAGAATTTTGCGTATTAGATAGATTAACAAAATCCATTGGGACTCTTGATTTGTCTTCAGTACAGCCCTTAGTAAGTGGTGACAGTAACTTAGGAATATCGGATTTTAAATTCACATTCGATTTTAAAAATCTCCTTTTTAAACCCTAAATGATAGTTTTAACCTAGCATACAACTCATCTGATCATAAGCAGTTATAAAAAAGGTATAAGTAATAATACCATATAAAAAAAGTCAACCAAACTGCGTAAGGAGTGCAACCCCACGTAATAGTCGATTTTGAATCGATTAAATTTAATCGACTACAATGTCCTGGCCCAGGCGGTCCATCTCAGCGAGGAGGAAGTCTACATCCTTTTCAGTGACAGCGGCTGAGGATATGATGTTCCTGAAGAAGTTGGGGCGACGATCGTCCGGCTGGTAGCCCACCATGATGGTGCCGGATTGCATCATCTTGCCTTTCAACTTCGCGCACACCTGGACACACAGGAATTGAATGCTCACGCTATCCCAGAAGGGTCCCCGAAGGGGCAAGCAGAGGTGTTGTAACAACACCCACATTTCACCGAAGATGATTAAGTGCCAACGTGACAGATGGTGAGTCTATCGCCGTCTCAGCCACTATAAATACGTCTTTGAACTTCTTAGACATATGCAGATTTCCTCACGATGTTTTCCTTCACCGTAAAGCACGTGGTGTGGAATCACTGCACTGAGAAAGCAGTACAGGCCCCGCTGGGATTCGAACTTGCGTCGCTTGCGTAGCAGGCGACTGTTCAAACCCCAAGGCCACTACGGCAGCCCCATATAGTCCCAAATCATGCAAAATTTGTAGTGTGTTCAGTAATACAACCGTTGGGGAATAAGAGAGCGCTACTCCAAAGGGATTAAAGTTCTAAATGTAATATTGCACTAATTTTGTTCAATTCTAGCTATACCCCGCCCCGCGGTTTCATACGCGTAGACTTAATTTCAAGAGCAGCACGCGGAAGCCTAATGTTTAATAAAATAGCTTTAGTTACTCCTTGTAACATTAGCTATCTGTCAGTGAAAGTTACGTTAAAATCGATCCAACTGTCTTGGAGATTATTCGGAACAAACAGACAGACGGAGTTTTTTGTTTTATTTAGTGAAAGACTGTTATTTTGGTATTACAAACAGACTTTTCAATTTTATCTATCTGTTTTAGATGTACCTACTTATACATGGTAACACCAGAATTATCAAGGAAAAGATAAACCCGTATTATGTTCACGTATCTGGCAGCCCAAGTACCAATAGTCACCCTTTTTTTTGGAATATTTTTGTTTTATTTACCTTCCCCAGCCGTATCTCCTTGTTGGCGTCATGCGGCACCCCCCGCAGCTGGCGCGGCAGGTACCAGAAGGACACGTTGACCAGCTCGGGCTCCAGCAGCAGGTGGAACTTCTCCGGCTGCTCCTTGATGCGGCGCACCATGTACTCCGTCAGCTCCATCAGGCGGTCCATGAGCCGCTCGAAGCCCGACGTGCCCTGAGCCAATGATACGAGAATTAAATTAGACTTTCGAATAAACTAGCTGTGCCCCTAGATTTAGTTTCATCCTTTTTATCGCGAAGACTTAATATTTTTTATAAATAAACGTAGCCTAAGTTACTCCTTGAAATACCTACCAGTGAAAGTCCCGTTAAAATCCGTCCAGCCGTTTCAGAGATTACCCGGAACAAACAAACAGGCAGACAGACAGAGAAAGAATTTAAAGCTTGGTTTTTTAGCGTCAGTAGCGTGTATACTTTCATATGCATTTAGTGATAAGCTGTTATTTTGGAATTACAAACAGACACTTCAATTTTATTTATCTGTATATAGATGTATAGATTGGATGACGGGTCGCTCACTTCCCTCTATAATGATTAAGGAGGGCGATGGCTGGCATTCTAGTCATACTTATGAACAGGTGCTGCTTGTGGAGGCTGCTCATTTCAAGCTGTTTTGTGACATTGTGACATTTCTGATCAGCGAAGGGAATAAATCAAATCTATTCTAATATTATGAAGAGGAAAGATTAGATTTTTTTTTTTTGCATTTAATAGGCTCTTAAACTACTTGACCGATTTTGAAAATTCTTTGACCATTTGAATGTTATATTATATCTGATTAATATAGGCTATATTTATCGGGAAAAACGCGGGTGAAACCGCGTGACGTCCGCTAGTAGACTCATAAAATGCCTACTGCGTATTCAAGGTGATTCTGATTGTTACCTTGCCACGCCACTGCAGCCACAGCTTGAAGATGTCGTTATGACGTCCGCATTGGATGACCTTGTCCCCGGTGTCGAAGCGCGGGTCGTAGATCTTGTCCGTCATGAACAGGTACTCCGCAGACATCGCGTTGCAGCTCAGCAGGATGCCCTGGGTGACGGAAATATACATGTTGACAATTAAAATTAGGTAAGGTAAGGTATCTGGTAAGGTACTTTTATGAACATCGAAGAACTGATCAGATGAGATTTTAGTTCAAAGTTCAAATTTTTTACAATGTTACTTCGGAAGGTTGCTTTTACTGAAAAGAACCTGAGAAAAAAACTCTGTAATTACTTTTTCAAAATTATTTTCACATATTTATATCACAAAAATATATACCCACTAGCTGTGCCCCGCGGTTTCACTCGCGTAGATTTAGTTTCATCCTTATTGTCGCGGAACCCTAATATTTTTAATAAAAGGTATCCTATGTCCTTTCTCAGGGTCTAAAGATTATCTGTGCCAAATTTCATCAAAATCGGTTGAGAGGTTTAAGCGGGAAAGCGTAACAGACAGACAGAGTTACTTTCGCATTTATAATATTAGAAGGGAAGTGTGATATTTGTAAATAGGGGGTAGATATAAGAACATTCTTATTGTACATTGCGGGTCATACGTAACTCAGTCTGCGATTATACGTAACCAGTAAAGTGTTGTCTCATTTGTTCATCCCGATTATCCAGACTACACCAGAGTATTCCCTAAAACACTACAGTGGCGACGAGGAACATCGAAACCTGCGCGCTTATAAACTGTGAAGTGATTTGTGAACGAAATCCGCCTCAATTGCAGTACAATGTCGATAGGCAAAATAACGGAGTTCAAAGTCCATACTGACGATTGGAAGTTATATGTGGAGCGTTTAGAACAATATTTCTTGGTAAATAAAATAGCTAGTGAGTTACAAGTGCCGACATTAATCACTGTGATGGGAGCGGAAAGTTATGAACTGTTGGTTAATTTGTGCACGCCGGAGAAACCAAAAAATAAAACGTTTTCACAGATAACGAACATTATGGAAAAACACCTACAACCTAAACCAAGTGAGCTAGCTGAACGATATAAATTTAGGCATAGGAAGCAAAGGGAAGGGGAAGCTATATCGGAGTACACTGCAGTTTTAAAAAAAATGTCGAAAACTTGTGCATTCGGGTCATGGCTAGAGGAAAGTTTAAGGGATCAACTTGTGTGTGGAATAATTAGTGAGACAATTCGGCAACGCCTATTTGCGGAAAGTGTTTTAGACTTTGGCAAAGCGTACATTTTGGCGGTCAGCATGGAAGCAGCCGAGAAAGACGCGGCGGTGGTTGAAGGGCGAGGAAGGTCATCGAGCAGCGGCGCAGGATCGACCGGGGTCGATTGCCTGGCCGTAGCGGTTGAACAGCGGAGCGACAAGTCAGCGGCAGAGCGAGACGGAGGCGGCGGCCAGCGGCACGGCGCGCGCGGCTGGCGAGCGACTGCAGCCGGCCGGTCTGCGCTCGCGCCAACAGCAGCATCGCGGACGCCGCCCAGCCGGGAGCAGCCACGACGGCAATATGGGCAGCAATGCCGCGCTTGCGGCGCGCGACACGAGGCAGCCTCGTGCAAGTTTGCACGTTACGTGTGCAGGGTGTGCAACCGCCAGGGGCACCTACGCCGGATGTGTCCGAATTTAACCGGGCACTACCACGTCGACGTAGATGAGACTAAGGACGTAAGCGATGGTGACAGTGACGAGGTAATTTTTATTGATGTTTGTCAATTATCTGCGTCGGAATGCAAACCGTTATTTTTTACATTAAACGTGAACGGTACAGATTTAAAAATGGAATGCGATACCGGGAGTGCTATATCTTGTATAAGCTGGGACTGTTATTCTAGCGGGTTTAGGAACTTGCCTTTACAACCATGTAAATTGAGGCTCCGGTATTATACAGGCGAGTCAATTATACCATTAGGGGTGATAAGGCCTTTAGTGAAACATAAAAATATATGTAAGACGTTAGAGTTGTTTGTAATTAAAGATGGCAAAACTGTTCTGTTGGGACGGCAATGGATGGCCGAACTAAAAATACAGCTACCTGTAGTAAATTACGATTGTAATAATATACTTCTAGATAAAGATGAGATATTCAATGAGGCTGTTTTCAGTTCCAGATATTGTGAGGTATTCGCGGAGGGACTAGGCCGATTCACTGGAGGCGCGGTGAGCATCCACTTGCGGGCAGGAGCGCGGCCGGTGTTCATGCGCGCGCCGCGAGCCGGTGGAGCGCACGCTCGACCAGCTGGTGCGCGACGGCATTCTGTCTCCTGTCGAGCGCTCCGACTGGGCGACTCCTATCGTGCCAGTCGTTAAAAAGGACGGTAACATTAGAATTTGTGCTGATTATAAATTAACCTTGAACAAAGTCATAGAAATAGACCGTTATCCTTTACCTAGAATTGAGGAACTGTTGCTGCGTTTAAAAGGTGGGGAGCGTTTTAGTAAAATTGATCTGTCCCAGGCATACGCGCAATTTGAACTAGACGATACTAGGAAATATACGGTTATAAACACCCATAAAGGACTTTTTGTGTATAACCGATTAGTGTATGGTCTCTCTTCGAGTCCAGGTATATTCCAAAGGCGTTTGGAACAACTATTCGCAGACATGCCTCATGTAGGAGTATTCTTAGATGATATTATTATAACAGGCGTGACTACAGAGGCACATTTAAGTAATTTATGTGCAGTTTTTGATCGTCTGAAGGAATACGGGTTAAGAGTAAAGAAGGATAAGTGTGTCTTTTTTGCCAAGTCGGTAAACTATTTAGGTCACACGGTCAGCAAGGAAGGAGTACACACTTGTTCGGATAAAGTAATAGCGATAATGGAGACCCTAGCCCCCACGAACATAACAGAACTAAGAGCATTCATAGGTATGGTTATGTATTACAATAGGTTTGTGAGGAATGCTAGTACAATTTTAGCCCCCTTGTATAATTTATTGAAAGCAGGTATTAAGTACAAATGGAGTAAAGAATGTCAGGACGCATTTTGCAAGATTAAAAAAGTATTAGCAAGTAGCGAAGTACTTGTCCATTATTCACCCGATTTGCCGTTAATCCTAACGACGGATGCGAGCAGCGTAGGCATCGGCGCTGTAATATCACACGCGACACCGGACGGCGAGCGGCCAGTGGCGTATGCGTCACGATCGCTCACGGTGGCCGAACGGGCATACTCACAGATAGACAGGGAGGCACTTGCTATTATTTACGGCGTTCGCAAGTTCCACCAGTACCTATATGGCCGTAAGTTTATATTAAAGACGGACCATAAGCCACTGACTTACATTTTCGGCGATAAGGTAGGCATACCTATAATGGCCGCGTCAAGGCTACAGCGCTGGGCAGTTTTATTATCTGGGTATACTTACGATATACACTATGTTTCGTCAAGTAAAAACTGCGCTGATGCATTGTCACGTTTACCAAAAAAAAAAAAGGGCGATGCAAGTAAACGCATAGAAAAAACATATATTAATTTTGTCGAAAATTTTTTACCAATTACAAGTGCAGTGGTTAAGAAAGCAACAGCTTGCGATAAAATTCTCAGTAGGGTTTTAGCATATATTCAATCAGGGTGGCCCGTGACTTGTCCTGAAGATACATTGCAACCATATTATGTAAGACGTGATGAGCTTTATACCGAATGCGGGTGTATAATGTGGGGTTACCGTATGGTTATTCCTGCAACATTACAGCATGACATCTTAAAACAGTTACATTGCAGCCACATGGGGATTGTGAAAACGAAAAGTTTAGCTCGTAGTTATGTGTGGTGGCCTAACATAGACGCGGGGGTAGAGCAGATGTGTAGGCAGTGCGACACGTGCGCGGCAGAGGCGGACACAGCTCCGCGGGCTCCGGTACAGCCCTGGCGATATAACCCGCGCCCATGGAGCAGGCTCCACATTGATTTCTTAGGCCCCTATAAAGGCTTAACCTTTCTGGTACTCATTGATTCCTCTACAAAATGGTTGGAAGTTTTTGAAATGACCCGAACGAATGCGCTTTCTGTTATTAAGGTATTAAGATCCACCTTTGCAAGGTTTGGCCTACCAGAGGAGCTCGTATCTGATCAGGGCCCTCCGTTCACCAGTGTGGAATTTAAAAGGTTCTTAGCTAATAATGGTATCAAACAGTTTTTCTCACCAGTTTATCACCCATCTTCGAATGGGGCAGCCGAAAACGCGGTGAAATTATGTAAGCGGGCAATTAAAAAAGCACATAGGGATCAGGTAGATATCGACACAGCGTTGCAAACATTCCTTCTCGCATATCGAAATACAGCACATGGCACGACCGGGGAAACACCAGCCATGTTATTGCAAAGACGGAACCTACGATCAAGGTTAGATCTACTCCGTACTGAGCGTGTAGTAGAGGATAGGGTGCGCGACGCCCAGAGGCGGCAGGTCGAGCATGCAGGTGGGGTTCCGCGGAGTTTTCGAGAGGGTGACTTAGTATGGGCAAGGGAGTACGGCACTCGGGACAAGTGGGCGAAAGGTACTGTAGATGAACTAGACAGTTTGCGTAGGTATTCAATAGTAAAGGATGACGGTCAATTACTAAAAAGACATGTTGATCAAATGCGCCGGAGATCTCGGATGTCTGTTGTTACCTGCCCTGACAATGATAAGGAGCCGCTGGGTAGGGAGGAGATTGTCGTTGTGCCGTCGGCTGAGAGAGTAAATCCGTCCGTCTGATTGGACACGCCCCAAGACAGTATTGATCATGATAAAATGATTGCTGCGCCTAGTCAGCATGAAGCTCCTTCCGAGCATGCGTCTCCTCAAATGCCATCACAACCTACGTCACCAGTGAATCGGAACCTTAAGCGAATAAGAAGACCAGTTGATAGGTTTCAAGTGGATTAACTAGATATAAGATTAGGTTAAGTTAATACTAAGATTTATTATGTAGTATTGTATAGTGGTGGAGGTGTGATATTTGTAAATAGGGGGTAGATATAAGAACATTCTTATTGTACATTGCGGGTCATACGTAACTCAGTCTGCGATTATACGTAACCAGTAAAGTGTTGTCTCATTTGTTCATCCCGATTATCCAGACTACACCAGAGTATTCCCTAAAACACTACAGGAAGTAAGGATTGACACTGTTTCATTCAATGCACAAACGTCGATAAATAATAAAAAAACTATGTAGGTATCTCGTACTACGTACAATAGCGTAGCTTGAGATGACCAGCCCCCACAAGCAGCACCTCGCATTCCCCGAAGGGGGATAAGTGCAGAGGTTTACTTGTTTGTCGAAACAACCTGTGTACGCACAGATATCGTGACAGCCCGTGGCTTTGCATAATAGTCTTGTCTGTTAGTCAAACAATATGTTTAGTGCGATTGCGGTGGGATTTGCATAATATTCATTGGGGTAAGGTCGCCACTCCATGGAGGGGATTGCAAAGTCTGAGCTTGTAGGATTGTGAATAACGACTTCGATTTTAATTATAATATAATATACTAGCGGACTTCACGTCGTTTCACCCGCGTAGTTCCCGGTCCCGTGGGAGTACGGGGATAAAATATAGCCTATGGTACTCGCTGATGATGTAGCTATCCATTGCTGAAAGAACTTTCAAGATCGGTCAAGTAGTTTCGGAGCCTATTCAATGCAAACAAACAAACAAATTTTTCCTCTTTATAATATTCAAAACATTGCCTACGACAATGGGGACGAACGAGCGACTTACAGCGAGCGGTAGATATGCAATGCTATGATGTTGTGTTGCTATTTAATATGATGCACTGGAGCCCTACCATGCGCTCTTATAGCAATGATAGTTCCACTGTGTGACAGTGACAGAGATATACATGTCACATACATCTGTCTCATAAATGAGTCAAACTATCATAGCAATAGGAGCTCATGGTAGGGACTGTGATATCACGATACTTTCTTGATATTACGACAGAGTTTCTTACTGGTTATTCTCAGAAGGCTAGTTTCCGGACTGGTAAGAAAATTTCTCGCCGTTCATAAATGCCTTAAAAGCCTGTAGCTCTGGACAAAGTAACATTCTCTCGCACTCACGCTAATAGAAGCGATACAACATGTAGGAATCTTTAGACAGAGATTGAACCCGCGCCACAGTCAACCAACCACCTAATCATTTGTTTTTATTCAAAGAATTCTTTTATACTAACTAAATTCCGTGCAAGAATTTTCCGAACAAAATTCCTTCTACTCATATTTTGAACGCATACTTTGAAACATGCAAAAATATACCTTAACTCAAGGAAATAAAATCATAAATCTTTTAAGGGATTTTTGAACTGTTTAACAAAGGATTATAGCCCTTATGCTGTAAGTATTAAGGGAGGCTGTAAACGTCAAAGCAATACGTTCCTGTAATAAATTGCACGCCCGCCCTCTGTAAAGTTCTGGCGTTAGGGCGGGGACGAAGTCGATAAAAAGTATCGCAGTTCTGAGGATAATGGCGAAAGTTTGGAAATGTTGAAAAGGGAAAAAAGAAGGATTGAAAGTTAATGGATGTTGAAGAAGTTTGTACGTTTTACTGAAAAGTTTAGTAAGAGTTACATTGTTATTGCGACGTATATATAAAATATTTCGATCCTTTAAAACCAGTATGTACAGTATGTACCAGGTTACAGAACTGTGAATTTTTTTTCACTGAAGAATTCACAGAAACCTAAAATTTTTCGGGGATAAATAGTATCTTAAGTAGCGATGAATTAAGGTTTATATAAGGAACTTTATTTGAGCCAAATGTATTTTAAATCCGTTTAGCATTGTTGGCGTGATTCAGTAACAAATATCAAATATTAATATTTTTGTATAATATTTTTGAATTGAGTAATTACTGAGTTTCTTGCCATTTTTTCTCTGTCTGTCTGTCCGTCTGTTTGTTCCGGGTAATCTCTGAAACGGCTGGACCGATTTTAACGGGACTTTCACTGGCAGGTAGCTGATGTTTCAAGGAGTAACTTAGGCTACTTTTATTTATTAAAAATATTAGGCATGAAACTAAATCTACGCGGTTGAAACCGCGTGGCACAGCTAGTATGTATTATAATATAAATCACGAAACAATGAAAAAAAAATTATCATCGATACTGCTGTTATCGATATCTCGTCACATCACTACGCCCAACTGACATCGGCACGCGTCAAGTTTAATTAAATTCCTCTTCACCGACACTTGACAACATATGTTGCCAATTTCCCCCTACCTCCCCTACTCTACATACCATTACCATCCTTAACACCTTTACGTAAAGTCCACAATCTCTTGCTAACAATTCTTAATATTATTCAACCGCTTTGTCACGGGAGATTGAGCTTTATATCACGGTAATAGAGCATATAATAAGGATGGCAGCTACAGCCATTATAGGCAGATTTTGGCGAGTGTTTGTGATGGCATTTTTATGGTTAAATTGATGATGTATTGAGATATATTTGTAATCTTTATTTTAGATATTATCTAGAACATATTTTTGGTAGGCAGAGAGAACAGTAATATCATAGATACATATGCTCACGCCTGTATTCCCAGGGGTAGGCAGAGGTGTTGTAATACCAACACACACTTTTCACAAAAGATGATTAAGTGTCAACGTGACAGATAGTGAGTCTATCGCCGTCTCAGCCACTATACATACGTCTTTGAATTACTTCTCAGACATATGCAGGTTTCCTCACGATGTTTTCCTTCACCATAAAGCACGTGGTATGAAATCACTGCACTTCAGTTTTTAGTCATTGGTACAGGCCCCGCTGGGATTGGAACTTGCGTCACTTGCGTAGCAGACGGCCACCATCGCTCTTAATCCTAATTGATTTTAAGGAAACGACGCCTTGGTCCTGGCGGAAGATCAGTGATGGTTGTCAGTTTCGTGGCAGCTAGATTATGCTGAGTTTGGAATTCGTAACAACTATAAAACACTGTTACTATAATCCATTTCGCTATTTTGTGTATGTTGTTACGAATAAATTTATGTTCTTTCTTCTAAAGCTTTTAAACTGTGGTAAAATACCGCATGTACAAATAATAGTCCATCTTGGAAATTCTTCTGAAGAATTATGCAGGTTTCCTCACGATGTTTTCCTTCACCTGTGTTTTGACTTACCTCATACTTGAAGTGCACGGTGGAGCACTGCAGCAGGGTTCCCATCAGCTTATGAGGGTTCCAGGTCACCGAGTCAGCCCTGGAGATAAATGCTATGATTAGATTTCGTTAAAGTTTTAAAAGCTAACATGTTACATGTTACGGGACATGTTCCCCATTTCTTATCTATGTACAGATATTATAATTGAAGTGTCTGTTTGTAATTTCAAATTACCAGTTAGTCATTTACTTCCTATGAAAGTATATTTACGAAGAAAAAACAAATTATCAAATATTTCTCTATTTGTTTATTCCGGCTAATCTCAGAAACGGCTAGACCGATTTAAAAACAACTCGCTCTGGCAGATAGCAGATGTTATAATGAGTAACTTAGGCTACATTTAATCAGAAAAAAAATATGGTGAAACTGCGGGGCACTGCTAGTTATAAATATAGACTGCCTCGTTGGTCGCAAGTGCTACTGCGGTACACGAGGTCCTGGGTACAATCCCCGTGTGGTGCAAAAAAAAGGTTAACATCTCAAATTTCCCAGTAACCGATAGAAAACGGAGTCTGGATTAATGCCCGGTTAATGGCAGGCTCGCCCTCTATTGTATGGGACTTAAACATAACTAGTGAAGTGTGGGGGTACTATAAGTACACCTCTGCCTACCCCTTCGGAGAATACAGGCGTGAATATGTATGCAATATTAATATCGAAACTAGTAGCGATGCTACGGTGCTACGCCGTAGAGCTACGTCAATATTTCGTAGCAGTCAGTTTTTACTCAAAGCGACTACCAGACTTTCAGGATACTTCTATCCAGGGAATATCGGAATTCTGGGTTAAACCAGTCCGCTGGCTTTCTTAGGCTTCTAACTGACCTCTCCTCTTCCTGTAACTCTTGAATAAACGTCAATTGGTAACCTGACCGATTGCTAAGCGTACCTTAAAAGACACGAACGGATTCCATGCGGTCAACCATCCGACTACTGGCCTATAGCGGTGGCAAATATCTTTCTTCGATTAGACTTTTAACAAAGTACTTTCAAATCAGAATGACACAATTACACAGTATTATACATGCTACCGCCAGGTTCGGAAGGTTGCTTTTACTGAGAACAACCTGGCAAGAAATTCAGTAATTACACTTTTCAAAAACACTATAATATCGTAAAAATACAAAATAAGAAATGTAATCCCATGGACACAGTTCCAATGCACAACTGTAGATAAAAATTAACATTAAGTAAGTCTAGTAGTTGTACTTATATCTAAATGCGTAGCTTGAGATGAGCAGCCTCTACATTCATAAATTGACAAAAACAGGAGACTTTTAATGCCGTCTATAAATATATGTTCATGCGCACGAAACTACCAACAAATCTACCCCCAACCCTTATTTAATCAATTTTCCCACAGCAAACATAAGGGGATCGTCCCTGACTTCTGATTTGCATAATTACATGATTGGGTGATAATTTGTTGGTTCGTAATCTAAAGGGTGGGAATACCGTTTGAATTTCTGTCCGACTGGGGACTGTACTACCACTTTAAAGAAGATACCACAAAAATAATGGTACTGTGTGGAGAGTGATCAGTGTCATCCCCAGCAAAGACAAGATGTTCCATTGAGGCGGGTGTCATGTCTGGGGAACACCGGTTCCAACTGTTCTAGTTGGACACTTGTATATATACTGTGTGGAGAGCGAGTGATCAGTGTCATCCCCAGCAAAGACAAGATGTTCCATTGAGGCGGGTGTCATGTCTGGGGAACACCGGCTCCAACTGTTCTAGTTGGACACTTGTATATATACTGTGTGGAGAGCGAGTGATCAGTGTCATCCCCAGCAAAGACAAGATGTTCCATTGAGGCGGGTGTCATGTCTGGGGAACACCGGCTCCAACTGTTCTAGTTGGACACTTGTATATATACTGTGTGGAGAGCGAGTGATCAGTGTCATCCCCAGCAAAGACAAGATGTTCCATTGAGGCGGGTGTCATGTCTGGGGAACACCGGCTCCAACTGTTCTAGTTGGACACTTGTATATATACTGTGTGGAGAGCGAGTGATCAGTGTCATCCCCAGCAAAGACAAGATGTTCCATTGAGGCGGGTGTCATGTCTGGGGAACACCGGCTCCAACTGTTCTAGTTGGACACTTGTATATATACTGTGTGGAGAGCGAGTGATCAGTGTCATCCCCAGCAAAGACAAGATGTTCCATTGAGGCGGGTGTCATGTCTGGGGAACACCGGCTCCAACTGTTCTAGTTGGACACTTGTATATATACTGTGTGGAGAGCGAGTGATCAGTGTCATCCCCAGCAAAGACAAGATGTTCCATTGAGGCGGGTGTCATGTCTGGGGAACACCGGCTCCAACTGTTCTAGTTGGACACTTGTATATATACTGTGTGGAGAGCGAGTGATCAGTGTCATCCCCAGCAAAGACAAGATGTTCCATTGAGGCGGGTGTCATGTCTGGGGAACACCGGCTCCAACTGTTCTAGTTGGACACTTGTATATATACTGTGTGGAGAGCGAGTGATCAGTGTCATCCCCAGCAAAGACAAGATGTTCCATTGAGGCGGGTGTCATGTCTGGGGAACACCGGCTCCAACTGTTCTAGTTGGACACTTGTATATATACTGTGTGGAGAGCGAGTGATCAGTGTCATCCCCAGCAAAGACAAGATGTTCCATTGAGGCGGGTGTCATGTCTGGGGAACACCGGCTCCAACTGTTCTAGTTGGACACTTGTATATATACTGTGTGGAGAGCGAGTGATCAGTGTCATCCCCAGCAAAGACAAGATGTTCCATTGAGGCGGGTGTCATGTCTGGGGAACACCGGCTCCAACTGTTCTAGTTGGACACTTGTATATATACTGTGTGGAGAGCGAGTGATCAGTGTCATCCCCAGCAAAGACAAGATGTTCCATTGAGGCGGGTGTCATGTCTGGGGAACACCGGCTCCAACTGTTCTAGTTGGACACTTGTATATATACTGTGTGGAGAGCGAGTGATCAGTGTCATCCCCAGCAAAGACAAGATGTTCCATTGAGGCGGGTGTCATGTCTGGGGAACACCGGCTCCAACTGTTCTAGTTGGACACTTGTATATATACTGTGTGGAGAGCGAGTGATCAGTGTCATCCCCAGCAAAGACAAGATGTTCCATTGAGGCGGGTGTCATGTCTGGGGAACACCGGCTCCAACTGTTCTAGTTGGACACTTGTATATATACTGTGTGGAGAGCGAGTGATCAGTGTCATCCCCAGCAAAGACAAGATGTTCCATTGAGGCGGGTGTCATGTCTGGGGAACACCGGCTCCAACTGTTCTAGTTGGACACTTGTATACAGGGTGTCGGGAAAAATAGGACAGCTGTTAAAATATGTGATAGGGCATAATTTTAGGAAACAAATAAAATTATACCTTATTTTCGCACATAAGTCAGCTGTAACGTAGAGTTATTCACATGAAATCCAACTACGTTTTTATCTTTTTTGTAGGGGCACTAATAATTCCTGAAATAATCCCATAAAACCATTTTTCTAAATCATTAACCTTCCTCTTAATTTAACGAGTTGAATTACCGCGTACGTAATGTAGGTAAACGCGGCCGCGAGCTTTTCGGCCATAGCCTATAACTACGTTATCGTTGGAACTAGATATTTTACGACTTCAACATTGTGATATATTCATAAAACCCTACAACTTCTAGAAGACAACTGTTCCTTTTTCTCCGATACCCTGTATATACTGTGTGGAGAGCGAGTGATCAGTGTCATCCCCAGCAAAGACAAGATCTTCCATTATGGCGGGTGTCATGGCACTTGTGTATATACTGCAATGTGCTCGAAATTTCTTATAGTGCGATTTAGGTTCTCGAATATTAATTAGTACTCAAACTTTGCAATTGTTAGCGAGTAGCGCCATCTATGTAGCGAGTGGATAAACACTGCTACAGTACCTTTGAATAGTTTTGTGTTCACAAGGTGAGTATGTTTAGTGGATATGAAGAAGAGATTACGAGTCGCTCTGTGAGCAGTGGTTCCACGCCTGTATTCCTTCAGGTGTACCACCCACTTCACCAGCTATATTTAAGTCCCATGTAATAGAGGGCAACCCTATTGCCATTAACCGGCCACTAATACAGACTGCATGCTGATACTGGGGAATTACAGATGGAAAACCCAATAAGATAGCCCGTTATATTATAGTATGCTCACTTTATCCCAGATGGGTCCCCGAAGGGGTAAGCAGAGGTGTTAACACACACTTTTACCGACGTGCTTACGTGACAGGTTCTTCTCTCTCAGACATATGCAGGTTTCCTCACGATGTTTTCCTTCACCGTATAGCTCGTGGTGTGAAATCACTGCACTTAAATTTATTAGAACTCATTGGTAATGAATGACCAATCATTTAGCCACCGCGGCACTTAAATTTTAAATCAATTAGTATTTCAAAACCTTTATTAATACCATTTTAAAACAGTTTTCGTGTCAGCATTCGCACTTAAAACACCCTTATAACCAACAATGGATTTAGAACTTTGCCTCATTCACAAACCTAGCAATTTTCCTTCCCTTTTGTTACATTACAAACAGTTTTTCACTGAGACATGGTCCTATTTGTAATTCATATCACATAGAACTGTGTTTAAGTAAGCCGTGTGCCAAATAGGAGGGTATGCTCTTGAGTTTAGGGGAGGATTTGGTGTGAAAGGGGTGTATGTTAGAATTACATGTTCGCATTTTATCTCCTATTGACTCAGGCGGGAGTTCGCGGGGGATTTAAACTAATCCCATTTTAAAGTGTCAGAGGGTTTTTTTGGATGGAATAAACTTAATCTATCTATACAGATAAATAAAATTGAAGTGTCTGTTTGTAATTCCAAAATAACAGCTGTTTACTAAATGCATATGAGAGTATATACGGTACTGACATAAAAAAAACAATTTTTTATTTTTTTTTCTGTCTGTCTGTCTGTTAGTTCCGGGTAATATCCGAAACGGCTGGACAGATTTTAACGGGACTTTCACTGATACGTAGCAAATATTACAAGGAGTAACTTAGGCTTCTTTTATTTATAAAAAAACATTTAGGGTTCCGCGGAAATAAAACAAAATCTACGCGGGTGAAACCGCAGGGCACAGCTAGTCTATACTAATATTATAAAGAGGAAGATTTGTATGTATGTTTGTAACGAATTGCCTCAAAAAGTACTGGACTGATTTTAGAAATTCTTTCACCATTTGAATGCTACATTATCACTGATTAATATAGGCTATATTTTATCTCCGTACTCGGGTGAAACCGCGTGGCGTCCGCTAGTAAATGATATAGACATATGGAATTAAAACTCTGCACAAGTAGCTCCTGGCAAAGACACGGTATGCAAACATTATATGTAAATCAATTGGTATTGTTTTTACTTTTTAATTATAATTTCTATATAAATATCTGATAAAAATTTCACTATTGTGAATAATTTTAATTGAATTTTATTGTAATTAATCATTATTAACTATGTAATGAAATGTACATGAAGCCAGGTGAGTTTCTTGCCTTCTTGTCAATTCTTCGACACTCATAAGTGCCTCACCAGGGCCTAAACTGAATAAATCATTTTCATTTTCAATCGGGGCGCTGAATACTTTTCGCGTTTATAATAGTCGTCTACAATATAACCCTATTGATAAATGATCAACGGAGCGGAGTGCGGGTTCTATTTTTTACTTGCAGAGGGCTATATTAATTGCGCCATGGGAGTGTAGGTATTTGAGAGGGACAGGGTTCGAGTTTTAAATAAAAAATAGAGTCGTGGTGTCAGTCGTAAAGCCGTTGGTCCCAGTTGACAATTCATCTTTGGCAATCGTTACAGGTCAGTTGGAGGCCTAAGAAAGTCTGCTGAAAGACAACTGGCTTAACCCAGATTACCGTTTTCCCACAAAGGTGGTCACGAAGGTCAGTCAGTTGCTACGTATAAAAATCAGGTGAACAGCTACATCGGGTTGAATCAAGTGCCGCCCCCAACAATGTATGGGATAAGGCCAGGGAGATGATGATATGGTACACGAAGTACCAGGCGCACATAACGGACAAGGAGTTAATAAGTTGATTGCGACTAACATGGAGCCACATCGGGTTGAATCAAGTGCCGACCCCAACAATGTATGGGATAGGGCCAGGGAGATGATGATATGGTACACGAAGTACCAGGCGCACATAACGGACAATGAGTTAATAAGTTGATTGCGACTAACATGGAGCCACATCGGGTTGAATCAAGTGCCGACCCCAACAATGTATGGGATAGGGCCAGGGAGATGATGATATGGTACACGAAGTACCAGGCGCACATAACGGACAATGAGTTAATAAGTTGATTGCGACTAACATGGAGCCACATCGGGTTGAATCAAGTGCCGACCCCAACAATGTATGGGATAAGGCCAGGGAGATGATGGTATGGTACACGAAGTACCAGGCGCACATAACGGACAATGAGTTAATAAGTTGATTGCGACTAACATGGAGCCACATCGGGTTGAATCAAGTGCCGACCCCCCCAACAATGTATGGGATAAGGCCAGGGAGATGATGATATGGTACACGAAGTACCAGGCGCGCATGAATACCCAAGCACCAGCTTTCATATAACAAGGCTCAATTGAGATGTAGTATATTATAAATGTTTCTGCCAAATCCGGCTCTACGATTGACATGTGAACTCCCGGCCTGCTACGACAGCTACGCCGTAGCAGAGTGCTACGAGCTAATCCTTGCTCAGGGTTGGCACTTTACTGTATCGAATTAAATCAAATTTATACAGATTAATAAAATTGAAGTTTGTGCTTGTAATTCCATATTAAACTCTTTTCACTAAATACTTATGAAAGTAGGGACCTATTGTGTTTTTATTTTTTTTCTCCATATTTCTGTCTGTTTGTTCCGGGTAATCTCTAAAATGATTTTTATAGAATTTTCACTGGCATATAGTTGATGTTACAAGGAAATAAAAAAAAGTAGATTAAGTTAATAATTCTTTTGAAAATTCAGCAAAATAAAGCTATTGTGACAAATTGTGCGCTTTGAATTTGTGTGAGAACTCTCACACAAATTCAAAGCGCACAACTCTCACACAAATCAATATTGATAATATCATAATGATTGATAATATACGCTTACAAGAAACAATACAATTTAAATAGAAAAATATAATAAAAGAGTCAGTATACTACAAATATGTGAGTATATTAAATAGAAGTCCCGCGTGCCAACCCTAAGCTGAGTGTCACACGGTCCACTACACGCATCTTGTGCGGGATCAATCCGACAATGCACTAGAGATGTTCACTATATAAGAATATATCGATACACTTTGCCGAAACTATAAAAAAATTCAAATCAAAAAGGGAAACCTAATATTTCCGAATCTAAGACGACGAAGAACTAAGTAGTGGCGATCAGTGTCCCAAGTATAGGTTTTAACATGCTTTTATAACATAAGTTTCTTGACGGTTCGTCTCAGATGGCTAGTTTTCTAACCGGTAGTTAATTTTCCAACGTTCATAAGTGCCTTACTAGGGCCTAAACTGAAAAAATCTATGTATTTTCTTCATTTTGTATGGGAACGTTAAATAGCGCCGCAACCGAGTGTAGGAAGTTATAGAGCAAAACGTAAGCGACGACCAAAGGTGCTAAAACCTGGTGATGGCATATACGTTATTTACGTGTTTAACAAAAAGAAAATCTATATTCCAAGTCGACAAATCGACATTACATTGTCAGTAAATTAAGATGTAAGTTTTTACATTTAAAAAACTTAAAGAGTAACAAGCAATCTCGATGGAGTAAATGTACTTATTACAATAATTTGAACTGGATTCAATACTGCTTCGTAAGCTTATATTTATTCTGTGACGTGGCAAAAGACTTTTATGACCGACTAAACATTTCATCGTCATCGCGTTTATCGATAACATCCCATCCCTAGTCCGTGTGTCGGTATTTAGCGGCCCTTGATTGATGCGGGCGGGATTAGTACTGCGCCCTTAATGGAAACACGGCGTACTTATAGATTTATACTTTAGGAGTGGGCTTAGAGGTACTTAGATTGTGTTTCTATATTTACTTTAAATAATTGCCATTCCCTGAGAGTTAGGCAGGGTGTACTTATAGTACACCTACATTTCACCTGTTATATTTAAGTCCCATGTAATAGAGGGCGAGCCTATTGCCATTAACCCAACACTATGCTATGTAATGAAATGTACATGATGCCAGCTGAGTTTCTTGCCAGTTTTCTCAGAAGGCTAGTTTCCGAACCGGTTGTAATTCTTCGACATTCATAAGTGCCTTACCAGGGCCTGAACTGAATAAATCAATTTAATTTTCACTAATCCAGGCTCCGTTGTGCTACTGGGAAATTACAGATGAAAAACACAATGACGCTCTGCCCGGATTGAACCCAGGACCTCCTGACTAACGAGACAGAGTTGGTCATATTAGTTTGAAAATTCAAAAAAAGGTTTGATATGACTAACTATTGATAAGATGATGATGTGTTTTCCCAAACAACTACAGAATGGGGTTCTTCAAGAAGGTTGTGGAGAGATATTTATTTTATTTTATTTCACAAAATCCACAGCTCTTAATATTTAACATATACATATATTATGGCGTGTATCTTCGAGCCAATGTCAAATTAAATTGAGATTGAAGGACAGAGTGAGTTCAGAACAGGATCGCACGTAGTTACATATCTACAAAATTTACAAGGTCAGCAACGAGTGATGCCCCTGGCATTGCGAGCGACCACATGCTACCATCATGTGGGGCATTTGTTTGCCACCTTTATGGTATAAAAATATATGAAACCAAAACAGAGAAGTCTAGACAGAGTTTTAATACGCACCTTTCGATGCCAGTCAGCCGAGGATGACGATACTTCTTGGAGAACAGCAGACCTCCACCCCAAGCAGCCTGAAGACAAATCATATGTATAATACCATAGGAAAGATCAGCTTAGTACCTCTACCTTACAGAAGATCGCAGCCAAATGACACTGCTCTATTGTAGTGTTGTGTTCACAAGGTGAGTGAGGTTTACAGAGCTGTCTGTAGTACCTCCACCTTACAGAAGATCGCAGCCAAATGACACTGCTCTATTGTAGTGTTGTGTTCACAAGGTGAGTGAGGTTTACAGAGCTGTCTGTAGTACCTCCACCTTACAGAAGATCGCAGCCAAATGACACTGCTCTATTGTAGTGTTGTGTTCACAAGGTGAGTGAGGTTTACAGAGCTGTCTGTAGTACCTCCACCTTACAGAAGATCGCAGCCAAATGACACTGCTCTATTGTAGTGTTGTGTTCACAAGGTGAGTGAGGTTTACAGAGCTGTCTGTAGTACCTCCACCTTACAGAAGATCGCAGCCAAATGACACTGCTCTATTGTAGTGTTGTGTTCACAAGGTGAGTGAGGTTTACAGAGCTGTCTGTAGTACCTCCACCTTACAGAAGATCGCAGCCAAATGACACTGCTCTATTGTAGTGTTGTGTTCACAAGGTGAGTGAGGTTTACAGAGCTGTCTGTAGTACGAACGATCATAAGCTGCAGTAGCTTTAGAAGTGTAGGTGTACTTACATCAACATGCATCCACATGTCATACTTCTGGCAGATGTCAGCGATGTCCGTCAGCGGGTCGAAGGCTCCCAGGACAGTGGTCCCCGAGGTGGCATTCACGAAGAACGGCACCTGCACAAAATAATAGATATTGAAGTCTTTTGAAAAAAAACTTTCGGTCTTTTGAAAAAGAACTTTCGGTCTTTTAATAGAAGAATATTTGATAGAATCGGTCTTTTGAAAAAAAAACACAATCGGTCTACTCAGTCTTTTGAGAAAATTCTTCCTATATTAATCAATGAAAATGTAGCATTCAAATGGTGAAAGAATTTTTAAAATCGGTCCAGTAGTTATTGAGCAAAATAGTCGCTTTCCTCTTAATAATATTAGGATTGAATACTCACATTGCCCCGGTCCTTGTGGTAGCGCACGAGACGCTCCAGCTCCGAGGGTATCATGCGGCCGCGCTCGTCCGAGGGCACGCAGATGCAGTAGTCCGTACCCAGACCACCCACTGAGGCGCACGACTTCACTGAATAGTGGCACTATGGGAGAGATATTAAACAGCTGATAGTTGGAGATGTCAAGAAGCGGAATAAGAAGTACCCGGTGATATATATTGCACGTCAACCTCAGGAGAGCGAGAATCTGCATATTTTGGTTTAGTATTGATTTCAAATTCAAATTCAAAATATCTCTTTCTGTTTTGACTTTTGAAAAAGTACTTTCAAATCGTCATGACGACATAATTATACAGGATTGTACATGCTTCCGCCGGGTTCGGAAAGTGGCTTTTACTGAGAATAACTTGCACGAAACTCAGTTATTATTTTTCTCACAAATATTCTTACTAATAGTAGGTAATTATATACAATGTGTAGCTTGAGATGATCGTAGAACGCAATCTCTGTCATTTTAAAACCTGGGTGAAACCAGTTGTTAGATTTTACTAGACTGACCTGTATCGATTGCCAAAGATGTTAAATTGGCAACCAGGAACAACTGCTTAGCGTGTTTTCCTAGGCACGGGAACTCGGGTGGCCATCCAAATGCCTGAGCTTTAAACGTAAATGGACTTACTTGATCAGAGGTGAACATGACCAGCTGTCCTGAGATGCTGGATAGGCCCTTCTCCTTGTACTGCGGGAACTTGTGGTGGCGCGCAGCCAGGAAAGCGTACAGGTTCGATACGGATCCACCTGGGGAAAACAGGGGTTCATAAGGAGAATGCCTATGGTATTATGTTATTCTATGCATAATGTTAAATAAACCATTAGTATCCAATTGGATGTGATTTACGGTGAAGGAAAACTTCGTGAGGAAACCTGAATATGTCTGAAAAATTAAAAGACGTATGTATATTAGCTGAGATGGCAATAGACTCACCATCTATCACGTTGGCACTTAATTGTCTTCGGTGAAAAGTGTTGGCGTGAGCGGTCTGGAGCACAAACTCTTCAAAATTATCTTTAAATTTCTTTAGATTTTTAACAAAGTACTTTCAAATCGTCAGATTGACACGATTACACAGGATTATACATGCTACCGCCAGATTCGGAAGGTTACTTTTACTGAGAAGAACCTGGCAGGGAACTCAGTCATTACTTTTATCATTTCGTCTTCTTATGTAGCTTGAGATGAGCAGCCCCCACAAGCAGCACCTGGTCACAAGTATGACGAGAATGCCAGCCATCGCCCTCTTCAACTATTATAGAGGGAACCCGTCACCCAGAGGTACTGAAAGTCCTTACCAGGAGCCAGAATGGAGTCCCCACCGCTCCACCCAATCATGGTCCTCATCTTCTCCAACACCACGTTTTCCATGAGGATGAAGACAGGTGCGATCTCATAGGTGAACATGTTGGTGTTAGCTGCTGCAGTCAGCCACTCGCCTGCCAGGGAGATGATGTCCAGCCCGCACGAGAGCTGGTTGAAGAAGTGAGGGTGGCCTGGGGAGAGGACGATTTTATTAAAAGAAGCATTTGGAAGATAAATATAGACTCATCATCTGTCACGTGGCACTTAATTATCCTTGGTGAAAAGGAGGTGTTGTTACAACACCTCTGCCTACCCCTACGGGTAATACAGGCGTGTGCTTATATAGGTATGTATGTATGCATTTGGAAAATCTAAATTTGCTTTTTTGATGTGACTATTTATATTTCACACATTATGTGTGTTCGACACATAATATATTTACCTAGAAAATGGAAAATGCTTTTTATGATACCTGTTGTGTGTCAATAATTGATGCTGGCCATATGAACCATAAAGAAATAAATACAAGGTATTACAGTTTTCAGAATTTAATTTCATAACATAAATAATGAATGTCTTGTGTTCCACATATGATCCAATAACCATCGAACCTTTAGTAACCTCTAACTACACTTTACCACACTAATATATAGTAACGTATAAAGATGAAAAAATTAAAAACACGTTTAGGGATTTTTTATTTTATTTTTAAACTTGCTGTGCGCCACGGTTTCACCCGCGTAGATTTAGTTTCATCCCTATTGTCGCGGAACCCTAATATTTGTAATAAATAAAAGTAGCCTAAGTTACTCCTTGAAACATCAGCTACCTGCCAGTGAAAGTCCCGTTAAAATCGGTTCAGCCGTTTCAGAGATTACCCGCAACAATCAGACAGATAGAGAAAAAATTTAAAACTTGGTTTTTTAGTGTCAGTAGCGTGTATACTTTCATATGCATTTAGTAAAAAGCTGTTATTTTGGAATTACAAACAGACACTTCAATTTTATTTATAGATATATAATATGTACCTCTAGTTGATGTTTTGTGACAAAAATGTGCCCCAAAAAAGTGTAAACCTTAACTGAATACTAATTATAATAAATCAGCGTTTTCTAGAGTCGGTTAAAATTCCTCTGCAGCCAGCAATTAACCTTGTCACGTGTAATAGCATTGTAATCCCACAGCTGGGCTCTGGGAAGTCAGGTGTGGCCCTAAGCTGGTCTAATCCTGAGGGGAGAGCACCATTTTGCATTGCATTTGTGTGAGTGTAAAATAAAGTAGTAATTTTGATTGTTCTATCTATAGAGATAAATCAAATTGTGTGTATGTTTGTGATTGCAAATTAACAGCTTTTCGCTAAATGCAACAATAATAAATGATTTACGGTGAAGGAAAACACCGTGAAGAAACCTGCATATTTCTGAGAAGCAATTCAAAGACGTTTGTATCACTATACAAGAGGCGGCGATTGACTCACCATCTGTCACGTTGGCACTTAATCAACTTGTGTGAAAAGTGTGTATCACAACACCGCTGCCTACCCCTTCGGGGAATACAGGCGTGAGCATATGTATAAATATTTTTTAATTTTTTCTGGCTGTCCATTTGTTACGGCTAATCTCTGAAACGACTGGACTGATTTAATAAAACTTTTTACTGGCAGATAGCTGATGTTATAAGGAGATGAAAGTTTAGACTTTTTTTATTTAAAAAATGTTACGATTTCGCGTAATTAAGACACCCACGAAATTAAGTCTATGCGGGTAAAACCGCGGGCATGGTTAGTTCAATATATACACGCAGTGATTTTTAAGAACCTTTGGATGAAAAGTATCAATATACGAAATTTTAACAAAATCGCTTTAGCCATGTAAATGCTACAGAATATAAAGTTTTCACGAAAAGTCATTGGTGCTGCAGGTCGCTGGGATTCAAACTTGCGTCGGTTGTTTAGCAGACGACTGCTTAAACCCCACGGCCACGACTCACAGACTAAAATATCGTGTTAGTATGGATTTAATGATCGTGCTTTAAGATCAAAGTTTTGATGATGAACCTACTTAAATGAAAACGTTGTAAATAGTATTAATTAGCCACTATTTGTGTTGGTATGTTGAAGGGGTGTGATAAACACTCTCCAGGGAGGGTGGGTTGTCAAATAGGGGTTGTAATGCTCTCTGTGGGGACGGTGATGTTGGATTGACAGTCTGTGCAAATAAAGTAAAAGATTTTTGAAATAATATTTGCTGAATTTCTTGCCGAGTTCTCAGCAAAAGCAACCTTCCCAACCCGGTGGTAACATTTATAATACTGTATAAAAAAACTGTGTCTCGAAATTTATTTCTCATACATAGAAAAATGCGACGCAGCATTAATTATAATCTATACAGATAAATCAAATTGAAGTGTCTGTTTGTAATTCCAAAATTACAGCTTAACACCAAATGCATATGAAAGTATACACGTTACTGTCTGTCTGTCTGTTTGTTCCGAGTAATCTCTGAAACGGCTGGACGGATTTTAACGGGACTTTCACTGGTAGGTAGCTGATGTTTCAAGGAGTAACTTAGGCTACTTTTATTTATCAAAAATATTAGGGTACCGCGACAATAAGGATGAAAAAAAAAAAGCACAGCTAGTTTTTCATAAAATCCTATCTTCAAAGAGTATATGAAAGAAGCCAGCTTCTAAAACACTATAGTTCCTTTCCCCTCCCCGCAATAGTCTGATAAAAAACCGTTATCGGAAGTCAGTAAAAACCCCAATTTCCGCACATCCCAGCCCCTCATATACCAGCCCATCATAGCGGGACACCTTATCGGACGCCGTTGAGGAGCTGATAAAATATTAAATCACATAACGAAGGGGCTATTTAATTTATCGCGGGGTGTGAACGGACAGACAGATTGAAAATAACTGTTAAAAAACGCTTCGATGTGATGGCATTTGAGCTTTTATTCTATTACTAGCTGTTCCCCGCGGTTTCACCCGCGTAGATTTAGTTTCATCCTTATTGTCGCGGTACCATAATATTTTTGATAAATAAAAGTAGCCTCAGTTACTCCTTGATACATCAGCTACCTGCCAGTGAAAGTCCCGTTAAAATCCGTCCAGCCATTTCAGAGATTACCCGGAACAAACAGACAGACAGACAGACGGACAGACAGAGAAAAATTTTAAAACTTGGTTTTTTAGTGTCAGTAGCGTGTATTTAGTGAAAATTCATATGCATTTAGTGAAAAGCTGATATTTAGGAATTACAAACAGATTTTATATATCTGTATGTATAAATGTGTTTTAAGAAACGGTATTTATTATGCAAAAAGTAGATTTACAATAAGTATTACATCTTTATCAGGTACCTATGGTGTAAACTTTGCTTAGTTCGTCTGAACAATGATTGATATTGTGTCAATGAAATGTACATGATGCCAGTTGAGTTTCTTGCCGGTTCTTCTCAGAAGGCTAGTTTCTAAACCGGTGGTAAATTCTCGACGTTCATAAGCGCCTTACCAGGGCCTAAACTGAATAAATATTTTTCATTTTCATTTTCAATGCTTATCTAAATACGAAAAAGGTCGCCGAAGGGGTAGACAGAGGTGTTACAACATCCACTTTTCACCGAAACTTAGTCAAAGTCAAAAAAATATTATATTAAATACTTTCAAATCGTTAGTTTGTTGTCAAATTATTAATCACCATTTCAGCCATACGTCTTTGAAATTCGTCAGCTCATGTAGCGCTGGGTTTTGAACTTACGCTTGCGTAGCAGGCGATATACAAACCAGTCGTCCGTTACGATTCTTATTATTAAGAAACTATAAACGCTGTATAATGGTGGAAAACTATACTATATATAATACTATCCGTTGTGTGATCGGAAACAATCGGCCAGTGTAATGGCGCGCGCTATTGCTTCCTGTCGCATCGAAATGGGGAAGATTTTGTTACGTCGTCATTTCGCGAAATGAAAGAAATAGAAAGTGCTGATTCTCTCGGCAATGATGGATAAATTTTCTCAAATATGTCATATTACTGTCTATCGTGCCTGTGTAAGAACCCAATGGCGCCATGAGATATCATCTGGGATGTCAAAGCATGACGAAGCCTGGCTCGACAGAATTAAGCAGAAAAGGCTTCGAACAACCGGCACTGCTCCGTCCTCAGATTCTCGGTTCACTTGCGACAGATGTGGCAAGAGATGCCGTGCTGCCATTGGACTGCTGAGCCACAGGAGAAGATGTATGAGATAGGACACAGCACTGCAACAATCATCTGACAAGATGAAGTGGCCTATGATGATGATGATGATGATGGTTTGTCTGTTTGTTACGGCTAATCTCTAACGGCTTGACCGATTTTAACGGGTAGCTGATATTTCACGGAGTAACTTAGGCTACTTTTATTTATAAAAAATATTAGGGTTCCGCGACAATAAGGATGAAACTAAATCTACGCGGGTGAAACCGCGGGGCACAGCTAGTTTTGGATATATTGGTTTTATTGGGTACTAGCTGTGCCCCGCAGTCCCGCTTCATGTCGCGGAACCCTAATATTTTTAATAATAAAAGTAGCCTAAGTTACTCCTTGAAACATCAGATACCTACCAGTGAAATTCCCGTTAAAATCCGTCCAGCCGTTTCGGAGATTACCCGGAACAAACAGACAGACAGAGAAAAATTTTAAAACTTGGTTTTTTTGTGTCAGTATCGTGTATACTTTCATATGCATTTAGTAAAAAGCTGTTATTTTGGAATTACAAACAGACACTTCAATTTTATTTACCTGTATAGATAAAGATGTATAGATAAACAAATCGAAGCTCAACTCTATGTTCATAAAAACTAATTGATAGCAGTTTAGAAAAAAAACCAACATACAAAAATTGCATGGAAAAGATGACTTCAAAAACTATTGAAAGAATAGTTGATGCAACGTACCCTTGTGATAAAAACATGTCAGAACTCAGATAGCGTCAACAATAGCCTCCCCCAGCCCTCGAGACACGAGTGTAGTGGCGATTATGTCACATACACTCATAGCCCGATAACATATAAAAGGGATCTCAAGGGATCCACAAACACTTATACTGGACGGTATTCGCGTGGTAAACCTGACTGCTATCTTAAAGGTCGTAAGTTCGACCGCCGCTTCATAATTCTGACTTATGTTATTCTAGCGGACGTCACGCAGTTTCATCTCCGTAGTTCCCATTCCCGTGGGAGTACGGAGATAAAATATAGCCTATATTAATCAGTGATAATGTAGCATTCAAATGGTGAAAGAATTTTTTAAATCGGTAAAGTACTTTTTAAGGCAATTCGTTACAAACATACATACAAACCATTCTTCCATTTCTTCTTTATAATATTAGTCTAGTATACTCACGCCTGTATTCCCTGAAGAGGTAGGTAGAGGTGTTGTAACTTGTAATAACAACACCCACTTTTCACACAAGATGATTAAGGTGAGTTCATCGCTGTCTCAGCCACCATACATACGTGTTTCAATTACTTCTCAGACGCAATATGCAAGTTTCCTCACGATGTTTTCCTTCAACGTAAAGCAAGTTTTTAGAAAACTTCATTGATATAGGCCCCGATGGGATTCAAACTTGCGTCACTTGCGTAGCAGGCTACTGCACAAACCCTACGGCTTATATTTATTCTGTGCTAAAACCTATATACTAGTATCACTGAAATTAATAAACAAATTCATAAATTAAATTCCGGCGACCACGCGTCGCTATTGCGAAGTCACGAAGCCACGCGGCGCTAATGACGCCTATTCATTTATAAGTGAGTTTAGTTAGTTCGGAGTTGTATTAGTCACTTGTGGTGTTGATTGGGTGTGAATTGAGTGGATTAAGGTTGGTGTATTGAATCAAATGTGGTTGGAATAATATAAGGGTATTTCAAGTAGCTTGGCGAAACCAGCCTTCCGAATCTGGTAGTATGTATAATCTTTATATATAATAATGAATCCCCATTTCCCTTGATCACGGCATCACGCGTAAACGGCTGAATGGATTTTAACGGGACTTTCACTGGCAGATAGCTAATGTTTCAAGGAGTGTTTTATTCTAATTTTTTTTTAGAAAACAGCATGAAACTAAATCTACACGGATGAAACCGCGGAGCACAGCTAGTCCTGTATAATTATGTCGTTCTGACGATTTGTAAGCACTTTGGTATAAGTCTAATAATGATGAGTTTTGAGCTTTTTTTTTGCTCATCTGATTGACTGTCGTAAGCAGCGCAAATTTATTCGTATTAAGTTGAAAAATAAGTACATACAAAAGCCTGTCAGGTGGCAAAAAAAGTACATTTTGGTTTGTTAAATTCGGGTGCTAGTGGTCAGACCACCACACACTCCACCATGACCGAATGTTCTCGCAACGCTTGCAATAGAGCCAAGTGGATGCGTATTGCTAGAGACACCACTCAATAATATACAGGGTGTCGGAGAAAAAGGAACAGTTGTCTTCTAGAAGTTGTAGGGTTTTATGAATATATCAATATGTCGAAGTTGTAAAATATCTAGCTCCAACGATAACGTAGTTATAGGCAATGGCCGAAGAGCTCGCGGCCTTACGTGAACGCGTTAACCTACATTACGTACGTGGTTACGCGGTTTTTAAATTAAGGAGAGGGTTAATGGTTTCGAAAATGGTTTCATGGGATTATTTCAGGATTTATTAGAAGGAGAAAAAAAGTAAAAACGATGTTAGATTTCACGTGAATAACGCTACGTTACAGTTGATTTTTATGCGAAAATAAGGTCTTGATATGGTCAACTTTGAACGTCAATTATTCGAAAAAGGAAGAAGATATTTTTGTCATAATAATTTAAATTGCTTCCTTAAATTATACCCTATCACATATTTTAAGAGCTGTCCCGATTTCCACGACTCCTGTATAGTATATAGCATTTCAACTGATTTCGCACAGATAAATTAAAATGTCGAAATAACGTAAGATTAAAAAAAACCGCTGCTATTTTCGTAAAAATATCATCCCAACCCCTCATTTGATCCGCAATTGGGACCCTAAAGCCCACAAAGCCGAGTAGTCTATAAAATCAATCCATAACAGGGGTCTAATCTAAATTCCGTGGACGGGGGATGATCCATCAAACTATGTTAATACGGACTTGAATACACCGGAGGGCGGAGAATATGCTACTACAATAATGTGACTATATTATAATCTAAGCTATAAAGAGGAAGGATTTGATTGTTTTTTTGTTTGTTTGCATTGAATAGGCTCCGAAACTACTTGACCGATCTTGAAAATTCTTTCAGCAATGAATAGCTACATTATCAGCGAGTAGCATGGGCTATATTTTATCCCCGTACTCTCACGGGAACGGGAACTACGCGGGTGAAACCGCGTCACGACCGCTAGTATAAATTATCTATACAGATAAATAAAATTGAAGTGTCTGTTTTGTGATTCTAAATTATCAGGTTTTCATTAAATGCATATATGAAAGCATATACGGGACCTACATCAAACACACCTATTTTTTTTCTCTGTCTGTCCGTCTGTTTTGTTGCGGCTAATCTCCGAAACGGCTGGATCGATTTTAACAGGACTTTCGCGGGCAGATAGCTGAATTACAATGGTAACTAAGGGTTGGTACTTTTAATTAAAAAACCTGAAATGAAACCTGTATATGTCTGAGAAGTACTACAAAGACGTGTGTAGAGTGCCTGAGACGACGATAGATTCACCATTTGTCACGTTGGCACTTAATCATGTTCGGTAAAAAGTTGCTCTTCGGGGAATACAGGCGTGAGTATATATATTTAATCAATAGGGATTTTTTGAATGCATTTTTCAGCAAGTGCAGATTTACTGAAACTATTTTCATGATATTTTTTCAAAAAATATCAACCAGTCAAATCGTTTATTTTTATAGATTTTATGTCTCAAAAATTGTTCCATCTCATGTCCACCCTACACAGCCAGCTAATCCAATGATTTGCGTGCTATTACAGGGTGCTCATGTAAATCAAGCGGGTTTTATAACACCCTGTGCTATTTATTGTTTTTATAACCGAAGGGGAGTGGGGATTTGGGATTTTCATTATTTTGAAATGTACTCACAATCCACTGAGGTCTATGCCCCAAGTGTTGACGATATCGCCTGCGTATCCTCATGTTTGGCCAAGAGTATACGTCATTTACTTACTTTACCGATACTCTTCTTAACTGCATGTTGTCAATCCTATTCCCTGAAGGGGTAGGCAGAGGTGTTGTAATAACAACACCCACTTTTCACACAAGATGATTAAGTGTGTGTCAACGTGACAATGGTGAGTCCATCACCGTCTCAGGCACTAAACATACGTGTTTGAATTACATCTTAGACATACAGGTTTCCTCACGATGTTTTCCTTCACCGTAAAGCACGTGGTGTGATATCACTGCACATAAGTTCTTAGAAAAACTCATTGTTACAGGCCGCGCTGGGATTGGAACTTGCGTCGCTTGCGTAGCAGGTGACTCAAACCCTTACATTTTGTGTAAATCACGCCTTTTTTGGAATTTAATCACTATACCCCCAAGACACTGATACACTCAAGTTGAAAGAATTAATAGATTCAGCTTGACCAACAAATCTGGTGAGGTTTCTAGAAAAAGAGCGTTGGTTTTAATCATATGAAATTAATACATAATACATAGAGGATAACGTTAACTTTCGTATCCTTAAACTCGTCACTCTACGATGACTACGACTCTGAGAAACCTTAGTGAATAACGCGGCTGATGTCAGAATGGCTGGTCAATCCTTTTACGACCTCTTGACCGGCGTTCTTAACGAAATTAACCGGGCACTGATCACTGCGAAATACTAGGAAATAATTTTTGAAGGGTACGAAGATTGTTTTCTAGCCTACAAAAGCATTCAGTGTCATATTGCGAAGGGCAGCCTGCTACTGCGACCTCGTCCAACGCGAGGGGTGTCCACCGAGGCGTGGTAATCGTTTGTTAAAACCTCTGCTTCTGATGGATTGAACTCCTGTCTGGCTTCAATTGTTCTCTGCTATCATTATGGAAATGCATATCAAGTATTTTCGTTTATGACGAGAGAACAGTGAGATTTTCTATTCTAGTCTAGACTTTTTACGTCAACGTTTTTCGCAGAGAGCATCGGTTCAGGCACTATACATACGTCTTTGAATTACTTCTCAGACATATGCAGGTTGGGTTCCTCACGATGTTTTCCTAGCACTTTAAAAAACTCGGTACAAACCCTGCTAGGATTCGAACTTGGGTCGCTTGCGTTGCAGGTGACAACTCAAAGCCGACAGCCACCACGACTCTTATAGACACATAGTGTTAAAGGCGTAAGTATGCTTAGTGTCCGAAACGGCGATGGACTCACCATCTGTCACGTTAACCCTTCTGGTAAGGCGTAAATATTGAAAATTATAAAGCATTACTTTTATCTATGGCAAGATTCTTTATTCAAAGCTAGCCATTCGTACACAGGCATTGGTGCGTGAAACCCGAAGATTGCCGAGCGTTTCCGACGCCGTCCGAGTGGCAAACAATTCAATTATCCTGACAAATGGCGCGCAATGATCGTCGTGTTAGTAACACTCGCGCGAGCGGAATTATAACTTTGAACCATGATCGTAGCTTGTATTAAATATACTAGATATCCCCCTGACTTTGCACGACTTTTATTTTACATTATTATGAATCCAGAAACAACATTTTCATACAAAGACTAACGTACTTGGCAGTGAAAAAAGGAAACCTTTCTCGATCAATTTGTTGGATCCGTCTGTCTGAGAAGATCTTTTTCTCATAAATCAATGAATTTAAATACTTATGTTCTCAATGACTTGGAGTCGAGAATAGAATGTAAAGAAAAAGCTGAAAACCAAGAAAAAGTCACAAGACTAAAATTATTACTGTTGTTGCGATATAAAATTTTTGCTTTTTACGAGATACAATCAGGCAAAAGACTCACCAGTTTTCACTTGGTGTTTGAGCGTGGTCTTACAGTCCTCCAGGAGTTGCTTCAGAGGCAGTGGCTCATCAGGCAGGTGCAGGTCCAGCAGCTTCTGCATCTCTTCCGGCATTTTGAACTCTAAGATCTGAGGACAACATTCCATTTTCATTTGTAGCAGTGCTTCTTCCCTCGATACATAGATGGCGCTACTCCCTATTAATTGAAACGTTTAAGTACCTAAATCGCGCAATAAGAGTTTTCAAGCGCAGGTATATATACAACTAGAACAGTTGGAGCCGGTGTTCCCCAGACATGACACCCGCCTCAATGGAAGAACTTGTCTTTGCTGGGGAGGACACTGATCGTGAGCTCTTCTCCCCACAAATTAATCCAGAATTTTCGGAACATTGCAGCCAAATGACACTGCTCTATTGTAGTGTTGTGTTCACAAGGTGAGTGAGGTTTACAGAGCTGTCTGTAGTACCTCCACGTTACAGAAGATCGCAGCCAAATGACACTGCTCTATTGTAGTGTTGTGTTCACAAGGTGAGTGAGGCTTACAGAGCTGTCTGTAGTACCTCCACCTTACAGAAGATCGCAGCCAAATGACACTGCTCTATTGTAGTGTTGTGTTCACAAGGTGAGTGAGGCTTACAGAGCTGTCTGTAGTACCTCCACCTTACAGAAGATCGCAGCCAAATGACACTGCTCTATTGTAGTGTTGTGTTCACAAGGTGAATGAGGTTTACAGAGCTGTCTGTAGTACCTTAAAGGTGAAGTACTACAGACGGAAAATTTAGTCTTGGTTTAAGCTGGAATCATACCTTCTCGTTCCGGTCGTTGACTTGCTGTACGTAATCCAGCAGTACGTCCAGGACCCGAGCCAGGAACTCCCTGGTCTGGGTGTTGGCATCCTCGCGGTATGGCAGGATGGCTGGGACAAGATAACTTCATTATTGGAATAAACTACTTATTTTTGGTATTTACAGAGATTCTTCTCAGTAAAAGCAACATTCCGAACCTGGCGGTAGCATGTACATATAGTCCTGTACCCTTATCACAAGTTTGCAACCGTAAACCACGTGGTGTGACATCACTGCACTTAATCTTAGAAAAAATCATTGGTAGGATTTGAACTTGCATCCTACACTACTCAACTCTAAGTCTTCGGCCAAAGGGCGGTGATTGAAGGTAGTATCACCCCCTGAGTGTTTTTAATTCCTTCTCCAGTCAAAAGGCCAAGTAATCCTTCACATAAACAAAACCTGACTGATTCTCCAACAATAGCATCTCTCATACAATAGGTACCCTACCCGGTACTAACAAGAACAAAAGACATTTCAAACCTTAAGTCTAAAGTTTTAGATCCTAAAATCGCATAAACAAGGCTTTTATATCTGCAAAGGAAATATTGCATACTGGTATTGAAAATCAAAACGTGATGTAAATACGTACCAAAAAAGATTTTGCATTCGTTTGAAACTCTGTTGAGCTTAATGTTTATAAGAATAAGGTTGATTATCGAATGGTGAATGGTTTTCGGGGATATTTGGGTCCCCTTAGTAATAAAAGCACGAATCAAAAGCATCTGTGACGCAATGTGAGATTTATTAAAGTTTTGAAAAATATAGGATAAAAACAGATGGTACTATTAATATGTATAGATCCCGTCAAGGGTTTTGAGCGCTGGCTTTTAATGCGCAGTAGTCATTTTATGTGACTACTACATGTGCTCCGCGGTTTCGCCCGCGTAGACTGGATTTCATGGGTGACCTGCGGAACCCTGTTTTTTTAATATAATTAACTAACAAAATAACTTAAACCGCCTTCATAAAGAGTAAAATAAAATCTATACAGATAAATAAAATTTAAATGTCTGTTTGTAATTCCAAAATAACAGCTTTTCACTAAATGCATGTGAAAGTATACACGATACTGACACTAAAAAACAATTTTAAAAAATTTTCTCTTTGTGTCTGTCCGTCTGTCTGTCTGTCGGTTTGCTCCGGGTAATCTCTGAAACGGCTGGACCGATTCTAACGGGACTTTCACTGGCAGGTAGCTGATGTTTCAAGGAGTAACTTAGGCTATTTTATTTATTAAAAATGTTAGGGTTCCGCGACAATAAGGATGAAACTAAATCTACGCGGGTGAAACCGCGGGGCACGGCTAGTTTAATAAACATTTAATGTATTTAATTGGTAGAAAACAAAACAATTTACACAAAAAAACAAATATAGAAAATTTAAAACCAAAAAAAAATATCCGAACCCTCTCGCCGCACTAGGGGGCCGGGAGGACCCGACTGCACATTTCTGGAATTTCACTTACAACGAACCCTCGCGATTAGTTACACGCCGACGTGCGGGACAAACAAACACAGCTGCAGTTTAGGGTTAGATTAGGGGTTTTAATTAAAAATTCCTTGCATTTGGTTCCTGGGGATTATTTTTGGCTCAGTTGTTAAACTGGAGATAAATTGTGTCTGACGTCTGTTTCAAATTTATTTTAGCTTTTAGGTTTATTCTACTTAATTTGTTATTTTTCCAATGTCCCATACCTTAGGATATGAGATAGGAGAGTTTTTTTTAAACAAATTATAGTTATATATTACGTATAATTTTTTTTACGATTTTTTGTCTTAGAATGATTTATTCGAATGTGTGAAATCGAATGATATTCACTTAACCATTGAAAGTCTTGTATTTTTATTTTATGCTACTAAAACTATTTTCAGTAATTGTCATTTTTCATTCGATATTTAGGTTTATAGCTTTTTTAGTACTTCGTAAGTACGTGTTAGTTTGCAAGTAAATTAAATCGATATAACATTAAGCAAAGAAAAAACAATACCACTTCAATATGTACAGTTTATCATTGTAAATCCCGCATCTTAACCATTAAATGCTCCTCATTTTTCGAAAGGCATTAAACGCGGGATCCGTCTAGTAACGGCCACGATTGATAGAGTGGGGTTTAGCCGGGATTTAGACGCGGTAATAGAAAGTTTTATCTCCTTTCCGAAATGTAGGGTGGAGATGAAATTATTTTTAAGTAAAAAAATATATATATTATGTTTCTATTAAATTTATTATTATTTAAAAACTTCCTGCATTACATTAAATACACAGGCGGACTTAATGCCATAGGCTTTCTCTACCAGTCAACCTTTGGATGATGCAGAGAAACTAGCTGTACCCCGCGGTTTCACCCGCGTAGATTTAGTTTCATCCTTATTGTCGGGGAACCCTAATGTTTTTGATAAATAAAAGTAGCCTAAGTTACTCCTTGAAACATCAGCTACCTACCAGTGAAAGTCCCGTTAAAATCCGTCCAGCCGTTTCAGAGATTACCCGGAACAAACAGATAGACAGACAGACAGACAGACAGACAGACAGACAGACGGACAGAGAGAAAAAATTTAAAACTTGGTTTTTTAGTGTCAGTAGCGTGTGTACTTTCATATGCATTTAGTAAAAAGCTGTAATTTTGGAATTACAAACAGACACTTCAATTTTATTTATCTGTATAGATAATTTAAACACCTCCTGCATTATACGAGTATTATATGCACAGGCGAACTAAATGCTATAGGCATTCTCAACCAGTCAACCTTTGGGTGATGCAGAGACAGACATGGCAGGTGTTAACTATAATTTATTTTTAAATAAAATATTACCAACATTGGTTTCTTGTTATCATCGGTTTCTGGGACATCGATGACCATTTCAGTCAAGACTTAAAAGATTATATACAATATTTTTTGAGTTGTTTATATTCAGTTATAATACTTAATATATTTTATTCCATCTTAAATTTTAATGATGACTAGCTGTGCCCCGCAGTTTCACCCGCGTAGTTTTTAATTTCATGGTTGCCCGAATATCCCTAATCTTTTTAAAACATCTAAGTAGCCTAAGTTACCCCTTCTAACATCAGCTATCCGTCAGTGAAAGTCCCGTCAAAATCCGTTCAGCCGTTTCAGAGATTACCCGGAACAAACAGACAGACAGACAGACAGACAGAGAAAAATCTTAAAAATTGTTTTTTCTGTGTCAGTACCTTGTATACTTTCATATGCATTTAGTGAAAAACTGTTATTTTGCAGTTATAAACAGACACTCCAATTTTATTTATCTGTATAGATTTGTGACTGTCTATTTTTACACAATTCCTAATTAACGCACCCAATTACAGCGAATAATAAAAGAAAAATAGGAAAAACACTCCATTGTCCCTCATTCGTAGCTATATCTTCACAAACGAGGGATCCCGCGAAAAGCCCGGTCATTACGGCGCGGGATCAACTTGTCGGGCCGATGGAGCCCCGCGTGCAGTCGGAGGGTTGAGTTCCATATTGCGCAATTGATACGTCATTGTCGGAAATAGAATATATTTTTCATTTTTGACTCCAGTAGGCTACTTCTCGTAATGAAAACTGTTACGATATCGACAGCGTTTTTTCGTTTCCGTCAGTCGGCGTCAATTCTAAGGTCGTTCGGTCGAAGTGTCGTAGAAGCGTATTCACGTACTTAAATTTAATTGTGCTTCAATCGTTTTAAATAATGTTTAAAATTACTTGGTAGGAAATAGGATGATGGTACTGGCAGCAAATCATTGACTAATAGATTAGGTGCGTTCCGATTTTAGTATTTCGTTGTAGATGTAGTCCTATCGAAGCGCGTTCGGAAAACACGTGAATACCAAATCTCGATAGGACTGCAATCGAACGAGGTTGGAACTTCAACGATATTTGAATTTAACGTTTTTACGAGAATTACCCCATGCCCCAAGTTCTAAATTATAAAAGTAGTCGCCAACTTTATTAGCTGTTGATCAGTTATGTGCGCCTGGTACTTCATGTACCATCCTATACAATTTCTGCGGTTCTGCGCCCAGTCTCACCTCGCTAAAGTAAAATTCTCTTCTCTTGCGCTAATAGAAACGATACAAAATGTATGATTTGACATAAATCAGCCATGTGACATATGTCATTCCCATACCTTTTGTATCGCTTATTTGAGAGAAGGATACATTTTACTTTGTCCTTTGACCGTCGCAGTTCCCGTTCCCGTGGGAGTACGGATATAAGCCTATATTAATCATTGATAATGTAGCATTCAAATTGTGAAAGAAATTTTAAAATCGGTCTAGTACTTTTTGAGCTAATTCGTTACAAACATACATACAAACCTTTCCTCTTTATAATATTAGACAGAAGTAAGCGTAGAAGAGTGGCAATTTCAATGTTAACCTATTTAAATACTGTCCACGAGTTAACTTCACTGATTAATAAGATCCTAGAAGCCGTGTGGGCCCCTAAAATACAAATACCACTGCTAATATAAACTCATAACTCAATGCAAAGTCCCCGTAATGCCAAAGACAAATAACCGCAATCCTGGCAGTGCGTAATCGTAAATAAAAAGAAAACAATCAAGTGTCTATGGGCGATGGGGTAACCAACGAGTCGGGGCCGCGGTAAGCCCGGTCATATTTTACTCTGGCAAAGATTAAACAATGCAGAAAGATAGAAAGGTAACCTTTTTTACGCTTTTTTACAAAAATGTACATTCATTTCTAATTTACAATATTCTTTATCCAAATTTATGAAATTTTATTTTCTGATTTTAAGTTGGATTTTTTATGAAAGCGTGTTTTTTTAGTTTTTTTAAACTATTATTTTAATAAAGGCTGTCTGTCCGTCTTTATATTTGTCTGCCTGTCTGTCTGTTTGTTCCGGGTAATCTCTGAAACGGCTGGACCGATTTTAACGGGACATTCACTATCAGGTAGCTGATGTTTCAAGGAACTTATGTAACTTAGGCTACTATTATTTATTAAAAATATTAGGGTTCCACGATGAAGCATGAAAGTAAAACTACGCGGGGAAAAGCTAGAGAAACAATAAAAATGATGAAGTATGCTTCGTTCTGCAAGCAACATACTCTTTGCCCCCAACCCTCAAAACGTGGGGTGGCTACTCTCGGCATGCAGTGTTACAGTAAGTAATTTTACATTACATTTACTTGAATCATCCTCTCCGGCGGATCTGTTTAACTTTGTATTTGCACACATTTGAGGGCGACAAGTTCTTCGCTAGCCTTTTAATGCAACCAAGAGGGGGTTGAGGCTTTGGGGCCAAATGCGAAAGTCCTTTATAAGAAGCTCTCAAAATGCCTGGTTGACGCCTCTGGTGACCGCCGAGCTGGTTCTTACCTCGGTCAGAGGATTAGTTTAGCAATCCAGTAAGGTAACGCAAGCTGCGTTACCTCACTGGATTGCTAAACTGGGCACCAGTCTCGCAGACACTAATTTAAATTCTGTGTTTTATTTTTCTTTTTAGTTCTATTGTACTAGCTTTAAGTTGGTTTAAAAAAATAGATTATATATAGAGAGCAATATTCATCGTTTTGAAGGTCAGATGTCAATCGCTTCGTATAAAAATCCGGTGATCAGTCAGATCGGAATCAAGAGCCGACCCCAACAATGTATGGGATAAGGCCAGGGAGATGATGATATGGTACACGAAGTACCAGGCGCACATAACGGACAAGGAGTCAATAAGTTGATTGCGACTAACATGCAGCCACATCGGGTTGAATCAAGTGCCGACCCCAACAATATATGGGATAATGCCAGCGAGATCATGCACGAAAATGATGATATTGTGCGAAATTTTAAAGTCAGGAAGCAAAAACCTTATCAACAACCCGCCTTACAACACTACACCTAACACCACATAATTTCCTGTACCGAAACTACCCTCGCCGGAAGTATGAGATAAGCGCGTGCGACATCATGTCAAGATGGCGGTCTCACTTCCCGTGATAATGATGACAGATGACAAACTATAAAGCTATTCAAACCCGTATGTATATAACGTTCTCTCGCGTCTCTCGCTAATAGAAACGATACAAAATGTATGCATGCACATGCTCACGCCCGTATTTCCCGAAGGGGTAGGCAGAGGTGTTGTAATAACAACACCCACATTTCACCGAAGATGATTAAGTCCCAACGTAACAGATGGTGAGTCTATCGCCGTCTCTGGCACTATACAAATGTCTTTGAATTACTTCTCAGACATATGCAGGTTTCCTTACGATGTTTTCCTTCACCGTAAAGCACGTGGTGTGAAAAAGTTTTTTTTTACAAATAGTATGAACATGCCATAAATCGGTCAAGTGACATATGTCATTCCCGTACATTTTGTATCGTTTCTACTAGCGAAGCGTGAGGATAATGTTACTTTGTCTACAGACCCTGCGGTCACTCACTTTCTAGCCAAATCATCTAACAAACAGAAATAAATTAACGTTGTCGAATTGAAAATTAAAAAGTTATGTACATGTAAAGTGTTTTACCCAAAGCGGGGTAATTAATGACTTCATTCAAAGAGTGATTGATTAATTACTCTCTCCACGCTGTGAATATTCACAAAAGCTCTTTATTAATCTTTGGTTGCATTACGCAGTAATGTCATTTGATTTTGTGACTTATGGTGGATGTTTGATGACAGTCACCAATGATTTCTTTCGCTGTAAATTTAAGTTTTTCTAGAAACTTTAGCGCAGTAGTTTGATAAGTTTCATGATTATACCTGCTATAGTAGGCTTAGTGTTTTTAAAATAAAATTAGCCTAAGTTACACCTTGAAACATCAGCTTTCTACCAGTGATAGTCTCGTTAAAATCGGTTCAGCCATTTCGGAGATTAGTCGTAACAAACCAACAGACAGACAGACAGAGAAAAAATTTAGATCAGTACCGTATATACTATCATATGCATTTACTGAAAGGCTGTTATTTTGGAATTAGAAACAGACACTTCAATTTTATTGATCTGAATAGATATGGATATGTCTGAGAAGTAATTCAAAGACGTATGTATAGTCCCTGGACTCACCATCTGTCACGTTGGCGCTTCTTCGGTGATAAGTGGGTGTTTTACTAATCTAAGACTATGATATAGATACTTACAGTCGTAGTAGAGATTTCCGACTGCCGAAGTCAACTTGGGGGTGCTCTGGCCAGACAAGGACGCCATTCTCTCTCCCTGTACGAAAGACAGAGACAAAACACATTATACTGATTTTCGTCTTAAAACTAACAACAGGAAAAAAATTATCATTTCGGGAACGACTAAAGGGTTCCTACATTGAAAATATCTTTAACAAGTACTTTAAAATCGTCAGATTGATATGATTATACAGGATTATAAATGTTACCACCGGGTTTGGATGCTTTTACTGAGAAGAACGTTGGTTGAAAATCGTCGTCTGAATAAAAACTTTAGTGCAGTGCAAAAATTTTGTTCTGAAACCGGTGGGATCCTCATGTAAAAGATTTTCTATAAATTGACTTTTATGATTTTTATTAATAACTGGATACAAGCGAATAAAATGTCGGAGGGTAGTTTCCTTTATTTTTCATTTGAATGTTGTCAGAAAATATTTGAAATGGTAACGTACGAGTAATCAATTATAAATCTGCTTATAAAAGTTAAGCTGCTGGGGCAATAAAGCTTTTCTCGAAAGATGTTAAAATCATCACCCTCTTTTTTTTAAAAAGGCGGAAGTTAATAAGTCGGCAGTGGGGCAGTGGGTCGATTTTTATTCCCTTAAAGACCACCGTTGCCCAGGGCTCGATTAAATAAGATTTTAATTCAGTTTTGCTTATCTTATAATCCACCCAAAAAGCGTTTATTGTTTAATAAAGCCAATTCAATTATTAAATAATGAAAAACATTCAGCTATTTATCACGCAAAAACACAGAAACATGCAAGAACAAACTAGTTTGACACAACAAAGGGAGTGAACAAAATGGCGGACAGGCGGGAAAATCAATATGTCTACAAAATGGACGACAGGCAAAATGGACGAACCAACTGGATATGTTCAGCTATTTGCTTGCAGTACGACAGAAAACCGTCCAGGGAAAGTTTTGACATAACTTCGCAAACTTTTAATTTTCTGTAAAGAAAAAAAACAATTAAGTACGTAAGGTTCAAAATTTTTACGAACGGCTGTCACACATTTCTTTGACGGCTCAGTTTGAGAATATTTTCTTGTCAAAAGATAATTTTAATGGGTGTGTTCGAGAATGCCCATTGCGCATGCCCAATGCACTTTATAGAAATCTAATATCAATTAGGTCAAAGTTCAATTGAAAGATCTATTGAAAAAATGTATGAGAAGTGAATAATTAAAAAAAAGACTAAAATGTCTAAACTACACATTGTCTATGGTGTAAGAAAAAATATAAAAAAATTGGATACTGACCTTTTCGACCTCTTGCTTACGAACTATTTAGTGGCGTTAAAATTTAAATTACTAATCGATTATCGAACACTACTTATAGGAAATATTTTTAGTCGATAAACAGATTAAAATATGTCTGAGGGGATCGTTTATGAATTTAAATATGGAACAACTACGGTAACTGGCTTTAGATAATTTGAATATGTTTTTCATATATGAAGAAATTATCTTTACTTGAAGGAAGAAAATTTTCAGCTAGGATAGCTGGTTGTCTCCAACGGAGTTGGAGGTGTACTGTAACTTCAGAAGCCCTGAATTTCAGGGGTTGGTTCCACGCGCATGCGTTGTGTAAAGGTTAGACAAGGTATGGGGGGTATATAGGCCGAGGGGGGGTGGTCAATACTGAAAACAGGTCATCCCCACCTACGCTCCGGGCATTAGGGATCAGTGTCCATCATCACAGGTCTTAATAAGACCATATATAATTAAATCCAGTAGGTGCAACATTTTTCAAGAAGGATGAGAAAATTACAAGGTCGGTAATGAGTGATGCCCTTGGTATTCATGCAAGCGACCATAGGCTGCGGTGATCACTTACCATGAGGTGGTCTGCATGCTTGTTTGCCACTTAAGGTATAAAAGAAAAATAAGATTACAGATATTCTTACAGAAGGTCGCGACCAAAAGACATGGTTCCATTATGCACCAAATTTTTTAATTGTTTGTGATGCTATCAATGAATCGTATCATATAAAGCATCACTATTAGTTCATGGAAAAAAAATAAGAAATAAAATTAAAGCTCGCATTACTGGCTGAAAATACTTACCTATTCCATAAAATGCAGTGGCCTTAAACAAAAAATAATACTTTAATTTTAAAATGTACAGGTATTTAAAATAATTTGGAATAACGCTTCAATTATCTCAAATATTTTTAACTTTTTTCTTCATCAAAAAAAAACAAAGATAAAAGAGAAACTTATGATTTAGTGATTTTAATGCTTGATTCAAAATTCTTAAAATGGAGTAAAATTACGAACACGTGGTGGGAAAGCAAAAGTAATAACATCTAAGTATTTGTTATTTAGGGCCCAGCAGTGGGGCAAAACAGGCTGTAGTGTATAGTCTGAAAAAAATAGTTTTATTTTCTTATTATACCTACAGATCCCGCAAAATATTTAATATAGAAAATCAGCCTCCATTTTGTACCAAAGCTTAACCGTCGAAGTTCCCATCCCGAGCACAGATTTGTCCAAGTAACATTAGGGGTAGGATGGGGGGTTCGTGGGCGTATGACGTCATAGGGCCACGCCCACGGGAAGGCTGTGGTAGAGGGAGGCTAGGGGTGCGGTGGTTTGAGATAAATTATTGAATTTAACTCCATTGTTTGAATTCATTTTGAAGATAATTGTTTGCGCTTATCATGTACTTAAATACGTAATAAATTCTAGCTGTGCCCCGCGGTTTCACCCGCTTAAACTTAATTTCCTGGTTAGCTTGATTTCGTGCTACCCAATTTTTTTAATCAGTCTAATTTCTCCTTGTAATATCAGATATATCTGCCAGTGAAAGTCCCGTTAAAATCCATCCAACCGTTTCAGATATTAGCGGGAACGAACAGACCGACAGACTGACATATTTTTTTTAAATGTAAGTACTGTATATACTTTCATATGCATTTAATGAAATGCTGTTATTTTGGAATTACAAACAGACGCTCAAATTATATTTGTGTATAAGTATTTCATATTATAATTCATATTTAAAAAAACTCTAGAAAGGATGTGGGTGGGGAAGTGTCAACGTGACAGATAATGAGTCCATCGCCGTCTCAGCCACTATACATACATCTTTGAATTACTTCTCAGACATATGCAGGTTTCCTCACGATGTTTTCCTTCACCGTAAAGCTCTTGTGGCAAATCAGTTTGATAAAATAAACAGAATTATATTCAGTGTCCTATCTGGTTTTGGCTGAAACCCTGAAAGCCTGAAGGTGACCGGTAGATAACATATCAGCCGAAACATTAACATTAAAAGCTTTTACACAGATAATATTAAGTAAGTACCTATACACAGAGTAATAGAATTGCGCAGAAATATTAAGTTCTGACATTTTTCAACATACATATGCTCACGCCTGTATACCCCGAAGGGGTAGGCAGAGGTACTGTAATAACAACCCACTTTTCACACAAGATGATTAAGTGCCAACGTGACAGATGGTAAGTCTATCGCCGTCTCAGTCACTATACGTACATCTTTGAATTACTTCTCAGACATACATACAGAGCACGTGGTCACTGCACATAAGTGTTTTTTTATCTGACTTTAATGTGAATTTATATTGAAATCGTTCCATAATTCCTCAAAAAAATTTAAATAAAGGACGAAAACTTAAAAAAATGTTAAGGGATTTTTTTAATTAAATTTTTTAACTGATATGAAATGAACCAGCCGAAGATCTGAGCCAAAAATGTGTGCCTAAAGAATACAGATAGATTATAAAACTGAATCAATATCAATCCATTTACCTGGTACATTGCCTCAGAGATACACAGATACGAACGACAAAACCATTTATTTGTGGTCGGAGGTTAAAAAGATCTGTCTACAATGAATCATTGCTCTGTGCACTAAGTTGGTAGTGATGTGTTAAGCCCAACAGAAGCAGGTTTTCATTAAGTGCCTGAGTCCCGCGGTGATATGACTAGTGCAACTTATTTTGGAGTTACTGTAAGTTTATTTTCATTAGGACCTTTTGCCCTACGCTTTCACCAATACAAGTGCCGTCAGGAGTTATGTTATTGTATTAATCAAAATTGTAAAAACATTTTTTTAAAAGAATAATTATGTACTTAGTTTTATGCCAGGTTGTTCTCAGTAAAAGCAACCTTCCGAACCTGGCGGTAGCATGTGTAATCAATATCTATACATCTATACAGATAAATACAATTTAAGTGTCTGTTTGTCATTCCAAAATCACAGCTTTTCACTAAATGCATATGAAAGTATACACGATACTGACACTAAAAACCAAGTTTTAAAAAATTTCTCTGTCTGTCTGTCTGTCTGTTAGTTCCGGGTAATCTCCGAAACGGCTGGACGGATTTTTACGGGACTTTCACTGACGGATAGCTAATGTTACAAGAAGTAACTTAGGCTACTTAGATTTTTAAAAAACATTAGCAATCATGAAATTAAAATCTACGCGGGTGAAACCGCGGGGCACAGCTTTAGTACTTTCATAAAACTATACATTTAGTGAAAACCTATTAATTTGGTATTTGAAACAGACAATTATATATCATACTAGCTGTGCCCCACGGTTTCACCCGCGTAAATTTAGTTTCTCCCTTATTGTCCCTTATAATAGCCTAAGTTACTCGTTGAAACATCATCTACCTGCCAGTGAAAGTCCCGTTAAAATCCGTCCAGCCGTTTCAGAGATTACCCGGAACAAACAGACAGACAGACAGAGAAAAAATGTAAACCTTGTTTTTTTGTGCATGCATTTAGTGAAAGCTGTTGTTTTGGAATTACAAACAGAGACTTCAATTTTATTTATCTGTATAGAGTATAGATAGATTTGGTCATCCACTCATACTTTAAGAGCCGTGGTGGCCTCGGGTTTAGAGCAGTCACCTGCCACGCAAGCGACGCAAGTTCGAATCCCAGCGGCCAAGTTTTTCTAAAATCTTATATGCAGTGATTTCACACCACGCGCTTCACGGTGAAGGAAAACATCGTGAGGAAACCTGCATATGTCTGAGAAGTAATTCAAACACGTATGTATAGTGCCTGAGACGGCGATGGACTCACCCTCTGTCACGTTGGCACTTAATCGTATTCGGTGAAATGTGGGTGTTGAAAATTACAACACCTCTGCCTACCCCTTCGGGGAATACATGCGTGAGCATATGTATGTATGTATGTACTCATACTTTAAAACTTTAACCAGAAAACCCGTGAGAGATAGTTACTAAAGAAAAACGTCTCACATCACAAAACTTACGCTACACGAGCAGATCCATACCGCCAGTGTATCCATATTTATGTAAATACAAAACCACTCGATTAAAGTACATAATATAATATACTCTGGTACATACCGAGGCGTCGCGATCAATACACGACCCTCTGCCTCCCTCGCACGTCACCTGTCTCCTTCTAATAGAACCTCTTAGGTACCTGTGTTATATTGGCTGCGATTTATCAAGCATAGTATATAAATATAAGATTTATTATCAGTAAGGAATTTAGTGTTGCCAAACTATACAGATAAATAAAATTTAAGTGTCTGTTTGCAATTTCAAAATAACAGCGTTTCACTAAATGCATATGGAAGTATACACGCTACTGACACTCAAAAACCAAGTTTTAATTTTTTTCTCTGTCTGTCTGTCTGTTTGATCCGGGTAATCTCCGAAACGGTTGGACCGACTTCAACGGGACTTTCACTGGCAGACAGCTAATTTTACAAGGAGTAACTTAGGCTTTAACTTTTATTCATTAAAAATATTAAGGTTCCGCGACATGAATCATGAAACTAAATCTACGCGGGTAAAACCGCCGGGCACAGCTAGTTTACACTAATATCATAAAGAGATTTGATGGTTTTTTTGTTTGTTTGCATTAAATAGGCTCCGACACTTGACTGATCTTGAAAATTCTTTCAGCAATGGATAGCTACATCATCAGCGAGTAACATAGAGCGATATTATATCCCCGTACTCCCACGGGAACGGGAACTACGAATGACGTCCGCTAGTCTTAAATATTTTAAAATTTACTCTTTTTGCTGCCAGATTTGCTGTCAGAATAATGTAGATTTGTCGTTTTGAATAATGTCATATATAACACGTGAATTCCGTATCCGCTCACGTCCACGACGTGACACCTCTTCCTGACATTACGACTATTGCGCTTATTGTCTCGGAGATGTGCGTCTGTGTGAGTGTGGCATATACAACTATTTGTTCCTAGATTCCTAATTGCTTGTACAACTTATATTTAAACTAAGCTTGTGTTAAGGTGTAGCCGGTTTCTAACAGGTAAGGCGGTGGCAAAATTATTAATTACGTCATCAAAATGACACATTCCGTGGTTAGAGTGGGTGTGATCAGGTCGACGCAATTTCAAATTCCAGCGGTCTATACCCAAGGTGTAAGTTTTGAAATGTTAAAACGTTAATCAATTTCTATGCGAATTGACGTGGATTGAAATATGTTGATATTTTTCCGCTTCTGAAAAATATCAACATATTTCAAGTTGGTTCAGGGGGTCAACCATGGGCTCTTATTGCAATGATAATACAGTTTTGAGACAGTGACAGATGTATACACGTCACACACATCTGTTTCAAAAATGAGTTAAACTATCATGGCAATAAGAGCTCATGGTAAGGCCCCAGGACCTAGACAAAGTAACATTATCCTCACGCTTCGCTAAGAAACGATACAAAATGTACGGGAATGACATATGTCAAGTGACTGATATAAATGTCATCTACATACAGTTTGTATCGTTTCTAGGCCTAGTAGGCCTAGACAAAAATATATGCCATAGAGTAGCCTATGCCATATATACACATGCTCATGCCTGTATTCTCCGAAGGGGTAGGCAGAGGTGTTTGTAATAACAACACACACTTTTCACAGAACATGATTAAATGCCAACGTGACAGATGGTGCGTCTATTCCCGTCTCAGCCACTATACATACGTCTTTGATTGACTTCTCAGACATATACAAGTTTCCTCAAGGTCTTTTCCTTCACCGTAAAGCACGTGGTGTGAAATCACTGCACATAAGTTTTTAGAAATACTCATTGCTACAGGCCCCGCTGGGATTCCAACCCTAAGGCCATCACGGCTCCATCAAAACGTTGATGATTTTGATCTCGAAATGTGTTAATATATTTTCATCAAAAAACTTTACGCACATAAAAATTTGACCCAAATCCGTATCTATCGCTGGTATGAATGCTGGCAGCATTGCCACGCTGAAATGCCCAGTTTGCTCTCTGAGTGAGAAAGTCCCAGCCTGCTTGTCGCGCGTTATCATAAAATTGGAAAAGTTTAGATAGGAAGAGTTCTCTCTAACTGGAGCTGTTATTACATGATTCCTTGCCAACTTTGCCAATTTATAATACGGAAAAGATCTCTTAAAACGTCAGAGAGCGCTTAAAGACATACCTACCATGAAATATCGGGAGATAAGCGAATAAATACGTATGCTCACGTCATCTCAGAAAAGTAAACATGTTACAATACCCGCTTTTCAATTAATATGATTGTCTATGAAGACCCATCTTCATAGAGAAGAAAGTCAATGACGTATGTATAGTGCCTGAAACGCGAATTTTTTTCTATAAGTATCTATGGTTGAGACTCACCATTTGTCACGTCATCAGTGAAATATGGAAAAATTTGCGCACACCTTTCTTGAAAAGAAGGCGTTAAGATATACATATACATATATGAATTATGAAAGTAGTATCTACATACTTTTCTAAACAAAGAAAATAATCCCATCCTAATTACTCATTTGACCTCTTGAGCTTTTAATCAGAACTTCAATACGCAGTGCTTTTTAATCTGTAATCTGCCAAAGGACTAATATTCACGTCTTGCAAAAAAACCAAAATTTCAGATGGCGATTTTCACCCTCCTACTGGGCGTGGCTGTATTAGGGGTTGGTGCTTCAAACGAATCGGAACCAGAAATCCCAACTGAAGAACCAATTGACACCCTTGAAAATACTGTGCAACAGAGACAGCTAGCTGCCCCAGAAGTTGTTTTACAACTGAAATATAACCGTGGGGAACTGAATAGGATATACTTGGCACAATATCGCAAGGAGTCGAAATCCTGGCGCCCGTCAGTACCGACTAGAACTAACTTGTGTGCGGACCTGTGCCACGCAGGTTTTTATTTTTTAATTTCTTTTTTTTTCGTCAGGCTGTTTGAGTTGTTGCCTTTGTCTTTGTTTTACCGCGAATTTTTTTTGTGATGTGTTGTCAGTGCTCATTAATGTTTTTTTCCTATGGTGTGTTCGCATTTTTTTTTTATTTTGGAACGGGGTAAATTGGTAAGTTTTTTTTTTTTTTATATCTGTCTAGCGAGATAAAATAACTATGATTTTTTAATTTCGTTATGAATGATTTCAATAACAAAATAATCCCAAGTTTAAAGTATTCCATTTTTCATTTACAGGTAGGTAATAATTTTTAATTAAGATTTACGTCAAGTAAATTTCCGTATATTTTTACAAACAAACAATAATGCAATAAACTGTAACTTATTCTAGTTGTTATATTTGGATAGCTGCCAAATGGCACAAATTAATTTTATTGCGGCAATTACGATTTTTTTTCAATTTTTTTTTTTTATGTATTATATTTTTATGTGTATATTGCATTACCTGTGTCTTATTATTGTAATTGGCATTGTATGCCGTTCTAATTATTGAATAAACGAATAATTAAGGTAGTTTTTATTTTTTTCATAATAAAAATATATATTGTGTCCAGGACTAGGAGGCTCGGCCTGTGGCCCCGCCTGCGGCCAGATGCTGCCCATAGGGCTTCGGACGGCCCTCAACACAACCGTCACCACCGACTTCGTCTACGGCACCCCTCGCATGGCTGTCTGTCCGTCGCTATGTGATAATCATTTGGGTAAGTAACATAAAATTCTTGAGAAAATATATCGAAATTTTGGGCTGAGATTTTTTAAGTAAAAATTATCAATAATGGTTCATTCAGTTTTATACATTGAAAAAATATCAATGGTTTGGAAACTAGCCTTCTAGATACAACCGGCAAGAAACTCGTCGAGTTTCTAATACATTCTAGCAAAAAAATACAGAAATAGGTATATAATTTTAACAAATGTAATTAGTTCTCCGTTTTTGTTTAATTACTCAAATCAATAAATAATTTGATAAATATTAATATATTCCTATTGTTATATTTCATCATTAAAAATAAATAGTCACAATATTGTAAAAGAATTTGAAATTACTTGGAATTTTTTTAAACATGAAATGTAGATGAGATTTTCTCTAAAAAAAGCGCTGTGTCAGCAAACATTTTTTTAATACCAATACAATTATTGTGAAAAAATAGGTTAGCGAGTATACCTCTGCGCAGAGGACCCCTACCCCTACGTGGACCATAGTAAAAACGTTTTGATAAACATTTACAAAATTCTAAGCATACTTCCTACTTAAAGACAACACCATTTAAATAATTTATTCGCCGTTTCTCCACCTGCCAGATCTTAATTAGGAAAATTGTAAATAATTAGCAAAAAGCTTGTCTTAAAATAATATTTAATGAGTGTTCCAAATTCCTATTATAATTTTTATATGGATTTTATTGCATTACGCCACCTTAGTTTCTTCTCGGAAGGCTAGTTTCCAAACCAGTGGTCAGTTTTGCGACATTCATAAGTGCTTTACGAGGGCCTACATTGAATAAAGCATTTTATTTTTATTTTTTTGCAATATAATTATGTAAATTCCAATTTTGGTGCCGAGGAATAGATCCTAGGACCTTGAATTCAGCAGCAGCTTTCAGGAACACTAGCACAACAAAGCAGTTTATGCCTGAGAGTATATTATAAGTGGTATTCCCAAAACTGGCAGGATTCCCTCTATGCAGCTGTGATGAGGGTCAGGACCAGAAGGAGGTGGACTGGTCAGCTGTGTGCTCGGCGTTCTGTGAAGATGGCTATGTGCTAGCTGGTTAGTGACTTCCTTATATTTCATCCAACATACATTTTAATCTAAACTGCTATACAGATATCTATATCTATACAGATAAATAAAATTGAAATTGTTTGTAATTCCAAAATAAATGCCCCGCGGTTTCACACGCGTAGATTTAGTTTCATCCTTATTGTCGCGGAACCCTAATATTTTTAATCTATACTAATACTAATAATATTATAAAGCTGAAGAGTTTGTTTGTTTGTTTGTTTGTTTGAACGCTCTAATCTCAGGAACTACTGGTCCGATTTAAATTCTTTCAGTGTTGGATAGTCCATTTATCGAGGAAGGCTATAGGCTGTATTTTATTCTCATAAAAATTAGGGGTCCGTAAGAAAGTTGCGAATTTGTAACCCAAGGTGTAAAATCGAAAACCTATTTATGCGTACGCTGCCAAAACTATTGACAATAGAACAAAATGATGTACTACGGAATTGTAGGTCTTATTAAGATCTACAAAAAAGTCCGCAAGAGCATATATCTAACTATCATAGTTAAGTCACAATAACCGCTTTTATGTTCATAAAAAATATTAAATCGTCTGAAGAAAGAAACTACGTTAAATGTGTATCTTAATATTAATCCTTATGCAAATTAAGCATTATGCTATCAAGGGTATTCATGTAGAAGTAAAATACCGTTTGTTTTTTTCCAATCGGGCATTTCGTTGAGAAATTATCACGAGTATAAAAACGCAAAGAATTGGTACCTAATAATGAGTTATTTACTAGAGTTTTATCAACACGTCTCTTTATTCCGGGTAATCTCTGCAACGGCAGGACCGATTTTAACGGGACTTTCACTGGCAGATAGCTAATATTACAAGGAGTAACTAACTTTTATTTAAAAAGAACATTTGGGGTTCCGCGGGAATTAAATTAACTCTGCGCGGGTGAAACCGCAGGGCACAGCTAGTAAATAAATATAGCCTAAGTTACTCCTTGATACATCAGCTACCTGCCAGTGAAAGTTCCGTTAAAATCGGTTCAGCCGTTTTTAAGATTACCCGGAACAAACAGACAGACAGAGAAAAATTTTAAAACTTGGTTTTTTAGTGTCAGTAGCGTGTATACTTTTAAAAGCTGTTATTTTGGAATTACAAACAGACACTTCAATTTATCTGTATAGATTAAAAGGTACTGCCAACATTTCCTCGCAAAAAATATGCGCATAAAAAGTCTTGACTTTGTATTTATACTGTGACCAAATGCTGTAAATAAGGTTTGCTAACAGGATGCCCAGCGTGTGACAGTTCAGCCCAAGAAACCCAGCAGATATCCCGAGCGCTCAGCACCTATGACGGCTGGACTGCGTGGTGTGACGTTCAGTGCCGTCAGGGGCAGGGGGGGGCCGCTTGCAACTGTGACCGAACACCATTCCAGTAAACCAGAGACAAGAAAGATAAGTAAGAACTAAAAAAAACGAAAAAAATTGAGGTGATACAAAAAAAACTTGGCATTTCAAATCCTCTTTTCTTCTTGTTGAATGAAAAAACTACGCAAAAAGATTCATAATGTCTTTTTTTTTAATTTATAAATAATTTCATCTTACATTGCTTTAATCTCATGTTAACTAGAGAATAATGAAGAATTACACCTGACGTTGCAAGTTGTAAAGAATATTTTTTAAATTCCTTGGTATTCTGATTGTCTATGTTTTTTTGAAAAGCTTCAATTAAAAAAAAAGTCCATAAGTAAATAATGAGTTTCCGAACTTTTTTTTGAACTCGCAACCATAAATTAACGTTATATTTTTAATTATATTATCACTTAGATATATATCTAGTCCATAGCTACTTGGCAGCCACTAACTTTAAGATTAAAAATGTAATTGACATTTGAAAATACCGATACTAAAGGCACATTATAAATATAAACTTAGTAAGTTTATATTCTGTCCAACATTCCCACTAGCAGATATCTGTTTGTATAAAATTAACTTTAATCAAGCTTAAATCTAGCTTTCCGTCTTCCATATCATAATTTTGGCTTTACATTTAAGCCATTTTATAACACAACAAAAAAGCATACTAAGACATCGAATCAGTTCTAACCAAACGTCAAATAAAAACAAGGTAAGTACTTATCAACATGTGATCGTATTTCAGGTAAAACTACTAAAATCAATTTGACAGTTGTATTATTAAAATCCGCCATATTTGATAGATAAAAATCTACATTTTTAATGTCTCTAAACCGGTAATTTTCATCTGTAATCTCCCAATAACTGGCCGGAGTCTGAATTAGTGGCCGGTTAATTAGAATAGTCTCGCGCTCTGTTACATGGGACTTAAATATAGCTGGCGAAATGTGGGTGCACTATAAGTACACCTCTGCCTACCCCTCGGGGAAATACGCCCGTGTGATGGCATACACGTTACCGTCACGATGTTATGATTTGTCATGATAAGCTATAGCTCCGAGTATGCGTATCACAATTAACCAGAATTTAATGCATTAGGTTATAAAAATTCTTACAAAGTTTATTCATCTGTGCTCAAAGTATAATGTTTGATATGTTCAAATGTCATCGCTTGCCGTAGCGTTTTTCCGTGGTTCAAAATGTGTTGATACTTTTTCGGAGACGGGTTGTAGTTGAATGCCAAATATGGCGTTTCAACACGTTTTTAACCAAAACGTAAGGTCAAGCGACGACGTTTTAATATTCACATGTACTCGCTTTTATTAAATATTTTGAAACATTATTGAGACGTGCATTCGTGAAATAAAGGCTTTTCTACACTTGTCATTGCCTCATGCAGATATGTGATGAAAATATTTACCTATCACCTATGTAATCCATAGTTTTCTGTAAAAATAACCAAGGTTTTTTTTCCTTAACCTATGATTTTTTATCTTATTTCACTCATTTTTATCATTCAAGACGATCCTGACGTAACGCACATTAGTTAAATGTTTTTTTTAAATATAAAAAATATTGTTTATGGTAATATGTTAAAAAATATCGTTAAAAATAACCACTTACAATTCGCCCTATTGAAATGATATGAATTCAATTAAATTAGTTATTTCAATTATTTAAGATTAAATACATGGCTTAGAATAACTTTAATATAATATAGTGTTAGATTACGTCATTTATTTCGTATATAGTGATTTAAATATATTAACGTATCATATTATAATAAGAACTACTGCGTGAAAGACAATATTTTGACAATTGTATATTTTTAATCTTTGTAATTCATATTTTATTTTATTTTAATAAAAGTTTATTTGAATTTGAGTTACTTTTATTTTTGTTTCATTGAGTTATCCTTTTATTTTAGCCTACCAGTCAATTAAATTCATTTCGACTCCCTAAATTTTTCAATTTGATGATTGGTATTTATTGGTAGAAAAAAGTAGAGTGATGAATGTGTGTGTGTCTATGGCGAGGGTGGTGTGAATGAAAAAATATGTATATGCTACATTTTGATAAGGTTAGTAATATAATTAGATATCTTACCTGCTAAGGTAAGATACATTACGTAATGACAAATTAAAATAAAAGAATAAAAAAAACTGTCTTCGCGATATTTTTTTTATTAACTGACAAATTGCTTATTAATTTATTCAATTTAAGAAAAAAAAATTTTTCTTCCTAATATTTTTTGTTGTATTAGGTTTCTACAATTAATGATTACTTTAGCAACATAATTTGGTAGGCATATCAATAAGAATTACGATAAAATATTAATGTATAATACCTAAAAATTTAATTTAAATGTTATACTTAAGTAATTACGACTACATATCCCTTACATTATATTGTGTACGATTGTGAATGACGTGAATGGAATGGAATTTAACGGAACTTTCACATAGACTGTAATTTAATTTGAAAACAATTACTTACCTTATTAGTACATCAAATAACAAGTCACTTTATTAAAAAAACACGCTGATGATTGAATGATTTTAGATCCACTACACAAATATTTAATTGGTAATTTTTGTTAAAAAAATGTTTTTTTTTAATCAAGTAAAAAGTGTTACTATATAACTACCTATGTTTTTAAATGATTTACGGAAAATGCTATAAAGCAATATTTTTTTTTATATTGAATGATTTAAAAACAAACTATGCAAGTTTTTTTGTATTTTTGGACGATGTAATATTTAGCAACTTTTGAATGTACCTATTAATAGGTGTCCGGACGAATAGTGGTCTAATATGTAGTTCATTGACAGCAATTTAAGTATCACCACAATCGCTAGCCATGACATCACGCGATTCATATCACTGTCACAGTCTACATGCGAGCTTACAGTAAGGAACAAATCTTTCGAAATGACACACATACAATGTAATGTCAGTAAGAGGTGTCACGTGGCATACATACGTCATTCACGTGTTTGACAGAAAAAATTCAAAATGTCTAATCGAACAATCTACATTACTTTGACAAGGAGTTATTTTTTAAATCTTTAAGAGTGACGATCAGAGGTGTCACGTTGTAGCCAATCGCATACATACGTCATTCACGTGTTTGACAGAAAAAAATCAAATCTAATTATAAATTATTTTAACAGTTTATTAAAGAGTAAATTTTAAAATCTTTAAAAGTGACAATCCTAATGATCTTATTTCACAAATTTAATCTAGATCCCATCTTATCTTATCTTGTGATGTGGCAATATTGGATCCTGTCGTCTGAAAGCATGTTGACCCTTGGGATCTTTTGGGCCGCCCTTGCCCTTATGCTCTATGTACCTGACTCCTCAAACACTCCCTGAACAAGCTAGATCCTGTCCATGGGGAAGAGCTTGTAGTCCTCTGGTTTCGGATATGCCTTGAAAATGAAAAATGTAAATGATTTATTCAGTTTATTCCCTGGTAAGGCACTTATGAATATCGAGGAATTTACCACCGGTTCGGAAACTAGCCTTCTGAGAAGAACGCATTAGGTGACTCATGGTCTCGGCTTCTGATTGACAGTACCTACATACCACGTCAGTTCATCTTATGAAGATGTTCTTTTGTCCCGTAATGACCTGTTAGTGCCCCCGTGACTTGCCTAAGCTCTGGTTTACTGTTTTGTAAGCTTGTATATGTACTATGTCAGTGGTGCCACTATCTAGAAATATAAACAATAAAAATAATAGAGGCGGATTAAACTATTTCATATTTGTTTGATTATAATTATGATACAGTGAACGTTAACGCGCATAGAATCTTCGAGGGTGACAGGAGATTGTTGCAGGATTTGCGACCCGCAATTTGCATATATGATTTAATTATTATGCCTGAAAAAAAAAAAAAAATGTTTGAATTAAAATTATCAATTATGGATACGTCAAACGATCGCTATAATAATCCTAGTAGTTTTTCTTAATATTAAAAACAGGATAAAATTCCATCTGCAGTTTCAAATATATGGTTCAATTTAAAAATAAGATGTATTTTTGTTTATTTTATAATGTTTTGAGGCAATAGTTCTAAGAGCTACATTTTACAACAAATAAAAGGATTGTCTTGTGTTCCGCGAAATATAATTCAATAAGCACCGAACCTTTTGTAACAACTACACTTTACCACACTAATAAATAGTAACGTAAACGACCATTTAGAAAAAAAAAACTTTCTTTATTTTTTTAAATTGATATTTGCCAGCCGATTATCTGTGCCAAAAATAAGCTCCTAAAATGTCTAAACTCTGTAAAGGCAAGATCACGCGATTGTCAACTGTGTAAAATATTTCAGAGACGTGATGAACGGACGTCGTTATCTACGTCGTATATAGCTGTCAAAAGCAAATTAACACTATTTAAACCTCCTTTTAGTTCATTAAATGATTCTTGAAACTGCACAGAAGCTATTACTAACGTACTCTATACGAATAACGACGGACAGAAGGTATTTTTTTCGATCTATCTACACATAAACTTCTCTTTTTTTTTAATGAGGTGTGAAAATATGATTTCATGAGGGTGAAAGTGTGTAAGTGAGTGTGAGTGTAGCCCTGTGTCAATCGTTCATTCTCAGTGATTCGTTCGTTCAAGTATTGATTGCCGAACAGACCCGAATCTTTTCGGTCGTTCAATCATTTGTACTTGTAATCTGAGAACCGTAAGATCGAAAATCTTAACATTTGTATTATGACTGATTTATATTACGAAATCTCAAGCGTATAAACTGTCAGTATACTGAAATAATATAATGATTATATGCATTAGAAGATCCATGACAAACGATCGTGCGAACCAGATCGTTCGAAATGATTGAAACTTTTGCGCGACACGGATCATTTGATCGAATCGTTCATGATTGACACAGAAGTAGTGTGTATATAATGTAATTTAGTGTAGAAACAACCAAGAAATATCACAACAAACAATATCACAAAGGTCTTCCATTAGATAAGTGTTAGATATATTTATTATTATTTATTTGTTAATTAAATACTAATAACATAAGATTGTAATATTAGGTAAGTAATTGAAGTTATATTAATATTCATAAAACCGTGTCGTGGGGTTTGAGCAGTCGCCTGCTACGCAAGCGACGCCAGTTAAAATCCCAGCAGGGCCTGTACCAACTTACATGCAGTGATTTCACACCACGTGCTTTACGGTGAGGGAAAACATTGTGAGGAAATTCATGTATGTAATAATCTTCATGATCAATGAGGAATAGGAATATTCGAACACAACACACTTTTACGATACAATTCACATACATCTTTGAATTTCTTCCTAGACAGACAGATTTCCTCATGATCTAATAGTATTATGTGAACAGATCACTTCACATAATACTATTATTTGTAAAATCCAAGGTGTAATCTTGAATAATGTACGCTTGCGTTGTAAGGGACTACTCGAATCACCCCCCGTTGGGGTGAAAGTGTGTTAGTGTGAAAATGTGTATTATTTAAGTGTAGGACAACCAAGAATTATCACAACAAATAATATCACAAAGGTCTTCCGTTAGGTAAGTTATTAATAAGAAATCTAGTTTTTAATAACTATAAGGCGTTAGATAATCTTAATATAGTTTGCGTTGAACTATCGTTAGAAATAACTTCTGCGTAATATTTACTGCGTACATAGACAATATTAATTGTGGAGCAGACCTACTTTACGTTTACAATAATTAAAAAAATAGTGTCATGTCAAAAATATTTTAGCAAAATCTTGATGTTAACAAAATATTATGATGCTAGTTCATGCTTTATTAATAAACAACTAGAATTGTATAAACTGTTTTGTAAGAACTCAAAAGGTCGCATGTCGATCATATTTATGTATAAGTCACATAAGAACGTTGGAAAATGACCACCGTTTGGAAAAAAATTGTTAACAATTTCAGTCAGACATTTTGTAGCAGTGCATTTTTACGGAATATAATTTTACTTCAATAATAATCCCAAATTTTTTTTCATGAAGATTTGTAACTTAAGATTATAAGGGTATAAGTAATATTTATATAATATCATTGCGTTTATCAAAACCATATCTTATTACAATTATTATAATATTAATTAAAATTGTAAGCGTGTATTCGTACCTACATTTTACATAGTCATAGATTACTAATTATTTTTTTAATTGAAATTATTCGTCTTGATTATAAGATGTAAATTATTATTTAAGACTAAGCTAAGAAATATGTAAAATTAAGCTTTTTTTTGGTAGATTAGTTTAGGAAATATAATTGTATTTTATTGAAGCGATAATATCAGAAATGTATAAATTATGAACATTTATAACAATTCTGAAAACATGAAATAGTTATAAGCGTAGATTCTAACTTAATCTATAATATGTATTATTTCATAGAGTTTGAGGAATATGAGTTCATTTGGAACTGTTGTGGAGACAATAAATAAAATATAACTAATTTAAGAGTTACTTAGGTAAGTATAGGTACACCTATTATCTAAGTATAGGTACTTAGATTCGAGTAAATAAAATACTCATCTCTCAGTATAATAAGTATAGCATCTTAGCTATAGAAAATATATATTTTTGAGTAGTTAAGAATACTGTTTAAAATGAAAACAAAAAAGTAAAAAAAAATGTTTGTTAATTTTTAATTTGCTTAAACCAGGCCGCTTTATGTGTTTTGTTAGTGATGCTCGGTATATATCAGTATCTCCATCTGCCGGCCAGGTCAGAAATATCAGGAAATAACATTTGAAAAGTTGCAAGAATTTTTTCACTAAATGTCACTAGTGGAAATTGTAAATTGCAGACGATCACGGATTATTTAATTCAACTGAATAAACATCCAAAGAAATAAGTTACACAACCATTTTTTAAAGCGACACTATATATATCCACCGCATACTGAAGTTGTAGCAACACCACAGAGTAAAGAAACTATTTACGGAACGGCAACACTAACACTTTTATTTAATCTTACTGTTACTGTAATACCATTTTACAATTTATATTGATTATACAGTGATAATATAAAGCTGTGGCTGCCAGTAGCGATAAATTGTTATCATTAAGGTTTACGATTTCGTTATTAAGCCCTAGGTTGCTTTTTAATTTGTTAAAAGTTATCGAGGTCGATAAGTAATTCGATTGACGTAAAATTTTCGCTGAAAAGTCGTTGATGTTATTGGTGATGTAAACTTCTAAAGTATTTTAAAGTTTGTTAAGTAATGTGTTAATGTATTCTGTTGTATATGTTATGTGCTATTCAATTAAATGTTTCTGCATTCTTAGAACTTGAAAATGTAAAATATTAGTCCTGTGAATAAAGCGCTTTTCAAAAACTTATGTCGTTCTTTATTTCACAACCTTTATTCCACTTTTTTTTTATTATAATTGGCAAACAAGCATAGCCTGCCTGATGGTAAGCAGTTACCATCGCTTACATTACAATATAAAATCAAAAAAAAAATCCCAATATCCTGGAGTCTCTATTACTCATTAACAGGAATGTTATCAGGTTTGTCTGTTACCTGGGACTTATAACTGGTGACATGCGAGGAAACCAGGCATGGGCGATAACTGTGTATGTCATGTAGGTATGAATCGAATTAGAAACTCCCAATAAATGGGTATCCATTTGTTAGTGTATAAACGCACAAATGAAGTCGTACCTATACCCAATTACCTGCCATATTAATATTAGATTCATGTTACATACCATATAAACGCAATTTATATATTTTTACAAATCAGCAACCAAAGACATGCATATAAAAACACCATAGTATTATTTAAGAAAGAATACTTAAGTAAGAATTTTATAATTCTCAGTGTGTTCATACGACGCAGATCCATAGTCCACAAAGTGTAAAAAAAATTAAATGTTTTTACTTATGGAAGCACCGCAGTCCCCTGTCACGGGATAGTAATTCTAATGTCATATCATTGACATATAAGCTGTCAAACAAATTAAAAAAACTACTGATGGTCGGACGGAAGGTGCTTGATTAAATTAAAACAACATTGGTTTTTAATTTGATTGTTATTTATTCAATGTTTAATGTAAATATAATGGCCTAACAACCATGGAAAGTTTCACAAAAACATATTGTCGCTTTTGCGCGGAGCTTAAAACGCCGGATAAACTTATAAACATACAAAGCGATAGCGAGAAACAGGCAGAAATCCAATTAAAGTTATCTTTTCTGAACGCTTGTTATGTAGATGTCTTAAGTGACGATATGCTGCCTAAAACGTTATGCTTTGTGTGTTACGACTCTTTAAACAAGGCATATAACTTTCTAAAAGGAGTTAAATGCGCACAGGAAGTGCTCAACAACTTACTAATCGCGGAGACAAAATGTGACTTATCGGAAGAGGATGAAAAAGGTTCGAGTTTTGATGCTTTCTTCGATAATGAAGATGCTGAGGTGAAGACCGAAGCCTCATTAGACGGGAACTTGGAGACCATCCCTGGGAATACACCAATTGAGGTGAAACAAGAACCGAAAGATGAGAAATATGAATCATTCGAACAGACGCTTAACGTGAAAGATATCCTCGATGCAGCGATGTGTGATGTTTCTTTCACCTCCAACGTAACAATTTACGCAAAAGAAGTGAATGATGTTCCCGTGAAAAAGGAAAAGTCTGTCAAAAGTTGGAAAGATTACTCATGGATCTGTGTGCATTGTAATATTGAGTTTTTAAACATGGAAACATTACGGTCTCACTCAAAAACCGTGCATGGCAAGTGTGCAGCCCACTTCTGCATTGACTGCAAGACTGCAATCAAAGAGGACTTCAATTGCTTTGTCAATCATATACGGAAACATAAGAAAACATTGAGGTATGTATTCCTTCAATACAACAACCTCAGTTTAACATACATTTAAGATTTTGTATAATTGTTATTTATCTCTTTAATAAGTACTAGCGATCGTCAGCGGTTTCACCTGAATAGTTCCCGTTCCCGTGGGAGTATGGGGATAAAATATAGCCTTTGTTACTCGCTGATGATGTAGCTATCCATTGCTGAAAAAATTTTCAAGATCGGTCAAGTAGTTTCAGAGCCTATTCAATGCAAACATAAAAACTATCAAATTTCCTCTTTATAATATTAAGATTGCTCGTATGTAGCAATTGTTTTTTATTTATTGTTTATCACATATTTACATACTCAAACATATGCTCACGCCTCTGTTCCCCGAAGGGGTAGGCAGAAGTGGTGTAACAACAACACCCACCTTTCACTGATGATGGTTAAGTTTGAAAGAGTAAGATGGTGAGTCTGTTGCCGTCTTAGGCACTACATATGCCTTAGAATTACTTCTCAGATGTCAGGTTCATTCACAATGTTTTTCCTTCACCGTTAAGCTCATGGTGTGAAAACACTGCATTTAAGTTTTTAGAAAAACTCATTGATACACAGATTGCAGGGATTTGAACATGCATTGCGTGCTTAGCAGGTGACTGCTCAAACATCTCTGCTCCGCTCTCTCTCTCTGTTAATAAATAAATAAATATTCTTATGACTTTCAGGAGCAGATGCCAGTACTGCGATGAACACATCACTCAAGACCTTCCCACACACATAATGCAACACTTCGTTAAATCACAACGGCCTTGTCCGATGTGCGGAGAAATCCTAAGAAATGACGAACTACTCAAAATGCATGTACGCAACTACAGCTCTGCCAAACCAAAGAGAAAACCTCGAAGAAAGCCAGGAACGCCCATCACTATACAAGACTTAACTTGCGATCTTTGTAAAAAGGTTTATAAGAACCCAAATAGCTTAAGAGACCACATGAAGTTACATATCATTGATAGAACCAGGAACTATACATGCGATCGGTGCGGAAAGACATTTTTCAATAAGGGAACTCTTACATCCCATATAATGTCACATGATAAAATACGTCCACATGTCTGTAGAATTTGTAACAGATCATTTTTGTTCCCGAATATGTTACGAAGACATGTGGAAATGCATTCCGGGATCAAGCCATTTTCCTGTGAGCAGTGCGGCAGATGTTTCAGGCTACAATACCAGTTGAATGCCCACAAAATAATTCATACCGACTCAATGCCTTATGTGTGCCAGTATTGCAATAAAGCGTTTAGATTTAAGCAGATTTTGAAGAACCACGAAAGACAACACACTGGGGCAAAGCCATATTCATGTCAGCATTGCGGTATGGAGTTTACGAATTGGTCTAATTATAACAAACATATGAAAAGAAGGCACGGTACAGATACTTCAAAGAAGAAAATCACACCAGATGGAGTGTTTCCCATCAACCCTGAGACAGGACAGATCGTGCAAGTCCAAGATCTACCCGGTGCTGAAGAGTGGAAGACCAAAATAATGATTCCAGGGAAAAGGGGCAAAAAGAAAGCTGTCAAAACAGAAAATGTATGAGAATGGCCTATTGTATTGTTTCTTTATTTTATGTGGTAACATTTTTTCAGCCTGAGTCAGGATGTGTTGAAATCCCCGCAAATGTGTGCGTTGCCGCCATTTATGACGTCAGTCATTAAATTTCAAATTTCGATCAATCTACTTGATTGTCAGTTAATGGGTGACACGTCGCGAGCATTTATTTGTCAAGGTCTCGTCACGATTTAAGAATGTGGTACAATTTTTAATTCCGTCATTATCTTATGAGCCTGTTTCCGACTGGCGCCATGCAGACTCGTGACGGGATAGCTTTAAGCAGGTGCCGTCACGAGCTATGAGCGTTGACCTTAAATGCGCATTAATTATTTTATGAGTCAGTATGTACGGCGTTACGCGAATAGACATACGCAGTTTTAAGTCCCGTCACAAGTCAAGAAATTGCATTCGATAATTTTATGAATTCAGTTCTGTATCTGTTTGTTACGCCAGACAGATAGATTTATGAAAAGACCGAATGAACAAAATTTGTGCATTATTAACGCGTGATGAGGCCTGAAGGATAATGTTAACAGAATTGCTTGGTAGGTATTCGACAAGTAACAGTTTTATTAGAATTGATTTGAGAATAATTTACAAACTCCAAGTATTAGCTAATGGATAGTATTGTAAATATTATTTTTTAAGTTTAAATTGAGAAATATAGTTTAGTTTATTGAGTAAACGTTATTTGTTAGTTGTTAGTATACCCATTCAATTTAATAAATAAGTGCACAGTTGTGTTTATAATTTTTTGAGACATTAAGCAGTATTAAAATTAAAAAAAAAACATGTTTGTTTTATTGCCTATAGTTATTTTTTCCACTTTCCATTGCAATTGCAACAGTTAATTACTCTTTCTGTAAAAAATTAATGATTTTCGTGCAATCACAACCCGTCAGACAAAAAAAAATTGCTATATAGGTCGCTCAAAAGACCCATATCCCGAGCCGTAAAACCAAGTTACAGATAGAAAAAGTAAAAATAATTAAAATGGCAGCCAGCTGTCGTCCGTCAAAGCGATTTGTGTAAACAATTTCGCAATTTATTGCATTTAAATAAATAATTCGTATATTTCGGAATGAATGATGAGCATTGTGCATATTGCAGGCTTTGCGCCGAACAGAAACCAATTGATAAACTGATAAATTTACAGAAAGACAATGGAATACTTCGGGAAATATCCGAAAAATTGACTAGACTTAGCACCAACATAGATTTTAATCAACGAATTATGCCACAATCTGTGTGTCTCGTGTGTACTAGCTTGTTAGACCGAGCATACGAGTTCGTTCTATCGGTGGAACGCGCTCAGGAAACTTTAAACAGCACAGTTTTAGCACAAAATATTAAAAAAGAAGAGAATGGCGCCGACTCTGATAACTCGATTTGCGACGAACGAGACGTAAAATACGAGGAACCAGATATAAAACTCGAGTCTGATCTTGAATTTAACACTGTATTGGAGTTTCCACAGCGTAAACAGCACAAAAAGAAGATAAAAACTGACCATAGTATCGATGCTATTCCGCTATCACAGTTAAAATTGACGTGGAAGGACTATTCATGGGAATGTGGGTACTGCGGCACCCAATTCCCGACTATAGACGAACTGAAGGCCCATTCCATGCAGTATCACGAGAGCTGCAACTCTTACAGATGTACCGACTGCAATATCCGCAAACTGAGACTCGATAGCTTTCTAATACATGTCAGAAGACATCGGACCTACCTTAAATTCTCTTGCCACAAGTGTTTTGCCCGTTTCTCTAATGTCTATGAAGTGAGACGACATAGAGCGACTCATATTCTTTCCGTACATGTTTGTCCGGGATGTAACGCATCATTTCAGAACAACGAAGAGTTGACAAGCCATGTCGAAGCCCATAGTAGAGATAAAAAGTCTCGACACATACCTAAAGTACATATTGATGAAACATTAACATGTATCTTCTGCAAAAAGATCTTCAAACACAAAGGTAGTTTAACATCACATCTTCTCACACATACGGAGAGGAAACGAAACCATGTCTGTGATATATGCGGCAAGTGTTTCTTGACGAAACAGAACTTACACGGTCACATGCTCTTGCACAACGATATAAGGCCGCACCAGTGTGAAATCTGCAAGCATGGGTTTAAAACTTCAGCAATGTTACGAGCTCATGTTGGTGTTCACGATGGAAAGAAACCGTTTACCTGTGACCAATGTGGGCGAAGTTTCCGATTACAGAAGCAGTTGAATTCCCACAGCATCATCCACACGGACTCATTGCCTTATATCTGTGTGTATTGTAACAAAAGCTTTCGTTTCAAAACTATATTGAACCAGCATTTACGTCAGCACACCGGCATCAAACCATACTCCTGTGAATCATGTGTCAGAGACTTTACAAATTGGCCGAATTATAATAAACATATGAAGAGGCGTCATGGTATGGATATGGCTAAGAAAAAGCACACACCAGAGGGCCTATTCCCCGTTGATCCTAAAACAGGTGAAGTTGTCGTCTATCCAGAGACAAATAAAACTTTAGAGTGGAAGAAGAATATGATGATGCAACGAAAGCCTGGAAGACCTAAGATAAGAAACGAACGAAAAGCAAAACAAAATGAAGTTGAAAATCATACAATTAATGTAACATAGAAGTTTATTGTTAATTAATATGACATTTATAGATAAAGAGGTTTTTGTTACAAATTTTATATTGACACTTAGTTGTAATTCTTTAAATATTTAAAAATTCTCTTCTATTATTTAAAATGGCTGAAATATTACTTGCATAGAATGGGATTGTCTATTAATAAACATTTCTATGGTTTCAAGGTTAAAATTATTGTTAATTTTTTTAGTCTGTGGATTCCTTATTTGTAAGGATAATTATTTACTATTGTTAGTTTTTATTTATTAAACAATAAATTAAGTGTTATGTAATATGTATTTATCTTATAGAAAATAATATTATTGGGTACTGTTTGATGATACTACAAACCTTATTTCTATTATCCCTTTTTTTTTATTATATGAAATTTGAAAACTTGGCAGTATATTGTATAGCTCTAGCTAGCTTCATAATAAAACTGCCAAGCTGCTACTTCATTTTATTTAATGATGCATGTATGTATTATATTCGCCATTGCGCAATAGAATAGAATGTTGAGCAGACAGTATGTAGTAGTAATCTTTATCTATGGGGTAGAGTAGTTGGGGAGATATGTATAGATAAGACAAGGCTTTTATTTAGCACATGATTTAATTAAAATTGTTTGTACCTAATCTTATGTGCATTTTTGAAAATTTTATTTTGAAGCTAATATAGCTAGACATCTAGGTGATATTTGGTCATCTAATATTTTCTTAAACCTACAATTATGCACACCATTCTCCTTTAAATACGTAAGTCTATCAAATAAAATAAAATTCTCGATCACTGGCTGCAAATAATTTTGTAACAACACAAAAATTCCCGCCTTTTTCATTGTCAAATATGACAACTCTCGCCATATTGATCTGAGCTCGTCCAAATCAAAACTCGCAGCTTCGACTCTGTCCCCACGGTTGTAAGATCCAATATTGCATAATGTGAAACCATTGGTAGTTGCGTCTTGGATATAAGTTTCGAAATTGTTTTCCATAGACTTAGTTCTTACTGCTTTCTGTTTGTTCCTTTTTAATTTACAGTTATCTGTAAAAAAAAAGAAAATGATCGAACAGCACAACCTAGAAGGAAAACAATAATGTAATTGTATTCATAAATAAACACCAGCCAAGTGCGAGCCACACTCGCGCACGAAACAAAAGTGGAGTCTTAATAATAGGGCCCCGTTTACAATTAGAGTACGCAACCCTAAACAAATATTTCTTGCAAAGAATGGACAAGTCACAGACGCTAGAGGGAAGCTCGGGCAGAGATAATAAGCAATATCTAAGGCGAGGCATAATTAGTAGTCATTGATTTAACTCACGTTTGTAAGCGTAAACTTGCAACACTGCTCTTGCTAATAAATTAAAAACTAAATCGTGTAAGCTCTCTTGCCAGTTAGGAGGCTGGGCACCTAATCTCAGAAACGGTACGTTCAAGTATTCTGCCGCTTGAAATCTATCAAAAATATTCTTCAAGCAATTGCTCAGCGGGAAATTATTGAATTTGTTACCATTTTCTTCAATCTTACACATCTTGTGGTAACAGCAAGGCATTATAACTAACGCACGTGCCTCCGACATTTTTAAAAATATATTTAACGCTGTAACTGTCAGATCGCCGCACGCGTGCAGGCCACAGATACAAAATCCTCTATATTTAGGAAACTCTTCGTACAAAAATTGTAAGATATCGTAATCAGAATCTTCGTTGATTGTATGTTTCCAATAAAATACGTTTTCCATAGAGTTCTTGTGGTATTTTTTCTGTCTTTTTTTTGCACCGAGCAAATGATTTTCGTTACATTCTAGCCCCATTACGTTGTACTCAGTTCTTGCGAATAATTGTTGGTCTAAATAACCCTGGAATAACAAGGTGATTATTTTTATTAAGTATTTAATATAAAAACTACTGGGAGAAGGATATGCCCCATGTTTTTTATACCACTCAACAAAGCATACGGCCTGCCTGATGGTAAGCGGTTACCACAGCCTGTGGACGCCTGCAAACACAATGAAGGCATTATTTGCAGTTCTCCGACCCTCAATACCACCTCACAGCAAAGTTTTTTCATTTATTTTGACTATGGCCTGGTTAAGCCCAGATCCCAGAATTTATTCTCGTAGCAGTCGCTTCTTATAAGATTCAGGTGATCTGCCGCATCGAGTTGAATCAATCACCTTAAAAATACATGGGGCTAGGTCAAGGGCATGATAATACGAGATTTTTAATGTGAATAGGGGAAGAAACATTGATAAAACTCACCAATCCAGAGCCGAAATCAACAATGGTATCAAGAACCACAGTTTCACACATATCCTGTATTTCCTTAGCTAAATATACAATTTCATGTTTCTTCTTCAAACTCACCGGCACAGCAAGGGCTTCCAAGCCTTTCTCTTCTACAAAACTGTCGTAGCAGACCTTCAAAGATTCCAATTTCACAAAAAAGTTGTTAAGGAACTCATCATCTACAGTTTTTAAGTCGAAATCCTTTGAAAATACATCGATTTCTTCTAAATTGTTCACGCTTAAATTCTCCAAAACATTTTTGACGAGAATATCTGTGTTAGCAAAGTTGAATAAGTTTTGGTGTTCATTCAGAAACGATAGGGCTTCTTCGAAGTAGTCGTTGGGAGTTTCGAACGCCTTTGGCAGCGCCATGATAGATTCATCTGAAATTAAAATATAAGAGTGGCTTTATTTGATTACACACGACTTCATGTCGATATTTTTCGGTGGCGGTGCAGACGTGGCGTACGTATGCAGCGTTTCAGACCCAACTGTTGAACGCAGTGGTTCGGACGCGGCGGTCGGATCGCAGCGTTTCGCACGAAGCGTTGCAGACGCAGCTGTTGTAACGCTGCGTTTCAGTAGGAACGGTTTCAACGTGGCGGCTTAGACGCAGGAATCTACAAGGTTCTTTGTTAAAATACTCAGATAATTATTTTAAATACTTTATTAATAGCAGTCTCAACATATTTATAATCTGTAATAAGTAACACTAGACTAAACACATGTGAAACACGTTAGGCACATGTCTACTAAGCTAAGGACCTAGTCTCCCAGATTACCATTGGTTACGCAATGAGCATTTCATAAAGTTTCGATCCGATAACATTAGCTTATAACATGTTAAGCTTTTTAAAACATCTAATTTATAACAGTTTGAATGGTGCACTTAATCTTGCGGCCCGCTGAGTCGTTGCCAAACTTCGCTTCCTTTCGAAACATCTTGGGAGCCACCTTCTCCGATCACGCACTTAGCGGCCCATTTGTCGTTTCGCAAATATTTCTGGCAGACATCTATTAAATCCTCCTTTTTGACAGCTAGCACCCTCTCCCTTTGCGTCTTCCAGATATCGTACGACAGCCCGTAAAGGAATAAGTCAACGCCCTTCATATGCTCTGCAATAGGCTGGTCCATTTGTTGTAGAATCGATAGCTTAGCTTCAAATAGGTTTTGATCGTCAACTAGATGCGTATTGTGTGACATCCATTCGGCTGTTTCATCAAAAACATCCAAAGTGACTCTTGAATTAGGATCTCTGTAGGAATAGAAGTTGAATACACCATTCAAAGTCAACATGGCGCCGCCGCCGTACGCCCCATTCTTCTCCCTTACAACAGGATGCAGATATTTCGACGATAAAAACCTTGAAAGAACTCTAAGCTTTGCGTAATCTGGGTCTGTATACGGCACGGTAGGGATAACTTTCGCGCAGAAGTTAACTGGGATTGTCATAACGATATGTAAGCCGCGTTGTTCCTGAGGCATCTGTTTGCAATCAGTCCAGTTGATGCGATTAACTTCCTTATTTTCTTCAGGCTTGCATAACTGACCACAGAATTTATCCAGCAATTCATTTATATCCTTATTAGTGTTGCTATAGTGGAAAGCGGCTCTTAAATTGTTGCCTTGCAAAACCGTCTGGCTTATATCATCAACTACATCTTGTATTTGGTTGATTTTGTATGATTTCTGTATTTCTTGCATGTTGATGATGTGATGTATTCCTATAAGATTCTCTTTGCAGTCATCCACAGATGATATAAGGGATCGAGCAGCTTGCATGGCGTATGTGTGGCCATTGTCTATGATACCACTAGTGAGTGATGAGCAATAATTACCGAGAAGCATTGTCATCCTTTCAGGGTTCTTGAAATTTGGTTTGCTGAAAATCTCAGTCCAAATATCCAACATTTTGGGTAGATTTTGGTCAAGACAGTGACTGCTTACCATGACACCTTGTTCATACTGGCCTTGTTGGTCAATGTGTTCTGTGATGTGAGTAATGAAACTCAACCCTGAAGTGGATTTACTGACAATCTTATCAAAGTCTCTGTAGTTGTATGACTTTGTGTCAAATTTGTCTAAAACATAGACAAAGAATGGCAACATTAGTCTTTCTTGCGAATTTAGACTGTCTGTGCCTAGAACACCTTTGAAATACGTCACTCCGTTAGTGTTTGCTTCACAAAGCTGCAAGGGTATAGTTTCTGACACTGTGTGTTTGAGCGTAGGAGCAGTTTTGTTAAGTATAATTTCATCAAGCTTCAAACAGGGTAGGATGTCTAAATTCTCCTCTTTCTTCTGTGCAACTGAGAGCTCTAAGCCTTCTTTATAAATCTGTTCTCTCAACTGTGGTGTTAGAGATTTGATTTTAGACTTCAATAGGGATGCCTCTTCTGCATTGAATATATCATCAAACTTTTGATCCGGTTCCATTGTCATAGTGAGCTTATGTTTATTGTTAATGAAATATGTTTCCATCACATCCTTGATATAACTTGGTTTCAGCAAGTTAGCCTTCAGTTGATCCAGCAATTCATTGACTTTCAGAGCATTGAGGATTGGACCATTATGGTTCCATAGAGGCATTAGGTTAAATAGCAGGTTTAACCCAAATTTAGGTGATTGGTGTTTGATCGACAGCTCAAAGCCGTGTAATACACTCTCAATGTGGTCTTTTTCAAATCCCTTTTCATGAATCTCTTGTATTGTTTGTTGTATGATCTTCTCAACTGTTTCAAAGTTTGATTTTTCTACATCACGGAGCCCCACCGCAAATAATGTGTCTCTGATTTGATTATCATACCCTGTCAATGAGTTGTACCCACCAGATATGTTTTTCTCAATCAATCTTTTATAAAATGCTGAATTCGGGCCAATAATCATCAATTCTGCTAATGCTGTCAGCATGAATGTATCGTAAATGTTTGTTATATCTGACATAGCATAACCAATAGCAATTTGGTTCTGTTTTTCAATTGGTGCGCCAAATTTGTCAACTCGACAAGTAGTCTTAGCTCTTCGTGGTGACTTCCACCTCTCCTGTGGGGTCACTACCGAGTGTCTGGGGTCTAAGAACTCATATTTACTCAAGTATGCATCATTGACAAACTTCAAGTTGGCTTCAAGGGGAAAGTTACCATAGGAGTAAATCCTGGCGTTACTAGGATGGTAATATGTGCCGTGGAATTGTTTTAGATGGTAGTGAGTAAGCTCTGGAATGCATAGAGGGTCTCCCCCTGACACGTAACCATAAGTCCCTTTAGGTAAAATGTTGTTAATGAATTTCTGTCCGAACAACGAACTTGTTTCCGAAAAGGCACCCTTCATTTCGTTATACACTACCCCTTTGAATGCTAATTCTGAATTTTTATCCTGCAAATCAGTGTGTTCCAGCCTCCAGCCTTCTTGCAAGAAGTCTATTCTAGATAGATTTGGTTTGAAAACAGCGTCCAAGTACACTTTCTGCAGATTCTTGTAATCAATTTCGTTTTGTGACGAAAAGGGGTAGAATGTGTAATCTGGGCCGGTCAGCGCATTCATGAATGTAGCTAAAGACCGGTTAAGCATTTTGAAGAACGGATCTCGTACTGGATACTTCTCAGAACCGCATAAGACTGTATGTTCAAGTATATGCGGAGTTCCCATTGAATCTAGCGGTGTGGTACGAAAACCAACAGAGAATACATTATTAGTGTCGTCTCTCTCTAAATGCAAGTATTCAGTCTTGGTCTTATCATGGGTGAGATGGTAAGCAGTCATGTTGTACTCTTTTATATGTTCTACTTCATTGCAAAGGAAGCCGTGGATTGTTTTTCCCGGTTGTATATTCTTTGATAGAGTTTCTTTCTTTTTTAGTATGCTGCCACTGTAGGTCCGCTGGTCTGTCGACGAGAGCCGGTGTTTCAGACTCTTCCACACACTGTTGTGAAGTCTTGAATACATTTTTTCAAACTTTTTAATGATCCAAACTTCTCCTGTAACGATATACATCACTCGCTAGTTTTAACAGTTCCGATCAAATTATCAAGCCGATTGAGTTAATAATTGTGTTATTTTGGAATATAAGCCCGTAAAATTATATTTTGTCGAGTAAAAAGGTAAGTTGGCAGTAAAAACAAATGAAAAATAAATATGATGCAATCTAAGTACGTACTCACAGAAAAAAGCAGGTAATATTATATTAGAGTTCTCCAACGATGAATGCTGTTAATGTTGTTTTCGGGAATCCAATAAATTTAACAGACAATTCTTCATATTTATACAAATATTTTAGAATATTTCTAACCTCGCCGAAGTTGGGCAAATATATCGAGAATGACTGAACAGTGACAGTTTACGATAGAAGAATTGTCATTTGTGATTATTATTGCCATAAACGATTTCGAGATTAAATTTTTTTTTTAAATAATTTGGTGGAATTCATTGGATTTTTAACAATTTACAAGAATTTTTCTTTTCAACAATCACTTGACTCTGGCTGAATAGCTGTACTCAAGCTCGTCGCATTTAAATAAATAAAAGAAAGAAAAAGATTTGAGTAGAAGTACTTTTTTTATTTTCTTAAGAATTGTTTGTTTACACCTGTAATGGTATATCATACGGTATTATACCTATCTGTAACCACTTATTGAATGTTCTATGATAAACTGATGGTGTAACTGTTTTAATAAATAAATAAATTAAATAATTCATTTGCGTAGATTTCATAGCAATGGTAGTAATTATTTTCTATATCCTGGCAGCCCCACTTGACATTTTGTTTGACATGCTTCCGTGACGTTACGTTTCGTTCTTTTTAAACACGTGCTTACGTGATGAAGCTCGATTCGAGCATGTTTAGCTCAAAAAGGTGAAATAAATAACACAAAATGAGTTTATACAACTTTAAGAAGATAGCTGTAGTCCCTACAGCAAAGGTAAATATTAATTTCCTTAAAATATGTCCATAATCAACACGATGTGATTTTAAAAATCCTGTCACATAACCTCAATATAAACGTGGAAGTATATTTGTTTCAGGACTTTATAGATATAATACTTTCAAAAACACAAAGAAAGACTCCAACTGTAGTACATAAGCATTATAAAATATCACGGATACGTGGGTTTTACATGAGAAAAGTGAAATTTACGCAACAGAATTTCCACGACCGTTTATCTAGGATTATACAGGTATGGAACTATTTTATCTTTATTTTTTCACTATTACACTGTTCGCAACATGTAATTTAGTTAATGCCCTTATTCTATCTGCAATCTAGTTTCTAATCGTCATAGATATATACAACGCATATGTTTGTTTTTAACCTGTCTGCAATACTTTAGTATATTTTTTATTTGCCATGAGATAGATGTACCATAAACTATCCTCCTCACGTACGCAGAATCATATTATTATTTAGTGACTTACATTTCAAAAGAAAAAGAAATTAAGAAAATTAATTTATGACTTATTGTAATAGCAGGTGTTGTGTATTTTCAATATACTATCACAGGCCATATCCTACTCCAAGTTATGTGCATGAACCTTGAACGGGCAGTAGTCTTTTACGAGTTAGTCTCTGTCCATTAGGTGCAACCTTAAATACTTGCTCAGTAACCTCCAATACTTTTTCACTCAGAATTCATGACGGCACCTGAAAGCCTTTCCAAAGCCCAAACTGAATGAATTATTATAATAATCTATCTGAATTTCCAGGAATTCCCAAAATTAGATGACGTCCATCCATTCTATGCCGATCTCATGAATGTGTTGTATGACAAGGATCATTACAAACTGGGCCTCGGACAACTTAACACAGCTAGACATCTAATTGATACGTAAGTTACTTATTCTGCCTCATTGGTATAGTAGTCGATGGCAATACTGCGGAACATAAGGGCCTGAGTTTGAAATGCCTGATTAATGGCAACAGGCTGAATGTGGGTGCACTATACACCTCTGCCGTCGGGAATATAGGAGTGAGAACTGCATTTTCTCCGCCAATTTAGATACATGTGGTTATATATGTTATAGCTGTGCCCTGCGGTTTCACCCACGTAGATTTAGTTTTATCCTTATTGTCGCGGAACCCTAATATTTTAAATAAATAAAAGTAGCCTAAGTTACTCCTTGAAACATCAGCCACCTACCAGTGAAAGTCCCGTTAAAATCCGTCCAGCCGTTTCAGAGATTACCCGGAACAAACAGACAGACAGAGAAATTTTTTAAAACTTGGTTTTTTTGTGTCAGTAGCGTGTATACTTTCATATGCTTTTAGTGAAAAGCTGTAATTTTGGAATTACAAACAGACACTTAAATTTTATTTATCTGTATAGATGTATAGATGTAAAAAAATCCTTCGCATTTATTTGCTGGTTAGGAGTTGTCTTGGTTCACCTAAAAGTGCTACATATTCAAATTTTTCATAACCATTTTAGGAATTTTGTATTGAAATTGAGAAGTATTTCAAAGACATGTTGGCAATTAGTCATCTTCAGTGAAAAGTGGGTGTTATTATGACAACACCTCTGCATATCTCTTTAGGGAATATAGGCGTGAGCATATGTATGTAGAATTGAAATGTGTGTAATGCATAAAAATCTATTATTCATATGCAAATTCAACAAACTACTGACTTTTTACACAATTCTTTTTGCTGCAGAGTAGCGAAAGACTATGTACGTCTTCTCAAGTATGGCGACTCACTGTACCGATGCAAGCAGCTCAAGCGGGCCGCTCTGGGACGCATGGCCACCATCATGAAGAGGCAGGCCGCTAACCTTACATATTTAGAACAGGTGCGTTTATAACAATAATATAGCAAGCGATGCAAGATCGAATCTCAGCGGGGCCTGTACCACGTTTTTATAAAAACATATGTGCAGTGATTTCACACCACGTGTTTTACGGTGAAGGAAAACATCGTGAGGAAACCTGCATATGTCTGAGAAGTAATGCAAAGATATGTATAGTGGCTGAGACGGCGATGGTCTCATCTGTCTCGTTGGCTCTTAATCATCTTTGTTACATGGGCATTGTTGTTACAACACCTCTGCCTACCCCTTCAGGGAATATAGGTATAATGTAATGTAATTATATATTTTCCCTAACTGTTTTTAAAGGGGTAATTAAATCTATTTAAGAAATAGAGACTGCCTGTCCTTTAGAGATATCTTAGTTTATTATGTATACATATGTAACATTGGTCCGCTCAAAGCAGTGCACTATGTGTAATATGTAGTGCACTTGTCATAGCGGCCCGCAGAGACGATGTCATTATGGTCGCACAGTCACTCACACATGGTGACTGTGCATTACCCATGACAACTACATTATATTATATGAATACCTACTGCTCTCATCATGGACTGCTTAGTAGTCAAACTATAATTATATCTATACATCTATACAGTTTTGTTTTAAATTGGTATTTCTATGTCAGTACTATGTATTTTTTCAAGTGAAAAACTGTCGTTTTAGAATTACAAATAGAAACTTAAATTTTTTCTAGATTCAAATTCTGTATAGATATGTGAAAATGAAAATGATTTATTCAGTTTAGGCCCTGGTGAGGCACTTATGAATGTCAAATAATTGTCCACCGGTTCAAAAACTAGCCTTCTGAGAAGAACCGGCAAGGAACTCTGCTGGCATCATGTACATTTCATTACATAGTAAACAATAATTACAAAAAAAAAAACAAATTTATTCACAATAGTATACATTTTATAAGCAGGCAAAAAAAATTTTTTTTTTAATTAAGAATTTTTTTTTTTAAATTGTATTATTTACTTGCCCCCATGTAATACAAATAACAGCAGTATATATAATATAATATAATGTGATGTGCAGGTGAGACAGCACCTGGCCAGGCTGCCCTCCATCGACCCCTACACGAGGACCATTATCATCTGCGGATTCCCCAACGTCGGCAAATCCAGCTTTATCAATAAGGTAAATAAGCATATTTATTAACCCACTTCAAAAAAAGGAGAAGTTAAAAAGAATCATTCAAATTCGTTCATCAATCCCAAGTAGTTGAATATTCACAATAAAATGTATTTTTGTTTGTTCATAATTTTCGACTGGTCGAACCTAAAATCGAAATGACGACTGTCGAAATGTGGGTGTATTGTTCTGCCTACCCCTTTTGGGAATACGGACGGACATGATCAAATGCATATACATACATTATATAACTCAAAGGTGACTGACTGACATAGTGATCTATCAACGCACAGCCCAAACCACTGAACGCATCGGGCTGAAATTTGGCATGCAGGTAGATGTTATGACGTAGGCATCCGCTAAGAAAAGATTTTGATTAATTCTACCCCCAAGGGGATAAAATAGGGGATAAAAGCTTGTATGAAACTAAATTTACGCGGGTGAAACCGCGGGCTAGTACATAAGTATGCATGTAATAATATGATGGCCCGATCGAAGCTGTCTATCGTGTGTACGGTGGTTCAGTCAAAGCGCGGCCTACACTATACTATTCTTGTCATTGTGTGCGCACGCGCATACCATGTGCACTTGCAACATATGTGGTAAGGACAATATTTAAATCTTTTATTCTATTCTATAAAAAAACACTGAAATCTATGGATTTCAATCCGGAAGGGGATGAAAGGGGGGGGGATTAATATTTCTCATTTCTGTCAGCCTTAGTCGGAAACCACGTGGGCGAAGCCGTTGGCTAGTAATGGCGACTGGTTCTAGAATTTGCGACGGTATTTTTTTTAGATTGTTTAAGGCTTGAAAACTTATTTGTATCGTATTAATAATATTTTTACTTCTCAGATCACACGAGCCGACGTCGAAGTACAACCCTACGCGTTCACGACGAAAAGTCTGTACGTCGGCCACACTGACTACAAATACTTGAGATGGCAGGTTGGTACTTATTGCTTGTGAGTTAGTTTACCCTCCGTACTCCCATTGTCTATGACCAATATCCCCCCTTTACCCTCATGTCCCATGTCCCAATCCCTCTTTACCCTCATGTCTCACATCCCCCTTTGTCGGCATGTACCACGTCCCCCCTTTACCCCCATGTATCATTACCCCCCTTTAACCCCCACGTTCCATGTCCCCTCTTTACCCCCCACGTCCTCCCTTTAACTTCATGTCCCACGGCCCCCCCTTTTACCCCGACGTCCCATGTCCCCGCTTTACCCTCATGTCCCACATCCCCCCTTCACCCATTTCCCACGACCCCCCTTTACCCCCATGTCCCACGTCCCCTCCTTTACCCTCATGTCCCACGCCCCCCCCCTTTATCCCCATGTCGCACGTCTCTCTATACCACCACGTCCCCGTCGTCCCCCCTTTACTCCCACGTCCCATGCCCCTCCTTTACCGGTAATATAATGTAATGTAATGATTGTCCAGGTGATAGACACTCCAGGTATCCTGGACCACCCGTTGGAGGAGCGTAACGTGATAGAAATGCAAGCGGTCACCGCTCTGGCTCATCTCCGAGCTGCCGTGCTCTATGTACTGGACCCCAGCGAACAGTGCGGACACAGCATTGAAGATCAGGTAACCACATTGTTATGGGATTATCTGTCACACAAGGTCCTGGGTTAGAGCACAAGTTCCAATCCCAGCGGGGCCTGTACCAATGAGTTTTTCTAAAAACTTATGTGCAGTCATTTCCCACCACGTACTTTACGTAAGTAATTCAAAGACGTCTAGTGACTGAGACAACGATAGACTCACCATCTGTCATGTTGGTGCTTAATCATCTTCGGTGATATGTTTTTTGTGTTTGAATTACTTCTCAGACATATGCAGGTTTCCTTCACCATGCATGTAAAAATCTTGTGCTATCTATATATTAATGTTTTGTGCATACATTGGTCCGTTCAAAGCAGTGCACTATGTGTAATATGTAGTGCACTTGTCATAGCGGCCCGCAGAGACGATGTCATTATGGTCGCACAGTCACTCACACATGGCTACTGTGCATTACCCATGACAACTACATTATATTATAAACTAGCGGACGTCACGCGGTTTCATCTGCTTAGTTCCCGTTCCCGTGGGAGTATGGGGATAAAATATAGCCTATATTAATCAGTGATAATGTTGCATTCTAATGGTGAAAGAATTTTTAGAATCGGTCTAGTACTTTTTGAGCTAATTCGTTACAAACATACATACAAATCTTCCCTCTTCTATATAGATATCTAACTTTACAAATAAAATTGATGTGTCTGTTTGTAATTCCAAAATAACAGCTTTTCACTAAATGCATATGAAAGTATACACGCCAGTGACACTAAAAAACCAAATTTTAAACTTTTTCTCTGTCTGTCCGTCTGTTTGTTCCGCGTTACATCGCACAACATCGCTGGACCGATTTTAACGGGACTTTCACTGGCAGGTAGCTGATATTTCAAGGAGTAACTTAGGCTACTTTTATTTGTCAAAAATATTAGGGTTCCGCGACAATAAGGATGAAACTAAATCTACGTAGATGAAGCCGCTACAGCTAGTTATAATATAAGTTATGTGTTTGTCCCTAGATCTCCCTGTTCGAGAGTATAAAACCTCTGTTCAGCAACAAGCCGCTGATAGTAGTTCTCAATAAAATGGACGTGGCGAAGCCCGAGGACCTCGCCCCCGAAAAGAGGGTACTCTTGGAACGACTTCAGGAGGCCTGCTCAAAGGGGAACTTGGTCAAGTGAGTTATAAGCGCTTATTGCTAGTGTCAAATGCATAAATAATCTTCCGTACCAGGTTACTACTAATATTATGAACGCGAAAGTTTGTAAGTACGGATTAATTGATGTACGTTTGTTACTCGTTCACGCAAAAACTACTGAATGGATTTTGAGGAAACACATTTACAATAATATAGCTATATACATCAGAATAACACAGGCTTAAAGAAAAACATTATCGTGGTAGTTAAATTACACGCGGGTGTAACCGCGGGGCTCTGCTAGTACACTATAATCCAACGTGACAGATGGTAAGTGTATCGCCGTCTCAGCCACTATACAAACGTGTTTGAATTACTTCTCAGTCATATGCAGATTTCCTCACGATGTTTGCCTTCACCGTAACGCACGTGGAGTGAAATCACTGCACATAAGGTTTTAAAAACTTATTCACTCACGCTTCTTGTCGGTTGTTCTCAGAAGGCTAGTTTCCGAACCGGTGGTAAATTCTTCGAAATTCATAAGTGCCTTACCAGGGCCTAAACTGAATAAATAATTTTCATTTTCATTGGTACGGGCCCCGCTGGGACTCGAACTTACTTCGTTTGCGTATCAGGCGACTACTCAAACCCCTCGTAATGTAGTATAATAATATTTTCAGCGCGGATTCGAACTCTGACCTGTCAATAGTGCCAGTGATGCGTATGTCCACCATGACCGAGGAGGGGGTGCAGGAGGTCAAGATAGAGGCCTGCGAGAGGCTCCTCGGAGCCAGGGTCACCGAGAAGATGAGGACCAAGAAGGTACGCTTACTATAGTTCTGTAGCGGTAGAACCTCTTTATTATAAAATGTTTTTTTATTGATTTTAATATTAGGAATGTCGACTTGACACAATATGTCTGGAGGAGAAAAGATTTGGTGTTTTGGAGTCAATCTATACATCTATACAGATAAATAAAATTGGAGTGTCTGTTTGTAATGCCAAAATAACAGACTTTTACTAAATGCATATGAAAGTATATACGCTACTGACACTCAAAAACCAAGTTTTAAAATTTTTCTCTGTCTGTCTGTCTGTCTGTTTGTTCCGGGTAATCTCTGACGGACGGGACTTTCACTGGTAGGTTGCTGATGTTTCAAGGAGTAACTTAGGCTACTTTAATTTATCAAAAACATTAGGGTTCCGCGACATGAAGCATGAAACTAAATCTACGCGGGTGAAACCGCGGGGCACAGCTAGTTGTAAATAAAATAGTAATTAGGTAAATGCAAAAATAAAGCAGACCCAAATATATATAGCGTATTTAATTGCGATACTGATTGCTATACTGGTGACGAGCAAGATCCACTCGCTCTCCCCACAGTTCTCTTCAAGTTCTTCTCAGTAACAGCACCGAACCCGGCGGTAGCATGTATAATCCTGTATAATTATGTCATTCTGACAATTTGAAAGTACTTTGTCAAAAGTCTAATCAAATAAAGATATTTTGAATTGAATTAAATTGAATACATAAATAATTATGCCATATTAGCCTGCTACGCAAGCGACGCAAGTTTGAATCCCAGCGGGGCCTGTACCAATGAGTTTTTCTAAAAACTTATGTGCAGTGATTTCACACCACGTGCTTTACGGTGAAGGAAAACATCGTGAGGAAACCTGCAAATGTCTGAGTAATTCAAAGACTTATGTATAGTAGCTGAGACGGCGATGGACTCACCATCTGTCGTGTTGGCACTTAATTATCTTCGGTGAAAAGTGTGTGTTGTTATTACAACACCTCTGCCTACACCTTCGGGGAATACAGGCGTGAGCATATGCAGATGTACCACCGTAAAAAACTTAGCAATTACTCATTTATATATATGATTTTTACATACATTGGTCCGTTCAAAGCAGTGCACTATGTGTAATATGTAGTGCACTTGTCATAGCGGCCCGCAGAGACGATGTCATTATGGTCGCACAGTCACTCACACATGGCTACTGTGCATTACCCATGACAACTACATTGTAAATTAATCAGAAATATGCTCTAGTCATCCCACAAGGGTCCCAGAAGGGGTAAGCAGAGGTGTTGTAATAACACCCACATTTCACCGATGTTTAAGTTCCAACGTGACAGATGGTGAGTCCATCGCTTTCTCAGCCACTATACATACGTGTTTGAATTACTTCTCAGACATGTGCAGGTTTCCTCACGAGTTTTTCCTTCACCGTAAAGCACGTGGTGTGACATCACTGCACTTGACGTAAGTTCAAATGAAACCAATAAGTTTGTTTTAAAAAATAAGTGTATTGATTATAACACGAGCTATACTGTGTAGAAAAACATCGTGGGGAAACCTGAATATGTCTGAGAAGTAATTCAAACACGTATGTATAGTGGCTGAGACGGCGATAGACTCACCATCTGTCACGTTGGCAATTAATTATCTACAGTGAAAACTGTGTGTTGTTATTACAACACTGCCTACCCCTTCGGGGAATACAGGCGTGAGTATATGTATGTACCTGTCCTAAATAATAAGTAATATTTTGATGTATTAGGTGGATGGTATTCTAAACCGATTGCACGTGGCGCTGCCCTCCCCCCGCGATGGTAAAGAACGCCCCCCCGTCATCCCCCCCTCGGTGCTCGCCAAGAAACAGAAGAAGGAAGACAGGAAACGCAAGTTGGAGAGAGAGATAGAGTTGGAAGAGGGAGATGATTATGTGTTGGGTAAGTTGATGGATTTCGTAAAACAAAATATCACTGTTATTATAAAGAGGAAATATTTGTATTTTCGTGTGTATGTTTGCATTGAATAGGCTCCGAAACTACTTGACCGATCTTGAAAATTCTTTCAGCAATGATAACTACATCATCAGCGAGTAGCATAGGCTGTATTTTATCCCCGTACTCGCACGGGAACGGGAGCTACGCGGATGAAACCGCGTGACGTCCGCTACTATCATCATAAATTTAAGACTTTCTTTCATTCGTCCCTATCTAGTGCCATCCCTTTGAACTCGCAATACGTCATGACAGACACCTTTTCCCTAACTTGTGTCATGTATATTTTCAGATCTGCAGAAGAACTACGCGGATATCCCGGAGGAGGAGCGTCACGACCCCATCCCGGAGTTCTGGGAGGGACACAACATCGCGGATTACATCGACCCCGATATATTCGATGTGAGTACTATTTACACTATTACCGCGATTTTACCCGCGTAGAGTTCAATTCACGGAATGCTATGGATTTTTAAAAAAAAATTAACTCAAGTAACTCCTTGTAACATTAGCTACTTGCCAGTGAAAGTCCCGTTAAAATCGGTCCAGCCGTTTCAGAGATTACCCGGAACAAACAGACAGACAGTGAAAAAATTTAAAACTTGGTTTTTTAGTGTCAGTAGCGTGTATACTTTCATATGCATTTAATGAAATTACAAACAGACACTTCAATTTTATTTATATGTATAGATAATTATATACATGTGGCCCGATCGAAGCTGTCCATCGTGTGTACGGTGGTTCAGTCAAAGCGCGGCCTACACTATACTATTCTTGTCATTGTGTGCGCACGAGCATACCATGTGCACTTGCTACATATGTGATAAGGACAATAATTAAAACCATGTACTTATTCTTACTTCGTTGATCTCTCGGAGCCTTTTGGTTTGAGCAGTCACCTGCTACGCAAGATCGTAACCCAGTGGAGCCTGTACCAATGAGTTTTTCTAAAAACTTATGTGCAGTGATTTCACACCACGTGCTGTACGGTGAAGGAAAACATCGTGAGGAAACCTGCATATGTCTGAGAAGTAATTCAAAAACGTTGTGGCTGCGACGGCGATGGACTCACCATCTGTCACGTTGGCGCTTAATATTCGGTGAAAAGTGGGTGTTGTTATTACAACACCTCTGCCTACCCCTTCGGGGAATACATGTATACATACATATGCTCACGCCTGTATCCCACGGGGGTAGGCAGAGACCACCGTTCGCCACAAGCTATGATCCTTAGATACTTCTTTCGCTTCATCCACATCCATGCATCAGAAATTATGCCCAAAGAAATTAAGTATAGGCCGGCGAAACCGCGGGGCACAGCTATATTATATGGATAACATGATTATTTACAGAAACTGGGTGAGTTGGAGAAGGAAGAGGAGTTGCTGGCGGCCGGTGGCATGTACGCTGTGCCCAAGATAGAGTTGGACGACACCATGAGAGAGATAAGAGATCTCGCCAGGCAGATACGGTCAGTATCTCACTTAGACTAATAATAACCTCCTACCGAATTTCATTCTGTACCCCGCTCCGAAACCCTGATGGTTTTTGCTAAATCAATGTAGCCTAAGTTGCTCCTCGTATCATCAGTTAGACGTCAGTGAAAATCCCGTTAAAATCGGTACAGCCGTTTTCGAGATTACCCGGGTCAAACAGACAGACAGACGGAGAAAAACTTTACAAATTGTCTTTTTTATGTCAGTACTGTATACACTTTCATGGGCATTTAGTTAAAAGCTGTTATTTTGCAATTGAAAATGAAAATGAAAAATATTTATTCAGTTTAGGCCCTGGTAAGGCACTTATGAATGTCGAGAATTTACCACCGGTTCGGAAACTAGCCTTCTGAGAAGAACCGGCAAGAAACTCAGCCAGGCAAAATTACAAACAGACACTTCACACACTTCTTACTCGCTGATAATGTAGCTATCCATTGCTGAAAGAATTTTCAAGACCGGTGCAGTAGTTTCGGAGCCTATTCAATGCAAACAAACAAATAAATCTTTCCTCTTTATAATATTATCGTAGACTTTCTTTCGCCCCCTTGGTAATCGATAATCGGTTTCAACCCCCTTTTTAACCCCTAAGGGTGCAATTTCGAACCTTTTATATGTAACATTGGTCCGTTCAAAGCAGTGCACTATGTGTAATATGTAGTGCACTTGTCATAGCGGCCCGCAGAGACGATGTCATTATGGTCGCACAGTCACTCACACATGGCGGCTGTGCATTACCCATGACAACTACATTACAAGAAAACTCGTTGGTATACTGGGTTCGATCCCCGGGTGGGGCAGTGTTACTGGGTTTTCCATCTGTAATATCCCAGTAGCAGCCCGCAGTCTGTATTAGTGGCCGGTTAATGGCAATAGGCTCGCCCTCTATTACATGGGACTTAAACACAACTGGTGAAATGTGGGGGTACTATAAGTACACTATATCTTACTCTTTCGGGGAATATAGGCTTAAGCATGTTTGTGTTCACCGTTTACATCTATACAGATAAATAAATTAGTCTCTGTTTGTAATTTCAAAGTAACAGCTTTTCACTAAATGCATATGCAAGTATTTACGGTAGTCACATAAAAAAAAAAATTTTGGTAAAATTTCCGTCTCTTTGTTTCGGCTAAACCGATTTTAACGGGACTTTCACTGGCAGCAAGCTACAAACAAGCATACAGCATACAAGGCGTAACAGCTACTTTTGAATTTTATTAACAAAATAAATTAAATTTCCTAGAAATTAAGGCACACATGAACTGCTAGTTTTTTTTATATAACCGGTGACCGTTTACCATCAGCAACAAGAAGGCGGTCCTGAAGGACGAGTCTCGGCTCACGAAGCAGTCCACGAAGCCGGTGATGCCTCGCACCAGCCGAGCGAGGGGCAGAGACAGGTCGACCACCAAGCTACGGACCGAAATGGAGAAATTAGGTAAGAATATCACATTATATCTCCTACTAGCCTTCGACCGCAGCTTTGAATCAAATTTCAACATACTTTCTATTCAAATCGTCTGAAGACATGGTTGTACAGGATTATACATGCTACCGCCAGGTTCGGAAGGTTGCTTTTACTGAGAACTGTCTTGTCAATTTAAATCTAATTAAATCAGAAAAATCCTGCGTTCAACTTCCGAAAGAACCACGCCTATTATTCCACCTTATCAAGAACAACCTGGCAAGTGTACATACATTGGTCCGCTCAAAGCAGTGCACTATGTGTAATATGTAGTGCACTTGTCATAGCGGCCCGCAGAGACGATGTCATTATGGTCGCACAGTCACTCACACATGGTGACTGTGCATTACCCATGACAACTACATTATTACTTGAATAGTCATATAAATAACTTAGAATTTTCTAGACTTTACGCGTAAATATTTGGCACAGGGCATCGGTAGGTGGCATATAACTTCAAAAATATCAAAAAATCTGAATTTGTTTTTACACTTTTACTTGTATACTTATACTCACAATTATAAAGGCTTATTAAAGGTTCCATGTTTATGGTACATAAAATTCCATTTTAATTTAAAACTAGCTGTGCCCCGCGGTTTCACCCGCGTAGATTTAGTTTCATGCTTCATGTCGCGGAACCTTAATGTTTTTGATAAATTAAAGTAGCCTATGTTACTTCCTGTAACATCAGCTATCTGTCAGTACAAGTCCCGTTAAAATCGGTTCAGCCGTTTCAGAGATTACCCGGAACAAACAGACAGACAGAGAAAAATTTTAAAACTTGGTTTTTCTGTGTCAGTACCGTGTATACTTTCATATGCATTTAGTAAAAGTCTGTTATTTTGGCATTACAAACAGACACTCCAATTTTATTTATCTGTATAGATACAATTCTAAAATTTAAAAAAATTACGACTTAAACTTAATCTTTGATAGTCAAGTACCAGCCGATGCTCTGTGACGAGATGCGCGATTCGAGTCACATCAAATAATTGTATTAATATTGTTTAACTGAACACTAACAGGGCCCCAACCATGAGCTCTTATTCCAATGATAATTCAGTTGTGCGACATTGACAGATGTATGCACGTCACATACATCTGTCTCATAAATGAGTGAAACTATCATGGCGATAAGAGCTCATGGTAAGGCCCAGAGTCATGCAATAAATAAGCAACAGTGTCTATACTCCATAGTTAATGTATATCTGTGACGTTATAATGTACTTAACTTAACTACCTATTATAGTGTACCTAAGTAGTACCTATTATAGTAGTAAGTAGTACCTTAAATAGTTTTTAATTTATGCTGCGTCGCATTTTTTATGTATTTAAAATATTTTTTCTCTCTTTCTTCTTACTAATGAATATAATGATCGTTCCCCAGGCGTGGACATGTCAGAGACGAAAGAAGCCCACTTCACTCGTTCCCGCACGCGGTCCCGCTCGGCGTCGGCCGCCGGCCCCGCCGCCAAGAGAGCCCGCCTCGATGTGTCGCGCTCCAGATCCGTCTCACGCCCGGCCAGGGACGAACAGGGGGTCAAGGATGTTGTTGTCAGTATATATACCACTATACTTCCACCTTTCATTATATACCTAATCTCATCATCTCCCTCCTTAATCCCATGTATTTGGGGTCGGCACTTGGTTCAACCCGATGTGGCTGATCACCTGATTTTTATACGAAGCGACTGCCATCTGACCTTCGTAACCCCTTTTTCGAGGAAAATCGGCAATCTGGGTTAAACCAGTTGTTAGACTCCCTTAGTCCTCTGACTGACCTGTAACGATTGCCAAAGATGTTAAATTGGCAACCGGGACCGACGGCTTAACGTGCTCTCCGAGACACGGAGGGAACTCGGGCGGTCACCCATCCAACTACTGGCTAGGCATATGGTTGCTTAACTTCACTGATCGAATTATATACCTAATCTATCCTCTTTATAACATAAGTATAGATCTTATAATCAATCTGTACAACTTCAAAAATCATTTCGGGTGCATATTTATTCGTCGTAGGACGTCACGCGGTTTCACCCGCGTAGTTCCCGTTCCCGTGGGAGTACGGGGATAAAATATAGCCTATATTAATCAGTGATAATGTAGCATTCAATGGTAAAAGATTGTTTTAAATCGGTCCAGTACTTTTTGAGCCAATTTGTTACAAACATACATACAAACCTTTCCTCTTTATTAGTATAGACATAATAAAGCCCAATAAGCCTTCCTTATTAAGGAAGGCTTATAGGCTATATATATGACGCTAAGACTAATCGCGGGATCAAAAGAGCGTTAGCCTAATGTGGTTACGCGGACGAAGTCGCGGGCTGAAGCTAGTACAAAATATTCATAAAAATATTTTATCCTGTCCTACTTCGTTTTTAACCGACTTCAAAATAAAGAGGTCATCAAATAAACTGTGTTTTTTATCGTTAATATATTTCCCATTCAACAGATGCGCAAGAAAGCCAGGAACATGGCGCACGTGGCGATCGCCAAGAAAACCAAGAAGATGGGTCTCAAGGGAGAAGCGGACCGCTTCATCGGCACCAAGATGCCCAAACATCTGTTCTCCGGCAAGAGAGGCGTCGGCAAGACGGACAGACGATAGTTTTATATATATATACTATTGGCTGGCGTTACAAGAATATGTATTTACTTATATTAAAGAAAGTTTTCTTGAAATTAATTGTTTTTCATTGTAAATAGCTGTGCCCCGCGGTTTCACCCGCGTAAACTAAATAAGTATTTTTTTTTTCAATAAGAGTAGCCTATGTTACTTCCTGTAACATCAGCTATCTGTCAATAAAAGTCCTGTTAAAATTGGTCCAGTCGTTTCAGAGATTAGCCTGAACAGACGATTTTTTTTAATTGAATAATTTTTAGTGTCATATTCTATGCTTTTAGTGAAAAGCTGTTATTTTGGAATTACAAACAGACACTTCAATTTTATTTATCTTTATACACAATGTTTAAGCAGAGGTAACAACTCCCAAATTAAACCGAAAATGTATATAGTATCCCTTCTGCCTTAAAATTCAAATAAAAACAATATAATTTACTAAATCTTTATTACTTAACATAGACTTAGATAGTACCTGGTTTAAAAGTAGCTTCATCATCTGTGATACGGATTTAAAAAGGGATGGACGTAGTTTTAGTCCAAGTTTAGTCTTCGTCTAAACAATGTTTTGTAATAAGGTGGACTAGATCTTCGATAGGTCATAAACCTGAGACTGATGGATAGAATATTGACACTGCCGTTAAAAGTACTAGGCGCGCAGAACATAGGAAGAGATTATTATCTACGATTTTTTAGCTGAATCTCTCTGTTATACGGATTTAAATAGTTTTAGTCCATGTTTAGTCTAGTCTTCCTTTATACCATGTTTTGTAGTAAGCGGGGTTAGGTTTTCGATATGACACTAGCACAAAATTATAGTTTTGTATATATTTAGGAATCTATATGACAGATATTAAATTTGCCGTTAAAAGTACTAGGCGCGCAGAAAATACTAAGAGATTATTATCTACGATTTTTTCAACAATGCATTTACACAACTTTATGCGTTCCTGGTACTTTTGGTGTGCTGTACTCGGTGGTGCACCATTTTGGAGAGATAATTCTATTTCTCCAAAACGAATTTATACTTGTATTGCTGATAGCGCAAGGCTCTTGCCCTGCGGTAGAAAAATCTTCATCATCGCGTCTTGATCATCTTAGCCCTTCGAAGCTTTGTACTCCCGTCACGAGTAAAGAATGCGCAGCGAAATATAGTGGGGATACTGCGCATAGACAGACAGCCTCATAAAATGACTACTGCGCTTTCAAAGGTACTCGTTCTTATCTCGGTACCTGTTACACTGAATGTACACCAATTCTATGATAAATTGGCTGTGCCCCGCGGTTTTATCCCCTTGGGGGTAGAATTAATCAAAATCCTTTCTTAGCGGATGCCTACGTCATAACATGTACCTGCATGCCAAATTTCAGTCCGATCCGTCCAGTGGTTTGGGCTGTGCGTTGATAGATCACTATGTCAGTCAGTCAGTCACCTTTGAGTTTGATATTTAGATGAATCGTTTGTTCTAAGAGGTTTCATTTTCGAACTACTCGAACGATTTTTATTATAACAAAGGTAGGAAATAAAAGATTGCTGTCTTTGCTGGAATAATAATAAACATTTATTGACATCGTATGTTGCCGCACATTGTCATCATAGGGTCACAACTATAACCGCAGACCAAACTGGGATTCAGTCGAGTCCAGCGGAGCTGGTTTTCAGTGTGGCCACCTATTATATATGAATAGTAACAGCCTTATATAATTTTAGTAATAGGATATATAACATTTTCTTATCTATTAAATATAATTATACCTCCGCCTCATCATACTCTGATATCGGTGACAATAGTAGTGTAATCTCTGCAATATACTGATTTATTTGTTGCATCTTATACTTCATGGAAACCTTCTCGACCGTTGCAATATGAGAGCAAACTATTTTCTCGAAATGTTTATATAACTCACTCTTCACTGAATCCTGTAAATAGTTCCCTAAGCGAACAATATCACGAAACGCGTATATTGTAAAATAGAAGTACTCTATTACAGCGGGATGTGACGCCCAAAATATATTTGTTTGCATTTCAACCAAGTCAGTTGCTAGTTTTAAATTCTCTTTGTAATATTTCAGTGCTTCCTCACTATTTCCTATATTACGGAATGCTTTTCCCAAATCAGCATACACTTTGCTCAGTGATTTCTTAGTCCTTATCACTTCTCTAATCATTGTATCGCCACCAATTGTATGGAGTACTCTGAGTACCTCTTCATACACTTTCAACGCATTTATTAAATCATCTATATTATCATTGCGTATACCTCTACATTGCAAATGATAAGCTACATTTTTCCTTATTCTAAAGACGTTTGAATAATCATTTATATCAAAATAATTTGTGGTGGAGCTGTTCAAATCCTCAGAGATTTCTTTATAATGGTCATTGCTCAATATACGTTTGTAGATATCGTCGGTCCACGGTCCTGCGTCAACGACTTCGGCGCCCAAAATGTACTCGACGAATGTTTTTTGCAACTTGATATAGTTGTCATATGCTTTGTCTGGGGAACCCTTAGCGTGCAGAGCCAAGCCCAGGTAGTTAAATGTCACGAAGTAATGTTTATCAAAGTGTTCTGGGTTCGATTCCCTCGCCAATTTGTTCAATATATCGAGAGCTTCACTCAGATAGTGTTCATGGTCTCGCCTGTTCCGATACTTGTTCAGCTCCCACACATTCCATTTGATCTTTGCTTCTGTGAGCTTCAGGCGCCACAACACTTCTGGTACGTGATTATCAGTCTTTTCCGCAATATCTTTAATTTCATTTTCGGCTAATAACATTAATATTGCTCCTTTGTGGTCATCACCAAACAGTTTCTTCACGACTACAGTTTCGAAACTTTGCAATAGTTTCCAAACAACTCTTTTGGAATCTCTCTTGTCGCTTTCGGCTGCGTTCTTGATACATTTTATGTACTCAATGAACAAATTTACGATCACTTCACGCTCACACTCCTCGAAAACAACATTAAAAGAACTGAAATTGAAATTGGGATCTTTCACTATAACCCACAAAGTACTCCACACTTTAGAAAATTTGTTTTTACTGTCATTAGCATAATCGAGCAGATTAACGAAATGGCGAATGGACTTATCCCGAAGTAATGTTAGAACGTGGTCCAGAGGCTGCAATTGTTTGATTCCTTTTTTCACGATGATTCGAGCGAGTAGAGGTGCCATAAATGGTGGTACTTTGTATATATTCTTGACATCTATCAACTTCGGGAACGCTGCTTGATTCCCCGGCTCGACATAATCCAGGAACACTGGGTCATCGAAGGCCTCTGCCACATCACTATACTCCTTTCTTATACGTTCTTCGTTTCTCCGCATTTCAAATATGGTTTCCACTACTCTATCTGTATCTATTTCCACAATATAGTTGGTATTTAGTTGGATTTCAGTCTTGTATCCCTCGGGCAGGCAGGACATTTTCTCGAAGAAAGCACCTTTAGTGTGAGCCCTTGATCTGGGCCCCCGGCGCCTGTAGGCCTGAAGTACGAAGTCAACAGTAAATGAATCATTTATCGAATACTCTACCTCAGTAGTTAAAGCTGTTAGGTCACTTTTGATTCTTGCAATAAACTTATTATAATTACTGTCCGTCACACCAATATCATAAACTATTAAATCTATGAGTAGCTGAAGGTCATTTCTAGTAATATCATATTCTGTCTCCCATAGATTTTTCAACGAAGCGATGTGTATATTAAAAAGATCCATGTCATCATGTTTTAACTGTTTTAGCTTCATAAGTTCTCGTCTAATGTACATGAGATCCCCGATGCTGAGCTGGTCATATCTTGTCGATGTGATATAACTACAGAGTTTTTCTTTTCTCAACTTTATGCTATTTTCATTCGCTACCACGAGGAGTAATTGACAGTCTTGTTCGATGCTTGGTTGTACTACAAGGGCGTCACTATCCCCCATTTCATCTTTAAACGTTTCCAAGGATTGTTTTAGAGCGGTGACAGTTACGTCAGTAAGAATAGCATTATGAATGTTGTCGTTCAAATCCTTCACCAACTTGGTGACGTGTCTCGCGTAGAAATGCTTGAACAAGCAGTTCCTGTTGTCTCTCAAGTAGTTGATGAAGGCATGTTTGGTCGCATACTCGCCATCACTCAACTTGTAGAAGTCATGGATCTGACTGTTTCTCAAATCCTTCACTTTCTCGAGAGCCTTCGGGCACTTTTTGTTGGGAATGTAGTAAGGTGCAAAGTTCATGATCATGTAAAATATGAACTTCTGCTCATCGTCGTAGTTGCGTCTGGTGTCTGTGAACGCTTCCTTCAGCATTCTCTTAAGGAACGTCTCCACTTCTGCGTCCATCTCCTGCTGGGAGACCGGGCGGCCCAGGGCTACTGCAGTCTCCTTGAGGAAAGAACTTGGAGCTACCTCATTAACACCGTTATGCAAATCGCGATAGTAAAATTTGTTTATTGTATATGTGATGTAGTTTTTTAAGTTATTGAAGAATCCCTGAACAACTTGGTTGTTATTGTTTTGATCAATCAAGACTTTTAAATGTTTTGGCTCTAGGAGGACAGGAGTGCTCGCTTCCCTGTGTATCAGCATCTTGGTGCGCACCCTACTCACCAAGGCTACGTCATCCTCTCCCACAATACGGGTCACCTGACCTTTATACTTTCTAACAACCTCGTCCTGCAATGCCACTGTCTCTAGAAAATAAACAAACATATTGGCACTTTCGTAACTAAACTCGGGTGAATCATTAGGGAATTTAGTTATTATTTTCAATAGCGTTTCTAATTTCTTCCTCTGCGTGTTCATTATGTTCACTTGCTCTTCAATGTCACTCCTCAACTGTTCTATGAACTGATTCGAACGTTGGAGTTCATTCGTTTTCATTGTGTGATCTAATGCTATTATACCGGAGTCTGATGGATGGCAGGGAGGGAACGAGAATTTCTTCATAAATATGAATGCGCTGAACAGCCTTTCGAGTTCATCAGGGACCCCTCCTAGTGGGTTCATGTAGTATACAGTCTTTGCTTTATATATGATCAATGTAGCCCAACATCGACCACCTTGGGACACATCGTAGACAATTTTCAACGGTTTTACATCATTTGTGGTTAAGTAATCATCCACCTGTTGTTTCAAATCGTCGAAGTTATCAATGACTTTGAATATGACATTAGTGAGGTGTTCCTGGTAGCCCAGATGCGCCGCGTCCAGGATGTCCAGCCGGCTGAGGGGCCATGGCTGCTGGACTGTGGTCATGGCTCCAGAAATCTATCGACAAAAATAGGGACTTATATGTGAAAATGCCTGAATTAACAATTTAAATTATCATACAACCTAGTATGAAATAGGTTTGTTAGCTGAACGCGATGTCGGTCACTTAATTATAAGAGATACAGTCGAATTGATAACATCCTCCATTATCGAAGTCGGTTAAAAAAATATATATTTAACCCCTTTTGAGGTAAAATTCCAAATTCATGAAAATAGTCCCTTTATTTATAATCATCTGATCATAAATGAAGGTTCTGAATGCAAACTTTGAACCCACAATTAACTATTTTAAACATCACGAAAAACACACCCTAAATTTAAAGTCTCTGCGACCAATGGCTTAGTAGATATACTAAATTCAAAGTCTAATTAGACTTTTTACAAAGTACTTTAAAATCGTCAGAATGACACAATTATACAGGATTATACATGCCTCCAGGTTTGGAAGGTTGCTTATACTGAGAAGAGCCTGGCAAGAAACTTAGTAACTCTTCAAAATTATCATAAAATTTTAAAAATACACAAAGTCACATAAGACATGTAAGCCCATGGACACAGTTCCAATGCACTAATATCGTTTTAAATCAGTCAGACAGGACAAACAAATATATATGCAAAGACAACAATGCTTTATTCCGGCAGGACAAAATACCTACAAACAGAGTGCTATGTTGATATGATATGATATGTACATGAGTTTTTTTCCAGGTTGTTCTCAGTAAAAGCAACCTTCCGAACCTGGCGGTAGCATGTATAATCCTGTGTAATTGTGTCATTCTGACGATTTGAAAGTACTTTGTATAAAGTCTAATCGAATAAAGATATATTTGAGTTTGAGTTTGAGTTATGCTATATGGTATGCGCCCTTACGTAGTTTCAGATATCTATGTAATTTAATATTCAACATTTATTCACTTAATTTATTGGTCAATAATTTCGAGATAATTCCATAACTCATAATCACATCATTACAATGCATCACACGTATAAATTACGCTGAATATAATTTGACATAAACACCAGTCCATGTTTCCCGCCTAAAAAGCTCGCGGAGTAAATTGCAGAAACCGAATAAAACAATGTTACTTAAGTTGTTTTCAGTTAGACACGAGAAACAAGGAAAAATTACACTTACATTGACCGAAAATCGCAGGGGATATTGTATATTTAACACAATACGAGTTTATTTCGCCAGAAACAAAGTTATTTTCAATAATCACTGCACTAATGATACTATCCACTCGACACGCCGGTCTTGACTGATTAAAAGACTTGTACGAGAATGAATTTTAAGCGAATTCTGTCTCTTTCATACACACGCAACGATATCATACTCTTTCATTCTAATACAGCAGTACCAATATTACGTGCTCAAAGGAATTCCCCTAATTATTCGTCGGTGACAACACAAATTATGGCACAGAGAGCGTTGCCTATACATCCACATTTCTAAGACCATTGTGAAATATAAAAAAAAGGGCTGACCCCGCGGTTTGATTAAAACCGCGTTTTAATCAAATAACAGTAAGATATTATAGTAGCGCTTTGTTTTTAAAACAATAATTACAATTTAAAACAGTAATTTAACACTTCTTACAATAACGTAAAACAATAATTTTGTTCGATAATCCGGTTTTTTCTGGTATATCCATAGATAAAGGACGCTTTATCATTAGAATTACCAGCATCGAAATCACTTTAGTCACCGATTTAACGGATATAAAAAAGGTGGTAAATCTGATTACAATAATTTGGGTATTCAACGTTTATTGTTTGTTTGATGTGAAGCAGTCGTGTCCCTCTGCTGGGCAAATACCTTCCACATTATTTTATTGTTTCTTGTAAATAAAGGTGAAAATAAAACACAAAATTAGCAAAATGAATGGCACATTTATATTTAATTAATATTATTCATTTTTATAATTAAACCTTTCTTGTATGTAATTATACCATTTTAATCTATGCATTTGAACTTAATTCTGTTAAAAAAATATAATCAAATGCTCTATGATACAGGCTGGTGGTGCGGCCATGTGAAATAAAAGTGAATATTGTAAAATAAAGCCTCATTCACACAATCTCCAGGATGTATGTAACAACAGTGCCAGATTATTAGAAACCGTATCACAACGGGCGTTGAATAAATAAACGCTTGCAGAACCAAAAATACTTAAAACATAGACATTACATACGCATAGACAACAAGTTTATAGATAATTAATTATAATAATAAAAAAAAACTTAAGATTTAACGCTAAATGGAAGAGAAAAATAACTAAACTAATTTCTTGATGTGTCGCTTATAACTAGGGTAAGAAATACCAAACAAAAAGTGATCATGTTATGCACTTTTAATTTGAAACGGCGGCGCCCGACGCCACCTATTCAAAACTATAATTATTAATTAGTCTTGCCACCAACGCTTTCATATTTATTAAATTAAATTGTAGCAACACCGGTTTTAAAAACAATATCGTTTTAAAAAACTGGTTTAGAGCTTATTTATAATTTTAATAATAATGAATCCGCGCGTAATAAAGGCAGGACTAATTATTAAAATTATTTCCACATAATGGTACAAAACTTATAACGATTCATTAATCATTCTTGCCAAAATGTATATTTGATTGACAGATCGCTTTTTCAAAACTATATAATATAATCATTGTGATGATTTGTATATATTTAAGGGTGTGAATATCTTGTTACATTTAAAAGGTGTACTTTTCAACCCATATATTGCATTATAATTTTATTCCCTTTTATTAATGTAACGGTGGTCTCTGCCTACCCCACTGAGATGCAGGAGTGAGCATATTCATTATTCACTCTTGTTGAGCAGTAATTTTATTAAATTCTGTCTGAATATAACATTGTTATCAAATTAAATTCTTAAGTTCCAGTGGATTGTCACTGTCACTGTTAATACACTCTAAATACATCCTTTTAAATATAACTGAGGTGTGAAATTAAATATATTTCTTCAATGTGTGTAATAAAAACGTCTTTTCAACAACTGAATTAACCTAATGAATCAAAAGTATGTCCTGGTATTCTCTTTCTCCGAAAAAACTTCGCAAACGAACGAAAACCAAACGTAGTCTTATCACTTTGTTTTTATCAAAGTCTAGTTTTCAATCGTTTAATATTTTTTTATAGTTTTTAGCATATTATATGAACGTCAAAGAATAGTCTATCAGACCACGTTCGGACGTAATTTTACAACAAATAAGAACCGTGGTAGGAACTTTCGGCTCAAGCTTCGTTTTTCGGAGAAAAATAGACTCCCTGGCCCTACCATGACCTCTTATAGCCATGATAGTTTAACTCTTATTATGAGACAGATGTATATGACGTGTATAAGTCTGTCACTGTCTCACAGTGGCACTATTATGGCTATAAGAGCTTATGGTAAGGCCTGGTCTGCAGCCACAGATAAGTAATCTTACGTCTATATAATACAGTGTATGCATTTTAAAACTAAACTTAATTGGATGTAAGCAGACTGAATTGGCATTCGATAATCGATCTTATCACCCGATATTAAGACTGAGAATCTAATGCAAATTTTTCAAATACAGTTTAGGCCCACAATATTTTTTTTTGTAAAAAAAAAATTTTTTTTTTCAAAAAAATATTGTACGGTGTAAAATGTCTGTCTGTCTGTTGGAACCGACTAACAATATTATACTTTACTCATTATACAATATAACTGATCCAGTACAAATCGTAATCGGTCCAATTTATTATATAAATTAACTCCATCTAATATATAAAACATATAAACGGACGTGTGATTGCAGTTCTTATATATAACGCGACAATATAATTATATGTATAGATATGCACTTCTTTCTCTTTGTCTTCCCTGAGAGTAATTTTTATTGATAGACATAATATCAGCATTTACAAAATAAAAAAATATTATGGTAAAATTACACCATTATAAAAAGTTGAACATTATTCGAAATTTAATTTAATTATTTTTTTAAATTGGTTTGTAACGACCATTATAATGAACCTGTAATATATTACGTTAAGAATAAATCTGATATCAATAATCTTTTTAACCCGCCAAGAATATGTAGCATGCATTTTTTAAATGAAATATCCATAGATACCATTTCTTGCCAGGTTTTATTCCGTAAACAAAAAAATTCCGAACCCGGTGATAACATAATCTTGTATAGTGTATCCCTACTAATATTATAAATGTGAAAGTAACTCTGTCTGTCTGTTACGCTTTCCCGCTTAAACCTCTCAACCGATTTTGATGAAATTTGGCACAGACAATCTTTAGACCATGAGAAAGGACATAGGCTACCTTTTATTTATTAAAAATATTAGGTTTCCGCGACCATAAGGATGAAACTAAATCTACGCGGGTGGTTCATTTTGATTTCATTCAGTGACGCTCACATAAGCGTACACTCAGAAGCTCCCATACAATCGATGGGTTGATAAAAAAAAATAAAGAATCGGGCGGTACGAACTACGCCGGGTCAGCTAAAATTTATAATACTATATATCTTTATATATTAAAATGAATCCCCATTTCCCTTGGTCACGGCATCACGCGTAAACGGCTGGATGGATTTCAACGGGACTTTCACTGGCAGATAGCTGATGTTCCAAGGAGACTGAAATAAATCTAGGCGGGTGAAACCGCGGGGCACAGCTAGTTTTTTTATATAATTGTCTACTATCATGTCATACATAAGAACATACAAACATACAACATACACTGTCATGACATTAGAGGGCGCGGTGATAATTTAATTAACAAACAATCAGATGAAATATTGACGAAACTACACAAAAAATATCAAAAAACCGATTGAGCGTTACTTTTTAAATATTTTATATACAAAAAAAAAACATTATGCATTTTTTAATGGCTTTTTTAACGAATTTTTGATTTTTTCGTTCTCAATTCACTAGCTTTGTTGATTCATATATATGTTAATTTTTTATTATTATGCAGATATTAAAAAATAATACATAAATTAATGTGAATATAAATTACGTATTTCAAATTGATAGTCTAGTGAATCACGACAAAATAATTTTAATATAAATCATGATTTTGCTATTGAATAAATCTTAAAAAAATAATACTATTGGTCGGATAACTGGACCAAAAAGTTGCTCAAGGGAGCGATTTCACTGGAGTTTTGGTAAAAAAAATAAGAAAAACAAACACATAATCTTAAGTACCTTCTTAAGTTAGCAGCCATATTTAAAAAAAATACATTTTTTAATTCATTCTCATGAAAACACAAGTCACGTACGCACCGCTTGAATGATCATGTAAATCACATACATACACAAATCATTAAAATCCTTTAAAGTTCATTTTCAATAGATTTATTGTCTTGCTTTGTATAAGTAATTTAGACAAAAAAATGGCAACAAAAAAATTCACAAAAAAGCAAAAAAAAGTCACGTTGTGTATGAACGACCGTTCGTGGGTCAACTCAAAAATGAACTCCAAATATAAACCTACGCTTATGGCAACAGAAAAAAGAAAAAAAAATGTCCATTGTAGATAATTAAAATATCTTTTCTTATTATATAACACTATAATATACCTATGTATAAACGTAATCTAGGGCTAATATTTTACAAAAATTCCTGAATTCTCAAGACTATGACCTAACCACTAGTAATATACACACTTATATCTATAAGTCCGAGATATGACGTCACTACGCACTGCTTTTTTTGTAATTCTTTGGGACATTATGCTTTTAAACCGATTTTTGTAAAAGGCTAAGAGGAGCGGGTGTGGTTTGTACTTGAAAATCATACAGTTAACATTAGATATTTTTTTAAAGAGTAATTACTGAGTTTCTTGCCAGGTTCTTCTCAGTAAAAGCAACCTTCCGAACCTGGCGGTAGCATGTATAATTCTGTATAATTAAGTTTTTATTGAATCCGATTAATTTCTGTATATATTGAATTTTGAAAATATTTTTACTATAAACCTGCTAGTCGCTTTGGGATAACCCAAAAAACGGCCATTCTCGTTTTATTTTATTTTACAAGTATTTGACAAATTTGAAAACAAAAAACATATAAGTTTTTTAATAGTCTGCTAAGTATTTTTGAATAAAGTACGTTTTTAAGCAACAAACACACACCCACGTCCCGCAGCCTCGTCACACACTGGGCGAAAAAATAAACAATAAATTTCACAGACTTCAGCCGACCGCTTTAGTACACAAGTCATATTTGTAAAACGCAATGTGTAAAAATACACAATAAAAAAAAACAATATACCAATAAAGTACATTTAAAACCAGCCCTTGCGTTACTGCTATGTTTGCTTCATTGTAAATTGAGCAAAAAAAACTTTTTGTCAGTTTTTTTTGTTATGTTCTAGAGCTGCCATTTTTGATATTTTTTCTGTATTTATATTGCTTAATTTTGGCTCAAATAATACACGATTTTTCATTAATATTTATGAAAAGCACCGCCCATTTCGTATGACAAATACCAAAAAATAATTTACACACAAACAAACATCACACTAACGCAAACATCCCTGTAGCGAGATTTGGGGAAAACAGAAAATAGTCGAGTCTCACTCCGATCAACGGAGCACACTAAAAAAGTAAAAAAAAAAAACCGTCTCAAAAACCGTATTTTTGGAGTTAAGTGGTATTGCAGCCGGCGTAGAGTACGTAGAGTTCGTAGCACGGCTACCGCGCTACGGCGTAGTGGGTGCTACGGCGTAGTGAGTGCTACGGCACCGCGTAGCCGAGCATTGCTCGCTATTGCGGCGCGGGGCCCGAGGGGGGCTGCCCGGGTAGTTGGCCCATACCCTGCAACATTGGAGGATACACATTACGGCATGAAACAACATAGAAAATGAAAATGATTTATTCAGTTTAGGCCCTGGTAACTTATGAATGTCGAGGAATTGACCACCGGTTCGGAAACTAGCCTTCTGAGAACAACCGGTAAGAAACTCAGCTGGCATCATGTACATTTCATTACACAGTAAATAATGATAATTACAAAAAAAAACACCATACATTATTCACAATAGTGAAAATTGTATCAGCATGCATTAGAATATTATTAGAACATTAAGTTACATCATCAGCACATGATGAAAAAAAAGACCGACTGAATGTGAGTTGGATATGCGCACGAAAGGTTCCGTAATTTGTATATAATTATCTATAAAAACTGTGCGTTTGCTTGTCACCATAATAGTATAAAAAAAAAATTGGTCCTCTTCAGATTTTGGTAAAGGAATAGCCCATAAAATAATAACCCAAGTTATTTTATACTCAAAATGTCAGGAATCATATTACTTAAAAAAAAAGCCATTAAAAGTTGGTCCACCCGTTTTAGAGGTAAGTTGGAGCAAACAAACAGACAACTAGACTGTATGGATATAGATATAAGATTGATAAGTACCACCAGTCAGTGCTCTGACAAAATATGTGCAAGAAAAGTGTCGACCGTGTGGTGTATGAAGTTCAGAACTGGCTGCAGTTGAGCAATTAGAGTTGAGCAGTGGGGAAGTAGGGGAAGTATGAAGGGGGTGGTGGGAGGTGTACCGGCATGGGCTGGTAGTGCTGCAGCGGCGCGGCGAGCAGCTTGGGGCCCTCCTCGGCCTTCTCCTCCTCGCGCCGCTTCAGGCACGCCGCCTTCGGGTTCAGGTTGCGCTCTGACACACAAACACATCACCTCATTATGCATACATACATACGCTGACAGAGCTACCAGGCAATGCTCACAGTGCCTAGTGCGAGTTTTCTTAAAATCGCCGTCACAATTAACCTTAGTATCTTTCTCAAAACTAGCTAATTTTTAACATCATATTAGAATATCAATGCTACCTACTTAGGTCTAACGCAGACCTTTCATGACATTGTCGACAAACCTCCGTGGTTTATTTAAATGTTACTTAAATACCATGCTTGCAGCAAATTGTAATATTGATAAATAAATAAAAAAAAGTATTCGCGCCGACGTAAACGATTAAATTTGAAATTTAGGCGACTACCCCTGACTGGGCGTCATTTTATGAAAAAAAATTAAATTATTTATTCAGTTTAGGCCCTGGTAAGGCACTTATGAATGTCAAAAATTTACCACCGGTTCGGAAACTAGCTTTCTGAGACGAACCAGCAAGAAACTCAGGCATCATGTACATTTCATTACAGTAAAAAATTATAATCTTCTCAGTAAAAGCAACCTTAGAAACCTGGCGGTAACATTCTGACGATTTGAAAATACTTTGTATAAAGTCTAATCGAGTAACGAAACTAGTTGTAATTTTGTTTTTTTTGTGTTACCAATAAGAGTGGCGTGCACACTGTGCAAAATCTCTTTTTAAATAAATAGCTGTGAATAAAAAAAAAAAGAAAAAAAATCTAATATTATAAACTTATTTGAGTTTTAATTACAAAAAAAATATTATTCACGACAGTGAAAATTCTTGGATGCTAATAAACTTCTTGGAAGGTTCCACTCACCTCTGACTTGCTGTTCCAGCGTCATGATGACCTCCACAGCCATGTTGAGGATGCCCAGCTTGGTCTGCGGCTTGTCACTCTTCAAGTGCGTCATGCACATCCGACCGAGCTCTTTGAGCGCCTCGTTTATGTCACGTATTCTTATCCTGTTAGAGTTCAAAATCGCTTGTCATTCAAGATGGCTATACTGTCAAATTTAAAGGCCTTACCACGACCTCTTATTGCCATGATAGCTTGACTCATATTACGAGACGGATGTATATGACGTGTATACATCTGTCACTGTTGCAGAGTTGATATATCATTGCAATTAAAGCTGATAGTAACATTATCCTCACGCTTCGCTAGTAGAAACGATACATAATGTACAGGTACGACATATGTCACGTGACTGATTTATGTCATTGCCATATATTTTGTATCGTTTCTATTAGCGCTAGCGCGAGGCCTAGTGCGTCAAACAACTGCGCATTTCAGGCCAGCACTCTAAACTCGTGGAGGCATCTGTGTTGGATTTACATAAGCCTATATTATAAATGTAATAATGAGTATTAAATACATTTGCAATATATACGATAAACGTAGGGTCACAGCGTGTAAACTTTTCGTAGTCATAAAATAAATGTAGGGTTGCAACATGCAGAACATAAAGCCATTATTTTAATACTGGCTTCTATATCATTGTATTAATTATATAACTTATACTCGTATAAGAAAAATATTATTTCCTTCCTAAACCCTTAATTCTACCTAACACGTTATATTACGTGTAGAGTAGAAGTAATTATTTAAATCTTAATAAAAGGACGAGATGTGCTTTCTAACGGTTAAACATGTATGTGAGCGCTCGATGTACCTTTATATTAAAACTAACGACACGCGGTTTCACCCGCGTAGTTCCCGTTCCCGTGGGAGTACGGGGTTAAAATATATCCTATATTAATCAGTGATAATGTAGCATTCAAACGGTGAAAGAATAATTGAAATCGGTCCGATATTTTTAGATATTATATAAAGATTTAGCACTGCACTAAGTATAATCTACTTTATATTTCTGGACATTCAAAATATAATTACATACATATTCTCACGCCTGTATTCCCCGAAGGGGTAGGCAGAGGTGCACTTACAGTACTCCCACACTTCACCAGTTATGTGTAAGTCCCATGTAATAGAGGGCGAGCCTATTGCCATTAACCGGCCACTACAGACTGCGGGCCGCTACTGGGGCATTACAGATGGAAAAACTCAGTAACACCTTTCCCGACTCGGGAAGATATAATAATTGCGTACCATATACTATGTCAAAGGACTGTCAGCGTCAGATAAAAGGCTTTCGCGAGCCTCAGCTGTCCTGCGGGCAGTACTCTTAGCACATCATTTTACACCAATCTTATATGAGGCCATGAGAACCATAGTGGCCTAATACAATGGACAATCTTATCAATAATCTAATAATTTGAACTGTAAACAATCATAAACTCAATATTGTAAAAAAATGAGTTAGGCCACTATGGTTATCATGGCCTCGTATATAAAAATGAATCCCCATTTCCCTTGGTCGTGACCATCACGCGTAAACACCTGGATGGATTTTATCGGGACTTTCACTGGCAGATAGCTGATGTTTCAAGGAGTGTTTTAGGATAATTTTATTTAAAAAAAACAGTATGAAACTAAATCTACGCGGATGAAACCGCGGGGCACAGTACTATATAAAACTGCGTCCATCTCTTTTGAAATCGTATCACAAAAGTGAACGACTTTTAATTAGCCTAAGATTATTCTAAACAGCTTAGCCTGTTTTGTAATATGGTTTATGTTTAACGTTATCCCCTGGGACTCACCTCTCCCTGGCATTGTTGGCCTGCCTCCGCTCCTTCTCCCGCAGCGCCTTGGCCTGGGGGTCCGCCTCATCATCACCCTCGTCGGCTGACGAACAGCTAATGTCCAAATACTTAGTACTGTACGCTCTTATACCAACTACTTAGATATACTCTTCAGCGAAGCGAAAGACAATATTATACAAACAAAAAATCTATATCTATACATTATATACAGATAAATAAAATTGAAGTGTCTGTTTGTAATTCCTAAATAACAGCTTTTCACTAAATGCATATGAAAGTGTACACGCTACTGGCACTAAAAACCCAAGTTTATAATTTTTCTCTGTCTGTCTGTCTGTCTGTCTGTTTGTTCCGGGTAATGTTATTTTCATAGCGTTATGTCCTATGCTATTTTAATTTGGGACAAAGCTGCTGATATAGACTCTATATTTACACTACAGAAAAGGGCTATACGATCTATATATAATTTGGGACCGCGAGAATCGTTAAGGGAAAAATTTAAATCAATTGGAATTTTGACAGTGGCCTCACAGTATATTTTAGCTAACTTATTATTTGTGCATCAAAACATTGGATCGTTTCAAAGGAAATGTGATGTGCATAACGTAAACACAAGACACAAACATAAAATTGTAGTGCCTGCGCATCGCCTACAAAAAGTGCATGGCTCATTTTTAGGACAGAGCACACGCTTCTATAATAAATTACCAACAAAAATTGTAAACTTGCCCTTCAACAAATTTAAAGAAACAATTAAATCAGTTTTGCTTGAAAAAAGATATTATACTGTAAGTGATTATATTTGTGATAAGGGAGCCTGGGATGTACCTGATAATTTTTGTAAATAATCCCATTGGCACTGTACTTTTGCTACAATTAATTAATCTTAATTTTGCTTTGACTGGCTGGAATTTGCCATGCTCACATATATTTGTACTATATTTTTAGTTTTTATTTTTGACAATTGAGCATTAGAACTGTGTCCATGGGCTTATAGTTGCTTGAACAATTTATTTTGTATTTTTAAAACTGTATAATATTCTTTAAAAGAGTAATTACTGAGTTTCTTGCCAGGTTCTTCTCAGTAAAATCAACCTTCCGAACCTGGCGGTAGCATGTATAATACTGTGTAATTGTGTCATTCTGACGATTTGAAAGTACTTTGTATGAAGTCTAATCGAATAAAGATATATTTGAGTTTGAGTTTGAGTTTGAGTTGAGTTTAACTTAGGCTACTTTTATTTGTTAAAAATATTAGGGCTCCGCGACAATAAGGAAGAAACTAAATGTACGGGGCTGCGGAGCACAGCTAGTACATCAATAAAATTGAAGCGTCTGTTTATAATTATGAAAATAACAGCAGATTACGAAAACGGTGGCAAACTTCTGATAGGGGTACAGGTGTCGAAAGTGAAAATAAAAATGAAAAATATTCATTCAGTTCAGCCCCTGGTAAGGCACTTATCAATGTCGAAAATTTACCACCGGTTCGGTACAATTAGAAATGTATAGAAATTGCCTTTAGCTTCTCTGAATATATTATTTTCCCAAAAGTAAATGTATGGTAATGTAAGTACTCCTTTTTTGTCAAAAATTGGTAAACGCTTACCTCTTGAACACGGCGACAGCGCGCGAGAGAGAGCCGGCAGACGTTCTAAATATAAAATTTATATATTATAAATTTTATCCGTAACTTTTATGATATTGCAAAAGCGGCTCTGATAACATTATTATATGAGCTAGAATAACTTTTCGGGAATTTATATACATTAGATTGGCATAGAAATGAATTAAAAACCAATTAAATAGGTAAGAAGATGAATTAGACCCAGTACCAATTATAATGATTTTAGGAGAAATAATTCAAGGGGGCTTACGGGGGAAGGTAGGAATTTACAAAGCGATTTATGAATGTGGATGCAATTAGTAGGAGTATCTATCCCTACTAATCTATACAGATAAATAAAATTGAAGTGTCTGTTTGTAATTCCAAAACAACAGCTTTTCACGAAATGCATATGAAAGTATACACGATACTGACAATAAAAAACCAAGTTTTAAAATTTTTCTCTGTCTGTCTGTCTGTTTGTTCCGGGTAATCTCTGAAACGGCTGGATGGATTTTAACGGGACTTTCACTGGTAGGTAGCTGATGTTTCAAGGAGTAACTTAGGCTACTTTTATTTATTAAGACTATTAGGGTTCCGCGACAATAAGGAAAAAACTAAATCTACGCGGGTGAAACCGCGGGGCACAGCTAGTTATTAAGTAAGATCTAGAGTTACTTTTCGGAAATGTATATAGATATTGGAGATATTACATGTCAAAGAAATGTATCAAAAACTCATTCAACAAGTAAGAAGATGAATTAGACCCAGTTTTAAACGACTTTAGGAGAAATCATTCAAGTTAATGAGGACGCAATGTATACACACAAATGAATAAAATTGCACCATCCATTTGTAATTCTGAATAAACAGTTAATTACGTAATGCATATGAAAGGTTATAGCTATTTACATAGATAAAGTATTTTTTTTCTTTGTGTCTGTCCGGTCCGGTCTATGGGTCCGGCTAATCTCCGAAACGTCCGGACCGATTTTAACGGGAATTTTATTGGCAATCAGCTAATATTAAAAGGAGTAACGTAACGTAGGCTTTAGTAACATTAGAGTAACGTTCATTTAAAAACTACATCCTGTATATAACAGGGTCTCAGGGGTGGTGCTAGAAACGAAAGTAATTCAAAGATTTTTTTTATTTTATTATTACTTATTAGTAAAAAACTTTGTTCAAAAGATTCCTAATACTTTGGACGCGTCTGTCTCCCACACACGTGAGGGGGGAGACGGGGGGGGGACATGTCGAGCACATGCCCACCACGCGCCGCGCTATAGCTATATATACCTTCATTTCCTTATTTCATACATCTATCAATGAATGACCTTGAATGAAAAATTAAGGTTCTTTTTTGGCATCAGTGTTGAGTTTACTATATACGGTCTAATTAAGAAACCTCCTCCTTTCTTTGAAGTCGGTTAAAAAATCGGGTTCTGCGCGACAACCTCGGGGTATTATTAAGAATTTTAGGCTAGTATTATGAATTTTGCAGACATCTAGAGTAATTTTATAACTTGACAGGAATAAAATAATACTATGACTGGGAAAAAAAGTTCAGGGCCCCAACCATGAGCTCTTATTGCAATGTTAATTCAGTTGTGCGACAGTGACAGATGTATACACGTCACATACATCTGTCTCATAAATGAGTGAAACTATCATTGCTATAAGAGCTCATGGTAAGGCCCCTGTTGCCGAAATATGAAAGTACATTTTTATAAAAACAGGAAGTTGATTTAACCCATGATTAGTAGAAAAAATATTAATTAGTTAAGACAGAGGAGTAAAAACGGTGAATACAATTGTGTACCCAAATGTGTTAGAAATAGAGTTGATAATGCGTCATTAGAGGCAATTATCGCGCAATCTAAATTATTTTGTTGTACATGAGATGATATAAAGCATATGATATTTTGTAAAATGTTTACACACAAACTGAAAATGAAAATAAAATATTCAGTTTAGGCTCTGGTAAGGGCATTTATGAACGTGGAAGAATTGACCACCGGTTCGGAAACTAACCTTTGTATGACATTTTGTATCCATATCGGGTAGGTCTGAGCATCGGCCAACATCAATTTATCATACCCCTAAATGATAAGGGTGCTACACCACAAAAATAATATAGCTGAATTTGTTGCCAGGTTCTTCTCAGTAAAAACAACCAACCGGCGGTAGCATGTATATCTATACAGATAAATAAAATTGAAGTGTCTGTTTGTAATTCCAAAATAACAGCTTTTCACTAAATGCATATGAAAGTATACACGATACTGACACTAAAAAACCAAGTTTTAAAATTTTTCTCTGTCTGTCTGTCTGTCTGTTTGTTCCGGGTAATCTCTGAAACGGCTGGACGGATTTTAGCGGGACTTTCAATGGTAGGTAGCTGATGTTTCAAGGAGTAACTTAGGCTACTTTTATTTATTAAAAATATTAGGGTTCCGCGACAATAAGGAAGAAACTAAATCTACGCGGGTGAAACCCCGGGGCACAGCTAGTCTACTATATAAAAATAAGTCGGGTTTTCCTTCCTGACGCTATAACTCTAGAACGCACGAACCGATTTCCACGGATTTGCATTCGTTGGAAAGGTCTCGGGCTCCGTGAGGTTTATAGCAAAGAAAATTCAGGAAAAAATCAGGACAAACCAACATTTTAAGTAGATGGCGCCGGTGCGTGATACATTGTTTGACAGCTACTCATTGTTCTCTGCTCAGTTAATTTCATGTGATAAACCGGTATTGTGTTTACTGTGAAATTGTGAAAATGGCGAAACGGAGTTCGCCGGGTTTGCTAGTCGTGTATAATTGTGTCATTCAGACGATTTGAAAGTACATTTTTAAAAGTCTAAACGATATTTTTAAGTTTGAGTAACAGCAACACCCACATTACACCGAATATGATTAAATGCCAACGTGACAGATGGTTCCAGCTTATGTTAAGTCCCATGTAATAGGGTGCGAGAATAAAATTATTTTTTGTAAACTCTTACCTCTTCGACCTAAACACAAAAAATACACAAAAATAGATTCTATCACCACACTTATAAAGCTTAAAATACTTCCTATTAATTTACCTAAAATACAAACACGAAAAAAAAGAATATTTATCTTTGCATCTGTAAAATTACCTTTACATAGCAATAGAAATAAAGTAGAATTTAATTTACACACTGTGACCCACGTGTTAGAATGATAAAAGCTGAAAATAAGTATAATATACACTATGTTAGTATATATACAAACGGACACTTCCCCTCTTATTACAAAACACAGTTTAAACTCTGACTAAAACTATGACCGTTTCTTTTTAAATCCGTATCACAGAAAAAGGAGTTACTTTAAACCAAGGAATATCTTAGTCCGTTTTGTTTTAAGAAGGGAAATGTGTATCAATCACATTATAATCAATATGTGTAAAAACAGTGAGAAATAATACTTTTTCGACATATTAACCGTAGACACATTACATCATTTTCAATATGCCAGGAGGTCTACTCTCTTTCTCCGAAAACGTAACTTCGCAAACGAACGATAATTAAACGTAGTTGCAGTATCGCTTTGTTTTTATCAAATTCAAATTTTCGTTCGTTTAATACTTTTGTCAAAGTAGGATTAAAATATATAAATGTCAAAGAATTTTCTAGCAGTCCACATTCGGACGTAATTTTAGAACGAATAAGATCCGTGGTAGGAACTTTCGGCCAAAGCTTCATTTTTCGGAGAAAGCGAGTAAATTCTAGCTAAACATGAGTTATTCGGGTATCCCCTAGCATAAGGTATCAATGTTTTCAATAAAGATAAATTTAAAGCAGGAGAGTCAGAGCAGTGGGTCTACGGGGAAAAAATACCCGTGGACCCACGGTGGGTCAATAGCAGTGGGACCACGGGTAATATCTCGTTTTACAGTGTGAACGACAGAAAAAAAGAATGAAAAAAAACACGTTTTTTATAATAAATCAATAAATAAATAATCCACCTAATGAAACAAACACAGTTATATTTGTAGATGTAAAATGTCTTGTTATATCTCGACTGGGGGTTTAGTTTCAACTCTTGCCAATGAGTATAATGCGCTCTACAACCTAACACGAGTCCCATATATCAATATCCTGTATTTATAGCCCATTTATGACGATGTATGACTGTGTATGATCATGTATGAACTAAAATCTAACGCTCTTTGGTCTAACAAGCGTCCCATCTATCAATAACGTGTATTTGACGTCCATGTATGACCATGTAGGAGTGTGTATGTGTATAACGAATACCTAATCGCCGTTCAACCTAAACACGCGTGTCTTATCAATACGGTGTGTATTAGAGGTCCATGTATGACCGTGTATGAAGATGTATGAACTAAAATCGAACGCTCTACAACCTAACACGAGTCCCATATATCAATATCGTATATTTGACGTCCATGTATGGCCGTGTATGAGTTGTGTATGATCATGTATGTACTAAAATCTAACGCCATTCAACCTAAAACAAGTGTCGTATCAATATGGTGTGTATTTGAAGGGTATGTATGAGTGTGTATGGGTGTGTATGGGTGTGTATGGACTGACCTCTCGCGCACGTTGTTGGCCTGCCGCCGCTCTCTCTCGCGCGCCGCCTTCGTGTCGGGATCCACGTCGTCCTCATCGGCCGAGGAGCAACTGTCGCCACACAAACTTTACACCATACATCAAATAACAGCCGTCATACACGCACTATAATATATTATACTATCAGGTAATAGCTACGCGACTAATGCCTCGGAATCGAAGAGTAGCGTTTAGTGAGAGTTTTATCAAATCGCCGTCACAAGTCATCGCGTAGACATAAGATTAAGAAGAGATTTGTATGGGATCGAAACAGCGCCATCTGTCGGCACTATGCTGTGATTTGTGACGGCGGCAGTGAAAAACTCGCACTAGGGACTCATTGCCTCAAATATAGGTTTTCACACATGTTTTATAGACGACTATATCGCCTACGTTTTTTCCTTATTTTGTATGGGAACGTTAAAAAGCGCCCCAAGCGGCGAGTGTAGGAACTTTTACTTGATCATCTCAAGCTACACAATGATATGTAGTACGTACTTTTAGTTTTTTTTATCGACTTTTGTGCACTGGAACTGTGTCCATGGACTTGTATATCTTTTTTTATGATTTATATTGAATTACTCTTAAATTGTAATAAATTATTATGAATAGAGTAATTACCGAGTTTCTTGCCAGGTTGTTCTCAGTAAAAGCAACCTTCCGAACCCGGCGGTAGCATGTATAATCCTGTGTAGTTGTGTCGTTCTGACGATTTGAAAGTACTTTGTAAAAAGTCTAATCAAATAAAGATATTTTTTGAATTTTACGTCTCTATACAAAAAAAGCGCAAAATGCAAGGTCAGAAGACGACGTTAGACCGTGTCAAATATATATACTTGGGGCATAGAGCGTGCGGGTTTGTTCATCATCATAAAAACCGTTTTTTTTTACAACCCACGCTTCGAAACCTACAATTTCAAGGCATTAGCTGCTTAGCTAGAACAACGTGCGACAATATGGGAGACAAATCTCATAGGTATTAGTATATTTATTTAAATTGTGTTAGTGTATTATAAACATTTAGTAGATATATAGTGAATGAATGGATTAGTGATTATGGTGCCTTTAAACCGACTTCAAAAAAGGAGTTATCAATTCGATTGTATTTTTTTTTAATTGGTAGTTAGTGCTATGAAATTCGGTCATTTCTATGCTATGGTTATGAGTAGATAAAGTGTGCATGGTAAATGAAATTCAAGTGTCTGTGTGTAATTCTAAATTAAAAACTTCACTAAATGCATATGAAAGTATATACGGTACATATTTAAAAAAAACTTTGAAAGTTTCTCTGTCTGTCTGTTTATTTGTTCTGCATAATTTCTGAAACGACTGGACCGATTTTAACGGGACTTTCACTGGCAGATAGCTAATGTTACATGGAGTAAACTAGGGTCATGTCATAACATAGGAAATAAAGCAAGCTATGCAATTAATGACATTTATTTGCGTTCAAAATTGTGATAAGATTTTGCACTTGAAATATTTCTCAAATTGCAGCGTATGTCATTAAACTTAAACTTCTCAAGTGATTTATTTAGTTTTTTTTCAATTGCATAATATTTTGAAAAGACTAATTACTGAGTTCCTTGCCAGGTTCTCAGTAAAAGCAACCCTCCGAACCTGGCGGTAGCATGTATAATCCTGTAAGTTGTGTCATTCTGACGATTTGAAAGTGCTTTGTAAAAAGACTAATCGAATAAAGATATTTTTGACTTTGACTTTGAAACCAAGCAAGTGTATGAATGTGTATAAAAGTTAGCAGTTAGTTAGAGAGTGGTCACCCATGACGGCCGCAGGTGGTGTGAGATAATATACTTACTATCTCCGCGAGCGCTTGTTGCCCGCTGACTTGGCGAGCGCGTCCGCCGACCCCGACGATGACGGCTTCGAATCCAGGCCGGAGTCCGGGGGCTCTTTGCGTTTCTCTGAAACATTTAAAATTAAATTAAATACTTTACGTTAATTATTCAGATTAGGCAATGGTAAGTCAAGTTAACCCGACCGTAGCATGTATTCTACAAACTTATGTACAGTGATTTCACACCACGTGCTTTACGGTGAAGGAAAACATCGTGAGGAAACCTGCATATGTCTGAGAAGTAATTCAAACACGTATATGTATAGTGGCTGAGACGGTGATACTCACTATCTGTCACGTTGACACTTAATCATGTTCGGTGAAGTGTGTGTTGTTATTACAACACCTCTGCCTACCCCTTCGGGGAATACAGGCGTGAGCATATCTATACAGATAAATAAAATTGAAGTGTCTGTTTGTAACTTCAAAATTACAGCTTTTCACTAAATGCATAGAAAGTATACACGCTACTGACACTAAAAAACCAAGATTTAAAAATTTTCTCTGTCTGTCTGTCTGTTTGTTCCGGGTAATCTCTGAAACGGCAGGACCGATTTTAACGGGACTCGGGTAGCTGATGTTCCAAGGAGTAACTTAGGCTACTTTTATTCTAAAAACATTTAGGGTTCCGCGGGAATAAAACTAAATCTACGCGGGTGAAACCGCAGGGCACAGCTAGTTTATGTATATGATTGCATTGGCCAAGGATACATAATATCGTTTAAAATTTTGGCCCTTGGGGTCCGGATGCTCATCAACTTGTCAAAGAGGTTGCATGTCATCTGGTAGAAGCCTCTCGTGCCAAGCGCGCTGGGGTTACCTCGCTCAGAAAATCAGCATTGCTATTCAACGTGGCAATGCTGCCAGCCTTCTTGGCACGATCCCGAGAGGCGCCGTGAGGGACAAGTTTTCTACTTGTAATTAGTTTTAAGTACTGTTCCTTTTATATATAATTAAGTATATTAGGTATATACTGACTGGTATTAGGTAGCACGTGTCTCTCCATCTTGACAGGCGGCTCTGTGTGCAAGGTGTGAGGTATCGCACCGCCGGCCAGTCGGGAAACTGTAGAAAAAACATTCATTATCTTATTATAATTTGTATAATAAGCATAAATTTCCGTCGTCGTTTCCAAATTAAAGTCTGTCAAGAGAAGAAACGGCGAAACAAATTACAAAAAAATTGCAGAGCAGTGTGCCAGTATTTGGTGTAAGTGCAACAGTATTGGCTGTCAATTCGGATTAAATGCACTATGTAATCGTGCACTAAGTGCATCAATATTAGATTCATAAGGATCAGTATTGGGTGCAAGCACACCATTATTTGGGTGGCAGTACACCATTATTTGGGTGGCAGTACACCGGTATCTGTGTATAAGTAAACTAGTATGTAGGTGCAAGTGCACCAGTATTTGGGTGCAAGTACACCAGTATTTGGGTGCAATGACACCAATATTAGGTGCAAGTACACCAGTACTCGTGTACTAGTACACCCGTAAGTAGGTGTAAGTACACCAGTATTTAGGTGTACGTGCTCCAGTACGTGGGTGCAGTACCTGCGGCGGGCGGGTGCGTGTGGTGCAGGTCCTGGGGGTAGAGGTCGGCGGCCTCGGCGTGGTTGCGCAACACGTTGATGGCGTCGTCCAGACGCTCCTCCATGCGAGCACCCTGCAATTAACAATGGGTATATCTTACTTGAAAAACCATTACTTCAAGGTCAACTTTACTCCATACGCCAAGGTGACAGATGGTGAGTCCATCGCCGTCTCAGCCACTATACATACGTGTTTGAATTACTTCTCAGACATATGCAGGTTTCCTCGCAATGTTTTCCTTCACCCTAAAGCACGAGGTGTGAAATCACTGCACGTATTTTTTTAGAAATACTCATTGGTACAGAGGCCCCGCTGGGATTGGAACTTGAGTCGCTTGCGTAGCAGGCTACTGCTTAAATCCCAAGGCCACCACGGGTATATATATCACAATTCGATTTATTCGGATTGAGTCCCCGGGTCGGGCAAAGTTATTGGGTTTTCCATCTGTAATGCCCCAGTAGCGGCCCGGAGTCTGGATTAGTGGCCGGTTAATGGCAATAGGCTCGCCCTCTATTACATGGGACTTGAACATAAGTCTTAAATACACCTCTGCCTACCCATTTGGGGAATATAGGCGTGAGAATATGTACCTTAGCTCCACACATAATTCGATACCTTTGAAAAGACACGTATATTTTACACAAATCACTATACACGTTTGAACAGTAGACAAGACAAAGAACCAATCAACATACAGACAATCGCAAAATTAAATATACATAAATAAAGCAATAACAATACCATGCCCAAAAATACCCGGTTTTATTAATACAGTCAGCAAAAAAAGTTGTTGATCAAAATACGTTTTTAACTTACAAAGTTTTAGCTATTTTTTCTTTCTTTTCTAAGTCATTGTTTCATTGTAAAAAGCTTAACTGCACTCGATTGCTCGCTATATTAAATTCAGGCCCTTATAAGGCACTAATGTATTTCCAAAAACTGATCAATATACTCAACATTTCATGTATGAATACAATTAACATTATTATTACTTACTTCGATAAGTCACTGTATCAGCTCGGTACTTTTGCTGCTGACCGTACTAATAATAACGTAAATTAAGTTTGAGATTGTCTAAGACGGATAAAGAATGTCCCAGGGCCCGATCCGAACGTCAGCGTCGGCCTTAACTTATGCTAAACCAACGCAAGCGACGACTGAGCTACGATAACGGCCGTCGCACGGCCGAAGCTCGGCACGGCACCCGAGCCCGAGCCCTACCAGTCATTAAAGATTTTTTTTATCATATCCTAGACAATCTCAAAATAATTACAATAATTAAGAATAATTTAATTACTTACAACAACATCGGAATGCTCTCGCAGGAACACCATCGCCTCGTCAAGCTGCCTCTGCTCGGCCGGAGCACCCTATGTTCACGAGGGTTAGGTTACCCAGTGGGGGGCGGTGGCGGGGGGGAGTGGGGACCGTAAGGAAATCTACGCCTATATTTACGATTCAAAGTTTCAACTGACTGATATATCGCCGCACGTACGTTGTGGCCCTAGAGAGCAACGTGGTCCTAGAGACATGACATTTGGAAGGTGTATTTGTAAGTGTGGGTTAAGTAAGGGTTTTCTGAAATTTCTCTCCTAAGGAGACGAACGAGGAGGTGGAATCTTCGAAGAAACTTTATCTGCTTACTGCCACCTCTTCGGTGAATATAGGTGTGAGTTTATGTAATATAATGATATAATATTAGTAAGGGAGGGGGTCTATGTATGAAAACATATACGGTAAAACTTGAAATCAACAATGGTATAGGTTACTTAGGGGTAGTATTTTAGAAAGGGTTGGGGGGGAGTTCAAAACATGGAAGATTTTTTCTAAAAGGATGCGATCTACTAAAATATACTTCAATCTATTTTCTACATCTATTAATACTTGTTCTCTAAGTCATTTCATCAATAGGTAAATAATCGAAGTGAAAAAACTTTTTTTTTAAAAACCGTTGACGGAATGAAATCTACAAAAATATAAATATAAATATAATTTAATCTATGACCTACATCTATCAATACCATTCGAAATACGCCACAAGCCTCCACACTGGTCAATTATTAGGAACACAACAAAAAAAACAAAACACAAAAATATTTACAAAAAACAAACATGCTATAATAAAACAAATACTGTTTTTTACTTCAAAAATGTGTCAAAAAAGCATAAAGTCCGCCTGATGGTAAGCTACTGCAGCCTATGCTTTTAAAACTAGGTGTATCTCTTAAAATTACAACTTAAAATGTGGAGGTAAGTAAATATATTTTTTTATACATTATCTCCAAGACCTCTAAATAAATTATAGGTGTAACTACACCCATTTTACATTTAATGCAAATTTACTAGTCAATGAGACAAATGTGTCTGTCAAATTAATTTTTTTTATAGCATGTTCATTTTAAAAAACAAAAAAGATCATTCAAAAATTATACAGCCTGCTCTATGTTACAAGATTACGAAACAATTTGGAATATTAGTCACGTTTTCATGCATGTAAAAATCATGCTGAACCAAGTTCTATAATCAAAAAACACACTAGGGGCCTATGACGAGTCAAAAACTATAATATCCTTTGACATTAAAAAAGTACAAATATGTTATCTATGGTATAAAAAATTGGTCTCAACGAGCGTATAGCATAAACCCTGTATAATGTCAACTTGAATTCTCAACACAACTAAACTTTTCAATTCAAAAAAATTATTTACTCAAAAAAAATTAGGACCTCCTCCTTTGTATGAAGTCGGTTAAAAAACCACATTTTTTTATCCACGTTTCCTTATTAACCGCTTTGAGAAAGAAAGTGGTATTTACACATTGCTTAAGTTGCAAACAATGATGTTTTTTTTTCTTGTAAAATTAAAAACTTAGATACCTGGATTTAGATACAGATTTATATACAATAATAATAAACGTATTGTTATTTTTTTGTTTTAAATGAATATGAACTTCTAAGTTTGGGCCCTGGTTTTACATACAAGGGCAATGCTACACTCAATGAGACCGATCAATAAGCTAGCGGTAGGCAGTGCTTACCATGACAGGAGGCGGGAACACGCCGACGTGCTGATGGTGACCGTTGGGTATGACGGCGGTAGGCAGCGGCGCGTGCGGCGTCGACGCTGTGGGCGGAGACGACACTCCGGACGATACCCAGTTTGATTGCTGGAAATGTACGTTAATGATGTGTGAGGGTTTGAGCAGACGCAAGTTCGAATCCCAGCGGGGCCTGCACCAATGAGTTTTTCTTAAAAATGTATGTAAGTACAGTGATTGTAGGGTTTTACGGTGAAAATGTAAATATAATGGCTGAGACTGCCATGCTCACATATATTTATAATATTTTTTAGTTTTTATTTTTGACAATTTGAGCATTGGAACTGTGTCCATGGGCTTATAGTTGCTTGAGTGATTTATTTTGTATTTTTTAAAACTGTATAATATTCTTTAAAAGAGTAATTACTGAGTTTCTTGCCAGGTTGTTCTCAGTAAAAGCAACCTTCCGAACCTGGCGGTAGCATGTATAATCCTGTGTAATTGTGTCATTCTGACGATTTAAAAGTACTTTGTATAAAGTCTAATCGAATAAAGATATATTTGAGTTTCAGTTTGACAGCGATAGACTCACCATCTGTCACGTTGGCACTCAATAATCTTCACTGAAATGTAGGTGTTGCTACGACACCTCTGCCTACCCCTTCTGGGAGTACAGGCGTGAGTATCTACACTAATATTATAAAGAGGAAAGATTTGATTGTTTTTTTGTTTGTATTGAATAGCCTCCGGAAGCACTTGACCGATCTTGAAATCTGTTTCAGCAATGGATAGCTACATCATCAGCGGATAACATAGGCTATATTATATACTCTCTGGCCTCAAGTTATAAGCATCATCTCAACCAATTATTCACCACTTGTATTCAAAATATGTAATAACCTTACTTATGTCAAAGTGTATTCAAACGCTGTGCACGGTTATTATCGATGTACAAATTATTGAATGTTTTGAATTTAACTATAAACATGTGTTATGTGTGAATTTGTATGTTGTTACTGTGCCAAATAAATAAATAAATACCCGTACTCCCACGGGAATGGGAACTACGCGGTTGAAACCACATGACGTTTCACCCTCGTATATTCAGTTTCATGCTTAATTTCGCGGCACCCTAATACTTTTTATAAATAAATTATGCATTCAAAGTCTCAGCAAAGTTTCATACAAACTTTCATCCCCTATTTTATCCCCTTGGGGGTTGAATTGATCAAAATCCTTTCTTAGCGGATGCCTACGTCATAACATGTACCTGCATGCCAAATTTCAGCCCGATCCGGCCAGTGGTTTGGGCTGTGCGTTGATAGATCACTACGTCAGTCAGTCACCTTTGAGTTATATATATATAGATTGGTGATGATGATAAGTTACCTGTCCATTGTGGTGATGCAGATGGTGCGGGTGGTGGGGCGAGTGTTTGAGCGGGTAGAGGCGCGCGTGCAGCGGCGGCGGCGAGTGCACCGGCGTGGACGGCGACGAGCCGTACGACGACAGGCTGCCCGCCTCGCCCGCCCCGCCGCCCGCGCCGCTACCGCTGTACATCTACCGAACGGTACACCACGCACATTAATATACAACAGATCAATCCCAAGTACAATTAAAATTAATATCTTTGAGGACGAACAATAGCGATGCACAATTTATACTAGCAGGTTTTCAGTCTGTCACATCTATACTAATGTTATTAAGAAGTAAACATAATCTTACCGATAGAAAGCTATGTTATTTCCGTGTGTCACAGGCTATATGTATATAAATCCGAAAAACTAAGACTTTTTAGTGGTTGTTAAATTATGCGCAGGTGAAAAGCGGGGCTCAACTATTTACTTGTCTCTGAAAACCCAATGCCAGCGCGATGTAGCACGCCAGCTACCCAGCGCCATCTGTCGCGTGACGGTTCAACTACGAGTACGTTCAACGGCTGCTTGTGTTAATAATTAATTATTTGTATGTTTGAATGCATCGTACTTCTGAACTACATTAAGGATCTTGATACGGTTTTAAGTAACATTGCGCCTCTGGGTTTACAGCTAAAGGAGTCCATATTATATTAATAGAAAGTAGGGAAAATGTTATGTTTTGAAATAGTCTTCAAAAACTGTAATCCCGAAGGGAAACGACCTCGTTTCGCTATAATTTTTCGTCGCTATTAATCATTAAACTTAATGCAAGCGCGATGTAGCACGTCAGCAACCCAACGCCATCTATCGCGTGACGGTTCACCTACGTGTATGTAATGTACTCACAGGTTGTAGTGAAGGCTTGGCGACGAGCATGGGGTCGGTGGGCGAGTGGTGGGGCGCGGCGGCGCGGAAGGAGGACATCGGGGGCAGGGGGAGCTCCGCGCCGCCCGCTCCCTCCCCCACCGGCGCGCCTGCTATACCTGCAAACACACACACGTACGTCACTATACAACACTATGGGGAAAATGTGAGTAGAAAGGTCGGTAATGTGGTATAAAAGTTTCGCTTAGTTTGGAACTAGATGGCGCTGTGTGATAACACCAAATATTTATTATTTATTCAAATTCCAAAAACTCCTTTTTAGGAGCTGTGAGCGCTCAGTGCAAAAAGTGGAACTAACTGCGTATGTATTTTATTCGCGACTCGCCATATAATTACCAAACGCCAAACTACTGCGTAAAGATCAGCGCTCTTCTTAACTCGCTACGGCATTCATAACAAATTTGTTACGCTGAGGGCCTAGAGCGAGTTTTTCACTGCCGCCGTCAAGTCATCGCGTCGACGTAAGCGCAGAATTGTATGGGCTCACAATAGTATCATGTTTAGGCCGATAGAGGCGCTGTTCCGATCCTATATTTCAAGTAACATTTTAAGATTTTAAGAAAACTCGCACAATGTAAACATCGTCACTCACCTGGCGACGTAGCATAAGGATCGTGTTGATACGGCGGCGCAGGCGCTGGCGGCTGGTAGTAGCCCGCGGACCACTCCCCCGCCGGGTAGTAGGGCTCCTGGTAGGCCGCGCCCGCGCCGGCGCCCTTCGGCGACGCGTACCTACTCGGCGAGTCGTGGCCGAACTCATCGCTGCCATACTGAAACAATTAGAGAACATATCATGTTAGTTGGAAAAATATTATAAAACAAAAGAAATGGAAAAGTAATTCGAACCTATACAAATATTATGAGATTCTCCGAAGGAGTAAGCAGAGTTGTACTTATAGTACACCCACATTTCAATAGGGAGTCTATTGTCATTAACCGGGCACTTATCCAGACGCCGGGATCCCAGACTGGGATATTATGATTGGAAAACCCACTAACACATTGCCCCACTGGGGATCAAACCCTAGGACCTCCTAATCGTGGCAGAATATGTCCATTCTCTATTGGGTGCGTGTGGCCAGGCAAAGTCGCGGGGACAGCCGTCCTTGCTCCCAATAAGCGCGGTTTCGCAACCAATTGTATCGCTCACCGGACTATGACTAATAGTCATAAACTAACTATCCACTCCACTACATCATTCATAGAGAATAATAACTGTGTTATATAGTATGTCAAGTGCTTTTCGTAGATAGAAAATTCAGGTTCTAAACATAGGCCTATAATAAAAAGTAAATTAAAATGTACAATTAGAATTAGTACCCAAATGACCGTGGTGGGGTTTGATAAGTCGCCTACAACGCAAGCAATGCTAGTTCGAATCCCAGCGGGGTCAGTACCAATGAGTTTTTCTTAAAACTTAAGTGCAGTGCTATCACACCACGAGTTTACGGTGATTTCAAAGACGTATGCTACTATGTATAGTGCCTGAGTCGGCTATAGACTCACCATCTGTCACTTTGCCGCATAATGTTCGGTAAAAGTGGGTGTAGATATTACATTACCTCTGTTTATCCCTTCTGGGCTAAAGTCTAAAGACTAAAATTCACGTTCACTTGTCACAAAGGTTCCCTAAGGGGTAGGCAGTCTAGGCAAAGGCTTTGTAGCAACAACATCCACATTTCACCAAAGATGATTAAGTGCCAACGTGACGGATGATGAGTCTATCGCCGTCTCAGCCACTATACTGAATGAATTACTTCTCAGACATATGCAGGTTTACTCACGGTGTTTCTCTTCACCGTAAAGCTCGTACTGATACAATGCGATAGAATGCGGTCACCCAATAACTCAAGCGACATAGTAACCAAGACAGGACGTAACAGACATATTTAGCTATAGATATCGGGATTATTACTAATGCTACCTCGTAATCGAGCTAATTTTAATCCGGTGAATTCACTATACAAAGTGCAGAAGTTCCTAATATGTTTAATGTTTCGTCACATCATCTATTCAATTAGTAGCTGTGTCCCGCGGTTTCACGCGCTTTAAATAAAAGTAGCCTTATTTACTCCTTGTAACATTGGCTATCTGCGAGTAAAAATCCCATTAAAATCTAGCTTTTCATTAGATAGATTAGCTGAAACAAACAAGCAGACAGATAGACCGAAAATACCATATACCCTTTAAAATCTGTTCAATCGTTTCTGATGTAAAAGAGTTTTTTTTTACAGAAGTATATACATACTTTCAATGTAATTACAAACAGACACTTCAATTTTATTTATCTGTATAGATTTATAGTTTTTAGATAATCTGGTTAGTTTAAGCGGTATGGCACGGGCCTCTGAGGATAAGCGACCACCAACAATAGTCACCATTAGGACTGCTATCAGCCGTAGAGAAGCATGCCGAAACAATTAACATTTTTTTTCTCAGTCCCTTTTTAGTCATCGCCAAATACAGATCACAATGGAGAGACATATTATGGAAACACCTTGCTGATCTCGCGGGGTACACTAGCGGACAAAAATATGTGATACATTTTGGACAGGTCATTTTCTAAATATATATAACTCAAAGGTGACTGACTGACATAGTGATCTATCAACGCTCAGCCTAAACCACTGGACGGATCGGGCTGAAATTTGGCATGCAGGTAGATGTTATGACGTAGGCATCCGTTAAGAAAGGATTATTATCAATTCTACCCCCAAGGGGATAAAATAGGGGATGAAAGTTTGTATGAAACAAATTTAAGCGGATGATACCGCGGGGCTCAGCTAGTAACATGTAGTTTAAATAAATAATTTTATGACCAGCGGTTTAGCCTGTACATAAATCTCAGTCGGGACTTTGAATTTTATATGTATACTAGCTGAATCCTAATATTTTTAATAAATACAAGTAGCCTAAGTTACTTCTTGAAACATCAGGTACCTGGCAGTGAAAGTCCCTTTAAAATCGGTCCAGCCGTTTCAGAGATTACACGGAACAAACAGACAGACAGAGAAAAAAAAATAAACTTGGTTTTTTAGTGTCAGTAGCGTGTATACTTTCATATGCATTCACAAACAGACACTTCAATTTTATTTATCTGTATAGATATAGATATTTGTTTTTTTATTTCCAAGTGTGCTAACACATCGCACCTCAAGTGTACAAGCTCGATGGAGCGAGCGTGTTGCAAGCTCACCGTAACTGTATATTTGAATGCTCCGTACGATATGCCTAATGCGCTGTGCTTGTTCGATTCCCCGGCGTGACATACATGGCTATGCCTCTAATTACAACACCATATTAGTGGAGAAAACTACCCAGGACCTAATGTCGGAGTGAAAGGTATCACCTGTTAGGGTGGAAAACACCGAGACACAGTTTTACACCACAAAGAGTGTTATTTTCACTATCTATACATCTATATCCATATCTATACATATATATACTTCTATATCTATATCTATACAGATAAATAAAACTGAAGTGTCTGTTTGTAATTCCAAAATAACAGATTTTCACTAAATGCATATGAAAGTATACACGCTACTGACACTAAAAAACCAAGTTTTAAAAATTGTCTCTGTCTGTCGTTTCAGAGATTACCCGGAACAAACAGACAGACAGACGGACAGACCGACAGACTGACAGACAGACAGAGAAAAAATTTAAAACTTGGTGTTTTAGTGTCCGTAGCGTGTATACCTTCATATGCATTTAGTGAAAAGCTGTTATTTTGGAATTACAAACAGACACTTCAATTTTATTTATCTGTATGTATAGATATAGATTTATCTGTATAGATTATTACAAACGTTAATGGAACAAAATAATCAAGAAAATATCAACAATTTATCCAATTCTCAAAACGCTAGTCTTCGATAGTTAAGTAAACCCACAGGGTAGAACAATAGCTGCTAATACAATAAGCATCCTGTATGAGTCAACCATCTTCCGAGATGCCGCGAATCCCGTCGCTTCCTGTCGGGAACGGGACGGGAGGCTGGTGTGAAATGAAAGCGAGAGCGTTTATATTAAGAAAGTATAAACGCTACAAAGACTAAAATACCAAGTTTCAATTTTTCTCTGTCTGTCTGTCTGTCTGTCTGTCTGTTTGTTCCGGGTTATCTCTGAAACGGCTTGACGGATTTTAACAGGACTTTCACTGATGTTAACTTTTAACATTAGGATTCCGCGACTATAAGGATGAAACTAAATCTACGCGGGTGAAACCGCGGGACACAACTTTTACAAATATAGCCTGCGAATTTTAATTGTCGTGGAGGTAACGAGATTAATGTCTACACTGTGGATGTCTGGGAATAATCCTCTGTCCGCTTGTAACACAGACCACAAGTAACATTCATAACACTATATTGTATCATAATATAACATTTACAATCGGATTCTTGAAACCAGATCAGTCATCGGAATGCATGCGTGCGATCAATGTATCATGGGATTTCCTCAATTGCAACATCTATATACATCTATACAGATAAATAAAATTGAAGTGTCTGTTTGTAATTCCAAAATAACAGATTTTCACTAAAAGCATATGAAAGTGTATACGGTGATGAGATAAAAAAACAAAAAAAAATCTTTCCAATAAAAAAAAAAACATTTTTTTTCTGTATGTCTGTCTATGTGTTCCGGCTAATCTCCGAAACGGATGGACCGCTCACAAAAGGAACAGAAGTACCCACTTTCAACTTTAATCCTTGGATCTTACATACACTATATGTTATGCAGATAAATAAAATTGAAGGGTCTGTTTGTAATTCCAAATTAACAGCTTTTCACTAAATGACGTTCGCTAGTCTACACTAATGTTATAAGATTTGATTGTTTGTTTGTATTGAATAGGCTCCGAAACTACTAGTCTGATCTTGAAAATTATTTTTATATCTACATCATCAGCGAGTAACATAGAGCGATATTTTATCTCCGGAACTACGCGGGTGTAACCGCGTGAGGTCCTCTAGTACTAAATAATGTTGGAAATCGAAGTAGTTTTATATCTCCAGCAAAAGCTCAACATATTCCTAATACCAGACGCAAATATATTGACAAAGATTGCAAAGTTAAACCCATTCAGAGAATCTAATATGAATGTAACTCCAATGATTTAAATACTTGCTGATTTAAATACATCTGAACAGCATCAGTAGATTTCAAATCACATGTCCACAGCCGATAGCTACTAAAAATCGGAAAAGACACCTAAATTTATGGAATTGATTCATCGAAACCTCCCTGTAAGTCTAAAAAGGCCGCTTTGGGAGAATCATAATGTGATCCTCCACTAGTCCAACTGCCTCGTTGGTCTAGTGGTTAGTAGGCTCGCCTGCCGATCACGAGGTCCCGGGTTCGATTCCCGAGTCGGGACATTAACAATATTGGGTTTTTCTGTCAAGAAATTCACAATAAAATGCCCGGAGTTTGGAAGTTGGCGGTGTTTACACCCCCGTGCCTCGGAAAGCACGTTAAGCCGGTCCTACGCCTGATCTCTCACGGTCTTGTCGGATTGCCGTCCCATTGGACTATGATAGTGAGGGAATAAAGAGTGCACCTGTGTTTGAGCACACACTTGTGCACTATAATATCTCCTGCGTACATGGCTAATCCAAGTTGAGATTAACCGCCATAACCGAAATTCGGTAGGAGATCATCATAATGTGATCCGAATATGATTCATCATCGAAATTAAAAAATGGTCCCTTAGGTGCAATTCATATTATGATTCACGAATTATTAATATTTCGCAATTCACCTGTTTTACACTTTCCTATGAAGATTCCTAAAATGCTCCACAAAATATGAATTGCTTTTGTGGCAGCAGAATAGAAAGTTGGTAAGTTAGGGACTAATATCTACAATTATTGTAATCATTCGTGAATCATAATATGAATTGCACCTAAGTGATCATTTTGTCATTTATATTATGAATACCTACTAAAGTCGATTCAAATACAGATGATATGTGTATTGTATTTGAATATCAATTTGATACTTTACCGCTTTGAAAACCAAATACATGCACTTTACATACAATCATTTACATCTCTTATATCCAGGTGTCAGAATTTCTAGAATGACAATTGGGAATATTAATTACTAGCTGTGCCCCGCGGTTTCACCCGCGTAGATTTTGTTTCTTCCTTATTGTCGCGGAACCCTAATATTTTTAATAAATAAAAGTAGCCTAAGTTACTCCTTGAAACATCAGCTACCTACCAGTGAAAGTCCCGTTAAAATCCGTCCAGCCGTTTCAGAGATTACCCGGAACAAACAGACAGACAGACAGAGAAAAAATTTAAAACTTGGTATTTTAGTGTCAGTAGCGTGTATACTTTCATATGCATTTAGTGAAAAGCTGTAATTTTGGAATTACAGACACTTCAATTTTATTTATCTGTATAGACTAGCGGACGACACGCGGATTCACCCGCGTAGTTCCCGTTCCTGTGGGAGTACGGAGATAAAACATAGCCTATATTAATCAGTGATAATGTAGCATTCAAACTGTGAAATAATTGTCAAATTCGGAGTATTCGTAACCGAAGGAAGTGTATGAAGAGATGCATGAATGTGGATGAAGCGAAAGAAGTATGTAAGGATAGCATGTAGCGAACGGTAGTCTCTGCCTACCCCCATGAGTTACAGGCGTGGGTATGTGTATGTATGTATCTACACAGATAAATCAATTGTAAGTGTCTGTTTGTTATTTCAAATGAACAGCCTTTAACTTAATGCATTTGAAAGTAAATACGGAACTTACAAAAAAATACACATTTTAAAAATGTTTCTCTTTCGTCTGTCTGTTTGTTCCGGCCAATCTAAGAAACGGCTGGACCGATTTGACCGGAGGTTTCACTGGAAGATAGTTGATGTTACGAAAAGTAACTTAGGCTTACTTTTTTTTAACGTGAGTCAAAACACTAGTATTTAAACATCAGCCCACAGTTCCAATGCTCAATTGTCAAAAATCAAAAATAACTCACTGCACTTAAGTTAAATGATTGTATTTGATCTCTTTGGCACAAAACCTTGGTATGAACAAGATAAGTGTTAATTAAATGAAGATGTTTGAAATGCTAAGCCAAAGTCAGGGCTAATAAGGACATGAGCTTATAGGTAAATGGCTGCGTAATTAACAAAGGCAATTATATGTTAATACATGTAAGAATGTTAGATTCTATTGACAAACAAGAAAACTATAGCGTATCATATATGCAGAACATTCCTTTATCTACTCAATATAGACTTACGAGAAATGTATGAGAGAGGTAGGGCATGAAGGGATCTCTCGTTAGATATTAGTTTCTGTCCGACTGGGAACTATTCCTTCACCTTACATAAGATACCATACTAATAATGATTAATAAGCATCACGCTGCGACCAATAGGAGCGAAGCGTCAGAAGGCCAGGGAGAGATAATATGGTACACGAAGTACCAGGCGCACATAACGGACAAGGAGATAATAAGTTGATTGCGACTAACATGGAGCCACATCGGGTTGAATCAAGTGCCGACCCCAACAATGTATGGGATAAGGCCAGGGAGATGATGATATGGTACACGAAGTACCAGGCGCACATAACGGACAAGGAGTTAATAAGTTGATTGTGACTAACATGGAGCCTTGTGGGGTTGAATCAATTGCCAAAAATGTATGGGATAGGGCCAGGGAGTTTGTTTCGACTCATGCACTCACATATGTTGTAAAATGTAATGAATACAACCCAAGTAATGCGCATAGACATACAAATAGTGAAGATACACAATGTATGGAGCGAGGTGATGGTATTTTTAGCATGTTATTTACGACTAAACAATAATTGCTGGTAGGAATAGCTGCGAGTGGGCGGTTACTGTCCACCGGCCAGGTATAGGTTACGATGCCCGCCACTTCATCCGCGTGGAGTATTACTTTGGGCCAATGCTAACTTTAACCTTAGCGTGATGATATATAAGGGCTATCAATAATTGACAGAATTTTTCAAATCGGACCAATAGTTCCTGAGATTAGCGCGTTCAAGCAAACAAACAAACTCTTTAGCTTTATATATTAGTATAGATAAAAATAAGTATACCACAATATTAATACGAACAAATACCTATAAGTTAGTATTTAAGAAATGCACAGTCCACTTTGAAAATCGTATCACAAGAAGAAATTGAACTATTTTTAAACAAAGGATTATCTTAAGCGATGTGTTGTAATAAATGGGAGTACAAAAAAAAATTATATTCATTGCTAGCGCGATCTAATGTATCGCCTAACGCCATCTATCGCCTTCAATATAAACTACGATGACCAGTTCGTTAGGATAACTTTGGATAAGCTTTATCACGTGTACCGAACTCACCCCACTCTCCTGGCTGGTCGCAGCGGGCGGCAGTCCATGTTCTTCGTTATATCTTCTCCTCGCCCTATGTCTAAGTAACGCCGACGCATCAGGCTGTCCAAACGAAAAGATCTGCTCATCTTTCCCCCTCAAATACACTTCGTCAGAGTTCAAATCACTATTGCAGTTCCCTTTATATATCGCTATATTAAAATCCGTACTCACAAATTCTGAACGTACACCGTCTAATATCTCCGATGTTAGCCGAAGCGAGTCCGATGTTTGCCGAAGGTTAACGTCCGAATCGGACCGATAGTTCTCACATATCTGGCTGAATGTGTTAAAATACTCCGAAGCAAGGTCGGTTTTAGGTTGATAATTGCCTGACACCGGGGGCGGATCAGCTGCTAGGAAACTGGCGTCCATGTTTGTGACGTCATGTCGCACTGCCATCTTCCTGTCATTTGAATTTAAACTTTTTGCACTTGGCTGGACGCATCACTTTTGTACGCACTATTTTATATTTGTTCACTTTGTCTTAAGCTCTCTGTGAACAGATGTGTTGTTGAGATGTGTTTACGTTTCCTTTAACAAGTTATTGAGTAGTTAATAGACGTAAGGGAATCAAGTTGTAACGACGGAAATTACCCACTAAACATACTTACTCAAGCTACGATGGAGTAGTTTTGATTGAACTGTTACAGATTACTATAGAAGCCAAGTTCAAAATTATATTATTAATTATTAACAAGATCGTTACAGGTCAGTCGGAGACCTAAGAGAGTCTGACAAGTGGTTAAACCAAGATTACCGATTTTCCTCGTAAAAGGGGTAACGAAGGCCAGATGGCAATCGTTTCGTTTAAAAAATCTAGTGATCGGCCACATCTGGTTGAATCAAGTGCCGACCCCAACAGTGTATGATACACAATACTGTAATGTATATAAGGTAGTATATAAGGTAGTACCCCAACTATAGGTTCTGACATGTTCCTACAACGAAGAATTTCATTGCGTATTAGAATGCCTGTTGATACTCTTTCAGACGTGGGTCACACTAATAAATACGAAAACGTCGAAGCATGTTAAAACAAAGAGGTTAACGACCCAACAAAGTACCAAAATCCGGATGCATCAGATGAAATACCAGTTTAATAAAACTAGCATCAAATTAACCTTAGATAACGAAAACTAACCTTAGATAAGTATTTAACAATACCTTAATCCATATCTCTTTAAGCAAGTAAACATCAAAGAAGCAATCACTAATCCTTTCAAACAATACCAAAAGAAATTGCAAGCACCAAAACGACCACCATCGATAAATGACCGCTTCTTGAACAAAGCATGCGTAAAATCCAAACTACGGTTTGAACGTAGCACAAAAACAATTTTGAATAACAGAGTCCTGTGGGAATATAGCGCTGTGAAAGGGTGCAATTACACCGGTTCGGGGACGAATGTGGGACAAAGAGAAAGCAGGTACTCGCTTTACACCTTGCGATGATCGTGTCAATTTTGATGTATCGCTGAATGTTTAATAAGTCTTGGCGAATTCTTTATTTTTACCTTATTACATTGGCTATTTAAATATATTTAGGTCCCGTCACGAGATAAGAACGAGTACCTTTGAATGCGCAGTAGCCATTTGAATCTGATGTATGCCGCGAGGCGAATAAAAACATGCAAAATATCCCCATTGCTTTTCATTGCGCGTTCTTTGCTCGAGACGAGAACTGGGGCCTTACCATGAGCTCTTATTGCCATGATAGTTTCACTCATTTTTGAGACAGGTGTATGTGACGTGTATACATCTGTCACTGTCGCACAACTGAATTATCATTGCAATAAGAGCACATGGTTGGGCCCCTGTACATACATAAGCTTACGCTTGCATTCCCCGAAGGGGTAGACAAAGATGTCTACTGCACATTTCACCACTAATGTTTACGTCTCATAGGGAGCGAGGCTATTGCCATTATCCGGGCACTTATCCAAACTTCGGGGCTTCGGGGTGCTAATGGGTAATTACAGACGGAAAAACCCAATATCACTCCTGCCTGATCGAACTCAGGACATCGTATTTCACAGTAGCTATGTTGACTAGCCAACGAGGGAGTGGATATTCAATACGGGAGTTCAAGAGATTCAAAGAAGTATGCGATGCATGTATGGCTTCTGAGAAGAATCTGTCCAGATCATAAAAACAGTTGCCAATAAGCATATGGCGCGCCTGATGAACTTCAAGTATATACGTTTGTAATACCAAAGTATCATTATCGACCTATTAAAATATGTCCGACAATATTCATGGACTTTAAAGGTTACTTTCCGAACCCGTAGGTAACATTTATAATGTTGTATAATCATGTCGTTCTGTCTGACTTGGAAGTACTTTGTTAAAATCTAATCAAATAAAGATTTACTACGTCAAAAAACAAAATTTACTACATCATCGGGGAGTTAGCTTCTCTAAAATTTGATGGTGTGACATAATTAAATTAAATGAATACTATTATTTTTAGATTCTTCAATGCTAGTGACATCACGATGTAAATAAAATTGCGCAAGCCTTGGTGAACTTTTAGGACCCCTCTTTATACACCAGATGTATTACCCCAAACTACAAATGTATTAAGCTTAGAACTATACTCAACTAATTTACCGACTGATTCACGTAATGAGAACGGTAACGATATCGTAGCGACTAAAGTAATCTATAATAATATAAACGAATTGGCTCAAAAAGTACTGGGCTGATTTGAAAATTCTTTCACAATTTGAATGCTGTATTATCACTGATTCATATAGGCTATATTCTATCCCCGTACTCCCACGGGAACCGGAACTACGCGGGTGATATCTCGTGAAGTTCACAAGTATATAAAAAAGAATATAATTGTCATAAACAGTTTTTCGATCCTATTAAAGTGAAGTCCCATCGAACTACAATTTTGTAACACAGAACATTTTAATCGTCCAACGATATTTCTATTGTTACTTCTACATGAATCAGGCTACTGTGCGTTATGATTAATGTTAAATATTAAGACATGAACATGAGCAATGATTCCGAAAATTTACTTAAAATGTTCATTCCCATCCAAGGTGGTCGACCACCGACGTGGCTGTAATCTGAGCCGACTCCTCCCGAACTGATTCACACGATGCATCACACCCTATCAGGGTGTCGGGTGACTTCGTGCAAATAACCTTATCCGAGTTTGCTAACTCGTTCAATTGGGCATCGTTGGTGTGAACGGGGAATTGTTGCGGTCCTATGTGAGGTCCCTGCAGGCTCAATGTGTTTAGAATTAGTGAAATCATCTACGAGGTTAGGCGACTCCGGCGTGGTGTCAGTAAGGGGTGTCGCGTCGTGTTTGTGACCGTATATATGTCATTTGAGCCTTTAGAAAAATTTAATTTAGGAAAACGTTATCATAGTGTAACAAAGCCTGTAGTATTATGGATGGGTATCAATGTATCAGACAACGTTTTCAATTATATTTATGTGTATGAAATTTTTACAAGAAATACAATTTATAAAAAAAATTACTTGTTCCGAAATGGCTGGACCGATTTTAACGGACCTTTCACTGGCAGAGGGCTGATATTACAAGACGTGACTTAGGATACTTTTATTTAAGAAGACAAATTACACTGCTAGTCATATTTATAATCTGTTTTTAAGCTTGGGCTTATTTAAGCTTACTACTATACTTTTTCCCTCTCTTTGATTCAATATTCAAAATATCATTATTTAATTAGACTCTTAAAAAAGTACTAGATTATTATACAGGATAATACTTACTACTGCCAGGTTCGGAGGGTTGCTTTTACTGAGAAAGACCCGGCACGTAAGACTCAGTTATTGTTGGTCTAAACGCAGCATAGAGTTTAAATATATGTAAATAATAGTATATTTCGCGGATGATTGGCACTAATTATCGTTACAGAGCCTGGGATTTTGTGAAAGGGATGAATGATGTGATCTTACTTTTATTTATGTTTTGTTTTGTATTAAGAAGTTATTATTTTTGCTAATTTATTGTTTTTGATTTCAATTGAAGCTATCTACTATTTGTGTTGTGTATCTTTAACAATTGGTAATTGGTTCGCCGCTTTTGTTAAATAAATAAATAAATAATTTATGGTTTATATTTTACTCTTTTAGTGTACTCTTTTGATAACTCTATTCTCGTGTCACGTATTACATACAGTCGTATCCAAGGTTATATTTGCGTTTACTTTCCTAATTATTTTTATAATTAATTTTTTAACAAATCGGATCCGCGACACCTAATATATCAGTCATGTACACTAACCTATGGACCCAACAGTTTAGTTCTGGGTCCATTCTAGGGGTCAACTGGCGTTTAGTGTAAACTGGTGTATATTTTAGAAAACGGCCAAACATTCAGGTCGTTATGATCGTAAAGCGACGGGGCGGGCCTCGGACCGGTCCCCGACAGCTGGTGGGCAGGTGATGCCTGAGGTGAACCTTGATTAGAGCGCTGAACGCGAGCGCAGGTTAATGACACAACACATACGCTACATACTATAGTTTACTTGGTTTTTTTAATTATTAAACGACTGGACAACAATTGATCTTAGACTCAGTAAGAATACTAAGTTTATTTGCAACTATCGAATTGTCAGAAAGTATATTCTATAGGTACTATACATCTACGAGCTGTGCCGAGCAAAAGTTGTTTTGCCTACATTTTTTGGGTGGATAACCCTTATCAGATCATTCAAATATGAAAAACAGACAGGCCAATTCTCAAACATATCAGGTAGATGAGATTCACACAAATTTCATACTAATCGGTCCAGCCACTTCGGACGAGTAACAAACACCGCGACACGTGTCTGTTTGCCATTGTAATTCCAAAAACGCGGCTTCACTAAATTCTTTATGGAAAAATACGGTGCCAACTTACTTTAAAAAAAAGTCAATTATTTACTTTTTTCTCTGTCTGTCAGTTCGTCTGTTTGTTCAGGCTAATCTCTGAAACAGCTAGACCAAATTTAACGGGACTTTAAAAGACAAACATTTATTTGAAAGAAAAAATGGGATTCTGTGAAATAAATACACCCATCAAATTAAGTCTCAGCTAATTCAGAAATATAAAACCAATTTTTATGCCACAAATTTGCATTCGCCAAAATCGCCCTAGTGTACGTAAACCTTTACAGTGCATTACATTATTAGTTCTATGTATTTACGTTGTTATTAAACCTGGTATCCAACAATTGTATGTAAGTTATTTTGTAGAATGGAGCCGTGGTAACTAAGTGGATTAACTAGTTGCTTGCAACGTAAACGACGCGAGTTCCATTCTAAATGGTGTACCAATCATTAAATGCCTTTATTCTCTCAAGGGGTAGGCAGAGGTGTTGTAATAACAACACACACTTTTCACACAAGATGATTTAGTGCCAACGTGACAGATGGTGAGTCTATCGCCGTCTCAGACACTATACACACGTCTTTGAATTACTCTCAGACATATGCAGGTTTCCTCACGATGTTTTCCTTCACCGTAAATCACGTGGTGTGAAATCACTGCACATAAGTTTTTAGAAAAACTCTTTGGTACAGGCCCCTCTGGGATTCGAAATTCGCATGTGTAGCAGGCAACTGCTCAATCCCCACGGCCACGACGGTTCTACTACTGGCAATTTACAGATAGAAAAACCCTTTGTCCAACACGCACATCAAACCCAGGACCTCGTGTACCGCAGTAGCGTTTGCAACACCTAGATCAAAGAGACAGTCAAAGTATATATATGTATGTGATTGCACAGCTGGACTCGAACCTAACACCTCGCGCCCTTGACCCCGGCACATCTGCGACCCTCGGTTGACGACAGTCACCTGTATAACCATCTGGTTGTGTTTACAAACATGATGGTTTGGGGTAACCCGTTAGCGAACTTTTACAAGCCAATCAGGGAAGTTTTTAGAAAATGTCATTGGCAGGTTAACCCTTATAGGTTTCAACTTATAGCAGAGTTTCTCCGCTCGCTACATAGATGGCGCAACTCGCTAACAATTGCGAAGTTTGAGTACAAATACACGAGAACCTAAATCGCGCAATAAGAGTTTTCGAACGCATTGCAGTATACTTAAAGTGTTTAACTAGAGCAATTGGAGCCGGTGTTCCCCAGACATGACACCCGCCGGCTGGAAGATCTTCCCTTTGCTGGGGTTGACACTGATCACTCGCTTTCCATACAAACTCTAACCTCAACGTTTGCGTATACCAAGTGCGAATATGTTATGTTATCAATTACTCTCTTGAAACGATTTACATTTAAGGTAAAAGAAAACCGTTGCATTCTGTCAAAATATGAACCTATTTTAGCCGAATAGGTACTAAAAATCAAACGACACACGATTGACGAAACGTCACTTTCAAGTTAAGCAATAAAAATAACCTATACTCACGATTTTTGCTTCCTACACTCGCCGCTAGGGGCGCTTTTACGTTTTCACACAAATTGAGGAAAATACGCAATCGTTATCGTCAACGTCAAATCATGCCAAACTACCTTAGCTTGGGGTACAGATACGTAGGATTTGAACTCGCGTCGCTTGCCTATCAACGTCGGTTTCAATCAAAGGAAATTGACACATAATGCATGGGCAATAAAATTCAATTTCGTATCTTTGAAACCGACGCTGAGAAACCTTACGGAATAATTGCAGGCGACTCAAAACTTTCGGCCACCACGACTCTTATGCGTCTTTAAGGATAATCCAGCAATTAAACCTAACTATCACATACTTCCACGTATACCATTACCAGTTAGCGGCGATACACTGATTGAATATGTAACTAGTCGGCCGCAGACAGCGGGTCGCCGGACCGAGCGTAGCGGATGTCTTGTGCGTTGATTACACCAATTATGTGGGACAAGAAACGCGGTGCGAACTCTGCAGATTAGTTGAGACTGGTTCTTGGATGGCACTTTCCATAGAGTATTTTATGAACTCTATATATGAATATCACGAGTTTGCCATCGTTTTCCTAATCTACACTCACTAGCTTTAGTTCTTCACGTCACCGTTTGGAGGCGCTGTACAACTTCTCATACAAAATATTCGAATTCGGAGACGCTAGCGAGTATAGATAAGGAGAACGGTGGAAAACTCTTGATAGGGATTACGTTTACTGGTTGGATGGTTTGGTGGTCGCAAGAGCTAATGCGGAATTATGAGGTTCAAGGTTCAATCACCGGGTAGGGAAAAGTGTTACTGGGTTTTATCAATCTGTAATTTCTCAATTTCAGATTTAATAACGTTTGTAGTGTGCATCATGGAGTATTTAGTGAACTGCCTCGCTGGTTGGTGACATCACCAAATCCAGAACCTCGTGGTCCGTAGCGCTTGCGAACACATGTTCGCAAGCGCTACGGACCACGAGGTTCTGGATTCGATACCCGAGTCAAAAGTGAATAATCTACCGTTTTAAAACAAGCTTAAAAACGTTGAATAAAATATAGCAGGTCAATCGAAGACCAGTATTTCCAACCCCATCTACTACGTGACTGTTGAATCACGGCGAGGGTTGTCGAGCGCTAAACACAGGTTCGACGCTCTGTAATTTTGTTGTTTAGTGTTATTACACTGTTCTGTAATTTGTTGTCGGCTATTTTGTGTAATTACAGACATTTCTTTATATCTCTAGATATATTAACCGAGTCCTTTTTCGACTAACTTAGGGTGAACCTTCGAAATTTATATTTACTTACTAACTGTGCCTCGCGGTTTCACCCGCGACTTTATTTCATGGGTAGGCCGCGGTTTTTTTTTAAATAATATAGGTTTAAGTTACTTGCAGATAGCTGATGTTTCAAGGAGTGTTTTATTCTAATTGTATTTACAACACAGCATGAATCTAAATCTACGCGGCTGAAACCGCGGGGCACAGCTAGTTTTATATATTTTTTACACTGTCCGTTATTAAAATTTATTAATATTTATATATTATAGTGTGTTTATTAGTTTTTTTAGCTTTCCTTCGGCGACTCTTGATGGTGAAACGTTCGTACAGTTCAACAAATCCCATAGAACCAAGATCATCATAAGCGGAAGTCACAAATCGCGGCGAAAATCACGCAAGCCGGATGTCAAGGGACGGAAGCACTTGGGTGGCGACATCGGATCGCGGGAATCGAACCTAACACCCCGCACTAAGTGCTGCGATCGAAACATTGTTTACACGCGACTTGAAACTGATTCTTGTCTTAACATTATTGACTAGCGAACGTCACGCGCTTTTACCCGCGTAGTTCCCGTTCCCGTGGGAGTGGTGGGATAAAATATAGCCTATATTAATCAGTGATAATGTAGCATTCAAATGGTGAAAGATTTTTTAAAATCGGTCCAGTAGTTTTTGAGCCAATTCGTTACAAACTTTCATCTTTATTATATTACTATAGATATGCTAGCTTATTCATTTACATACATGTATTCACGAACGCATTCCCCGAAGGGGTAGGCAGAAGTATACTTATAGTTACACCCACATTCCACCAGTTATGTGTAAGTCCCATGTAATAGAGGGCGAGCCTATTGCCATTAACCGGCCACTAATGCAGACTGCGGGCTCCTACTGGGACATTACAGATGGAAAAACCTAATAACACTATGCTCGAAGAGATCGAACCCGGGACTTCGTGTACGTTAAAGACATTAAAATTCCAGAGGGGTTCTTAAAGGGTTACCCAGAGGCATAGCGTCAACTTCTCACCGAAGATTAAGTGCCAACGTGACTGATGGTGAGTCTATCGCCGTCTCAGTCACTATACATACGTCTTTAAATTACTTCTCAGACATATGCAGGTTTCCTCACGGTGTTTTCCTTCACCGTAAAGCACCTGGTGTGAATATATCACTGCATACAAGTTTTTAGAAAAACTCATTTTTAGATAAAAATAAGATTCTTAATCGGAAGCAGAAAGCTAGTTCTAAAAAGGCCACTTTTATCATATATACAGAATTCTCATGTTGTTATCAAATTCCCCCGAAACGGCTTGACCGATTTGAATGAAATTTTGTGTGCATATCGCGTAGGTCTGAGCATAGGTCAATATCTATTTTTCATATGTATGGCATTACGTTTGCCGGGCACAACTAGCTAAAGTAACAATCATAACATTTTTATTATGAATGCGAAAAGCACTTTGACATGCAAGCTTCACAATTTATTTGCCTTCAATATAATTATATAGTATTTTATAATATCGATTGATTCATACCAGTGACGTGGACCTATCGGACATAACCACATGGTGCGATAAAAGGGGGTCAAGAAAATGTTCTAGTTTTAAAGTATTGTGACGTGGAAAAAAACAAAATATAGCCAAGTGTTAGAAAATAATAATCCCTACGACACTACCTACCTGGGGCCCAACCATGAGCTCTTATTGCAATGATAATTCAGTTATGCGACAGTGACAGATGTATACACGTCACATACATCTGTCTCATAAATGAGTGAAACTATGAAAATGAAAATGATTTAATCAGTTTAGGCCCTGGTAAGGCACTTATGAATGTCGAGGAATTTACCTATCATGGCAATAAGAGCTCATGGTAAGGCCCCTGTATGTATGTGCGTACCCCAAGCATAGCCACAGTACAAATATAACCTTGACAAGCAGTTAGGAATCTAAGAAGTAATCGTTCGTAATGACACACACACAGACGCGCGCATCTACGAGATAATAAGGGGTGTGACGTCGTGACTGATAAGTAAATACGTCATTTAAGTATTTCACAGACATTCTTCAAATCTTTAAATCGTACATCTATACAGATAAATAAAATTGAAGTGTCTGTTTGTAATTCCAAAATAACACTTTTTCACTAAATGCATGCATGACTTTCACTGGCAGGTAGCCGATGTTTCAAGGAGTAACTTAGGCTACTTTTATTTATAAAAAATATTAGGGTTCCGCGACGATAAGGATGAAACTAAATCTACGCGGGTGAAACCGCGAGGCACAGCTAGTTGACAATAAAAAGGGATACATTTGAGATACTTTAAGTGTGACAAACCCCACGCTCGATAAAGCAAACTTACTTTTATCAAAAACTAGCTTCTGCCCGCGACTTAGTCCGCGTGGCATAGGCACTTTAACCCGCGATTGGTCTTAGTATGACGATATATAGCCTATAGCCTTCCTCAAAAATAGGGCTTAGATAGCCCAATCTTCCCTGAGAGATGTTCTCAAATCGGAAGATGATCGTTTGACCAGCGCGCATTAATAATTTCTTAGCTTTGACGTTGAATTGTACGGTACCAAAATGAAACGTCAAGCTCAGAAGTTCTTAATACGCTTAATTGATGATGCTAGGCCCCCAGGCTAGTTTCCGAACCGGTGGTAAATTCTCGACTTTCAGGGCCTTACCAGGGCCTAAACTGAATAAATATTTTTCATTTTCATTCTCATTGTCATTAGTTGCTGAGTTAGCGCGTTCAAGAAAACAAGCTCTTCATCTTACATTAGTATAGGTTTGGTCTACACCCCATACAGCACGTGTCTGTGTGCGTATGTCATTTCCGTACTGTTTGTAGTAAGCTAATGTTTGTACTGTGGTAATTTGGTGCAATGCATTTAGCCGTCAAATCTAAAAACGTAACTGATCAAGTTGTCATACAATTATTGAGTCTTAACTTAATTGTAACATAACAATAACATACGGACCGATTATATTATGATATAATAAGTGGATTGTGTGACCAACTTGCGCAATAGTTTCATTACGTTACGCAACTATCTTGTATTTGAATAGGGACAGATGTCTAATCTAGATATAAGAACGGTGGCTATGGACTTAGAGCAGTCGCCTGCTACGCAATCGACGTAAGTTTGAATCCCAGCGGAGCCTGGATCAATGCGTTTTTCTAAAAACTTATGAGCAGTGATGTCACACCACGTGCTTTACGGTGAAGGAAAACATCGTGAGGAAACCTGCATATGTCTGAGAAGTAATTCAAACACGTATGTATAGTGGCTGAGACGGCGATAGACTCACCATCTGTCACGTTGGCACTTAATCAATCAAAAGTGGAATACAGGCGTGAGCATATGTATGTACGATATCAATTTACCGCGGTATCATAACGTAATCAAATACCGCATAGTATTAACGATTAGTGATCTGATTGATAGACAACATGGCAACTAACATAACACTATACTTATATTACTGTGACTCGTTGGTTAATGCTACTGCGGTCCACGAGGTTTTTTAAGCCTTAAGAAAATTAAAAAAAAAAATCTTTTTTCAATTTATGCTCGATAAATTAACGTAATCTATGTATTTTTAAGGGCGAAATTCCTGAGTGAAAAGTCGAAAAACAGACTCAGCAGTCTCCATAGAAGCCACGAAGAAATACCAAGGGACTTGTAGGGTCGTGATTATTTTACTAGTAAGATTAAAAGATTGTGATAATGGTACTGTTATTGGTTTTTTTTAATTGGGTTGAATTTTTTTAATCTATGCTTACAAAACTTTTGTCAAACTTTTATTAGCAGAAAATATAGACATGAACCCTTACAATAATTGGTCTTAATTCTAAGAATATGCTAAGAAAAGAATTATGGAAAATCATAATAAAAATGAAAATTTCATATTGAAAATAAAAGAAACGAAACGAAATAAATTAAACGCAGGATAATTGAAGAAAATAATGATGGACTTGTACCAAAATAAAAATTTTTGGGCGCTTTTAAATACTGAACTGATATACTAATTTTATCTACTCAAAAAAAAATTTTTTTTTCATACCTTTGACTTACTTTAAGTAGAATAATTTAACGCACGTATTCCTACAAAAGCATAGTATTTTTTTTCCATTCTCACCTAAAAACAAAAAATCCACCAGAAAATGGTAACACATGAAAACCACTCCAAGAAAAAAAAATCAAACAATTTGTGCATCATAGACTCAAAGAACGTTTGAAAAAAGAACGCGTCGCGCGCAATTCAAACTTTTCCCTTGCATTTATCGCCTTACCGTGGAATAAAACAAATCGCAAACGAAACGTAAACACACCGAGACAATGGCTGTACACTATTGTGTTATCTTAACACGGCACTACACTGTTACATCACTAAACTTTGTTCGTGCGCGTGAGACGCACAGCGCATCGCGCCGCAGTCACTTCACTACTGAGAAGCCATGGCCGACCGCCGTTCACTCCGCGACTGGGGTTGCCAGTGTCGATTTTGTAACCTCCCCTCGCATTTCAAAAATATTAGATTTTTTTACAAAGTGGTAAATATATCATAAGTTGGCAGAACTCTGTTCTAAGTAGCTTCTTAAGTTTGTTTTACCATATATTCGTAATTTTTTCGTTCGTTTTGTGTATTCGTAACTCTTAATATCATTGATTTTGCTGCTTTAGCTTATTTTACCGATCAAATGTACGGGAATCGTTGAATGTACTACGGGTGAGGTAAAGATATTATGCTAATATTTCTACAATATCATATTATTTGTAAGTTTTTAACCACACAGATACAAGTTTCGTTACAAATGAAATTTAAACAACTTTTGGAGAATATTAAGCTCGTTTTATTTTATTTTATGATATAAAGAAAGTAAAAGAGGTGGGGAAAGAGGCAGAGGCACACAGTAGTTACTTAGTGGAAGTTTAATTTTCTGAGATACAGGTAAAAACAAAACTAAGGGCAATAGAAATACCATAACTTAAAATGCTCTGCTTCCATTAAAACAAAAATAGGAGAATTCTACATATCATATTTAAAAAATTCGACAAAAATTTTTTTTCTTAAAACCCTTGACTTCCAATTGTATTTTCTTTAATTTAGTCAAATTTTAATACTTGAAAACTTCCTAGCAGCTCTAAAAAAAAAAGAAAAATTTAAATACATGACAATTATTTATCTTGTACTCCTAATTACCCTGCACCCAACTCCCTAATATTGGGGAGTGAAAGCTCACGACTGCATGGCAAGCGCGGACAAAAAGCGGCGTTGCCAATTCACCACGCGCCTCGAACGTAATGAGGTTAAAGTTTCCGATCACAAACTTTGTACATTATAATTTTTCAGCGAAAAAACCGTTAATTATAGACTAATAATTTTTTCAAAAAATATTTACACAAAGTTGGTTTTAATTGAGTGAAAAAATACTGTTTTTTTTTTTTTGCGATGGTTCAAAATTGAAATCAATACCTACTATAACATGATGTCATAACATAGTTATTCGACCCGATTACGAGTGTGAATTTCAGATATAACATGTACTCAGTAACAAGTATAATTTGTAATAAACAATGTATCTTCTTTCATTTAATCGTGGATGCTGTACACAAATATCACGAATTAAATAATAATAAGAAAAACAATTGCTTTTGTAAAACCAATATTTTTATATATGAGTCCGACAGAAAGGCTTGTTATTCTGACTTTAAAAAGTTAAGTATTTGCTTTATTCTTTACAGTCACGTTGACAACTAAAAAATCCTTTTTCTAAATTATAAGTTGCCATTAAAAAAAATGTACTTAAACAGACACTGGGTGCAAGTCCAATTCAGTAAGTACATTTACCAATTCAACAGAGTACACTCGATAATTATTATAAAACAATATTGTTTATAGAAACAGTAGCTGAGAGGATGATAAATCAGTGCATCACGAAACTACGCTAGATTTGTTGTTGAAATTCCCGTGAACTTCAATAGTGATGTGCATTTTATCGATACTTTGGCAGAGACTTTTTAAATTTGTCAGAGATGTCATCGAAATAAAATGTGTCATGTATAATGTAAGTTATTTTTTGAGAAATTTAAATCATTGTCATTACAAGACTGTTTTGTTCTAATGGCTGTATGACATCTGTTTCTTCTTCCGACTTCCAACTTGGACATGGTAGTAAAGTTTACGCCAAGATAGTTTTAAAAATGGCGTTCAATGAGTATACCAAGTTATTTTTGTGGAATATTTTTTTTGGTTTGTTTTTAAAGTTAACAAATATGTATTGCATATTATTTTTATTTTGTAAACAGTTATTCTCAAAAACGACCCACTTATTATGGTAACATTTTCGACGAGCTGATTAAACTCACGAGGAAGTCTTAGAATGATAACTCTCAAATTGTGCTTTCCTATATAACCTACTACAAATCAGTCCTTTCGGCTCGCAAAGTAATAGTAAACCTACATTTCACTGAAGATTGAGAGAATGTCATAATGTGATCACCGTCTCAAAACAATAAATACGTTTTCTATTTCTAGATTGAACTAGCGGATATCACGCGGATTCACCCGCCTAGTTCTCGTTCTCGTGGGAGTGCGGGGATCAAATAAAGCCTATGTTACTTGCTGATGATGTAGCTATCCATTGCTGAAAGAAATTTCAAGATACGGAGCTTATTAATTGCATTAATTGCAAACAAACAAACAAAAAAACAATAAAATCTTTTCTCTTTATAATATTAGTCTAGATGAGTCAGAATAAAACATGAAATGCAGAAATACGTTATCTATTTGTTTCAAAAAATATATTACGATGTTCAAATCAGAATGTAAGTGTATTACTTAATATTAACAAATATTAAAGCTATCCCAAGCATCGGTAAACAATGACATAACGCGCATCCTCGAGCCTGCTGGAGACGTCGATGCTAATGACAGCTCACTGTTACACAAAACAGATGGAAATTCTATTTCGTTGTGATGCCTGTTAGATTAGGTCAATCGAAGTTGACAGGATTAGCATTCGTAAAACTGTATTATAATCGTATATATATCATATTAATGTATGTTTATAGCTATATCGGTTTTGAGCGGTTGCAGATTCGAATCCTAGTGGTCAAAGGAAGAGAAAGAACTAAGAAGCGATGGATAGTCTGCATGAAAGATGATATGGATAGAATATTCAAAAAATCAAAATACGTTAATTTGATTAGACAAAGTACGTTCAAATCATCGGAAGGAATTACACTCCACAGGATTAGAAATGTTACCACCGGGTTCGGACGGTTGCTTTTACTGAGAAGAACCAGGCAAGAAACTCAGCAATTACTCTTTTCAATAATATATTAACAATTTTGAATGGTAACTCATATAATTATTTATCTCGTAAATATAAGCCTAAGGAAGGACACAGTTCCAAAGCTCAGTTGTCAAAAAAGAAAGGAAGTGAATACAGATATGACTGCTGATGGAAAGAAAAACTCATTGCACAGACCACAAACAACATGGGATGGGGACAGAAGGCGTGAACAAATCATTATAATAAACTCCAAAAAAGTAAATCCTCGACCTTCATTGAAATTTATCAGTGTCATTAATTACGTCAAATTAAAATCGCGAAAAAGCAAAATAGAATGTTATCTGATAGATAAACAGACTGATATTGAGTCATAATCACTCGGCGAGTAATGAGCCTTCATCGACCTGGTTGTGGTCACAATGATAAATAGCAAGACATATTCATAGATTTAGTTGAATGGCAGGGCATAGATACTGGATTGCGTTCAGACGGAAGAATCTTGGAAAGCATTCTCTCTGGCTATCCGGAGATTCTTTAGTGGCGCATACTTAGCAGATGAAGTGATATTTTTTTAAATTGTCGACAAAATACTTAAATTTGAGAATACTGGAGAAAGGGATGCTATCCATGATCTGAATGAGCAACAGCTTTAAATAAAGTCAGATCCAGCTCCTCCTAACCACACCACTTAACAACGTCCTAAGCCGAGATCTAACACCCCTAGCGCGTTTAGTTTGGTCTTAATTAAAAAGCTTGGATTTTGGCCTTTGAGTCTCGTCACTTTTGACCAGTTAAGCAGTAAAGGAAAAGCATCCAAATGCCAAAGACCATACCCTTTAAAATCACATCCACTAAGGAATTTAGAAGTGCAATGCTGAAACTATAGCACGGATCACACATCCGAAATTTCAGCCGAAACAAATCAATGGCTAGAATATTTTGGTAATTTGTCGCAAAAACACAATGTCACAGTGATGCATAATTTTGAAATTAAGCTGGCAGATATTTGAGTATCAGATTTATCTGATAATTGTAAATTTGATTAGGTAATAAAATGATAAGATTGTATGTGAATGAGTCTTGATTCTAATCTAGCCACGACTTTAGGAACTTGTATTGATTCAAGTTCAATATTACACGAGAATCTAAGCTATATATTGCTGGTCCAATGGTCGGTTGCATTGTCAATAAAGCTACAGGTAGCGGGTTCTATTCCCAGTTGAAGCTTAATTGAACAGTATTTATGCCTTAGTCTTGAATATTTCACGTGTTTCATCCATATGTTCATCTATCGTTAAGTAAGCTTCGCTGGAGGATTACAAAACATTGACAAAGAAGATTTTCTCATAAATACTACATATTACTTATTAATCAACACAGAGCCTAAACCGTTGGTAGCAGAGACTAGTCATTGAGAGGGTCTTTTTGACGTGATAGGATGACATATACAAAGAGACTTTTATTTAAATTCTATTCTCTAAAAGGCTTGTCTATAGCAATCGATTACTGAAACCATAATGTTAATATATCTAGCGATATTAAAACTATCGATGACACAAAACACATCCCTAGCTCCGCCATAAAATGACCGCGTCAGTAGGTAATGCGAATTTAATAACATCAGAGCAACCGAGGCCCGCAACTGTTTGATAGTAAAGCGCTCAATTAAACTTTATAGTCTCACAAATAAAACACATTTCAAGTTCAAGACGCTATTTGAGTTTTGAATTTCATCAATTTTGTAATTATGCTTCACCGACAAGAGCCTAGCTTTTAAATCAATGAGAAATGAGAGTAATTATGTCTTCTAATATCTACTTGCAGTGCCTTAAATAAGGCAGTGCCACTGGTGCCCAGGTACAGGGGGTAGACTCTGGGGGACGCAAGAATGGCCAGACCAGGCTATTTTTTCGGTTTGTAAAACATTATAACTAACCGTGTCCCGCGATTTTCGATTTAGTTCCATGCTTTATTTCGCGGTACCCTTATATGTCTTTTAAATAAAAGCCTATGTTACTCCTTGAAACGTCAGATATCAGCCATTTCAGAGATTAAACACAGCCACATCGGGTTGAATCAATTGCCAACCACAACAATGTATAAAGGACCTACCATCATGGGAGAAAGCACTGCGTATTAAGAACTTCTGAGTTTTGACGTTTCATTTTGGTAACGTAAAAATGAACGACAAAGCTAAGAAGTTCTGCTTAAACGATCATGGCCCATGCCCCATGGTCATGGTGATCAAGTACTTAGCTGAATTTCAGGAAAATTACGTGTAATTTCTACGTACTCATTAATATACTGTTTCAGTTGTATTTACTAAACGTACAAGGTGTCATTGTGCTATTATAAAATGTTATTTACTGAATTACTCATACGAATTTATTCTAAAATACAAACAGAATTAGTTATAATATTCGCTTATATAAAAGCAGTATTATTACATAAGCATTTTAACGTGCGACCACAAACCGAACCAAACGAAAAACATTAAAAAGAAAATTCTATCAAAGACAAATAAAAAAAATTGCTAGTTTAAACGTGGAACACTTTATTGGCGGCAATAACTTCACAGTGTGTTTACGTTAACAGAACATATTTCTAAAGTGAGTTTTATACCATTATCCCTCGCTTTGTCTATAAAATATAATCCGGTAAATTTTAAGAGAGTTCACGTACGTTGTGTGATCTTATTTGAGTGTGCCTTTTGTAAATGGTCGTGTGATACGTCGTTTGACGTGTTTGACTCACATTCGACGTGCGCTGTTGCCAGCCCGTCTCCCCCCTCGTTGGAGAGCGAGACAGCATTATAAATAAAGCGAAATAGGGGATAATGAGGGAGTGTAACTGAGTATAAGCACCGTACTAGAGACACTGTGAGTGAAAAAGTTTTTTTTGTCTATGTTTTCTGAAGTTCATATCTTGAGTTATTTAATTACTACCTGTGCCCCGCGGTTTCACCCGCGTAGATTTAGTTTCATCCTTATGGTCGCGGAATCCTAATATTTTTAATAAATAAAAGGTAGCCTATGTCCTTTCTCAGGGCTCAAAGATTGTCTGTGCCAAATTTAATCAAAATCGGTTGAGAGGTTTAAGCGGGAAAGCGTGACAGACAGACAGAGTTACTTTCGAATTTATAATATTAGTAGGGATTAATTGTAATTCGTAATGCGTTAGATGTTTGTATGTGTCTATAAAGTTTACTAATTATCATGTTCGGGTAAACATTGAGTACGCAAGTTCGAATCCCAGCGGGGCCTGTACAAATGAGTTTTTTTAAAACTTATTTGCAGTGATTTCACACCACATGCTTTACGGTGAAGGAAAATATCGTGAGGAAACCTGCATATGTCTGAGAAGTAATTCAAAGACACATGTATAGTGGCTGAGACGGCGATGGACTCACCCTCTGTCACTTTAGCATTTAATCATCTTCGGTGAAATGTGAGTGTGGTTACAACACCTCTGCTTACCCCTTCGGGGACCCTTCTGGGATGGCGTGAGCATATTTATTTTAATTTATTGTGTTCTCAAAGGTGTTTCGAGACTGCTAGAGAAAAAAATACATTAAATATATAGATTTCTTCCTGAAATGTCTATAGTAGTTCTTAAGTGACCAGCATCAAGTCAGCAAGATCAAGTGGAGACCCCAACAATGTATGGGATAAGGCCAGGGAGATGATGATGATGAAATACCCATGTTAAAATCTATACAGATAAATAAAATTGAAGTGTCTGTTTGTGATTCCAACTTAACAGCTTTTCACTAAATGCATATGAAAGTATACACGATACTGACAAAAAAAACAGTTTTTAATAATTTTCTGTCTGTCTCCCTGTCTGTTTATTCCGGGTAATCTCCGAAACGGCTGGACCGATTTTAACGGGGAAGCAGATAGTTAATTTGACAAGGAGTAACATAGGTTACTTTTATTTAAAAAAAACATTAGGGTTCCGCGGGCCACCTATGAAATTAAGTCTACGCGGATGAAACCGCAGGGACCAGTAGGTCTAAAAAGGCCACTTTGGGAGAATCATAATGTGATCCGAATATGATTCATCACTGAAATGACAAAATGGTTACTTAGGTGCAATTCATATTTATGATTCACGAATGATTACAATAATTTTAGATGTTAGTCCCTACGTAACTTTTTATGGTTCTGCTATTTGTCACAAAAGCATTCATATTTTGTGGGACATTTTATGAATCTTCATAGGAAAGTGTCAAACAGGTGAATTGCGAAATATGAATCATTCCAAAATCATATTCGGATCACATTATGATTCTCTCAAAGTGGCCGTTTTAGACCTACAGCTAGTAGAAAATACGAACGAAAGCTGGCTTCAACTTTACAAAAAGCAAGACAAAAGTTACCGAAATTCTAAAACATTGAAGGCAGTAGCTTAAAAATTCACGACTCGTATATCTCGGTAAGAGTTTAAAACTTCATCCCCGTAAAGTTGCTATGGTAGACCCAGCGGGGACATTATTACATATCAAGAAAACTGGTGGCTATACGTGACATATACTAATATTATAAAGAGGAGAGATTTGATTTTTTGTTTGCATTGAATAGGCTTCGACACAGCTACATCAGCGAGTAACAGAGTATTTTATCCCCGTACTCTCACGGGAACGGGAACTACGCGGGTGAAACCGCGTGACGTCCGCTAGTCTATATATATACAAACAAAATTGAAGTATCTGTTTGTAATTCCAAAATTACACTTTTTAACAAAATTAATATGAAAGTATACACGCTACAAACACTAAAAAACCAAGTTTTAAAAATTTTCTTTGAATGTCTGTCTGTCTGTTTGTTCCGGGTAATCTCTGAAACGGCTGGATGGATTTTAACGGGACTTTCACTGGTAGGTAGCTGATGTTTCAAGGAGTAACTTGGGCTACTTTTATTTATCAAAAATATTAGGGTTCCGCGATAATAAGGATGAAACTAAATCTACGCGGGTGAAACCGCGGGGCACAGCTAGTGCATAATAAGTGAGTATAGTATGGTAAAGAAAAAAAAAATGTTTTTAATTTTTGCCAGTCTTTCCGTCTGTCTGTTTGTTCCGACCAATCTCTGAAACGGTTGGACCGATTTTAATTGGACTTTTACGAAGCGTGAATGGGTCGCTTGTATTATTATACTGCAAAGGTGGTAATCAAACGTACTGCCTGTTGCTGGTCACGAATAATTAAACCTCAAAGCTAAGAAGTTATTAATACACGCCGCATAAACGATCATACTTGGCCTCAATGCCAGTGAGATGATGAATCCACCAAGGGCGTGCATTGGATTTTCAGAGGGGTAGGCATAAGTAGGTAGGTAGGCAGGTTAAGTACATGTCTATGTGACGCGACGTAGGTACGTACGTCTTGGTAAAGATACACACAAACACAACAAGAGTGTATTCAGTGATCACAAATTGTAACTTCTGTTTAGCTGCTCATATGCAATGCACGCCACTGGAATCCACCTGATGGTAAGCAGCTACTGCAGCCCATGAAGGCTTACCTAGACCACCACGACGGTTCTGTTATACATTTTTTGAACAAAATAATCTCAAAAAAGTGTCATCGACCTCAAAACTGGTCTGATATATCAGACTCTTTTATCTCGAATCACACGAAGGCTTTGCATCGTAGAGAAAGTATTTATTATCCTAGGTAAAAAGAAGTCAATTTATCGGTTGGTTAAACCAGTTTTATCGACGTAATTATAGTATAATTTAAAAAATGTACAGTTGTTTTGGCGATAAATAATTATACAGTATATTAACCATCGATTTCAGGTCGGGTAAAATCGGAATTAGCATTTTTATTTATATTCATATAAAAAATTGTAGCTATGTCTCGCCGGAACAAACAGATAAAAACAGAAAAAAAATTAAAAAATTGTTTTAATTTTTATATTAAAATTAAAAATATATGTACCGTAATTCTTTCATATGCATTTAGTGCAAAGCTGTAACTTGGAATTACAAACACACATACACTTCAATGTTATTAATTAGGTATAGATAAGAAAAGCGTACTGTTAAATGTCAAATCAAAACAAGAGAAAAAAACTTAATAATTGTGCAATCTAACTGATGGGTCATAATTTGTGTCTGTCTGTCTGTTACCGTTACGGATATTTCGGCAAAACGATTTAGTTTTAAGACGGACATAGAGTGCCCCAGAGGAGAGCATCACGAGAAAACCATATGTCTGAGAACAAATTCAAAGACGTGAAGTGGCTGAGTACCGATGACAGACTTATTTTCTGTCACGTTAGCACAATTATCAATCGATTCGTGGACTCTTGCAAAAGGCATGAATATAATTTTTAGAATCAGATTTTTTGTATGTAGGTGAGTTATGCAAGTAGAAGATAAAATATAATCGAATTGGAGAATATACACATTACACAGATTTGTATTTACAGGATTTAATGCCACTATTTCACGATGTCAACAAGAAGTGTCACTGTGTACAAAAGTCAAAAATAAAAACGTATTCCAACAAACCTTTCTAATTAAAATTTACTGATATGCAAAACATAAATATGTTTTCTTTCGGTACTGAAAATGAAAATGAAAAATATTTATTCAGTTTAGGCCCTGGTAAGGCACTTATGAAAGTCGAGAATTTACCACCGGTTCGGAAACTAGCCTTCTGAGAAGAACCGGCATGAAACTCAGCCAGGCATCGTGTACATATCGAAATATATAAATCATATGAAATCATCAATATAATACAAAATCAAATTTGATAATAGGTATAAATATTCTGACTGATACTGATGGCAATAGCCATAAATTTACGTAAAAAGTCATCAGAGATAAGCATCGATCTAGTCCGCTAAGCGATGTTCGCGGTTTCCACAAGAATTAACTTCTTTCTTTGAGCTACTTCTGCGAGTTCCTGCAATGAGTTTTATGTGGAGGTTCAGTCTAAGCTGATGGACTATTAAAGAAAAAAGTTTAGTTTATTTTTTAATAGCTGTGCCCCGCGGTTTCACCCGCGTAGTTTGTTCCTTGCTGTTTTCTTAATAAAATTTGCCTTAGTCACTCCTTGAAACATCAGCTACCTGCCAGTGAAAGTCCCGTTAAAATCGGTCTAGCCGTTTCAGAGATTACCCGGAACAAACAGACAGACAGAGAGAGAAAAATTTTAAAACTTAGTTTTTTAGTGTCAATAGCGTGTATACTTTCATATGCATTTAGTGAAAGGCTGTTTTTTTTAGAATTACAAACAGACACTTCAATTTTATTTATCTTAAAAAAAACGGGCCACATATGAAATTAACCCTACGCGGGTGAAACCGCGGGGCACAGCTAGTTATGTATAAATTTCCAATAACTGAAACCGATACACGACGTCGAGTTCGACGCTGAGAAACAGAATAACGTAGCAGAATAAATTATTTTAATTTCCATCACATATCAAATAGTTAGTTCATAAAGCACAATGGAGTGTTTCCCCAAAATTGGCAAACAATGCTGTGACCGTCGTAGAAATGGCAGTGGGCTATAAATTGAAGGGTCCTAGGGGATGCAGTGTAGGTAGCCGAGGGGGACTGAACTTACTGTGATATGGTACCGACAAGTGAACTTGTTGAGAGATTTAGAGACTGATGACTGAATAATCTAAAAGTAATTAACTCAAAGGTGACTGACTGACTGAAATAGTGATCTATCACCGCACAGCCCCAACCACTGAACGGATCGGACTGAAATTTTACATGCAGGTAGATGTTATGACGTAGGCATTCACTAAGAAAGGATTTTGATTAATTCTACCCTCAAGGGGATAAAATAGGGGATGAAACTAAATTTACGCGTGTGTCACCGCGGGGCACAGCTAGTTTTGTGTATATGGATTAATTCGAGATACAAGGTAATATTGCAATTGGATGAGAAACTGCACGCCTTGCATCAGATAATGGGGTCATTGAAAAGTGTTTTATTAACAATCTATAGGTACATAGTATACATAAATAACATTGAAGTGTCTGTTTGTAATTCCAAAATAACAGCTTTTCACGAAATACATATGAAGTATGCACGGTACTGATAAAACAAATCCAATTTTTAAAAATGTTCTCTATCTGTCTATCTGTCTGTTTGTTCAGGCTAATATCTGAAACGGCTGAACCGATTTTAACTAGAGTTTCACTGGCAGATAGCTAATATTTCAAGGAAAAACACAACTTAAAAAAATTGGGGTTCTGCGGATCACCCATGACCTGAACTCCACACGGCTAAAACAGCAGGTAGTTATAACTAAATATCTTAAGCGACTTGATAGAATTAAAGCTTAAAAACTATTTCAAGTATCATATCCCCGTGCATTCCGTCGGCCATAGAAAACATTCCACGTCAGTGGTCGCATCAAACATGCATGCACCTATTACCCGTGTTTCCTCGCGGTAATTGACAGCACCGACCTATTAATATTGGAAACCCGGTATTTACCGTTCGTGACGGACAGAAGCATCGACTTCTTTTGCTTTGAGTATTGTTTTTTATAACTGCAGTGTTTGGATTGAAAATTAAAATACTTTATTCATTTCAGTGTCTAGTGCGAGTTTTCTTAAAATCGCCGTCACAAGTGATGTCTTCGACGTAAACGCAGATTAGTATGGGCTCACAATAGTGTCATGTTTAGGCCGACAGAGGCGCTGTTCTGATCCTATACAAAACTGCGTTTACGTCGACGCGGTGACTTGTGACGGCGGCAGTGAAAAACTCGCACTAGGCCCTCTGTACCCCTATCTCGAATTTGCCACCGTTTTCCTAATTTATAGTCGCTAGCGTCACCGTAAAATATTTGTATGAGGAATTGCACAGCGTCTCCTAGCGGTGACGTGAAGAACTACAATATCTCATACAAATATTGTAGTAGCAGTGAAAATGAAAATGAAAATGATTTATTCAGTTTAGGCCCTGGTAAGGCACTTAAGGCAGTAGTAGTTATAAGCCTCCCGTGTGGTCCCTCCCCCCACTTTGCACTATTTGAAGTTTTTTTTGGTATGTAAGTTTGAACCCGAATACCAACACAGCCCTGCGAATAGTCAGGTCATCGAACCACCATTAGAGGTGAAGTAACCAGGCAAATATAGTTATCTACCCCCATTTGCTACCCTGGCCACCTGTACAAATCTTGGTATCAGGTTAGGCGGCGCACGAGTCGCGACAGATGTTCTCATTCGGGCCACTTCGGGCACGCTCGGGCATCTTCGGGATAACTGACCTGTTTTTGCAATGTACCCAACATTCCTCTATATTTACGTAGGACCTACGTTTGAAAAAACGGTCAAGTGCGAGTCAGACACGTGCTCGAAGGGTACCATCCATATATATATATGTATATATAAAATGAATACCCATTTCCCTTGGTCGTCTAGCGGACGTCACGCGGTTTCACCCGCGTTCCCGAGTTCCCGTTCCCGTGGCCTAAAATATAGCCTATGTTACTCGCTGATGATGTAGCTATCCATTGCTGAAAGGACTTTCAAGACCGGTCAAGTAGTTTCGGAGCCTATTCAATGCAAACAAGCAAACAAATCTTTCCTCTTTATAATATTAGTGTAGACTAACTTAACCACAATTTCTTTAGACAACTGGTTTGTATAAAAGCCTCAGATTAAAAAGAGGTAACAAAACTGACAAATTAATAAAATCAAAAAAAAACGTCGCGTGCGCAAGTCGCATTAGCGGCCTTTATTCGGTACCCCTAGGTTCGGTGAATGGCTGACGGGATTCGCTATTCAAACTCCGCTCCCCTTCGGCATATATTTTTATTGTATGGTCGTTCAACTTGTCTCGTGGATGGGTTTAAATATATATATATTTTAGGGATCCTTGGCCAGTCTTTTTAGAACACGGAGAAATTTAAAAAGTATTTATTTAAAAAAGTACTTTCAAACCGTCAAAATTACATAATTATACAGGATTATACATGCTACCGCCGGGCTCGGAAGGTTGCTTTTACTGAGAACAACCTGGCAAGAAACTCAGTCATTACTCTTTTCAAAACTTTTATACAAATTTAAAAATACAAAATAACTTAAGAAATATAAGCCCATGGACACTGTTCCGATGCACTAAGGCCATAAAAATGTACATAAAGTAAAAGTACTAGTAGTTCTATATACGGTGAAAACGATTAAAACTTGGTGAGATTTTGTTCCAAAGTATTTTGGTACAATTACAGTAGTTCTCAAATCCCTTGAAAATGAAAATGATTTATCCAGCCCTGGTAAGGCACTTATGAATGCCGAAGAATTTACCACCGGTTCGGAAACTAGCCTTCTGAGAAGCACCGGACAACGCCCAACCAAAAGCTAGTCCAACATATTTGACAGTAGTCACACACTATTCCTTAATGCTATTAAGATATGTACGGAACCAAACGTTAAAAAAGCCAGTCTATAAACTTGCGCCCCATTCATTAAAAAAAAAGCTTCCAACATAAAGAGCTGAACGGATTAAAAACTTTATAAATTGTCAGTGCATTTTAGACTCTATAAACTTAAATATAAAACACAAGGGAATAATGAGAGCATATTCTTTGTTTGATATCAATAAGCCATGAATTCGTATTATGGTGGTCTTTATAATGTTATGATCAAGGTAAGTAAATGAAAGTAAGCTGCTATTTCTTTTTAAAGCAATTCTTATGTTCACACCGTCCGATAAAAGCCCAGAAAGATGAGATGTTACAACACTCATCACCGATGTGACGGTGAATCTATCGCCGTCTCAGGCACTATACATACGTCTATTTCTTCTCAGACATATGCAGGTTTACTCGTAAAGCTCGTGTTGCATAGCAATGGTAAAAGCATTTGTAAATTGTATCCCCTGCTTTTTTATACCACTGAGGCAGACAACTGTGCAGTTGACCAGATTTACATTAAGAGGCTACTGCAGCCTATGATCGTGAGTATCGTGACCAACACCATAGTGTCATTCACGCATTGCCTACCTTATAAATAATGGAATCGCTGTCCCAACATAGTAAGAGACGAAATAATAAGAAGAAAAACGAGCACAGCGCCTCTACTGCTTGTCGTAAAAGGTGATCAGGTCTTGCAGGTGGTCAGGTCAGAGTAATCTCCAGGCTCCTGTCACCCCTGAGCACGGAGGTCGGCCACTGCGTGGGTTTTAGTGCGGTAAAAATCTCACATACCCCGACCTGCCTCTCTCAGGGTCGCTGGGTACCTTTTGAAGGTTTCGCCAAGTCTATAAAAAAAAGGCTCTAGGCACCTCATGCGGGGGGTTGGCAGTCATGGTGCCGAGAGCACAGCAAGGGTTCCGGGATCGTTTGAATTGCTGACATCAGGAAATGCTTAGGCATAGTCCAGAAAGGCACTGGGGTTTTTCAAGAGTAATCGAGGCCATTTTAATTGCCCGAATTCTGGCTACTGAGAGTTTCTTCGTGAGTATGAACCTCACACAACCAGGCTGTACCCCTAAGGGTAGTGAACTTATAGAATGAAGTCTGATGGTCCCCTTTAAAAACAGCTATCGATTCCTGTTTTCCCATCGCACATCGTAAGAGGAATCTCACTTGACTCTAACGCAGCAGCAGTGTCACTTGTTACCGATCTTCTATAGCAACTAAATAATGTAATACGTTAAATGAATGAGTCAAAACATGATTATTATTCAAACACACACCGCAGACGACCGGTAGGAACAGAATCCAGTCCACGGGGCCTCCGTAGGGGTCAATCAAAAGTCGATATGCCGACGCACACCTGGCCAATCGATTTGCATATATCGGTACTAAGGACCATCAATATTATGAGATGTGACATTGTATCCAATTTAGATAATAGATAACAATGTCAATGCTATATTACCGTCAACTGCGAAATCTCTCGTTTGATAATCAGAGCTGTTCGACTGGGGACTGTACCTCAACCTTACAGCAGACAGCAGATAAATAATGCTAAGTAAGAGGAGGCAATAGTAGAGCAGGAACACATCAAATCAAACAGAACATAAAACTTCTTGGACAGTTCCAGGGACAGCATACAAAACCCGTAACGCAGTCTCTCATTTATAGACCTCTTTTTAAAACATCAAAGCCGGAAATAGGAACAATCACAGTGTAATTTAGAAAGCTAAGATGGATTTTCTTCTGGATTTCGTGTGATTTATTGAAGCAGGTCAATTCCACGGCTAATGCAGAATGACTAGAAATGTTGAAGATGTTATCGCTATATGATGATAATGAATAGGCTACGAAATTTGGAACCAACACAAAAGTATTTAGTAATGTATAAAAAACGATTGAAAAAAAAATTGTGTGTTAACCTTATTGAAGCAATTTAATTATATAGTATTTTTCTTTTCGTTGGTGCAAACTGTAAGTAATTCATATTAGTTGCCTACTTACTTGTACATAAATAAGCTGGACGAATCTAACTTACTTTGGGATGGTTTTATCCAATTACAACAAAATAGAAATGGAAGCAAACTTAACTACTATAAATGGGAAGTGTCCTGTAAGTTGAGATATAATCAGTCAGATGGGAGAATTTAGATTATGACCCTTATTCTAAAACATCGCTTAAAATAATTCTTGGATTATAAGTTCCATCTCTTTGTGGTACAGAATTCAAAAGAGATACACATAGTTTTAGCCCGAGTTTAAACCTTGTAAAAACCACTTTAAAATCTTAAAATCTCGATCGAATTTCGCAAACCTAATGTGGTAGCATCGAGAAAATTTGGTAAAACATGTTATTAATATAATTAATTCGGCTGTATGATAATGCGACCATTTGTATGCCGCGACGGCGTGCGATATGGCGGTGTCATGTTACCGAGGTGGACAGGCTGCGAGAAAGACCAATAAGTGATGTATCGAGTGGTGATGAGGTGATCTTGATAAAGGTACAAGTTCAAGGTCAAGTTTAGTTTCTTTATTAATGCATTTGTATAAATACCAGCTTTCGCCGCAGATGCTCCGCCTGTAGATCTCAAAAAGCTAGATAAGGGATAGAAAATTCAATCCCCCGTCCTAAGTGGAGTTTTGGAAAATGCTTTCTTAGTGTATGCCTCACAAAGATCACACCCTCCAAATGTCAGACCAGCGGTTTAGGCTGTGCGTTAATATATGAATCAGTCTGGACTTTAACTTGCATTTTCATACAATTTTATCGTTTGTATTAGCACAAGAGAATGTTACTTTGTCTAGGTCTACAGGGCCTAAACTGAATAAATAATTTTCAGTTTGAAACCAAGTATTATCGAGGGATAAGTGTTCCCTAATCGTCTTTCAAATGTCCCCAATGTGTACCAGCAAGAAGTAAGGGTTTAATAAGAGTATATTTGACACCAAAGATAAGGGATATCAGTACAAATATTTGGTATTAAGAGCCGGGCACGTGTCCTGAGATATCAGTTCATATTTGTTGATTGAACAATTAATTTTTCATATTATTTCCACTTCGGAGTTTTTGATGCATGGTTAGGAAAAACGTATTTTTATTAAAAAACAGCAGGAAACTAAATTTAAGCGAGTGAAACCGCGGGGGACAGCTAGTAAAAATTAATAAATATATATAAGAAAGTCGTGTTAGTTACACTATTTATAACTCAAGAACGGCTGAACCGATTTGGCTGAAAATTGGTGGGGAGGTAGCTTAGAACCATATATATAGGTTTTATCCTAGGTAACAATGTGGGGTATAACTCAATGAAGTCTACGCGGGTGAAACTGCGGGGCACAGCTAATTTAAGATATATATTCCCTCATGGATGCCATTGTCAGGACTAAAATCGAACCTAAACGGAAATTTTTCAAAACCTCAAAACGACAAATCGACAAAATTTTACCGTAAATAAAGGAGTAAATGTAGAGTGACAGTCTTCACGCTGAAGAAGCAAACGATCTTATATCCAAAAATTGGGTCTAGATTCCATACTGGAGCTTGGAAAGCTTACATTTATACTGTAACTGTGTAATGTTCAGTCGTACTCACACATACAAAACACAAACGCAGTGTCAATACACTGCAAATTTTTCACGGCGGTTCTTGACCGGGCTATTTCCGGCGTCGGGAATCGAACCGCCGTTTTATCGCTCCGGGGAACGATAGGACTGAGTTAGTGGCGATAAGCGATTAATTAAAAAAATACTTAAATTTGGATATGTCTGAGAAGTAATTCAAAGACGTATGTATAGTGGCTGAGACGGCGATAGACTCACCCTCTGTCACGTTGGTAGGTACTTAATTATCTTCGGTGGAAAGTGGGTGCTGTTATTAAAGCCTACCCCCTCCGTGTTTACAGGCGGAATCCTGACTCGTGCTGTTTATAATGATTTATGAAGAATATGACTGACTGACTGATACACGGTGGTAAACAGACAGACGTCAAAAGGGAAAATTTTGATGCTCGCTATTAGGGTACTCGAAGCAACCCCGTATATGATCAGCAATTGCAATTTACAGCCTAAGAATTAGATGAAATAAAAGATTTTTCTAGGCAATTTCTAAGAAGTTTTCAACTAACATTGGTGTTAATTTTTTTATTAAGCAGTAAAAATATCTAAAAGAAAGCGACCTTAAAAGAGATTGATTTATTTCCTGGAATTAAAACCTTATTAAAAGCAAGAAAATATTTTTTGAAACAATTTTTTTACATATTTTTTTATTGATTGATATCTATACAGATAAATACAATTGAAGTGTCTGTTTGTAATTCCAAAATTACAGCTTTTCACTAAATGCATATGAAAGTATACATGCTACTGACACTAAAAAACCAAGTTTTAAAATGTTTTTTTGCAATGCCTATTTAGGTTAAAGACGATTGATTAAACCAGTCACTGTGTGACTATGGTCAGTTATATAGCTTAAATAAAACAACCGCGTCAGTTCACGACATGGACCACAGGACAGGATACGCTAACGGTATCCTCTTAGACTTTACAAAGGATTGATCGTATCCTAAACAGTATCAAATAATTACCTCCACACTGCTTGCGAGACACTTACCTGAAACAGAAATATGTTATTTAAACATAAGCAAAGACACAGAATACATTAAAGGCAAGTTGTAAGCCAGAGTCGTAGTGGCCGGGGGTTCGAATCCCAGCGGGGCCTGTACCAGTGAGTTTTTCTAAAAACTTATGTGCAGTGATTTCACACCACGTGCTTTACGGTGAAGGAAAACCTGCGTATGTCTGAGAAGTAATACAATGACCTATGTATAGTGAGACGGCGAGAGACTCACCATCTGTCACATTGGCACTTAATCATATTCGGTGAAATGTGGATGTTGAAAATTAGAACACCTCTGCCTACCCCTTCGGGGAATACAGGCGTGAGCATATGTATACATTCAGAAGCGATCATATCTGTATTCATTCCCTTCCTGGCCGTTTTTCTTCGCAAAAACTTTCACAAATCATCGATATGATATATGAGATACACGTAAATTGTTAAACTGAGAAATATCTAAAGTAAATTACAATACAGAATACCTGCGCAGCGCCATATGTCTTAAAACATGAAATCGTTTATGCGCGCGTCCATTGTTCGATTCCCGACTAAATCGAAGGCAGAGAAAAAAAAAATAACAATCTCCCAAACATCTGTCGATGGTACACCCCCGTGGGAGAAAGGGAGCGGTGTACGCGTGGGCGGTGCGTGAGAGAGAGACGCAAGAAAGCACCCTTGGAGCAAAAAAATTGATGCGCGCGCGCACTTGAAACGGGCCTTTCCGTTTCTGAATCAAAATCTTGTGGATTTCTCTTTGAACACTTTAAATTTCTTCTTGATGAAAGACATTTTTAAATTGTTCTAGCCCAGAACTTGTCTACTGTAACAGCTTTATTGGTGGCAGCGATTAGATCCTCTGCAGCTGGTGGGGCACGCAGGGCACGATATAAGGTGGGCGATAGTTTGGGGCGCAGCGTACACACATCTTATGTTGGCGTCACCAGTGAAACCCCACCTGATCATGTTGTCCTTGCTCCGACCGACTTGAGTCCGAAGTCTGTTAAGTGACTTCCAGATCGGCCATGGTCATTTATGTCCAGGTGGGAGTTACTTCTCAGGTAGGACGAAAGGAATAGGGAGGCAGACGAGGGAGGATTCTTTCATTTAACAAGTTCTAAAGAAAAGGCATATTCTCTACATACATAAATAAATAAATATGCTCACGCCTGTATTCCCCGAAGGGGTAGGCAGAGGTGTTGTAATAACAGTTCACCGAAGATGATTAAGTGCCAACGTGACAGATGGTTAGTCTATCGCCGTGTCAGCCACTATACATACGTCTAAATTACTTGTTAGACATATGCAGGTTTCCTCACGATGTTTTCCTTCACCGTAAAGCACGTCGGGTGAAATTACTGCACATACGTTTGTCGTAAAACTCATTGGTACAGGCAAAACCGTTTCGTTTAACGCACGAAATATCCAGTGTCTACCAATTTTCTATTCGTCGAGCGTATGTCACGTGCTTTATGTCATTCCCATATATTTTGTATCGTTTCTATCAGCGAAAGTGCGAGTATAAAGTTAATACGTCTACGCTTACAGAGTGCCTAGTGCGAGTTTTCTTAAAATCGCCGTCACAAGTGACCGCGTCGACGTAAACGCAGATTTGTATGGGCTCACAATAGTGTCATGTTTAGGCCGACAGAGGCGCTGCTCCGATCCCATACAAATCTGCGTTAACATTGGCGGTGACTTGTGACGGCGGCAGTGCAAAACTCGCACTAGGCACTCTGAGCCCTTAGTTTTGGCAAACGAAATTAGGGCTCCTCAAAGGTTACGCCGAATGGGTAATTAAACAAAAGAATTGTCAAAACAACATCTGTTTGTAATCAGTATTGTTTGTAGGTGCGAAAACTAAACATAGCATAGTAAGATCAGCTATTGTGTAGGTGTCATCATGGGAGATAGTTTCCCACGAGGCCCAGGAAGTGAGCAGAATACACTCACCGTAGGGCGGGGCTGCTGTGACAGCGGGTAGCGGTGACTCCACACATTGAACTAATTGTATATCCTGATCCACAGATAGGTTTTAACATGTTGTAACATTGACTTAATCGGTTGCGATATATCCTCGCTTTGTATAGGAACGTAACAGCCCCTCTAGCGGCGATTGTAGGATGTTTGGGGAGAGAAATTTGGGGTATTTGACAAGAGACGCGTGTTCAAGTCCACACACGTGTAGCATTTTAATTTAAATCACTACATTTTTTGTAGAATAAATATCATTGAAAACTTGACTAATATAATTGAATATTTAAAACTACAAGAGATAAATATAATCAATTAATGTTTGACTCTTACATAATTATGATAAAACCGAATATCTGTACGCAGCTTCACATAAAACACACTTTAACTAATTTATTAAATGGCGTGTAGTTTTTCAGGTTTCTCTAAGAATATAATTGAGACACACGGACAATTAAGTTATTACCTAAGATGAATTTAATAATAATTGCGAATTTATATAGAACTCCTTATAAACGTAAAGAAAGTTTGATTTTCCCTTCAAGTTCATACCTAATAACCGGAATAGCGTATACGTAAACCCTCCAGTCCGCTTATGCGCATACGCAGAGCGGTGCGTGCCGCTAATCGCTTACAGTCACACCCAGCCCGATCGCACTAGCGTAAAAAAACGCACCCGCATACTTAGCCGAACATCTGTCCCGCCACCACTTGCTGCCTCCCTTTCGCACGCACGTCATTATACATGCACCTATCCCTTTCGATCACACATCATTGCCTGCAGGTACGACTTGTTGTAACAACCTGAAGTTTGCAAGTGAATTAACGCTATTTTTATGCACTAAGGGACTTCGGTTTCTATGTTGTTTTGTGAAAAATATAAAATATTCCAATTAATTATATTAAAGTACTTATATCCGTACATTTCAAACGATGCAACACCATATCCATTTTGCGAATTTGATAGAAATTTTAATCAAACATAACTGGCGATTTGTGGGTGTATCACAAGTGTTCCCCTGCCTACCCCTTCGGGGAATACATGAAAGCACATAAGCACATGGAGCATTTTTTACTATTTTCGTACCAAACATCTCTTACTAAGAAACAATCATCTCTTACTGAGATACTCAGGAATTACTCAATATATTTTTTTTTATAAATACAAAATAAGTCACATGGCCACAGTCCCAACGCACAAATGTCAATAAAAATTAAAAGGTTACTATAAATACCTAACTAACGATATTTCGTGTGACAAATAATTAGTTTGCTTAATCTATACTAATAGTATTGAGTTTGTTAGGTAGTAGGGGGTATACTGGATCTCCGAACATGAAATATTACGAATATATAGCCACATTATTGAAAATGAAAAATATTTATTTAGTTTAGGCCCTGGTAAGGCACTGTTGAATGTCGAAAATTTACCACAGATTCGTAAACTAGCCTTCTGAGAACAGCCGGCAAGAAACGCAGCCAGGCATCATGTAGGTACATTTCATCGAAACAATATGAAATCATCATACAAAAATAAAATTAGATCATCATCTCCCTGGCCTTATCCCATACATTGTTGGGGTCGGCACTTGATTCAACCCGATGTGGCTCCATGTTAGTCGCAATCAACTTATTAACTCCTTGTCCGTTATGTGCGCCTGGTACTTCGTGTACCATATCATCATCTCCCTGGCCTTATCCCATACATTGTTGGGGTCGGCACTTGATTCAACCCGATGTGGCTGATCACCTGATTTTTATACGAAGCGACTGCCATCTGAACTTCGCAACCCCATTTAGGAGGAAAATCTGTCTGTCAAATTTGATATCAGGTATAAATATTCACAATAGTGATTGTCATACGCTATGTCCCGATTAGACAATGATCGTGGTAGTTACATTACACACGATTGAAACCACGTGACTCAGCTATAGTATTCAAAAGTGAAACATGATCAAATCCCACCACAATATAATAAAATCTTCCATCTGTCTCTGTCAGTGCGTCAAGTGCGAGTGAGAGGTGTAGCTGAAGGGTGCGCGCGCGCATGATACGGTCTACGTGCCCTACGAGGTCGGGGGCGAGGGGTGGAGGGGTGGAGGGGTGAGATAGAGGGGTTTGTATCCTGTGGGGTGGACGGTACAGGTTTTGAAGATATTATTGTTGGCTAGACGGTAATATGTGGTTCTAGATACAATTATTTTACGGATGTTTTTGGATAAAGTTTTCGAATGAATTTTTGTAACATTCTTATGCGTATCTATTCATTTATTAAGTAGCGGTGTCCTTCTTAAGTTTTTTTAAATAAACGTAGCCTAAGTTAATCCTTGTAACATTAGCTATCTGCCAGTCCCGTTAAAATCGGTCCAGCCGTTTCGGATATAAGCCGAAACAAACAACAGAGAGACAGAAACTTTTTTTTAAATTGATGTGTCTAATTATAATTCAAAATGAACAGCTTTTCAGTAAATTAATATTAAAGTATAAATTTTTCTCTGTCTGTCTGTTCCGGCTAATATTTTCATAAAAACTTTCGGTGGCAAATATCTGATCTAAGTAAAAAGGAGTAACTTAGGCTTCCTTAGACTTATATTCAAATCAACATTGAAATTAAGTTAACGCGGGTGAAACCGCGCTGCACAGTTAGTCATAAATAAAAACAAAATCTACGCTAACAAGTCATACACCTATGGCCGAAGTTCGAACAGCTGTTTCGTACAGTTACCAAGAAAAAAAGAAAAGTTGAGTATTTAAGACACAGGCGGTGAGCGGAAAACTCAAATCTTATTATTAAACATGGTTTAACCCAAGACTAGATCAAACTCGGACTAAAACTATTTGAAATCCGTATCACAAAAAAGCTGGAACTATTTTAAACCGAGAATCTTAGGCGTATGTTTTATAATAGGGAAAGTAATAGCGAAGTACGTTCCGTTCATATCCGTGAAGTACCAAGTACCAAAGAGGCAGGCAGTGTACTTATAGTACGTCCACATTTCGTCAGTTAAGTCCCATGTAATAGGGGATGAGTTTATTGCTATTACATTACAGATGGAAAAACTTTATAACTCGATAATTAGTCTTGAAAATTACGTTAAGTTAATGTTCCAAAAGTGATATTGAATTAAATAATACATACATACACTATACTACATAATACGCCTGTATTCCCCGACTGGGTAGGCAGTGGTGCTGTAATAACAACACCCACATTTCACACAAGATTATTGAGTACCAACGTGACAGATGATGAATCTATCGCCGTCTCAGGCATCTATACAGATAAATAAAATTGAAGTGTCTGTTTGTAATTCCAAAATAACAGCTTTTCACTAAATGCATATGAAAGTATACACGCTACTGGCACTAAAAAACCAAGTTTTTAAATTTTTCTCTGTCTGTCTGTCTGTTTGTTCCGGGTAATCTCTGAAACGGCTGGGCGGATTTTAACGGGACTTTCACTGGTAGGTAGCTGATGTTTCAAGGAGTAACTTAGGCTACTTTTATTTATTAAAAATATAGGGTTCCGCGACAATAAAGATGAAACTAAATCTACGCGGGTGAAACCGCTGGGCACAGCTAGTTATAAATACATCTTTGAATTACTTCTCAGACATATACAGGTTTCCTCACGATGTTTTCCTTCACCGTATAGCACGTGGTTTGAAATTATTGCACATAAGTTTAGTAAGACCCGCTGGGATTGAACTAGCGTCGCTTGCGCAGCAGTTAACAGCTCAAACCCCAAGACCACTAAGGTTCTTTTTAATGTATTAAATAATATTATGATTTTGAGCTTTTTGGTGTATTTTGGTATGGTAACCTCTTCATGATCCATCTTATCCCACACGAACAACCATCAATAAAACACGCGCTGCGCCCGCGCACGCCATTGGCGCCGCCCGCCAGGTGCTACTACAACCCCCCGCGCACTGCGGGATTTCATATAACTAGGGATGGGGTCAGGTCGATGCCATGTTATTTAATTTTTATATCGATACAAACTCAATATACTTATTTCCTAACTTGAAATTTAATTTTAGAAAATACTTGCGTTTCATAAAAGAAAAATATTAAATTATAATATTTAGAAGGGAGATCAAAGAATTTAGAAATAAATGAAGCCAAATACATCGCAACAAATTATCATAACAACATCACACCAAGTTCGTTACGCAGTTACGAAGATACTATGGAAATCAACGTCATTCACTTACAAACCTTTATCACAGCGTCAATCACTGTTTAAGAAAATAATGACTTACACGTTGCCTCAATCTTAAAGTCTTAAAAACGTCGTCAAACTACAAAAATAATACTAGAATTTGTCTTAATTTTGAATACCACATGTAATTTATTCCCAGTAGTTCACTTGAGATACCTGTTTGATTCACCTAGGTGAATGAAATAAACTACAAGTAATATAATTTGAGCATCTACTTTACTAAATATCGGTATTAACTGGAGTGAGTCCCACAGACATACAACTTAGCAACAGAGAGTAACAGTGTCTGTGTTCAAAAGTTATGTCTGTGACGTTGTAATGTACTTACATTTACCAATTATATAGTACCTTATCTAAATTTAATGAACACTGCGTTGCAATTGTGTTATGAAAAATCCATTTTCATTCTTTCTTTCTTAATGTGAGTATACTTGATGCAATCACAGTAAATTCAGAGAAAGTCTTTGCATTGCTTTCTTCAAAAGCAGACGACACGAAAGTCAAAGCCTTGACCGTGCCACTATCGACAATAAACTATCGACACGTCCCCTGCACTAGGTGTGGGGCAAAAAATAAAATGGTACGTGCCCTTCCATACAGGTACGAGTCCAAATGACACAAGTTGAATATCGTAGATACCATCGGATTATTGAAATAGTAGTATTATAGCCTTGATTTTAATTAAATGCTCGGAGCAGATGTATGTATACTCGTACAATGAGTTTCTCTTCGCATACCGTTAAGCGACGCGCGTCGTAAAAAATCTGTGATATAAAATTAAATATATGTTCACGCCATCCCAGTAGGGTCCCCGAAGGAGTAAGCAGACACAACAAAACCCACAATTCACCGAAGATGATTAAGTACCAACGTTACAGATGATGAGTCTATAGCCGTCTCAAGCACTATAAATGCGTGTTTGAATTACTTCTCATACATATTATGCAGTTTCATCGTAAAGCACGTGGTGTGAAATCACTTCACATAAGTTTTTGTTTTTTTTTATTTACTCCAGGTCCTGATAACCTCACTCAGATCCGAAACTACCTACAAGTGTCATTACCCTGCAATTCTGCAAGGAGGTAAGTAGTATAAAAATAAAGCAAGCCCAAAGCAGGATCTTGATCGTAAAAATTTCCATTGTTGCAATATACACGTGTTTTGGTAGGTATTACAAAAGCAGGTCACGTGTCGTGCATTGTGTAGCGAAGACTGCTAAATGGTGATAGTGGGACTTGGTGGATGCGATAGTGGATGGTGGTAGGACAGGGCAACACGTCTGAGACTATATTATCGGTTTCAATGACAATTAAAAAAATTTGACACAGTTTGGAACCAAGAGAGTGCCGTGGTGGGGTTTGACGGACCGCCCCTGTTACGCAAACGACACAAGATCGAATCCCAGTAGTATGTACTAATGAGTTTTTGAAAAACGTGCAGTGATGTCACACCGCGAATTTTACGGGGAAGGGTCAACATCGTGAGTAAACCTGCATTTGTCTCTGAGAATTCAAAGACGTATGTATAGTGGCTGAGACGACGATGAACATACCCTCTGTCACGTTGGCACTTAATCATCTTCACCTCTGCTTACTCCTTCGGGTAACCCTATGGAATGGCGTGAGCAGACAAACCGCCTTATTGTTAATGGCCACTGCGGCCTATGAATGATTGTAACACCAAGTGACACTCGTTGTCTACCTTGTACATATTGACATCCCTGTGCTAACATAATGACAACTATTGCTATCAAAGCGCCTCCACTCCTACTCCTCCCCTCCGTGGAGCACTGGCGACCTTACTCACCTTGTGAACACAACACTACTCTAAGGTACCATTATTTGGCTGCGATCTTCTGTAAGGTGGAGGTGCGAACTCTAGTCAGACAGCCCTAGATTATAACAAGATAAAAAGAGTAAAGCCTACTATACACTAGCACAGCGCCTCCACTGCTCCCATTCCCCATGGAGCACTCGCGACCTTACTCACTGCAGGAACACAATAATACTGTAACACAGCATTATTTGGCTATTAGCATTATTTTCTATCGGGCAGCTCCGAATTTCGAACGGGAAACTTTCTTCCACACTATAATTATAAGGAGGAAATTTTTTATTGTTTTTATGCAATTTATAAGCTTCGTATCTTGAAATTTCTTTCAGCAATGGATAGCTACATCATCAGCGAGTAACATAGGCTATATTTTATCCCCGTACTCCCACGGGAACGGTAACTACGCGGGTAACCGCGTGATGTCCGCTAGTATTCTATAACTTCAATGACAATTAGACAAGGTATCCGTGGTGAGACAAACGAACTAACCCTGAACCTCGTGGTGAGTAGCGTCTGCGACCACAAGACCAACGAGACAGTTCACAAATGTGAAACTGATCCAAACGTATCCACACGCGATAATCATAACATTTCCACACTTCCTATAATTGAAGGAAGTCCTAACGACACGTCAGTACACATGAAACTATGCCCTCGCCCTTGGTACGCCTACATTGGAACGCCACTCGCTATTGATATGCTAAACTTGCTAATTACCAAAACATTACAATGATCGATCACTCAATCTATACATCTATACAGATAAATAAAATTGAAGTGTCTGTTTGTAATTCCAATGTAACAGCTTTTCACTAAATATATATGAAACGATAAATACAATACTTTCATGAAAAAAAAAAATTTTTGTGTTTTTCTCCGTCTGTCTGTATGTTTGTAAGGGGTGGACGACGGCCATTTTAACGGACTTTCACGGACAGATAGCTAATGTTACAAGGAGTAACATTAATAAAAAACAATGAAGGTTCTGCGAAAGCCACCCAAGAACTAAATTCTACGCGGGTGAAACCGCGGGGTACAGATATTATAAAATACATCTACTCGTATATGTTTGTATATTACCTGTCTAACGAAACGCCTGAGGAACGATGCAGGCTATAATAACCACCTAATACTTCCCATTTCTAAAATTCAAAGTACATCGGGACACAGTGTATGAAGATAACTTTAGAAGGCCACACGTAACACCAAGAATTTGGGACTTATTTTAGCGGGCCAGGGTGTAATACACCCATCTTTGCAGTCGCAGAAACAAAGCTATATACATTGAAGAAAGGGTTCTACCACAGTAGGCAAGACAACCCATCGTCCGAGGCTCTGGCGGTCACCAATCCACCTACTGTCCTCAATAATGACTCTGGCCATGAATCATCAGACACACAGGTTATGAATTAAACAAAGAATAATTATCTAGAATCAAAACGTGCTTTATCTAATGTGTTGCGAAACGTTTAGATCGAAGTTCACTTTATTAGTGCTATTTAATATTGTGTCTTATCTCTAAATATTATTAAATAACAACCTGTGTGTTGACTTACATACATATGCTCACGCATGAATTCCCCGAAGGGGTAGGCAGGGATACTTATAGAACACACACATTTCGCCAGTTATGTTTAAGTCCTATGTAATAGAAGGCGAGCCTATTGTCATTCTGGCTCCTCCTGGGAAATCATAAATGGAATAACCCAATAACACATTGCCCGACACGGGGATCGAACCACCTCATGTTTCGCAGTATCACTTGCAACCATGAGACCAAGAATCTGACCGGTAGTCAATATTAAAATAATACACGATACATTTATACAAAGTCACTACTACAAACATATAAAGTGGTTTAGAATTAGTAAAAGCACACCCAATAATACACAACAACTATTCCACAAAAGGTGCTACAATTAAAAATTAAACTATACATAAAGTGCTGAACAAAAAAGTGCCAAATTTAAGAACAAAACAATTTTAGTAAAAGAGGCTCTTACCGTACTATTAAGCCTTATTGCAATAAGTGAGTGACAGTGATCCAAAGCACATCTAAAACGCCACAGAACAAACAAAGATAAAAACCACAGACAATAGGGTTTTACACAACAACAAAACACAAAAGTGCCACAATCACAGATATACGCCATACACAATTTTAGTAACATCACGTCTAAAACACCATAGAAACAAAAACAAAACTACTTACTACAATAACGAAAACAAAACACAAAAGTGCAATGCAATACCTACACAAAGTGGTCTACACGAGAAACAAAACACAAAAATGCCACATACACAAACAAAAGTGGTTTACACGAGAACAAAACACAAAAGTGCCACATACACAAACAAAAGTGGTTTACACAACGTCCTACAAACACATGTCTCACCCATTGCGGTGGTACGTCCGCGTGCTGGTGATGTGGATGATGGTGGTGATGTCGCCTGTCCGGCTGGTGGTGACCGTTAGCGGCGGAGCACGACGTCGCCGCGACGCCGTACTACGCGTGCACACAAAATACATTTATTCATTGTGTACGTGAATGTGGAGACAGTTGACAATGGTGCTATTATATCTATGTATTGCAGACAAACAAACCAGACAGACCAGAGTAGTCTTGACGTATTTCGTGGTAAGACCGGATGACGAAGGGATGAAAAAATCAAGCATCGCTGCAAAACAAAGTGGAATATTCGAAATAAAAATATATGATAATACTAGCGGTGTCTCGCGGTTTTACCCGCGTAGACATAATGTCAATGGTGGCCCGCGTTTCGCGGTATAAAATTCATTTAAAGTTATACATAAATATCTATGAATGAATTTTATTGAAATAAATATGTAATTATGTAATAAAATGTACATGATGCCAGCTGAGTTTTTTGCTGGTTATCCGAGGCTAGTTAGATAGACATTTCGTGTTACAACCTATAAAATTAAACTATTCTGTCTGCAAGACGTAATCGCTCTCTTAAAAAAATCACAAACATTAAACCGTGCCTAAATATTCCTAATACAAAAATCGAGCCTGTCCAAGGGTTCGGCCCTAGAAAAGGGCCTCTCAACTGACATCGATTGATCCTAAGGGCGTAGTAAAACGGACACACACTTACCTAAACACAAAAGATACACGGAGGATATAAAATGAAGGGTCAGAGGGCTACGAGGTACTATTTAGGATAACACAATTCCTTCAATGCCACCAGCCTTCAGGTCCGCTCACTACATTCACGGCCTAGGGGGCATTGTGGGGCAATGTCTTGCCTTAAAAATACCAAAAAGTTACTTCTAATTATTATTATTTAATTGTTTGTTCATAGATTTGATATCTAAACTTTTCCAAACATAACACAGTGATATTCATTTCATGAGATTCTTGCCGGTTCTTCTTAGAAGGCTAGTTTCCGAACCGGTGGTAAATTCTCGACTTTCATAAGTGCCTTACCAGGGCCTAAACTGAATAAATATTTTTCATTTTCATATTATAATAATTCTTTGAACCGTGTACGATGGCATTTGAAGAAAAAAATTAAAATGTGTTTTTTTTTTATGTACGTACCTTATATACTGTTTAACGTAGTTTTATGTGTAAGTAGTTAGCCATCTTCTCAAAAGATGGCGGTGTATTATTCTACATCTCGATGTAGAGATACTTCTTTATTTACATATAAAGTAATCAAATCAGTGTCGTCAAGTGAACAAACCAATAATGGTCGAACCAATAAACCAGGACTGCCCAAGTTGCGGAGTTTTATTAAAACCACCCGAGGTCTGCTCCGACTGATCCTGGCTCCCAGGCCTAATTTGTGTCATACATATACTTTCAAATACATTTACTTAGTGAAAAGCTGTTAATTTACAATTACAAACAGACACTACAATTTTACTTATCTACTAGCTATGCCCCGCGGTTTCGTAGAGCTAAATTCATGGGTGTCCCGCGGAACATTTATGTTTTTTTTAAAATCATAGTACCGTAAATATCAACGTCCCGTTAAAATCGGTCCAGCCGTTTCAGAGATTAGCAACAAATAGACAGGCAGACGGACAGACAGAGAAAAAAATTAAACCAGTTTTTTTATGTAATTAAGTATTGTATATACTTTCAAATGCATTTAGTAAAACGCTGTTAATTTACAATCACAAACAGACACTATAATTTTATTTATACCTGTATAGATATATAGATATAGATAAGCCAGCCTACATACTTATTGTAATAGTGATAGTAGTTAGGTATGTATGGAGCATGTATGTATGTATGTACGTATGTATAGAAGGTCTCCCCACGACCCACACCCAAGTAAGGGCGGACCCGCGTCTTACGTTTTATAGCCGTGGAATTGTCTCTCCGTACACTCTGCGAAACAAGTGATTACAATACATTCTTTTACGAGAGAGCCGCTGTGGTCATGCTGACGTGAAGCCGATGCTAGTTAGACATTAGCAAGGATTTCAAGAGAATGAAAAAAAATAAAAATTCAAAGACTTTTTTATTGTGGCGGTGTTCGTTATTGTCAGGAGATGGTTCTTATGAAAGAAAAAACTAAGAAAATTGCGTGAAAATTTTGAAAATTAAGAATATTTAACCACCATATTAAATTATTTCATTCTTCTTAAATCTAACCTTTGCCTTTGGACAATAAAGACTTTTTGCTGTAACCTTATGAAGTTTGACATAGAATTGACAGAATACGTGCTGCATTCTCATAATTAAGACAGGGCAACGTCTGTCGGGTCATGATAAAAAAGTAGTTTTTGCAAACTTCTGCAAACCACTTTTCCGCCGACCTATCCACAGCTAAGAGGTAACAAAGGCAATGCCGCGAATTAAAAGCAAGTTACCCCCCCTCCCCCCACCAATCTCCCACCTAACCCCTCTCCCTCGCCCGATCCACTTACACGTATTGTTTTTGTTTCTATGTACGAGAACTGCTATCGACTAGCCTATACAAATTGAAGTATATATAGCCTAGATAAATTGAAGTGTCTGTTTGTAATACCAAATTATTTTTATTCAGTTGCTGCAATCCTTGGAAGGCCAATAGTATCCATCATTTAAGTTTCTCCTTGTAACATCAGCTATCTGCCCGTGAAAGTCCTGGTAAAATCGGTCCAGCTGTGTCAGAGATTAGCCGGAGCAAACAGACAGGCAGAGAATACTTTTATAAATAACGAACTGTGCCCTGCGGTTTCACCCGCGTAGATTTAGTTTCATCCTTATTGTCGCGGAACCCTAATATTTTTAATAAATAAAAGTAGCCTAAGTTACTCCTTGATCCATCAGCTACCTGCCAGTGAAAATCCCGTTAAAATCGGTCCAGCCGTTACAGAGATTATCCGGAACATACAGACAGAGAAAATTTTTGAAACTTGGTTTTTTTGTGTCAGTAGCGTGTATACTTTCATATGCATTTACTTAGTGAAAAACTGTTATTTTGCAATTACAAACAGACACTTCAATTTAATTTATCTGAATAAATATATAGATATAGGGATTCCCGAAAAAATGCATGAACTAAGTCTAATAAGTGATGAATGATTGATGAACACGTCTAAGAGCTTTGGGGTCACCGCTCCACTGTCCCAGCACCAAACCAGTTGCGACCGCCGGAATGCAACCGCACGGGCAGATGTTCGATTCCCGTTTGCGAATAATTAAACCATTTTTTTTTGCAACAATCAACAACAATTTGTATCAACTTGAATGGGGGCTCGAGAATCTGTATTTAGAATACTCTCGTGTTTTTGATGTAGGGTAAAGGAAGAGGTGAAGTTTGAAACTGATAGTGAGATAATAGGAGGTATCTTAATTTTATTTATTTACTGTGGCTTTTTTCTTCTCCAATTTAAAAAAAAAAGTTATTCCTTGTAACATGAGCTACCACTCAGTAAAGTCCCGTTAAAATTGATCCTGCCGTTTCAGAGATTATCCGAAACAAACAGACAGACAGAGAAAAATGTAAAAAATTGTAATTTTTTTCTATATGTACCCGTTATACTTTCATATACAGTTAGTGTTAAGCTGTTTATTTGGAATTACAAACAGACACTTCAATTTTATTTATCTGTACAGATGAAGAGAACAAAGTAGCGGCGATCTATTTAATTAAAAACAGTGAGCCGAAGTACCCAAACTGGGTGTTTGGAAATAAAATAATGTTAATATGTGTAAAAACTCGTATGTCCAGTCAATTGTCCGGACAAGCGACAGGTGGGCCGCGGACTAGTCTAATGACGTGTTGATACGCCTGTCAGATACACCGATCGAGGGACAAGATGACACTATATTGTAATGGAATTACATACATTTACCACATTATAGATATAAGTTTACTGCAAGCAGTACAGAATCTAGAAAAAATCGTTTGAAATTACACATTCAACAGACGCGCGCATCTTCCTGAAAAATTAAAGGCCCGTAGACAAAGTAGCATTCTCTCGAGCTTGCGCTAATAGAAACGATAAATCTATATCTATACATCTATACAGATAAATAACATTGAAGTGTGTGTTTGTAATTGCGAAATAACAGCTTTTCACTAAATGTATATGAAAGTTTACACGCTACTGACACTAAAAAACCAAGTTTATAAAATTATCTCCGTCTATCTGTCTGTTTGTTCCGGGTAATATCTGAAACGGCTGGACCGATTTTAACGGGACTTTCACTGGCAGGCAGCTGATGTATCAAGGAGTAACTTAGGCTACTTTTATTTATTAAAAATAGTATGGTTCCGAGACCATAAGGATGAAACTAAATCTACGCGGGTGAAACGCGATATAAAATGTATGGCAATGACATAAATCAGTCACGTGACATATGTCATACTAGCGAAGCGTGAGGATAATGTTACTTTGTCTACAGAACCCGAGCGCATACGTCTTTAAGGATTTTTACATTTACTTTTTACAAATACAAATAATAGATTTTTGACGTTTTGCAAGTCGGTAAAGAATGACGTATCCGCGATCGACCACGACGTGACACCTCTTACTGTGATTACGCCTATTCCTAACGTTAAGTTACCAAAAATGTTTATTTTTCGCCACGAAAGATTTACAAATCCATATTTTATCTGACATACAATATGAATAATTCTTATTTGTGATTTATTTATGTATCCGTCCCTTCGTGATCCGCCTGAAAACAACTGATCGGGCGCCCCATTTTTTGCCGAAACGGAATAAAACGGACAGACAGAGGAATTATTTTATTATGTAAAGATGGCAGTAAAGTTAAGACAGTAACCAACAGGAGAATTATGAGTTTAGAAACGAACGATGTGTCGTCATCATAAATTTAAGAGTTAAGAGAAGAGAATCTGATGCGATTTTTTAATTTTTCTGTGTACAGTTCAACGTATGTATTTAAGCTTTAAGTACTCAATTGGACTTAACGCATCTCCCTGGCCTTATCCCATACATTGTTGGGGTCGGCACTTGATTCAACCCGATGTGGCTCCATGTTAGTCGCAATCAACTTATTAACTCCTTGTCCGTTATGTGCGCCTGGTACTTCGTGTACCATATCATCATCTCCCTGGCCTTATCCCATACATTGTTGGGGTCGGCACTTGATTCAACCCGATGTGGCTCCATGTTAGTCGCAATCAACTTATTAACTTCTTGTCCGTTATGTGCGCCTGGTACTTCGTGTACCATATCATCATCTCCCTGGTCTTATCCCATACATTGTTGGGGTCGGCACTTGATTCAACCCGATGTGGCTCCATGTTAGTCGCAATCAACTTATTAACTTCTTGTCCGTTATGTGCGCCTGGTACTTCGTGTACCATATCATCATCTCCCTGGCCTTATCCCATACATTGTTGGGGTCGGCACTTGATTCAACCCGATGTGGCTCCATGTTAGTCGCAATCAACTTATTAACTTCTTGTCCGTTATGTGCGCCTGGTACTTCGTGTACCATATCATCATCTCCCTGGTCTTATCCCATACATTGTTGGGGTCGGCACTTGATTCAACCCGATGTGGCTCCATGTTAGTCGCAATCAACTTATTAACTTCTTGTCCGTTATGTGCGCCTGGTACTTCGTGTACCATATCATCATCTCCCTGGCCTTATCCCATACATTGTTGGGGTCGGCACTTGATTCAACCCGATGTGGCTCCATGTTAGTCGCAATCAACTTATTAACTTCTTGTCCGTTATGTGCGCCTGGTACTTCGTGTACCATATCATCATCTCCCTGGTCTTATCCCATACATTGTTGGGGTCGGCACTTGATTCAACCCGATGTGGCTCCATGTTAGTTGCAATCAACTTATTAACTCCTTGTCCGTTATGTGCGCCTGGTACTTCGTGTACCATATCATCATCTCCCTGGCCTTATCCCATACATTGCTGGGGTCAGCACTTGATTCAACCAAATGTGACTGACCACGCCTTCGCAGCCACTTCTTACAAACCATTTAAAATCGTTATTCTGGGTTATGCTAGTCATCAGACTTTCTTGGGCTTCTGACTGACCAGTAACGATTGCTAATGATGTCAAATTAGCAACCAGGACTGACGGCTAAACGTTTCCGAGGCACGGTCACCCATACAATTACTGACTTTATTTAACGTTGCTTAACCTCACTGATCGTACATCAAATGAGTTTGTTCATAATGATATGCGCAAAAGCATCTGTGCCACGAGGGCAGTGCTAGGGTATTAAGCCTACTGCCCTCGTGGCACTCGGTGGTGTTCACAAGTTTGTAACATAATTACAGATTAACAACATTAGTGACGAAATACAATATTAACACAATAGGCAACACCGACAAGAGCCTAGCTCTTAAATAAATGATGATGATGAGGCAACAAGACACGGCAAATGGTTAATAATGAAGTTGTTAAAAAATGCTTACTGAGAAACCGTCACTGAAGATCTTCTTAAGAATTATAAACTTAATAAAATACACATAACGAAAATTAAAAACAAACAAGATTTTTTTTAAGTTATAGAAATGCATTTCCCACCAAATACTGCTATAATACCAAAACAGCCCCTAATTCTATAAACAATAATGTAATAATAAAATGTAACTCACCATTCCATTGTCCATTCCTCCATAAGGTGACTGGTAGCCTGTTTTTTCTGTGACTGCAATAAAAATCAATAAATTCATTAGCAATCTCACTTCATCACCATCATAACGATCACTAATCTCGCATTCCTCGAAGGTTCTGTGAAAATCAACCATTTTTAAAACTGTTCACTGTGTTATGCCATTTCTTATTTATCACTTTAATTAAATAAAACTACTTACTTTAATATGTATTTTCAAGACGATTTTTAATTAATCAATAACGGTTACTAGGGGATGGATTGTGTGAAAGGTGATATGACTAGAAAGGAAGTGATGAAGTAAATACGGATATGACGCTGACAGAGATAAATAGGTGAAGAGTTTGTTAGCTTGAACGTGCTAATCTCAGCAACTACTGGTTTTGTGTTCTATAGTATTTTTTCAAAGAAGGCATACTATAAGAATATTGAAAACATCACGCTACGATACTAGGAGCGAAGCATCACTGGATAAAGTTACAAAAACGTGAAAAATATATTTACGTGGACGAACTCGCGAGCAACAGCTAGTTAGCCATAACTTAACCCCAATGCTGTACCAGAACTGTTGACATTTTCTAATTTCCTAAAGCCACATTCGTATTACTTCTCTTTACTTTTTTAAATCGCTGCTATCTTCAGTCAAATAAAAAAAAAAACTTTGGCGCCCAACATTGGACTAAAAATTAATGTGCGTTATATTATTTGGCACACAATACGATACCAGCGTATTGAAACTCAATTATTCGGAAACTTATTTAGATACTATCAACCGTATAATTCCACCCTACGGATTTGAATTACAAAAAATAACACACAACCCTAATGTAGCCGCGAATTGAATTATAACATTTGTTTGATGACCCTAGCTTTAAATTAAGCTTATATGTGTATTATTATTATAGCAATATGTCCCGATCCCTATTGAAAGTTTAAAATAATATATCATTGTACAAAACCAACAAAACATTTAAGATATCTTCATAAACATGGAGAGACCGATGCACTCACCATCTGTCACGTTGGCTGACTTTTCGTCTCATCTAAAGATGGTCTTGGGTGCTGTAAAACCCCCTACTCAGTTCTTAGTATATCTTTCTACATACATACATATGCTAACGCCTGTATTCCCTGAAGGGGTAGGATTTGGTGTAGTAACAATAACACCCACTTTTCACCGAATACCGAAGTGTCAACGTGACAGAGGGTGAATCCACCGCCGTCTCAGGCACTATACATACGTTTTTCAATTATTCCTTACTATATTTTCCTTCACCATAAAGCACGTGGCGTGAAATCACTACACATAAGTTTTTTTAGAACAACTCATTGGTGGCAGCTGGGATACGAACTTGCGTCGCTTACAAAGCAAGTTGTATAAGATATTTAAAAATGCTTTTATCTATTTTGGCAAAGATTCCATTTCAAGGAGCCTTCCAGACAAACCGTGTAGACTAAGGGAAGGGTTGCAAAAAGCCAAGATGATTATGTAAATTAAATATATAATTGCGAGCGTTAATTGCCTATTGTGCCCGGGAATTTATGAAACAAAGCGCATTAATTTGACAAATTGCGTGATTTGGGGCGAGGAATCTCTTTGTCTTGTTTATTTGTGTTTAAATGTGACGTGATGTACTGTTGAATAACAGACAGGCGAATTATATAGACTTACTAGCTGTGCCCCGCGGTTTCACCCGCGTAGATTTAGTTTCATCCTTATTGTCGCGGAACTCTAATATTTTTGATAAATAAAAGTACCCTAAGTTACTCCTTGGAACATCAGTTACCTACCAGTGAAGTCCCGTTAAAATCCGTCCAGCCGTTTCAGAGATTACCCGGAATAAACAGACAGACAGACAGAGAAAAAATTTAAAACTTGTGTTTTTAGTGTTAGTAGCGTGTATACTTTCATATGCATTTAGTTAAAAACTGTAATTTTTTAATTACAAACACACTTCAATTTTATTTATCTGTATAGATATTATTTCACTACTGTACACCAAGTGTTGTAACATGTTTTTACGTTGATTATATAGATTGCTTATTTGAATATGTATAACATCAATATGAAGCAAGCTGAAGACAGGACGCTATGGCACTCATTAGGGGAGGCCTATGTCTAGCAGTGGACTAAGATAGGATGATTAGGATGATGATATATTTGAGTCTTTGAGAAAGTTTTATGTTCACATACAAAATACTGGATGTACCAGGGATTATATGGGATTTCCGTATGAGGTACTGATACTTCTTTAAGAGGCCTATAGGTGCCGTCACGAGTTATGATCTCTCAGCGTAGATAATGGGGGTAACTGCTCATGTATTTTACTCGCACCATGCCATACAGACAGACAATGACAGACACTTACTACTAAAATTACTACTGCGCATTCATGGTTAGCGCTCATATCCCTTCCTTTCTTAATAAGAGTTACTTCATGTAGCATCAGCTATCTACCAGTTATAGTCCCGTAAATATCGGTCCAGGCTTTTCTGAAATTAGCCGGAACAAACAGACAAAGACCAATTTTTTTAAATAGTTTTTTTATTTAGCTGTTAATTTGGAATAAACAGACACTTCGACTTTATTTAACAATATATATATATAGTATTTCGGAACTAACAATAATATAAGAATATACTTTGCCTAAAAGATATTTATCTCAAAATCAACTCAAAATTAGCCGCTTTAAAATCCCTAAGGACCGACTTACACCTTATTTTTACGGCGAGTGTCACCCATAAAACTTGGTATAATTTAGTTCACGCATCCCGTAAAAAGTTTAGCGAGGGGGACTAGGGAGCAGGGACTCCGGACGGTAATATATATAATGGGCTTTTAGATGGACCGGGACAAGTTAACGAATAGACGCATTATCTCAATGGAAAATAAACCCAAAGGTAATACAAAGTAAAGTTTACTTACTAAAAACGTAAAACAATAAATTTTATGCTTGTATGAGATAATTACTGAAAATTCTGATCATCATCCTGTCCTTATCCCATGTTACTTATTTGGGATTAGTAAAATGTGTTCTGAAAATTGCGATAGGAGAACAATTTTCATACATATTATGCTCACGCTTGTATTCTCCGAAGGTGTACTTATAGTACCCCCACATTTCATCAGTTATGTTTAAGTCCCATGTAATAGAGGGTGAGCCTCTTGCCACTAACCGGCCATTAATCCAGACTCCGGGCTACTACTGGGACATTACAGATGGAAAACCCCACTCCTACAATTTTCATCGATAATTTTCACAATAGATAGAAAGATTAATTAGAGAATGTTAGGACACCCGATCTAACCAGATAAGGCTGGTACCAGATTTTTACGGTTCTCAAATTGATTTGACAATTTTTTTAAGGCAGTTAACGCGCGAATTAATTGTAGCTTTGATAGACTGTAGCTTAAAAATACAGTGGATTAATGCTTCTCAAAACTCACCAAATCCCTCACGAATAATACTTCCGCACTATTAAATAATTGGTGGGAATAATTGTACCATTTATAATGTAAACCAATTTGACAACGCAAATCGACCACAGACAAAAGCGCGGGCGGCCACTCAAAATGGCGCGCGGCCGGCACGTGCTTTAGAGCGCAACTTGCTTCTTTAATCTACCGTTGACAACTGGACAATATGTCATATTTGTTTATGGTTCGCTTGCGTTTCTGGTTTGATGACAATCTTTATGGTTTATTTTACTTTTATTTAACCAAAGAGATTCAATAATATTCAGGACCTTTGTGTTTCTCATCGGCGTTGTGATCCTCGGCCTACCCGTTCGAAGACTCATTTAGGAAAGTATTCAGGAGGAAATAATTGAACCTTTTTTTATACCACTGAGGTGAAACAGCATACGGTCCACCTGATGGTAAGTGATCACCGCAGTCTATGGACAAGTCGAAGGCACCGGCTTTATGTTAAACATAGTATCAGTAATATTCCTAAAATATTCCCTCAACAGATATCTTTGAAACTGAAAATATTCTTGGATAATCTATACGGATTAATAAAATTGAAGTGTCTGTTTGCAATTCCAAATTAACAGCTTTTCCCTAAATGCATAATATAAAAGTTTATATGATACTGACATAAAACAATCAATCTATGAGGAAAAATATCTGTCTGTTTGTAACGGCTAATCTCTGAAGCAGCTAGACCGATTATAACGGGACTTTCACTGACAGATACCTTATGATTTAAAGAGTAACATGGGCTTATATTTAGAAAACATATCAGGGATCCGCGTAATAAATCATGAAACAAAACCTACGCGGGTAAAATCACATCTAGTGATTTAATAAGGGTGAAAATAATAGTGTGACCAGTAAAAAAAAATATGCAGGGTCATAGACAATATAAAGTGCACGATACATACACGTCAGATAATATTAAAAAGCGGGAGGACATAAATGTAGCGTCCATTCTAATTGCTAATCCACCGTGAAACTATGGCGCTGATATATTGGCATCACCCTCCCAACTGGAACGTTAGGGGTACGCCACCCTCGGGGGCTTTGTAGACAAGATTATATCACAAATAGATTAGTCAATGATCGGTAACAACAATTAATGAAAAGATCTCAGAATTTAATTTGTAAAAGACTATTTTTGGAAATAATAATTTCTCCAGCGATTTTGGGCGAAGCTAGCAAGAATAGTTTAAGGGTGCGCCATAAACGAGACGAACGAAATAAAATTGGTCAAAAGTGTCTATTTGTTATCTATACATACAGATAAATAAAATTAAAGTGTCCGTTTGTAATTCCAAATAAACAGCTTTTCACTAAATACATTTGAAAGTATACACGCTACTGACACTAACAACCCAAGTTTTAAAAAATTTCTCTGTCTGTCTGTCTGTTTGTTCCGGATAATATCTTAAACGGCTGGACCGATTTTAACGGCACTTTCACTGGCAGGTAGCTGATGATTCAAGGAGTAACTTAGGCAAATTAAAAATATTAGGGATCGCGACAAAAAGGATAAAACTAAACAAAGCTAGTAACTAATATAATATATCCGTGACGTCTATGGAAAAGCCCCTGGTAATAGCATGTAGGGTATAATTTGGATTAAGCATTCGCTTTGTGACTCCCTTTGGCCGTACTTATATAGAACAGGGGTGACATACGAAACTTTTATTTAATACACAAGTGCTTTCAAGTTGGGATTTCAATTTAAAAAGTTTGTATGGGACTGGAGGATATTCAAACCTGTTTTTTTTTAAACTACAGACACAGTTTCTTATTATATTTGTATTTTTTGTATCTTTGTTGCCTTAACGTTTTTATTTTGGTATATTTCTTTTTACCTTTTTTAACAAATCTTTTATCTCATAGTTTTCTCACAAGGGTCTCTCAAGGGGTTAGTAGAGGAGTTACAAAACCACACAACGACTACGTTTACACAGCATTTTGTGTCGTATAATATATGTATTTATATATGTAAAAGCACATCTATATCTATACATCTATACATATAAATAAAATTGAAGTGTCTGTTTGTAATTCCAAAATTACAGCTTTTCACTAAATGCGTATGAATGTATACACGCTACTGACACTAAAAAACCAAGTTTTAAATTTTTTCTCTGTGTCTGTCTGTCTGTTTGTTCCGAGTAATCTCCGAAACGGCTGGACTGATTTTAACGGGACTTTCACTGGCAGGTAGCTGATGTATCAAGGAGTAACTTAGGCTACTTTTATTTATTTAAAATATTAGGGTTCGTGGGGCTCAGCTAGTTTTAAATATAATAGGAAAATCTCCAAAAAACCCCATCAATTTTAAAATGCATTTTCATCCCTTAGTACCCTTCCTTACATCCCTTATTAAAATGAACTTGATCGGTACACACAGTGACAATCCTATGTACGTGAACCCTGGCTATGGGGACGCCCCTTCCGTTGCTGTGACGGATAAAACAAATTATATGACTCCATTCTTGTTGTTGTCCACTCACTACACTGAACTACACGTAAGAAACATTTTATCTATACAGATAAATAAAATTAAAGTGTCTGTTTGTAATTCCTAATTAACAGCGTTTAACTTAATGCATATGTAAGTAACTACGACACACAACAAAAAAGAGCAATTTGAAAAAAGAAACCCTGAAACAGCTGGACCGTTTTTACCGGGACTTTCTCCGTCAGATAGCTGATGTTACAGGGACTGCCTTGCTCTAATTTGATTTATAAAAAAGGTTAAGGGAAAGCATCACGAAAAAACCTGCATATGTCTGAGAAGTAATTCAAAGACGTATGTATAGTGGCTGAGACGGCGATGGACTGCACCCTTGTCACGTCTTTAACTTATTTTTCAGTGACTTGTTTATGTTACAATTCCCATCCCGAGAATCGAATGTTGTATCTCGACGATATAATAGTACTACACAAATACAAACTCACCAAAACTCAGTCAATATCACGTACTAATACTTAACGCCAATCGCGATGGTTACACGCTTCGACAATAACAGACATCAGTGTGTCCCTCTCTAATGTATTGTGATAGGCGTGGTGCGAGCTAGACGGCTGCCATACGAATTTGACGGTAATGTATCAAATATTGTCCACCATGAACTGTATTTCGCAGGGGAGACTGTGTATTATTTATAGTGCGACTTAATTTGTGTTACTACCAATTATATATACTTATATTATAAAGAGGAAAGGTTTGTATGTATGTTTGTAACGAATTGGCTCAAAATGTATTCATAAATAGCTGTCCCTCGCAGTTTCACCCGCATAGATTTAGTTTCATGCGTCATGTCGCGGAAAACTAATATTTTTAGTAAATAAAAGTAGCCTTAGTTACTCCTTGAAACATTAGCTACCTGCCAGTGAAAGTCCCGTTAAAATCGGTCCAGCCGTTTCTGAGATTACCCGGAACAAACAGACAGACAGACAGAGAAAAAAATTATAACATGGGTTTTCAGTGTCAGTAGCGTGTATACTTTCATATGCATTTAGTGAAAAGCTGTTATTTTGGAATTACAAACAGACACTTCAATTTTATGTATCTGTATAGAAGATGTTCGTTAAATAGGAGTAAATGAAGAACTTTTCTTCACTCTAATGATGGCTAAAGTTAAATCACACTAGCCACAATAACATTTTGGAAACTATAGATATTTTTATGATGTTCACACTTATTTATTTAACCGAATTAAAAATAGGAGGAGTATTTCAATTAAATATTCTTTTTTTATTTAATACTTAGGTACCTACTTAGTCAATAAATTTAAATCTGCACCAACTGCGTTTTCTTTGTAATAATTTTCATTGTTGGAGAAAAAAATATAGCATATATTAATAAGTGATAATGTAGCATTCAAATGGTGAAAGTATTTTTAAAATCAGTCCAGTACTTTTCGTGCTAATTCGTTACAAACATACATACAAACCTTTCCTCTTTATAGTATTAATTTAAACTATAGGTATTACTCTTAATGGGTTTGGCGTGACGTCCAAGTTTCAAAATATGAAAAAAAAAAAAAGAAAATGTATATATATTCAGACAAAAAGATAAAATAAAAAATAGGCACCTTGACTATAGCTACGAGTACACCACGGGGTGACGTAGAGAGTACAGTCGACTGTATGATTAATCAAATTTAACGCTCAACGCACGGGACCCCTCGTTACTTTACAAGCTTTTTGTGATAGACTGTACTTATGGGTCTTTTGTGACACTTCAATCTAAGCCGATAGAAAAGCTACTGAATGTGCTTGCCGATAAAGTTGTTAATACATTGATTTTTGAGATAAGAGGCTAGAAAATGAAGGGTGTCCGGCGAGAAACTTACGAAAATAAACACTAAATCAAGATGACATTTTAAACTCGCCATTTGAGAAAACGTAATCTTTGTACAACCTGTTTTTGTGGTTAAATAACTTGTCTGTGTATTTCATGAAATTCGGAATAACATTAGCTATCTACCAGTGAAAGTGCCGCTAAAATTGGTCCAGCCGTTTCAGAGATTACTCGGAACAAACAAACAGATAGAGATCAATGTTCAAATTGATTTTTTTGTCAGTACCGTATGTAATTTCATATGCATTTAGTGAAAAGCTGTTATTTTGGAATTAAAACCAGACACTTTAATTTTATTTATTTGTTTAGAAGTATAGATTTATGAACTTGTATATTTTTGAAAAGAGTGCTTACCTATTTCCTTGCCGGACCTTCTCAGTAAAAGAAAACTTCCGAACCTAACAGTTGCATTCATTGTTAGTTCAAAGCCGAATCAAATAATTATATTTAGAGTTGAGATGCGTTAAATCACCAGAGAAAGCTTTGCAGAAATGTAACGGTAAAAAAATAATAAATATAAAAGACTACACAGTACTAATAAAATAGATAAAAACTAGAAAATAAAAAAAATACTTAATACTAATCCACATATTATTTATCTATGCTCAAAAGTGTGTCTATGGGAGTGGATTTGAGTCTGGCTAGTGTTTCTGTGCATTTCCGAACGGAGTTGTTTTACATCCGACAATGATGACAATTTAACTTGTGTTCACAACAACCCCCGTCGTGTGCCTACCCTCAATTAAACCGAACCTGGCAAACAATTATCTAACCCTAAAATAGCAGCCTTGGACAATATTAGCCCCGGACAAACACTAGCGGTCAGTAGTACCCTCTGAGTATTTACCCTGCCTGCGCAAATAAAGGGTTACGAGAATCTATGAAGATATTTACTGACATGAACTGAAAGGGATGGATTTTTGGATGCCCGTATTCCGTAATTACAACATTTCACCGAAGATGATTAAGTGCCAACGTGACAGTTTTTTTTTTTTTTTTTTTTTTTTTTATTTAAGTTCACCAACAATTTGTTACATTTATACATACAATTGTTGCATCTGAAACTTATAAACTAAATGTACAAATTACTTATAGGTAAACACAGCTTGCATAATATAAATCGTGTACAACTTAAAAGAAGACTAGTAAATGTTTCGAGTGGATATCTGTGTGTGTGTGTGTGAGTGTGTGTGTGAGTGAGTGTGTGTGTGAGTGTGTGTATTTGTGTGTATTTGCTATTTTTCGTGTGTATGTGTGTATGAATGTGTTTTAAGTATTGTTATTAAGTGTGGATTATTATAACTTTGATTCGAGGTGTGTGCGTATATTTTTACAAAACATTTTCGGGGAGTCAAAATGGCGAGTCCATCGCCGTCAGCCACTATACATACGTCTTAGAACCAATTCTCAGATGTTTTCCTTCACCGTAAAGCACGTGGTGGAAAATTTGCACTTAAGTTTTTAGAAAAACTCATTGGTGCAAGTACCGCTGGGATTCGAACATGCGTCGCTTGCGTAGTAGGCGACTACTGAAGCCCTACGGCTCCCACCCTTTTATTTTTTTACTACTAAGGTGACAAACAACCGTAAAGTGCTGATGGTAAGCTACTGCAGCCTATGAATGCTTGTAATACCCAAGTGTCCAAAAAAAATCACGTTAATTGGATGATTGAATGGAACAGAAGACATGGCTTATTTGATGAACTTCTAACTATAATACTTCACATTTTTATAAAATAAGCGACGAAATATAAAAAATCGGGATTTTTTCATTAACACCAACCGAGTCTCTAAGCCAAGAATATACATCTAAAAAGACAACCTCATATATACAGCTCCCAAGCCTTGTACTCGTGTGAAACCAACTAAACAATGTATAATTTAGCACATTGATAACACGACAATGATAAACTAGCCGAGATCACGCTGTTTCACCCGCGTAATTCCCGTTCCCGTTGGAGTACGGGGATAGAATATAGCCTATATTAATCAGTGATAATGTAGCATTCAAATGATGGAAGAATTTTTTAAATCGGTTCAGTACTTTTTGAGCCAATTCGATACAAACATACACTCTTTATAATATTAATTTAAACTATAGGTATTATTCTTAACTAGCTGTGCCACGCGGTTTCACCTGCGTAGATTTCGTTTCATCCTTACTGTCGCGGAACCCTAATATTTTTAATAAACAAAAGTAGCCCAAGTTACTCCTTGAAACATCAGCTACCTACCAGTGAAAGTCCCATTAAAATCCATCCAGCCGTTTCAGAGATTACCCGGAACAAACAGACAGACAGCCCGACAGACAGACAGAGATAAATTTGAATACTTGGTTTTTCAGTGTCAGGAGCGTGTATACTTTCATATGCATTTAGTGAAAAGCTGTAATTTTGGAATTACAAACAAAGACTTCAATTTTATTTATCTGTATGTATGTATGTATGTATGTATGGGTTACATTGACCAGATGAGTCAAGTATTGAACATTAGTAACGCAATATTCATCATTCGGTATCCTCTTTCGAAAAGCGATAACGATTTTTAAAATCGGTCAAATATTATAATTAAACATACTATATTATCATCTCCCTAATCTTTAGGTATGCCTCGCGGTTTTGCCCGCATTGGATTATCGATTAAACAATGTTCAAACTCAAACATAGCTATATTCGATTATACTTTTCACACAGTACTTTCAAATCGTCAGAATGATATAATTACAGTGTCCGTATAGGTAGCGTACACATGGTGGAATCCAGGGTCGGGAGTAGTCTTAAAAAATAGTGCCTAAATAGTTCCTAATTAGTGCCATATTTAAAAAAATAGTGCCACAATATTTAGGGAAATATAGGGCTTTCTTTTTGGTACGCTAGCTTGACGTCAAGCTAGCGTACACATCCTAGATCTCGATAACGGCTTGCACTAGGATGATGCTTTTACTGCCAAAAAATAGTGCGTAAATAGTGCCTCCGGAATGCAAATTTTCAGAATGATTGCTCCACGGAGAGCTTCACAAATAGGCAAGCAACTCAAATGACATTCGTCCCATCGTCAAGCTAGCGTACACACGCTGTTCATAGGGAAAGGCGATGGCACTAATTATGAGGAGTATACCAAAAAATAGTGCCTGAAATAGTGCCTCCAGATCTGCAAAAATATACTGGAAATTCGCAGACGAACCGTTTCAAAAATCGATGTAAACTTCTACATACAAAATGACTTTTGTACAGTCGCGCACAGCAAAAAATCATTTTTATTTTACAGAGGTGATACTTTGATTAAATTGTATTTTTATCATCATTGTATTTATTAGTGTGCAGTAATAATAATAATAATAAAAACTCACCTACCTCACCTTACAAAAAGCCGTGATGCTAAATACTTGCTGAATTACAGCAAATTGACCTATCGCTACAAGTGCTCACCACACACAATACTATTAGTGATACTCACTTGGCCCGTGAATATTTAAAAAACCATGAAAAACTAAAAACTTACCTTAAAAAAAACTAAATAATAATAATAATAGTAACCCGCCTCTGGCCCCTCCAAAAAGGTATAATAGTACCAATCTAATAGTGATCTCTATTACTGGGGTCATACCCAAACAACTACATCAGTCGCTCACCACCCTGAACTTGCACCAAAACATCACCACCTTCTACAAAAGGCAGCCATCCTAAATACTTGCAGACTAGTGAGAAACATCGCACGAAGGGTTTTGTAACATCATCTAAAATCCCGATATATATATATGGGTAATATATATGGGCCAATTTAGATTTTCGCGAAAACTTTTAAAAGTACCTAAATTTTCTTATTTCTAAAAGTTTTTGAATTTTCTACAATGTTTCCTTTATTTTTGCTCTAAGACCTAGTTCAAACAAGGTTCCGAATGTATTATACAAAAAATAAAAGTATGTTTTATAATTATTTGGATTTTTACTCTTAAATACCTTAAATGGACCCACAGTGGGTTAATAGCAGTGGGACCATGATTAAGATCTCAAAATGACAAATATTTTGTAATATTCATTAATAATTTATTAATTCGGGAAATTTAATATAATCCATCATAATGATCGCTTTGTCGTCATATTTTTGTCGGGTACCACTGTGAAACTTATGGTTTTTTTTGTAATTTCTCACATATCTAGTAGCTGATGACATATGCCACATCATCGATTACCTTCCTCTCTGTGACGTATTACCAAAATATTTTTAATCACTTCTTGACTTGCCAGTACCTTCACTATGGTACAAGTTTACATAGATTTTTGAAACGGTTCCTCTGCGAATTTCCAGTATATTTTTGCAGATCTGGAGGCACTATTTCAGGCACAATTTTTTGGTATACTCCTCATAATTAGTGCCATCGCCTTTCCCTATGAACAGCGTGTGTACGCTAGCTTGACGATGGGACGAATGTCATTTGAGTTGCTTGCCTATTTGTGAAGCTCTCCGTGGAGCAATCATTCTGAAAATTTGCATTCCGGAGGCACTATTTACGCACTATTTTTTGGCAGTAAAAGCATCATCCTAGTGCAAGCCGTTATCGAGATCTAGGATGTGTACGCTAGCTTGACGTCAAGCTAGCGTACCAAAAAGAAAGCCCTATATTTCCCTAAATATTGTGGCACTATTTTTTTAAATATGGCACTAATTAGGAACTATTTAGGCACTATTTTTTAAGACTACTCCCGACCCTGGATTCCACCATGTGTACGCTAGCTATACGGACACTAATTACACAGGATTGTACATGCTACCGCCAGGTTCGGAAGGTTGCTCTTACTGAGACCTGGCAAGAAACTTATTACTTTTTCAAAAATATTATACAACTAGCTGTGCCCCGCGATTTCACTCGCGTAGATTTAGTTTCATCCTTATTGTCACGGGACCCTAATCCCTACTAATATTATAAATGCGAAAGTAACTCTGTCTGTCTGTTACGCTTTCCCGCTTAAACCTCTCAGCCGATTTTGATGAAATTTGGCACAGACAATCTTTAGACCCTGAGAAAGGACATAGGCTACCTTTTATTTATTAAAAATATTAGTTTCCGCGACCATAAGGATGAAACTAAATCTACGCGGGTGGAACCGCGGGGCACAGCTAGTATTTTTAATAAATAAAAGTAGCCTAAGTTATTCCTAGAAACATCAGCTGACTGACAGTGAAAATCCCGTTAAAATCGGTCCAGCCGTTTCAGAGATTACCTGGAACAAAAAGACAGACAGACACAGAGAAAAATTATAATACTTGGTTTTTTAGTGTCAGTAGCGTGTATACTTTCATATGCATTTAGTGAAAAGCTGTTATTTTGGAATTACAAACTGACACTTCAATTTTAATTATCTGTATAGATGTATGTATGTATTTATTATTGGTCACATTCATAGATAGCTTATTATCAGGTGGACTGCAAGCATAATACCTTCGTATTAAAAATACTAACCATTGAACTCGGTAAGCCAGACACCATCACATATGGAAACCATTAGTCGCAGAAAACACATTTTCTCACATAAAATTAGTTGATTGTTAAATTTATTACCTTACCATTTAAGGGATAGGACTACCAACAAGAACCTTGGAACCTTATGAAGTAAAAAATAAGGTTTATTTTACAACATTCCCGTTAGAAATAGATAGGACTTAACACTTACTAGCTTTGCCCCGCGGTATTACCCGCGTAGAGTGCATTTCATAAGGAACTATAATGTTTATTAAAAATAAAAGTAGCTTAAGTTACTCATTGTAAAGTCACTACCAGTGAAAGTCCCGTTAAAATCTGTCCAGCCGTTTCGGAGATTAACCGGAACAGACAGACAGAGATTCATTTTGAAAATAGATTATTTTTATGTCAGTATCATACATACTTTCACATGCATTTGAAAAGCTGTTATTTTGGAATTACAAACAGACACTTCAATTTTACCTGTATAGATATAGATTTAACACTTATATGCGGTCCTGATGCGCACGAGTCGTTATTTTTTGCTAATTTACTTCAATATATGGATTGCTAGTATGGCAACACTAACCACCTGCGGTTTAATTTGTAGATTATTATGTTGACAGCTATTTAAACTCTTCACTTGGAGTCCTTAATAACAAATCTATACAGATAAATAACATTGAAGTGTCTGTTTGTAATTTTAAAATATTGGCTTCCCACTAAATGCATACGAAAGTATATAGAGTAACATAAAAACACACATTTTAGAAATGTCCACTGTCTGTCTGTCTGCTTGTTTGCCTAATCTACGAAACGGCTGGACTGATTTTAATAGGACTTTCACTGGCACCTAGCTGGTGCTACAAAGAGTAAAAGCAGACATACGGACATCCTTTCAAACTTTCGCGTTCATAATATTAGTAAGTAGGACATAGATTGTAATCAAGGATCGAAGGACCAAAAAAATTAGGAGTGAAATCTGTACCTGTACGAAATCTGTACGGAATCCTGTACATTAACACAACACTATATTATTATCTATATATCGCCTGTCTAGCTCGGCGTGTTCTTATGTATGTATTCGTCAACAGACAAACGCCAGTGTCCAATCTGTATATTTATAAAAATTACACTTTCAAATCCACATTATTATACAACGTGGATTGACAGTTGGAGACGTATTCCACTAAAGTGCAGTTATTCGGCCAAATCTAGATTATACAATCTAGACGTTGTTGTAAACAGAAACATCTGCAGCCAATAACTTTAAAGTCTAATTTATCTGTGGTCATTGTCCTCGGCTTATGATTATCTTACTCTAGCTGCCCCGCGTAGTTCCCGTTCCCGTGGGAGTACGGAGATAAAATATAGCCTATGCTACTCGCTGATGATTAAGCTGTCCATTGCTGAAAGAATTTTCAAGATCGGTCAAGTAGTATGCAAAACAAACAAACAAAAAAGCAATAAAATCTTTCCTCTTTATAATATTAGATAGATGTAGCTGTAGATATACATATGCTCACGCCTGTATTCCCCAAAGGGGTAGGCAGAGGTGTTGTAATAACAACACACACTTTTCACGAACACGAAGTGCCAACGTGACAGATGGCGAGTCTATCGCCGTCTCAGCCACTATACATACGTCTTCGAATTACTTCTCAGACATACGAGTATGTAGGTTCCTCCAAAATTAAACGTGTTCTTAATACGCACTGCATAAACCGATGATGGTAGGTCATTTGAGGATAGGAAAGGCCCTTAAGGGATAATTATATATGTTCTAATGACACAAACACAGTGAAATCCTTATCTACAGCACGCGTCACATCAATCGACGTATATATTTGTTCAGCTGCGCGTGCGAGTTACTATTAGTCTCGACGGAACCAATAGCAGTTTCGAAATACCGTGAAATTTCGAAATTGGGTTTTTTTTATGCTTTAACAGGTACTTTGGTGAATTATTGAATCTCTTATTGTACGAATATCCTTCTTATGGGAGTAAATACTAACTTCTGCAAATAGCCGCTTGACGTAAAATGTTACCGCCAGGTTCGGAAGGTTGCTTTTACTGAAAACAACCCGGCAAGAAACTAGGTAACTACTCTTTTCAAGATTATTATACAATTTTGATGAATACTAAATTAATCACATGGAAAATATAAGCTCGTGGACCCAGTTCCGTTTGGAAATCTAAATATATATAACTCAAAGGTAACTCAAAGGACTGACTGACTGACTGACATAGTGATCTATCAACGCACAGTCCAAGCCACTGAACGGAACGGGCTGAAATTTGGCATGCAGGTAGATGTTATGACGTAGGCATCCGCTAAGAAATGATTTTGATTAATTCTACCCCCAAGGGAATAAAATAGGGGATGAACTATATATGAAACTAAATTTACGCGGGTGAAACCGCGGAGCACAGCTAATAGTGTATAAAATCTTTGAAAAGAGTAATGACTGAGTTTCTTGCCAGGTTGTTCTCAGTAAGAGCAACCTTCCGAACCTGGCGGTAGCATGTATAATCCGGTATAATTGTGTCATTCTGACGATTTGAAAGTACCATCAAAACTAAATATTCGATTTTATATTTCAATAAATTTTTTTGGAAGCCACATCATTTTCCACATGCTGACGAGGTAGGATGCATCACCAGAAGGTTATAAGGTTATTAATGTACCAATTAATTGCATGTATGTTTTGATTCGAATCTTGTCCGTCGATAACCTAAGGTTACTGCGTATCACATTCTGCGGGGTCGGACGCTACTGATAACATGTATACGTAATTAACGGACAATGAAATGTAATTGATTACATTACTTGCTTTCATTCTAACTAATACCAACTCCTTATTACAATTGAATAAAATAAGAGCCGTTGTGGCCGTGGAGTTTGAGCAGTCACCTACTACGTAAGCGACGCAAGTTTCAGTCTCAGCATATACCAATGATTTAATTTTTTTTTTTATTATATTTTTAAATAGTGTAGATTTAGTTTCAGGCTTTATTTTGTCGAACCCCCATATACTTTCTAAATGAAAGCAGCCTAAGTTACTCCTTGAAACATCAGCTACCTTCAAGCGAATGTCCCGGTAAAACCAGTCCTGCTGTTTCAGAGATTTGCCGGAAGAAACAGACAGTTTTTTTTTTAAAAAGTGTGTTTTTATTTCAGTTCTCTATATACTTTCGCAATTTTATTATTTACTTAATTACAAACATACACTTAAAATACATGTATCTGTATAGATTACCCGAGAATATTTTCAGTTTCAAAGATATCTGTTGAGGGAATGTTTTAGCGAATATAACTTACTGTTAAGTAAGTACTAAGTTTATTATTAAGCTTGCAAAAAATTCCGCGTTAAAAAGTCACGACTCATGTATCGAAATCTGAACGCTAGTTATAATCCGCTTATCAACTTAACAAACTTCATTAATATATTTTTTCAGATAACTGCGTTCACAATTGATTGTTATTATATTTTTATTGTAATATACCGTGTAATTGATTTGTTATCGAGCGGGCCTCGAACCCACTATCGCGGCTCGTTGACATCTGACACATGCGACACAGCTTGGAGGCAACAATGTATTCGTATTTCGCCCATCTAATATACAAATAAATACTTGTATGTATGTATGTAATCTAGGTAACAAATTTATGAAATCGAAGTGTCTGTTTTATTATTTAACAGCTTTTTACTAAATGCATTTGACAATATATACGATACATACATAAAAAAACTATTTTTCCTGTCTCTGCTCCGGCTATTCTAAAAAACTGCTGAACAGATTTTTAGCCGACTTCAAAAAAAAGGAGGAAGTTTATTCAATAAATCACTTTATATCAGATAATCTTATTTTTATCTTTTTAAGGCGGTTATACTTTCTTTTGTAAAAAATTTTTTAGTGGGAGATATTCCTTGTAACAGCAGCTATCTGCTAGTAAAACTCTCATCGCCGGAGCAAATAGACTGATAGACAGTGAGATTCTTTTTAATTGTCTTATTTATGGGAGATTGGAGAACATTTAGTGAAAATGTGTTAATTTGTAACACTTAAGTACTTTAATTTTATTTATCTGTAGTATGTCACAATGTTTTCCTTCACCCTAAAACTGGTGTGAAGCGAAATCACAGCACAAAAACTCATTGGCACAGACCGCTGGGATTTGAACTAGATTCGCTTGCGTAGCAGGAGACTATTCAAACCACTCGACCACAGCTCGGTATAAAGTGATGTGTATAAAAAATTATGAACAACAATGAAATGTCACAAGTGATCACGACCATCGTCAATTTTGATCAATACACTGTTGTATGATGATGAAATGATGAAGTCGTGACAATCCGTATTTGGTCATGTTAATGTTTATACAAGCTGTTTAATTTGTACATACGAGTACATATCGCATTCTCAGAACGATAGGAGTTCAATCAAAAATCCGTTTTTATTTTTTGGATAATCGTAATCACATACCGTCAAGTTTGAAGTAATCACTTTGGCAGTAATTATTTTATTAGTTTCCATTACAATGCGACTATTTCATTTTATACTAAGTACTTAAGTAAAATCTAGATTGTGCTTTGTAGGTAAGTAAGTAAATTAAAAAAACAAAATTTTTTTTTTTTCCAAAAGAGCGTTGAGTTGTAAGTACATACATTTTTAAGCCTGTCTATGATCTTGACTCACTTTCGGAAAATTTGGAGTTGAGATCATTCTGAGGTTGCGATATAATCACGCTTGTATTCCTCTAAGGGGCAGAGGTATTCTTATAGTGCACCCACATTTCACCAGTTATGTTATGTCCCATGTAATAGAGGGCGAGCCTATTGCCATTAACCGGCCACTAATGCAGAGTCCCGTTAAAATCGGTCTAGCCGTTTCGGAGATTACCCGGAACAAACAGACAGACAGAGAAAACATTTATAACTAGGTTTTATAGTGACAGTAGCGTGTATACTTTCAGATGCATTTAGTGAAAAACTGTTATTTTGGATTTACAAACAGACACTTCAATTTTATTTATCTGTATAGATTAATAACGTATTATTATCAAAGCTCGCATTTTATTTCTACGTGCGCGTAATATTAAACATAAAACTCGATTTTCCCTTTTCAATTCGCAATGAATCGATACTTATGATCGATTAAATACAGAATTAGAGTCGACTAACTGGCATTATTGAGTCATAATCTCATGTTTAAATGCGGGGAAAAAACTGAACGTACATTAGAACGAGCAGTGTTGCCATATAGTTCGGTAATGCAGTATATTCAACTCATGCAGGTATAAAATGTGTCAGCTTTTGTTAAACTTTACTGTGGTCTATTTATAAGCGACTGCGATTTAAATTTATTCAGCATCATCGTCTAAGATAAATCTTTATGTAGTTACTAGCTGTGCCCCGCGGTTTCACCCGCGTAGTTTTAGTTTCATACTTATGGTCGCGGAAACCTAATATTTTTAATAAATAAAATGTAGCCTATGTCCTTTCTCATGGTCTAAAGATTGTCTGTGCCAAATTTCATCAAAATAGGTTGAGAGTTTTAAGCGGGAAAGCGTAACAGACAGACAGAGTTACTTTCGCATTTATAATATTAGTAGGGATATAGGCAAAGGATTTCAAGAACCCCTACAAGTTCCATCTATATTTGTGATAGCGTTTGCACGCGACTCCGTTCGCGTCGTAAAGTAACATTGGGCTAACGCTAACTTTAGCCTGCGACTTTGTTTATGATATAAAGCTTTATGAGCTATTCAAAATTGAAATATTTTGCAAATCGGACCTAATTAGATCCTGAAATTAGCAAACAAACAAATCCATCAGCTTAATATCTATACAGATAAATAAAATTGAAGTGTCCGTTTGTAATTCCATATTACCAGCTTTTCACTAAACACAAACATTTGAAAGTGTTGTGTGTCAATAATTGCTTATTTTAAATTAGTTTGACGCTGGCCATTCATATGGCCAGCGTCAAACTAATGTAAAATGTGTGTTTAAAGATATGTCATTATGTCACTTATATACAAAAATACAACCGTAAAAGTACAAGTTTTCTTTCAATGTAAAATATCGAATATACACCAACAGAAAGTATATACGGTATAAAATTTCTGTGTCTGTTTGTTCGGGTAATCTCCCAGACACTGCAATTTTATTTATCTGTATAGATGCCCGCTAGTTCTTATGAATCGTACCATTCGTATGTAACGGGCACAATCATAAACTGAGCCTCAAAAGGCAAGATAGTTCAATGGCGAGTGTCATGATTGATCGCCCATTTGTAAATGGATACATAACGCTAACTTACATACAACTTATATATCATGTATAACACGTACAGATGCCGCCACGAGCTATAAGCGCTCAGCGAAAATAGTGGAGGGAACGGGCCCTGTAGACAAAGTAACATTATCCTCACGTTTCGCTAGTAGAAACGATACAAAATGTACGGGAATGACATGTGTCACGTGATTTATGTCATTGCCATACATTTTGTATCGTTTCTATTAGCGCAAGCGCGAGAGAATGTTACTCTCTAGGCCTACAGTACACGCATTTTATTCGCGTCGCGCCATACAGACAGACATAAATTCATAAGAATACTAGTTACTCCGCATCCATGGTCAGCGCTCTTAGCTTGTGACGGGACCTGTTTTAAACCTGGGCTGCATCAACTAACTAATTTAAAAATTGTTTTTATTTTTTTTAACATTATTCAAAAACCGAAATAAAAAAAAATTTTATAACATAAGTTACTCCTTTTAACACTAGCTATCTGCCAGTAAAATTCCCGTTAAATCGGTCCCGCCATTTCAGAGGATTCTCTGAAAAAACACAGACAAAGAGACAGAGAAAAATTACAGAATTTGTTTTTTGTCAATATTATTTATCTGATATAGAAAAGATTTTGACTTTTAGGCGGACTGTAAGCTTTGAAATATATGTACATAGAAAAATACTCTAAATCGGTAGATTAGTTGGTCATAAAACCGTACGGTAATTATTTTTAATGAATAAAAGTAGCCAAGTTACTCCTTGTAATATTAGCTACCTGTCAGTGAAAGTCCCGTTAAAATCGGTCTAGCCGTTTCGGAGATTACGGATAATAGATAAATATTACGGAATAAACAGACAGACAGACAGATTTTTTTTTCTAAAATTGTTTTTTAATTTCAATATCGTATATACTTTCATATGCATTTAATGAAAAGCTGTTATTTTGAAATTACAAACAAACACTTCAATTTTATTTTTATTTTATTTATTTATTTTATTATTTATTTATCTGATGGTGATACTTTAAGGCGGACTGTAAGCTTTGAAATCTTGGTAGTATGTATATAGAAAAATACTCTAAATCGGTAGATTAGTTCGTCATAAAACCGTACGGTAATTATTTGTGGTAAGTAGATAGTCGCCCCAAATAGCAGTAGTCGGACGGCAGTAAATCATCGGGCCGTACGGACAGACACATAGTTTTATAGTAACGGCAACTGATAGACACGTTCCTAGTTACCGACTACGGCGAAGCAAGGAGGGTTATGATTTCGACCGGTATGTATGTATGTAGTGTATAATATTTTTGAAAAGAGTAATTACTGAGTTTCATGCCAGGTTGTTCTCAGTAAAAGCAACCTTCCGAACCTGGCGGTAGCATGTATAATCTTATATATAAAATAATCAATCCCCATTTCCCTTGGTCACGGCATTACGCGTAAACGGCTGGATGGATTTTAACGGGACTTCCACTGGCAGATAGCTGATGTTTCAAGGAGTGTTTTAGGCTAATTTTATTTAAAAAAAAACATAAGGGTTCCGCATGAAATTAACTCTACGCGGATAAAACCGCGAGGCACAGCTAGTAAATAAATAAATAAATGTATGAGGTGGCACTGGACAGAGGCAAATGGAAAGAGTTGCATCCGTTACACCGACAAGAGCAATTACTCTTATATTCATGATGACGGTGAAGGAACTCATCGTGAGGAAACCTGTATATATCTGAGACGTAATTCAAACACGTATGTACAGTGCCTGAGACGGCGATAAACTCACCATCTGTCACGCTGACAGTCAATAATCTCGCTAACAAGTGGGTGTCACAACACCTCGGCTTATCCTAGGACACTTGTGGAATCTATAAAGATACAAATTCAACTTTCAAAGTATCGATAGCGAAACTCGCCCAACCCTACCGCACTAAGAAGTCTTTATTGACAGTCGGAAAAAACTATTATAAAACTATCTACTAATGATCCATTCTATTTTATCCAGGCTTCATCCAACGACCCATTTATTGTGATACAGATTACATCACTTCATACGAATTAAAAAAAGAAAAATCTACAAAATTAATCGAGCTATTTACTTAGCCAGCAAAAAAATTTCTCTTTGATGGTCTAGTGGTCGCAAACACTGCTGCGGAACACGAAATCCCGGGTGCGATCCCCTGTTCAATCAAGTGCTATTGAGTTTTCCACCTGTCCGGATTAGAGCCGGTTAATGGCAAAAGTCTCGCCCTCTATTACATGGGACTTAAACATAACTGGTGAAATGTGGATGCATTAACTAACAGCCTAAGCATGTATTCTGCTCCTGGGATATCTGGGGAGGTGTATCAGCGGGCTATCTAATAAAATTCACTGGATCCATTCAACTATTAGCATTTAGACGTGAACCGATGTTTGTTTGGTTAGTCTGTTTGTACAAGTGCGCCGGCTAATATACTACGCTAAACCTACATTCGTTAGTCACGCTGGTGACTTAATGGGGATTTGTCTCCTATTGAGCACGGGTTCCAATCCAAATTCACCCATCTATATAGATAACTAGCTGTGCCCTGCGGTTTCACCCGCGTAGAGTTAATTGCATTGTCCTGCAGAACCCTAATGTGTTTTTAAAATAAAAGTAGCCAAGTTACTCCTTGTAATATTGGCTACCTGCCAGTGAAAGTCCCGTTAAGATCGGTCTAGCCGTTTCGGAGATTACCCGGAATGAACAGACAGACAGAGGGACAGATTTTTTTTTCGAAAATTGGTTTTTTAATTTCAGTACCGTATATACTTTCATATGCATTTAATGAACAGCTGTTATTTTGAAATTAGAAACAGACACTTCAATTTTATTTATTTATTTTATACTTATTATTAATTTTATCTCCGTACTCCGTAGTACATACCGTATTACATACTAGCGAATTTCACGCGGTTTCACCTGCGTAGTTTTTTTAGCGTTTCACGGGGATAAAATATAGCCTATGTTACTCAGGGTGAATGTAGCTTTCCAATGGTGAAAGAATTTTGAAATCGGCACAGTAGTTCTTGAGATTATTCATTACAAACATACACACAAAAACACAAATCTTTCCTGCTAGTTGTGTAGATATTTAGTATGGAAACACTCCTGCTATACCGGATGGCAACTGAGTGACAGCCGACGACGACAACAGCCTAAACTACGGCCGAAGCCAATCGCTTATCCTTAAAACTGACGTGAAGAATGTTATACAATGTGAAGAATAAAATCTCATACATCAAGTATCATAAAAAACACACCATCCTGTTGAATTTAAAGTGCCATGCAACATAACAGTTGGGTTGAAAGAAAATCTATACAGATAAATAAAATTGAAGTGTCTGTTTGTAATCTGAAAATAACAGCTTTTCCAACCAAATACTGAACCAAAACGTCAATTTCTAAAAAAAACTCTGTTTGTCTGTTTGTTGACGATTGATTTGGTTGATTACTGATGATTTCTTATTGTTTCGATGATATGTACATGATGCCTGGCTGAGTTTCTTGCCGGTTCTTCTCAGAAGGCTAGTTTCCGAACCGGTGGTAAATTCTCGACTTTCATAAGTGCCTTACCAGGGCCTAAACTGAATAAATATTTTTCATTTTCATTTTTTCATTGTTCCGGCAACTCTCCGAAACGGCTTAACCGATTTTAACGGTACTTTCACTGGCACATCGCTGATGTTTCAAGGAGTAACTTAGGCTACATATTATTTAAAAAACAAGGGTTCAGTAAGTTAAAGCATGAACCAAAGTCTGCATGGGTGAAACCGCAAGGCACAACTAACAACTAATATCCATACCTGCTATGACTGGAAGTTTCTTAAAAACAACATCTGGGTCCAGACAGGATGAGAAATCACTGTTGAATACATTTACATCAGTAACTGACAACTTGACACTTCTGTATTGGGAATTCTAAGATGATACTTTTAAATGCATCCATACATACATACATACATAGTGTTATTTGAGGTCATCATGGGGTACGCATGGCCAGCAGACACGGGTTGTTGCCAGGTGTCAGGCTTTTCCCATTTACATCTATACAGATACATAAAATTAAAGTGTCTGTTTGTAATTCCAAAATAACAGCTTTTCACTACATTCATATGTGAGAATATACGACACAGATTAAAAAATCCAATTTAAAAAAAAAAAATCTCTCTGTCTGTCTGTCAGTCTGTTTGATCCAGGTAATGTCTGAAACAGCTGGACTGATTTTAACGGGACTTTCACTGGCAAATACCTAATTTTACAAGAAGTTTTTTTTTTTTTTTTTTTTTTTTTTTCATTTGCAATCGGTCGCCAGACCATAATCAAATGTGTTGAGCGGGTAATTTCTCGTGTAAGGAATTGGGACCATTGTCTCAAGTCCATCATAGAACATTGCCGCGCTTCAGTCTCCTGCCCGCATTCGCAGAGCCAAGCAATACTGATACGAGGGGGTTAGGGTGAGATTCAAGGCGTTCTCGATAACACTTCTTCAGGCGGTCGATCTCGGTATCTGTCCTTGCCCAGCCATTGGTCGGAGATCTTAGCGGGGGATAAGAAATTTGGGGGTTATTTAGATTTTTGGTGGCTTTCCACAGGGAGTGCTCACATTGACCATTTGGGGATAGTGATTCTAGTGTTCTTTTGAGTTCAGAATTAGCACTCTCTTCCAGTGTGCGTTTAAGTGTTTTTGCCGCTCTGTTGAACCTAGTTTTGTCCAATGGATTTCGTGAAACGTGCAAGAACGTGAAAACAAACATGAAAAGTGCGTTTACAAGAAGTAACTTAGAATATGTTTATTTAAAAAAATACCTAAGTGTTCCGGAGGTAACCCACAAAATGAACTGTATGCAGGTAAAACCGTGTGGCGCAGCTATTACATAATAGACATGGACTAACTTTCCTCAACTTCTTCCGCATGGAATAGTTACTTTGGGTTTATGCAAATTTTAACCTGCAGGTCTTAGTGCTTGGCCTATAGCCTTCTTCGATAAATGGGCTGTCTAACAATGAAAGAATTTTTCAAATCGGACAGTAGTTCCTGGGAGTAGAGTAATTAAGGAAACAAACAAATTCTTCATGCCTTTATTCCCCGAAAGGGAGGCAGAGGTGCACTTATGGTCAGGGGCGTGCATTGGCTTTACAGAGGGGTAGTACGACTTGGTAAAGATACACATACGAACATAAACACACACACGACACGAGTGTATTCAGTGATCACAAATTGTAACTTCTGCTTACCTGCTTATATGCAATGCACACCATTGCTTACAGGTAGCGCCACATTTTGACAGTTATATTTTACCATAGTTATTGAACCTTTCCTTCCAATAGGGGGTGAGCTTATTGCCATTCATCAAAATTGATTTATTTAATAATTATGCACAACTAGCTGACCCATCAGACGTTGCCTGTCTTAATTATGGGAATGCAGCACGTATTCTGTCAATTCTATGTCAAACGTCATAAGGTTACATCAAAAAGTTTTTATGTAAGGTTAGATTAAAGAAGAAAGAAATTAAATATGGTGGTTAAGTATTCTTAAATTTAAAAATTTTCCAAGTGTTTTTCCTAGTTTTTTCTTTCATAAGAACTATCTCCTGACAATAACGAACACAACAAAAAAATTACTATTGAAATGGCTCCCCCCGTTCACCCGTGATGTCATGACCAAGGGAAATGGGGATTCATTATTATATATTATAGATTAAAAAGTATCTTAATGCGTAAATTCATCATGAATTCAAGAATATTCACTCTTGTCGGTGTAACGGATGCAACTCTTTCCATTTGTCTCTGTCCAGTGCCTCATTGACCACCTTATACAACATGACAGACACCTTGCCATTAGCCAGGAACAAATTCAGACATTGAACTGTTTCCAGAAAGCGCAATATTTTCCCTGACCCGGGGATCTCAGGACCTTGTGTACTGCATAATCATTGTGACCTGGATTCAGACAAATGCAAATGCTCACCACATATTATAATGCTTGCCTTGAGGCAGCTTAACCATAAAGCTTGTGGAGTGAATTTTAATTCTTTTTGGAACTTTTGAAACATAGACAATCTCAACTACTTATATACTATGTTCAGATTGTTGATAAACCTGTGGTTTGGCAAAAGGGTTGCCAATTTGTGTCTAGTGTTGTCAAAATTATGATAGTATGTTGATTAAGCATTTTTATTACTACATATTAGAGAATAAACTGGCTACATTATTTAGTATTACTTCCTGGCAGAAATAACATTTCCATAACAAGAAAGAATGGGCTTAGGTTTAAAAACTTAGTTGCCATAACAAAAAACTAACAAACTTTTTAATAAATCTTTTTAAACAAGACTTGTGCTTATTCAGCCTAAAGAAGATATTTCATTAATAATATTTACGATTCCGCCAAGAATTCAAGTTAAATATTGATAAATGGCCGATTAATAAACGCGAAGTGTGTCCGCGCACTGGGTGTGTAAATAAACAAAACATTCTGTAAACATAGCCACGAAGAGAACATAAAAAATAGCGATCTAAATCCGCGTAACTACTAACAACAACGCAGGCTGACAATTTGTACGTCCGTCGATACAATCGTGAAATGAAATATGCAACAAAATATTGCAAGTATCTCTTGTTCTTAAGAATCACAAAATCACACTATTAAACGACTTTTTCATAACGAAACTCCTCAGGTTACCTGATTACTCCACGGGTGAGACGTCAAAGTAAATAAATAACGTGAAACGATTCATATTCGCACCCAATTTATACACACAATGGTCATAGCACATTTGGTATTCAACTGCGTGATCAAAACATAGCCTTTGAGGCGTCCCAATGTGGTCGGGAGGCGTCGTATGATAATAATTCACCTGCCTTCATAACCAGAGAAGGCTATACACCGCATTTTGAGCGCGTAGGTCGGCTCTTTCAAGCTTATTTTGAAAAAAATGCTGTTGCTTTTACACTGAAATGGCATAACACGCAAACACTTTGGTCGATTTTCACAATGAAACACTTCACTCCGCCGCGATTATTTGTTAGAGGAACGCGAGACCGGTCACCGTATGCATTTTCTCACTCACCTTGTTGTTTATTCGCTATTTTATTGAAACAGTTTTGAAAAACTTCATATAAATGCATAGGCTCGTCATCGCTCGTCGCCATTTTGGAATTTACTGTCCAAATAAAGCATAGACAATACAGAGTACAAAGTAATGGAGGATGTTCAAAAACTTGAATCATACTTTATTTTAACAAAATCAATTATCCAGAAAAAACTGACCTTGGCTACATTGCAACCAATAAATTGTGACACAAACTGTTATAAATGTGTGTACATATTGTTTTATTACATTTTACTTATTTTTTCCATCTTAATCACATTAATGAATAAAGTTTTTGAATGTCGGTTCCAATCAAAGAAAATAGTTTAATTTTATTATTTTATTTAGTCGATTCTAGTTCATAATATAAAGTTTAACTAACTATGTAACATATAAAACGTAAATTACTTAGAATTTACAGAAGTAAAATATAGGCTCAGCTAATTGTGAACTGAGTAATTTTAATTAATAATTCTTATTGAACTTAGTTTCCTGTAAACATTATATTTAAGAAATAATGTTTTTTGTTGATGTTGAAAATATTGCGCTACCCACAGCACAACACTAGTTATTGGTAAATTTTTTTTGAACACGAAAATTTACGTTTGACGTAAGAGCCTACAAAATTTTCGAGTGCACTATTTAATGTAGTAAAACACACAAATCATCTTCATGTAACATGTTCTCATTGAATTCTATAAACACTCAAAACCAGGTAATTATATTGTTGACTACAATTGCTATTTAAACAAACTAATTCACATTGAAATTCCTTGAAAAAGTGACTAGTTATGTTTTGTCATGTACATAACCTTTTGTCATTGCAGATTTTAGTTAGTTTTAGTCAATTATCGTCGAGATACTCGGGTATATTTAAACAGAGGAAGCAATGCAGCGGTAAAGGCAAGCATTTGAGAGGGAAAGAGAGTTCAAAAGCTGTGCATGATGCAACTATATGTCGGGAGAGTCTTACAGAGACTTTGAGAAATTTTGATAAGAATGTCCTGAATGAAATGCGTAGTGTGGACGTGAGGTCGCTGGGATCACTCGCCAGCGTGTCCCGGAGGTCACTGCAGCCTTTATCGGAGCTCTCTTCAGCGAGAAAAGTGTCTCATATATCTGCAGAATCATTTGAAAAGAATAAAAATGGCTGGGTCAATACACCAACGATTACTGTCGATCTACGCGGAAAGAGCGCCAGGTACAGCTTCAATATATTAGTGACATTGTAACAAACATGACCATTTATAATTACATAGTGATGTCAACAATCAAGGCTATGTCATTTTGTTATCAGTCTGCCAATGGTATCTTATTTTTGTTTAGATTGATATCAAAGATATTTTTTATCCTAGGGCATATTTAACCATTACTAGAGCAATGCTGGGCCAAAGGTTGTTGCCATATTTAGTTGACTGCTTATTTTGCTTTGGTTTCTTAGTGTATGGAACATACACCAGACAGGGGCGTGCATTGGATTTTCAGAGGGGTAGGCATAAACAATAAGTAGGTAGGTAGACGAGTTAAGTACATACCTATGTGACGCGGCGTAGGTACATACATTTCGGTATAGACACACACAACACGAGTGTGTTCAGTGATCATAAATTGAAACTTCTGCTTATCTGCTTATAAGCAATGCATGCCACTGAATGTACCCAAATTTCACTATTAACTAGGGACGCATAATTGTGTGATGTTTCAATAATCAAAACAATCAGAGGCAAATTAAAATAACTGACATATAGTCAATCATCAACTTGCCCTATGCGTTATGAAACAATCGAGAGGATTTTCAAATGTTATCATTTGTTTATTGGTGTGATTGGTTCAAAGCGTGCAAAATCTACCGTGTGATGGCTGCTAGTGATGGCCGGCATTCTCGTCATACGCATTGATACCTGTGTTGGACCTTGTTGAAACAACAGTTTTCCTTGGAGTTACATTGGATCATAAATTGCAATGGGGGCCCCATATAGCTGGATTGTCGAAAAGACTCAGTTCTGCAGCATTCGCAGTAAGGAAAATTAGACACCTAACTGATATAAACACAGCTCGGTTGGTCTATTTTAGTTATTTCCATAGTGTTATGTCTTATGGCATCCTTTTATGGGGAAATGCTACGGACATCAGTTCTATCTTTGTGCTGCAGAAACGGGCTGTTCGTGCAATCTATAAACTCAAATCTAGAGATTCTCTCAGAGAGAAGTTTAAAGAAATAGGGATAATGAGTGTGGCATGTCAATACATATTTGAAAATTTGATATATGTAAGAAAGAATATAGATAGTTTTAAGAAAAATAGTGATATGCACAATATAAATACACGCAAGAGGGATAAACTCCGTGTCCCTGTGACTAGACTGCACAAAACTAGTAACTCTTTTGTGGGGCAAAGTATACGCCTTTTCAATAAACTACCATTAAAAATGTGTGAACTACCATATTTAAGTTTTAAGGCAAGCATCAAACAGAAACTTTGTGAAAAAGCATATTATAGTGTAACTGAGTATATTGATGATAGCCAAACATGGCAATGAGTTGCTCACTCTTCCATTGAAATGTACTTAAACAACCCTATGTGTATAGAAGGGACACATGTAAAAAAAAAAACCGGGGAGTTTGTTTCGCCGTTTCTTCTCCTGACAGGCTTACATTTGGAAACGGTAGTAAATTAACTTAAGTTATCGTAAGAAAAATGACGTTCAATAAGTGTTCCAAGTGTCCCTTATGTTGAATAAAACTTTTTGATTTGATTTGATTTGATATATAAGTAGAACTACTAGACTTTTCTTTATGTTAATTTTTATCGACATTTGTGCATTGCAACTGTGTCCATGGGCTTACATTTCTCAAGTGATTTATTTAGTTTTTTTTAAATTGTATAATATTTTAGAAAAAAGTAATTGCTGCGATTCTTGCCAGGTTGTTCTCAGTAAAAGTAAAAGCAACCTTCTGAACCTGGCGATAGCATGTATAATCCTGTATAATTATGTCATTCTGACTGTACTTTGTAAAAAGTTGAATAAAGATATTTTTGACTTTGACTTTGATAGTATAAAGATGCATTAATATAGTTAAACTTGTTTCCATTCCACAGATTAAGCCTACCAAACAACTTCCTAGGCCTTTTGACATCAAGCGTGCAAGCAGACACCTTCAAATACAACATCCAAGTGCGAGGGTTCAAGACGGAACGGGGGATCCATGCAGACCTCAAACGTAACCCCAATCTTATACATAGACTGCGTAAGTTATTTTATCTTTTTAATTTACCTAGAAATTTATTTATTTATTGTTAACTATAATGGTTACACCAATTAAAATAATTAACATGAAACATACAAATATACAAAACAACTATAATACTATACAAAAAATATAAAATGCAGACCTTAAACACATTATGAAATAGAGGACACTCTCGCATACTGATCCTCGCAAAACTCCAGACACTCTGTTACAATTTTATTCCATTCGTCCGCAAACAGATCGCGTTCAGGGTTGGCAACGAGAAAGGCATTGAGCGCGCTCACAATGTGGCACACCGGGGACTGGGCCCTAGCAACTGTCGGGCTCGATGGTTGTACGAACAATTTGAGTTGTCGACAAGATCTATGTGACGAAATGCGGCAACATCTTGATTTTAGGGTTCTGTACCCAAAGGACGGGAATTTATAAAAGGGGACCTTATTACTAAGACTCCAGTGTCCATCCTTCTGTCGGTTCATCTGTCACTAGACTGTATGTATCTCATGAAACCGTGATAGACAGTTGAAATTTTAACAGAAAATGTATTTCTGTTGTCGCTATAACAACATAGTTGTAAATAAAAAAAAAGGCCTTCGGTTTTTAGCAGTTGCCTGCTAGTTGCTACGCAAGCTCAAATCTCAGTGGGGCCTACACTAAGCAGTTTTTCAGTAAAAATGAAATAAAAAATTCTCTTACATATTTTATTACAAATTTTTTGGTTGAATTTGAGACAGTTTTTTAGAATTTCAAATAACAAAAATTGTGTCTTATGTTCCACGTATCATCATGTAAGTAAAAATCATATCAAAATCCGTGACGTACTTTAGAAAAATAGACAAAATAATTTTGTACGGTAATGGCATCCTCAATATATGTATAGTACTTGCTGGTAGACTTAATTATATGGGCGGCCCGCGGATCTCTAATATTTTTAAATTAAAATTCTTGCCTAAGTTACTCCTTGTAACATTAGCTATCCAACAGTGAAAGTCCCGTTGAAATCGGTCCAGCCGTTTCGGAGATTAGTCGGAACAAACAGACAGTTTTTTTCAGTTTTTCATGTCAGTACCGTATATACTTTCATATGCATTTAGTGAAAAGCTGTTATTTTGGAATTACAAACAGACACTTCAATTTTATTTATCTGTATAGATTTAAAAGTAAATAATGATATAGTGTAAGAGTATCAGTATATAACCTAACGGCAGTCCCCCCGTCGCCAGGGCTGGGGGCTGCGGACCCGCAGGAGCGGCCCCAGCCGGGGCCCGAGGCAGCCCCGCGGCTCGAGAAGCTGCTCAATGAAGACATGGGACCGCTCACACACCAACAGAAGGATAAGATCAAGATTGCCTTTGCTGAAGGATATCTGGCTGGTAAGTAATCTCTATACCCTGAAATCAGACCAGCAGTTTATTAACGACTTCAGCTAGACTTCAGAGTTAATTTAATGGGTGTCCCGTGGAAACCTTATGATTTTTTTAAATAAAAGTAACTTTAGTTACTCCTTGTGACATTAGCTATCTGCCAGTGAAAGTCCAGTTAAAATCGGTCCAGCCATTTCGGAGATTACCCGGAACAGACAGACAGACAGAGTAAAAGTAACAAAATGGGTTTTTTTATGTCAGTATCGTATATTCTTTCGTATGAATTTAATGAAAGCTGTTATTTTGGAATTACAAACAGACACTTCAATTTTATTTGTCAAAGTCAAAATCAATGTCAAAAATATACTTTCAAATCGTCAGAATGACATAATTACACCGGATTATACATGCTACCGCCAGGTTCGGAAGGTTACTTTTACTGAGAACAACCTGGCAAGAAACTCAGTAATTACTCTTTTCAAAAATATTATACTATTTAAAAATAAAACACTTGAGAAATGTAAGCCCATGGACACAGTGTCTGTATAGACAAATAAATAAATTAACTAAAGCAGCTCCAGAACATGATAGCTGTGTAATCCAGTTATCTAACCTTACCCTCTCCCATAGGATCTCACCCAGACAACGCCCGCGGCACGAAGGCCTCCAAATATCTGAAACTAGTCCAACAACTGCTGACCATCGTGCTGTTCTTGGCAATCTTCGTCAGCCTGATGGCCTCCGTCAGCGGAACTGTCTTCAGGTAACTGTCTCATGAGTTTTTCATCGTGGTAAATTCCTCGACATTCATAAGTGCCTTACCAGGGCCTAAACTGAATAAATAATTTTCATTATTTAAAGAATACAGAGAAAGATCCGTTAAAATCAGTCCAGCTGTTTAAGAGATTAGCCAGAACAATGTACATTATTAGCGAGTAACATAGGCTATATTATATCACTACCGGTTGCCTATTTAACATCTTTGGCAATCGTTACGCGTCAGTCAAAGGCCTAAGAAAGTCTGACAACTGGTTTAACCCATATTGCCGATTTTTTTCGATAAAGGGGTTATGATGTTTAGATGGCAGTCGCTTCGTATAAAAATTAGGTGATCAGCCACATCGGGTTGAATCAAGTGCCGACCCCAACAATGTATGGGATAAGGCCAGGGAGATGATGATATGGTACACGAAGTACCAGGCGCACATAACGGACAAGGAGTTAATAAGTTGATTGCGACTAACATGGAGCCACATCGGGTTGAATCAAGTGCCGACCCCAACAATGTATGGGATAAGGCCAGGGAGATGATGATATGGTACACGAAGTACCAGGCGCACATAACGGACAAGGAGTTAATAAGTTGATTGCGACTAACATGGAGCCACATCGGGTTGAATCAAGTGCCGACCCCAACAATGTTTGGGATAAGGCCAGGGAGATGATGATATGGTACACGAAGTACCAGGCGCACATAACGGACGAGGAGTTAATAAGTTGATTGCGACTAACATGGAGCCACATCGGGTTGAATCAAGTGCCGACCCCAACAATGTATGGGATAAGGCCAGGGAGATGATGATATGGTACACGAAGTACCAGGCGCACATAACGGACAAGGAGTTAATAAGTTGATTGCGACTAACATGGAGCCACATCGGGTTGAATCAAGTGCCGACCCCAACAATGTATGGGATAAGGCCAGGGAGATGATGATATGGTACACGAAGTACCAGGCGCACATAACGGACAAGGAGTTAATAAGTTGATTGCGACTAACATGGAGCCACATCGGGTTGAATCAAGTGCCGACCCCAACAATGTATGGGATAAGGCCAGGGAGATGATGTTAGGCTATATCACTGGACTTTAAAGCACGTTAAGCCTTTATTCTTACGCCAGAGGTCATAGTGCGAGTTTTTCACCGCCGTCACAAGTCACCGCGTCGACGTAAACGCAGATTTGTATAGGATCGGAACAGCGCCTCTGTCGTCCTAAACATGACACTATTGTGAGCCCATACTAATATGCGTTTACGTCGACGCGATCACTTGTGACGGCGATTTTAAGAAAACTCGCACTAGCTCAGAAGGTTGTTTTACTGAGAATAACTTGGCAAGGATCTCAGAAATTACTTTATTTATCTGTCTGTCTTTATGGCGCGACGCCAATAAAATACATGTGCAGTTACACCCATTATTTTTTTTGAGCGATCATAACTCGTGATTGCTTTACTTATTACATCAAGAGGAAAGATTTTCGCTGCGAAACATCGAAGTATAATTAAAAAATTCTTCTTCAAAGAGAATGCTACGTCACTGAGTAACATAGACTATATTGTTAACTAGCTGTGCCCCGCGGTTTCACCCGCGTAAATTTAGTTTCATACAAAACTTTCATCCCCTATTTTATCCCCTTGGGAGTAGAATTAATCAAATCCTTTCTTAGCGGATGCCTACGTCATAACATGTACCTGCATGCCAAATTTCAACCCGATCCGTCCAGTGGTTTGGGCTGTGCGTTGATAGATCACTATGTCAGTCAGTCAGTCACTTTTGAGTTATATTTAGATTGTAGTTAATTTGGGATCCATAACAAAACGCGGGCAAAACCGCGGTAAGCATCTTGTGCTATTTAAAGAGATCTTTCTCAGGAACACAACACTACACTATCGTAGCATAATTTGTCTAGTATCTTCTGTAAGAGCCGTGGTGACCGTGGGGTTTGAGCAGTGGCCTGTTAAGCAAGCGACGCAAGTTCGAATCCCAAAAACTTAAGTGCAGTTTCACACCATGTGCTTTACGATGAAGGAAAACATCGTGAGGAAACCTGCAATAAAGCTTCAGACAGCAATGGACACACCATCTGTCACGTTGGCACTTAATCATATTCTTTTACGCAAGTGGGGTGAAATTACTGCGCTTTCTCCGAAAAACGAAGCTTCTTCCGAAAGTTCGCAAAGTTCCTACCACGGTTATTACCTATACATCTATACAGATAAATAAAATTGAAGTGTCTGTTTGTAATTAAAAAATAACAGCTTTTCACTAAATGTATATGAAAGTATGCACGCTACTGACACTAAAAAACGAAGTTTTAATTTTTTTCTATGTCTGTCTGTCCGTCTGTCTGTCTGTTTGTTTGTTCCGGGTAATCTCTCAAACGGCTGGACCGATTTTAATGGGACTTTCACTGGTAGGTAGCTGATGTTTCAAGGAGTAACTTAGGCTACTTTCATTTATTAAAAAATGTAGGGATCCGCTACAATAAGGAATAAACTAAATCTACGCGGGTGAAACCGCGGGGCACAGCTAATTCGTTCTAAAATTACAACCGAATGTGGTCCGCTAGAAAATTATTTGATATTTATATTTTCTAAACCAACATTAATTAAATTATTAGACGAAGATACATTTGAGTATGATAAAAACAAAGCGATAGTGAAACTACGTTTCGTTTTCGGAGAAAGAGAGTAGACCCCCAGGCTCGTGGTCCAACCCCATGGCCACGGGCTGTTGTAATGCCAAGACATGTGTAATGATGGTAAGCACGATGTGTGTGAGCATGCGCAGGATCCAGCTGGGCGGCCAGGTCGAGGTGGACCCCGAGGACATCTCCGTCACCTTCGACGACGTCAAGGGCGCCGACGAGGCCAAGCAGGAGCTTAAAGATGTCGTGAGTCACACATACATCCTACTTATTTATTTACTAGCTGTGCCCCGCGGTTTCACCCGCGTAGATTTAGTTTCATCCTTATGGTCGCGGAAACCTAATGTTTTTAATAAATAAAAGTAGCCTAAGTTACTCCTTGAAACATCAGCTACCTACCAGTGAAAGTCCCGTTAAAATCCGTCTAGTCGTTTCAGAGATTACCCGGAACAAACAGACAGACAGACAGACAGACAGATAAAAATTTTAAAACTTGGGTTTTTAGTGTTAGAATCGTGTATACTTTCATATGCATTTAGTGAAAAGCTGTTATTTTGGAATTACAAACAGACACTTCAATTTTATTTATCTGTATAGATTTATTTAGAAACGCGGTTTCACCCGCGTAGATTTAATTTCATCCTTATGGTCGCGAAAACCAAATATTTTTAATAAATAAAAGGTAGCGTATGTCCTTTCTCAGGGTCTAAAGATTGTCTGTGACAAATTTCATCAAAATCGGTTGAGAGGTTTAAGCGGGGAAGCGTAACAGACAGACAGAGTTACTTTCACATTTATAATATTAGTAGGGATTTATACATTTAGATTACAATTCAATAATATATATATGTATTACTAGCTGTGTTCCGCGGTTTCACCCGCGTAGTATTAATTTCATGAGTGTCCCGCGGAACCTTAATGTTTTTTTAAAAATAAAGTTAGCCTTAGTTACTCCTTGTAATATTAGCTACCTGCCAGTGAAGGCCCCGTTAAAATCGGTCCAGCCGTTTCGGAGATTACCCGGAACAAACAAACAGACAGACAAACAGACGGACAGACAGAGAAAAAAATTTAAACCACATCTGCCTACCCCTTCCCGGAATACAGTGAGCATATGTATACCCATTTAGTAATATATCCCTTGCAGGTGGAATTTCTTAAGTCTCCGGAGAAGTTCTCATCACTGGGAGGCAAGTTACCCAAAGGGGTCCTGTTAGTGGGTCCCCCGGGGACTGGCAAGACTCTTCTAGCCAGGGCGGTGGCCGGAGAGGCCAGGGTGCCTTTCTTCCACGCTGCTGGGCCTGAGTTTGATGAGATCCTCGTCGGACAAGGAGCTCGAAGAGTCAGAGATCTTTTCAGTAAGTTTCAGTACTATAATTAACTTTACTGTGAATGGTGTGTTACTTATAATGATTATTTTGAGAATGGGTCTGTAGCAGTGTTTCTCCACTCGCTCATAGATGGCGCTACTCGCTAACAAATGCGAAGTTTGAGTACAAATACACGAGAACCTAAATCGCGCCAGAAGAGTTTTCAAGCGCATTGCAGTATATATACAAGTTTCCAACTAGAACAGTTAGAGCCGCGGTTCCCCAGACATGACACCCGCCTTAATGGAAGATCTTCCCTTTGCTGGGGATGAGCATGATCACTGGCTCTCCCCACAGGTCTTTTGTTCACAGTTTTTGGCACAGATAGTCTTTAAATCAACTATGTTATTCACAGAGGCAGCGAAAGAACGCGCCCCGTGCGTTATATTCATAGACGAGATAGACTCGGTGGGCGCTAAGAGAACTAATAGCGTATTACATCCCTACGCCAATCAGGTAACACACCTTTTTAACCTTTTATAGCAGTAGATACATATAGATGGCGCTACTCGCTAACAATTGCAAAGTTTGGGTACAAATACACGAAAACCTAAATCTCGCAATAAGAGTTTTGGATCGCATTGCAGTATTGCCCAGACATGACTTTCGCTTTAATGGAAGATCTTCTCTTTGCTGGGGATGACACTGATCACTTGATGAGTTTCGATGCTTATTGGATGATATGTGGAACGAAGGACAATGCCTTTATTGTAATAAAAAAATATTCTAAAAACTGAACTAGCCCAAAAATAAATAAGATTAAAGAATTTTCGTTTGTGAAAACGACTCCGGGTTATTTATATATTTTTAAATATAAAATATAATTCGACATTAATCGAAGCCCTATGCCAAAAATTTTGGCATAAAAACTACACCCTCACATATGGTGGCAAAAGAAGGCTGTTTTTCGTTTTTTTATTACTTTTATAATGTTTTTCCTATCAGACAATCAACCAACTGCTATCAGAAATGGACGGATTCCATCAGAACGAAGGTGTGATAGTCCTGGGAGCCACCAATCGACGGGATGACCTCGACCAGGCGTTGCTTCGCCCCGGCAGGTTTGACGTTGAGGTAAATATAAGAAGATGATATGGTATCTTTACTGGGTGATATAATATCTTTACGGGGTTATATGGTATCTTTACGGGGTGATACGGTATACTTACGGGGCGATACAATATCTTTACGTTACGGGGTGTATATTATCTTTACGGGGTGATATAATATCTTTACGTTACGGGGTGATATGGTCTTCCTACGGGGTGATAAGATATTTTTACGGGGTATTTGAAATGGTCAGGTGAACGTCCCGACGCCAGACTACGGGGGCCGCAAGGAGATCTTGTCGCTGTACGTGGGCCGCGTGCGGGCCTCCGGGGACGTGGACGTGGACGTGCTGGCGCGCGGCACCACGGGCTTCACCGGCGCCGACCTGGAGAACATGGTCAACCAGGCCGCACTCAAGTCAGTATACACGCCGCCACGAGATATGAGCGCTCACGGACAATAGTGGAAGAGCAACAGACGGACGCATAAAATTATTGCTCATTCAGCGCTCATAGCTCGTGATGAGACCTGTACATAAATACTCACGTATATTTTAATCATCGTCCTATCTATACATCTATACAGATAAATAAAATTGAAGTCTCTGTTTGTAATTCCAAAATAACAGCTTTTCACTAAATGCATATGAAAGTGTACACGCTACTGACACTGAAAAACCAAGTTTTAATTGTTTTCTCTGTCTGTCCGTCTGTCCGTCCGTCTGTCTGTCTGTCTGTCTGTCTGTCTGTCTGTTTGTTCCGGGTAATTACTGAAACGGCTGGACGGATTTAACGGGACTTTCACTGGTAGGTAGCTGATGTTTCAAGGAGTAACTTAGGCTACTTTTATTTATCAAACATATTAGGGATCCGCGACAATAAGGATGAAACTAAAACTACGCGGGTAAAATCGCGGGGCACAGCTAAGTCACTCCTTGAAATATTACCTAATATTAATAGTGAAAGTCTCGGTAAAATCGGTCCAGCCGTTTACGCGTGATGGCGTGACCAAGGGAAATACGGATTCATTTCTATATATAAGTAGACTAGCCGTACCCCGCGGTTTCACCCGTGTAGATTTTATTGTGCTATATATATGTGGAACGGGATATCCTATGTCCTTCTCCTGGTTCTAAGCTACCTCCCCACCAATTTTCAGCCAAATCGATTCAGCCGTTCTTGAGTTATAAATAGTGTAACTAACACGACTTTCTTTTATATATATATTTTTTTTTTCATGTCCAGGGCAGCAATAGATGGCGCTAAGAACGTGACGATGAAGTACTTGGAGGAGGCTCGCGATAAGGTCCTGATGGGTCCTGAGAGACGGTCCAGGCTTCCTGATGAGGAGGCGAACACCATCACTGCTTACCACGAGGGCGGGCATGCCTGTGTCGCTTACTACACTAAGGTGAGCACTGCCTACTGTATAATATGCTGATATAATATAATATTGGGGACTAAACTTTCTTCCAGTATCGAATGATTGATGATGAGGAGCTCGTGGCACAGTTGCTATTGCGCATATCATTCGATCAGCGAAGTTAAGCAACCATACGCCTAGCCAGTAGTTGGATGGGTGACCGCGGGAGTTCCCTCCGTGCCTCGGAGAGCACGTTAAGCCGTCGGTCCCGGTTGACAATTTAACATCTTTGGCAATCGTTACAGGTCAGTCGGAGGCCTAAAAATAATCTGACAACTGGTTTAACCCAGATTACAGATTTTCCTCCTAAATGGGGTTGCGAAGGTCAGATGGCAGTCGCTTCGTATAAAAATCAGGTGATCAGCCACATCGGGTTGAATCAAGTGCCGACCCCAACAATGTATGGGATAAGGCCAGGGAGATGATGATATGGTACACGAAGTACCAGGCGCACATAACGGACAAGGAGTTAATAAGTTGATTGCGACTAACATGGAGCCACATCGGGTTGAATCAAGTGCCGACCCCAACAATGTATGGGATAAGGCCAGGGAGATGATGATATGGTACACGAAGTACCAGGCGCACATAACGGACAAGGAGTTAATAAGTTGATTGCGACTAACATGGAGCCACATCGGGTTGAATCAAGTGCCGACCCCAACAATGTATGGGATAAGGCCAGGGAGATGATGATATGGTACACGAAGTACCAGGCGCACATAACGGACAAGGAGTTAATAAGTTGATTGCGACTAACATGGAGCCACATCGGGTTGAATCAAGTGCCGACCCCAACAATGTATGGGATAAGGCCAGGGAGATGATGATATGGTACACGAAGTACCAGGCGCACATAACGGACAAGGAGTTAATAAGTTGATTGCGACTAACATGGAGCCACATCGGGTTGAATCAAGTGCCGACCCCAACAATGTATGGGATAAGGCCAGGGAGATGATGATATGGTACACGAAGTACCAGGCGCACATAACGGACAAGGAGTTAATAAGTTGATTGCGACTAACATGGAGCCACATCGGGTTGAATCAAGTGCCGACCCCAACAATGTATGGGATAAGGCCAGGGAGATGATGATATGGTACACGAAGTACCAGGCGCACATAACGGACAAGGAGTTAATAAGTTGATTGCGACTAACATGGAGCCACATCGGGTTGAATCAAGTGCCGACCCCAACAATGTATGGGATAAGGCCAGGGAGATGATGATATGGTACACGAAGTACCAGGCGCACATAACGGACAAGGAGTTAATAAGTTGATTGCGACTAACATGGAGCCACATCGGGTTGAATCAAGTGCCGACCCCAACAATGTATGGGATAAGGCCAGGGAGATGATGATATGGTACACGAAGTACCAGGCGCACATAACGGACAAGGAGTTAATAAGTTGATTGCGACTAACATGGAGCCACATCGGGTTGAATCAAGTGCCGACCCCAACAATGTATGGGATAAGGCCAGGGAGATGATGATATGGTACACGAAGTACCAGGCGCACATAACGGACAAGGAGTTAATAAGTTGATTGCGACTAACATGGAGCCACATCGGGTTGAATCAAGTGCCGACCCCAACAATGTATGGGATAAGGCCAGGGAGATGATGATATGGTACACGAAGTACCAGGCGCACATAACGGACAAGGAGTTAATAAGTTGATTGCGACTAACATGGAGCCACATCGGGTTGAATCAAGTGCCGACCCCAACAATGTATGGGATAAGGCCAGGGAGATGATGATATGGTACACGAAGTACCAGGCGCACATAACGGACAAGGAGTTAATAAGTTGATTGCGACTAACATGGAGCCACATCGGGTTGAATCAAGTGCCGACCCCAACAATGTATGGGATAAGGCCAGGGAGATGATGATATGGTACACGAAGTACCAGGCGCACATAACGGACAAGGAGTTAATAAGTTGATTGCGACTAACATGGAGCCACATCGGGTTGAATCAAGTGCCGACCCCAACAATGTATGGGATAAGGCCAGGGAGATGATGATATGGTACACGAAGTACCAGGCGCACATAACGGACAAGGAGTTAATAAGTTGATTGCGACTAACATGGAGCCACATCGGGTTGAATCAAGTGCCGACCCCAATAATGTATGGGATAAGGCCCGGGAGATGATATTCCAGTATCGAATGACAGATAATCCTATTCTTCATAGAGGTTGTAACACCGGCATAGGTCGCGTCTCACATACATACTTAACACTTACCAAATACATCGTTTTTACCATGTTTTCGGACAATGAAAAACTTCTAAAATCATAAAATCCATCTGTCAAGTTATGATTGACGTGAGACTGTCAGCCTAAGAAGCGATAACGAAACTAGAGTACCCCGGTTCGAGCCCAATTTGAAGGGTTCTATTTTTCCCGTTTTTTTCAACATATATACATATTATGCTTACTGCTGTAACCCATGGGGGTAGGCAGTGCTTTTCTTTACGAGAAAATGTCAAGCTCTTTACTTGTGAGACAAAGAAACCGAGCACAGGTCAACCAAGGAGAATGTCTGTGGGATCCGCTAATGATTGATATCTATACAGATAAATAAAATTGGATTGTCTGTTTGTAATTCCAAAATAACAACTTTTCACTAAATGCATATGAAAGTATACACGCTACTGACACTGAAAATCCAAGTTTTAAATTTTTCTCTGTCTGTCTGTCTGTTTGTTCCGGGTAATCTCTGAAACGGCTGGACGGATTTTAACGGGACTTTCACTGGCAGGTAGCTGAAGTTTCAAGGAGTAACTTAGGCTACTTTTATTTATTAAAAATATAAGGGTTCCGCGACAATAAGGATGAAACTAAATCTACGCGGGGCACAGCTAGTCTACACTAATATTATAAAGAGGAAAGTGTTGTTTGTTTGTTTGCATTGAATAGGCTCCGAAACTACTTGACCGATCTTGAAAATTCTTTCAGCAATGAATAGCCCCACCATCAGCGAGTAACATAGGCTATATTTTATCCCCGTACTCCCACGGGAACGGGAACTACGCGGGTGAAACCGCGTGACGTCCGCTAGATATGTATATAAAAATAAAGTATGTATGTTGGTAGGATGCCCACCCTCTGCACAAAGTGACCATCATCCCCCGCGGCCCTTCCCTCGGACACACGGCCTACATCCCCGCCAAGGAGAGGTAATATATCTATACAGATAAATAAAATTGAAGTGTCTGTTCGTAATTCCAAAATAACAGCTTTTCACTAAATGCATATGATAGTTTATAACGTACTGATATTTCTGTCTGTCTATTTATTCCGGCTAATCCGGAACTGCTGGGCCAATTCTAACGGGAATTTACCTGGCAGATAGCTAATTTTACAAGGATTATCTTAGGCTACTTTTATATTTTTTATTTTAAATAACAGGGATCTGCAGGTCGCCTATGAAATTAATGAATAATGTATATCGTTATATATAAAAATGAATTTCCCTTGGTCACGGCATCACGTGTGAACGGCTGGACCGATTCTACCGAGACTTTTACTGGCAGTTAGCTGAATTTTCATGGAGTGTTTTAGGCTAATTTTATTTAAAAAAAACAGCATGAAACTAAATCTAAGCGGGTGAAACCGCGGGGCACAGCTAGTGTATTTAATAATTATTGTTTACTTGGTTATAAGTACAATGTCATTTTATATTTTTTACGCTTTCATAATTTTACTGAAACTTAATAAATACTTTTAATTTCACAACTCAAATATGTGTAATAATGTCAGGTACCACGTGACCAAGCAGCAGTTGCTTGCCATGATGGACACCATGATGGGTGGCCGCGCCGCCGAGGAACTCGTCTTTGGACCGGACAAGATCACATCAGGTACTAACTAATATCTATACAGATAAATAAAATTGAAGTGTCTGTTTGTAATTCCAAAATTACAGCTTTTCACTAAATGTATATGAAAGTATACACGCTACTGACACAAAAAAACCAAGTATTAAATTTTTTCTCTGTCTGTCTGTCCGTCTGTCTGTCCGTCTGTCTGTCTGTTTGTTCCGGGTAATCTCTGAAACGGCTGGACCGATTTTAACCGGACTTTGACTGGCAGGTAGCTGATGTTTCAAGGAGTAACTTACTTTTATTTATTAAAAGTATTAGGGTACCGCGACAATAAGGATTAAACTAAATCTACGCGGGTAAAACCGCGGGGCACAGCTAGTATTGATATATAATACTTACTAGCTTCCTTCCGCGGTGTCGCCCGCCTTATATTAGGAAACGCTCTTTTTATTCAATTAAGTTAACACTAAAGTCTATGTAACTCATTGATATTGAGCATTCTAATAGTTTAAGTAATTTTATAATAGGTTCTGTAGTTCAAAAATAAATTCCTCTAAACTAAGACCTTACAGACTAACATATTTGTGTGCAAGAAGCTGGTCATCTCATCTCAAGCTACGCATTTAGATATAAGTACAACTACTAGACTTTTCTTTATGTTAATTTTTATTGACATTTGTGCATTGGAACTGTGTCCTGGGCTTACATTTCTCAAGTGATTTACTTTGTTGTTTTTTTAAATTGTATAATATTTTTGAAAAGATTATTTACTGAGTTCCTTGCCAGGTTGTTCTCAGTAAAAGCAACCTTCCGAACCTGGCGGTAGCATGTATAATCCTGTGTAATTGTGTCATTCTCACGTTTTGAAAGTACTTTGTAAAAAGTCTAAATCGACCAACATTTTTTTTGACTTTGACTCTGAAAAATTCATTGGTACAGGCCCCGTTGTGATTCGAACTTTCGTTTGCGTGACATGCGACTGCTTTTAGGTATTTTTTTAATTATGTATATATAATACCTAATGCATATGTGGTGTTATGTCAGGAGCATCATCAGATTTGAAGCAGGCGACGTCGATAGCGTGCCACATGGTGCGCGAGTGGGGCATGAGCGACAAGGTCGGCCTCCGCGCCCTGGAGCCCGCGCGGGGCGCTCTGCCCCACGCCGACCAACTGGGGCCCTGCACCAACGAACTGGTAGGTATACACTGGTGGGCCTCCGCCCCTGGAGCCCGCGCGGGGCGCTCTGCCCCACGCCGACCAACTGGGGCCCTGCACCAACGAACTGGTAGGTATACACTGGTGGGCCTCCGCCCCTGGAGCCCGCGCGGGGCGCTCTGCCCCACGCCGACCAACTGGGGCCCTGCACCAACGAACTGGTAGGTATACACTGGTGGGCCTCCGCCCCTGGAGCCCGCGCGGGGCGCTCTGCCCCACGCCGACCAACTGGGGCCCTGCACCAACGAACTGGTAGGTATACACTGGTGGGCCTCCGCCCCTGGAGCCCGCGCGGGGCGCTCTGCCCCACGCCGACCAACTGGGGCCCTGCACCAACGAACTGGTAGGTATACACTGGTGGGCCTCCGCCCCTGGAGCCCGCGCGGGGCGCTCTGCCCCACGCCGACCAACTGGGGCCCTGCACCAACGAACTGGTAGGTATACACTGGTGGGCCTCCGCCCCTGGAGCCCGCGCGGGGCGCTCTGCCCCACGCCGACCAACTGGGGCCCTGCACCAACGAACTGGTAGGTATACACTGGTGGGCCTCCGCCCCTGGAGCCCGCGCGGGGCGCTCTGCCCCACGCCGACCAACTGGGGCCCTGCACCAACGAACTGGTAGGTATACACTGGTGGGCCTCCGCCCCTGGAGCCCGCGCGGGGCGCTCTGCCCCACGCCGACCAACTGGGGCCCTGCACCAACGAACTGGTAGGTATACACTGGTGGGCCTCCGCCCCTGGAGCCCGCGCGGGGCGCTCTGCCCCACGCCGACCAACTGGGGCCCTGCACCAACGAACTGGTAGGTATACACTGGTGGGCCTCCGCCCCTGGAGCCCGCGCGGGGCGCTCTGCCCCACGCCGACCAACTGGGGCCCTGCACCAACGAACTGGTAGGTATACACTGGTGGGCCTCCGCCCCTGGAGCCCGCGCGGGGCGCTCTGCCCCACGCCGACCAACTGGGGCCCTGCACCAACGAACTGGTAGGTATACACTGGTGGGCCTCCGCCCCTGGAGCCCGCGCGGGGCGCTCTGCCCCACGCCGACCAACTGGGGCCCTGCACCAACGAACTGGTAGGTATACACTGGTGGGCCTCCGCCCCTGGAGCCCGCGCGGGGCGCTCTGCCCCACGCCGACCAACTGGGGCCCTGCACCAACGAACTGGTAGGTATACACTGGTGGGCCTCCGCCCCTGGAGCCCGCGCGGGGCGCTCTGCCCCACGCCGACCAACTGGGGCCCTGCACCAACGAACTGGTAGGTATACACTGGTGGGCCTCCGCCCCTGGAGCCCGCGCGGGGCGCTCTGCCCCACGCCGACCAACTGGGGCCCTGCACCAACGAACTGGTAGGTATACACTGGTGGGCCTCCGCCCCTGGAGCCCGCGCGGGGCGCTCTGCCCCACGCCGACCAACTGGGGCCCTGCACCAACGAACTGGTAGGTATACACTGGTGGGCCTCCGCCCCTGGAGCCCGCGCGGGGCGCTCTGCCCCACGCCGACCAACTGGGGCCCTGCACCAACGAACTGGTAGGTATACACTGGTGGGCCTCCGCCCCTGGAGCCCGCGCGGGGCGCTCTGCCCCACGCCGACCAACTGGGGCCCTGCACCAACGAACTGGTAGGCACTGCATTTACACCGTAGCCAGGCTCCCTGGCCTTATCCCATACATTGTTGGGGTCGGCACTTGATTCAACCCGATGTGGCTGATCACCTGATTTTCATACGAAGCTACTGCCATTTGACTTTCGTAACCCCTTTTACTAGGAAATCGGTAACCTGGGTTAAGCTAGTTATCAGTCCGGGTAGTATAATATATATTATTAATAGCTATGCACCGCAGTTTTACCCGCATAGCATAGCCAGGCAAGTAGTCTAAGTTACTCGTTGTAAAATTAGGACATTAGACGGAACAAACAGACGGACAGACACACGTAGAAAGTTTTTAATAATTGTTTTTTTTGTCGGTACAGTCTAAACTTTCATATGAATTTAGAGAAGAGCTGTTATTTTGGAATTACAAACAGACACTTCAATTTTATTTATCTGTATAGATATAGATTCATTACTAATTATATTATTCAGGTGGACGGTGAGATAAAGAAAATATTATCGGAGAGCTACGAGCGAGCGAAAGCCATCCTACGTGCGCACGCCAAGGAACACAAGGCTTTGGCGGACGCATTACTCAAGTATGTATTACACAATAGGGTCTTCAAAGGGGTCCCACTTGTCACCGAAGATGATACATTAGCATTATAACCTTGATTTTAATTGACCACTCGGAGCAGACTCGCATACCATTGAGCTACTCGTGTCGTAAAAAATCGGTGATATGAAAATAAATGCTCACGCCACCCCTGAAGGGTCCCCGAAGGGGTAATCAGGGGTGTTGTAACAACACACACATTTCACCGAATATGATTAAGTGCCAACGTGACAGATGAGTCTATCGCCGTCTCAGACAAAGTCTTTGAATTACTTATGAATTTAGGGGATGACATAGGGGGTTGAATTGTCTGTAAAGCTTTAAAATATGAAGATAGTTTAACAGAAATATTATGTATTTTAGATATGAAACCCTCGACGCTGAGGACATTAAGGCGATAATGAATGGGGATAAGTTGAAGTTGGACCGAGGAGGGACCAGACCCTCCAAGGAGCCCGCTCCCTCCCCCCTTCCCGCGCCACCCCTCCTCCCGGGACCACAACCGGTGCCGGCATAGTCTTCCTACAGGTCAGTAGGCAAAAAAAACGTTGGGGAGAAAACTCCCCATAGTGGGAAGTTTACTCCCCAATGGGGAAAAAAGTGGGGACTATACTCCCCAACAGGAAAAGTTGTGGGGAGTTTACTCCGGTATTAAGACGTTGTGGGGAGTTTACTTCCCAATATGAAGACTTTGTGGGGAGATTACTCTCTGGCATGAAGACGGTGAGGGGAGCTAGCTCCCGTTACGAAACATTCACCGGCAGATAGCAGATGTTACAAATAGTCACTTGGCCTAATATTATTAAAATAAAATACGGTTCCGCGGTAATTGAAGTCTACGCGGGTAACACCGCGAGCACAGCTAGTTTATCATATTAGTGGGATACTGCTTATGATTTTTAAGGAGGAACTCGTGGCACACTTGCTGTTGCGCATATGATTCGATCAGCGAAGTTAAGCAATACGCCTAGCCAGTAGTTGGATGGGTGACCGCGGGAGTTCCCTCCGTGCCTCGGAGAGCACGTTAAGCCGTCGGTCCCGGTTGACAATTTAACATCTTTGACAATCGTTACAGGTCAGTCGGAGGCCTAAGAAAGTCTGACAACTGGTTTAACCCAAATTGCCAATTTTCGTCGAAAAAGGGGTTATTAAGGTCAGATGGCAGTAGCTTCGTATGAAAATCAGGTGATCGGATTACGTTGAATCAAGTGCCGACCCCAAATACATGGGATAAGGCCAGGGAGATGAAGACTGCTTATGATTTTTTGTAATATTATTTTATTTTTCAGATGTAATTCGGCGATAATAGTTCCAGAGGCGTCCACGCCAGTCTGTATAAACGTATATAAATATATAGGGGTGTCATTGAAAATTTTGCAGGCGACAATAGATTGTACTAAATTAATTAATTTAGAATAAAAATAAGTAAAACCGGGCGTTTGCAGTTTCTTTTGTAGATTTGATGTTTTATTTATTAAATAAAAATAGTCATTACATTATCTATACAGATAAATAAAATTGAAGTGTCTGTTTGTAATTCTAAATTAACAGCGTTTCACTAAATGTATATGAAAGTATATACGGTACTGACATAAAAAAAAAAATCTCTCCCATTCTCTGTTCCGGCTAATCTCCGAAACTTCAGACTTTTATTTAGAATAACAAATTAGGGATCCGCGAGGCACAGCTAGTGTGAAAAATTTTTAGCAAAATACAGTGTGGTTTAAGGTTGTTGGTATGGTTTTACTGAGAAGAACCTGGCAAGAGACTCAGTATTGACTCTATAAAAATATGTACATAATTTAAAAAATTGCCACTTGGCAATTTCGATGTCGCAAATTGTTAGGATATAAACAATTAGTGATTAATTTATAGCAAATAATGAAGATTTGTAAGAATATTACTGATTTCATTGTTCCTGGTCAGTTTACTCAGTAAAAACAACCTTTGTAATCCGCTTTTATTTGCAATACAACATGTGACACAAAGAAAACTCGTATTACGTTATTTTTTCGGATTCTCTACGGGTATGAGTTCGCTTCAGTGCCCCAATAAAGGCATATTTTTACGTGGACGATATCGCCTGCGTTAATAAGCGCCCCAAGCGGCGAGTGTAGGAAGTTTTACGCTTCCATACAAAAGCGAAAAACGCAAGGTCAACGACGTTTGAACGTGGCAAACCTTTGGGGTACAGATATATATTCAAAAAATTCGTTCACAAGCCTATATAGCTATATATTTGCAAATTATGAACTTGATAGGAGAACTTTACTACAGGAACAATTTATATTAATTATGTTGAGAAGAAGATTATTACTGCCTAATAATATAATACGTTTGTCGTTTGTATGTACGAGGTAATATTTAATCTGTTCTGTAAACGATATTAAAAACTTTAAAACCTTCATGGATTTCTTTTTATATTTTTTAGATTAGTGTTGAAAATACCAAACGCATTAACCTGAATTTGAAATCTTAGACCAAATTAAATAATTTTATTGTTTCTATAATTTTCAAGCATTGAAAATGATGGGAAACAATTTTTTTTTATTGGCATTTTAGTTTAACTTTGAGGTTATGTTCGCGTACGTATTTTTTCCCGTTTATATATAACTTTATTATCTGTTTTTCTAAAGATATTTGCTTTTACATACAAACTACAAACATAATGTTCCCCTACTATGTTATATTGTGATTAGATTTGTGCAAATTGCAGTTACATTAAAGAAAAACCTGTTCTGTGTTCAATGGATGTAAAACCGCCATTTTGTATTTCTCTCGTTGTCAGTTCTGTTGCGTGTGAGCAAGACAGAAACATGGCGGACATACGATACTATTTTCCTGAAATGTATTTCGTGGTCATTTTAGCTAATGTAGAAATAACTATTTGAACAAATCAGTCACAACGTTTTAAACTGATAGTTTAAGTGCATAGATATAGCAATAAAAGTTGAATAAAATACCTTGCTTTTCATTTTATCTCCCTTTTAAGAAGGGTACCTACTTAAAAAACACTTCTAGTGTAACACCCACATTTCACCGAATATGATTAAGTGCCAACGTGACAGATGGTGAGTCCATCGCCGTCTCAGCCACTATACATACGTGTTTGAATTACATCCCAGACATGAAGGTTTCCTTACGATGTTTTCCTTCACCGCAAATTTCGTGGTTTTTGGCTTGACTATCTTTTTAGAATAACTCACTGGTACAGACCACAGATTTCCCTACTCACTCCTTAGATTTACTGTAAAATCTGTAGCCCGAATGGCATTGCGATATACGATTTGATAATCACAATACTATCATGCATACACTTACCTTAGTCAGCAATCTTAGAATCTTCAAACGAAAGACACACACTGCTGCAAATTCTTACGAAAATATTCTTTTAAATCTGAATTTTTGTGAAAATTTGTGGGTGGATAGGTAGATTTTTTTTCAGTAGGCTAAGATCAGAAACCATTCTGTCTCGTTTTTCGTAAACTTTACACTTATAAGTTCCTAGCTGAGCAAACAATTTTACCAACTAAATGTTTTTCAAATGTATAAGAATCCTGTCGTAGCTTTCTGAAGTTTCTCTCGAATCTGGTAAATATACATCTACCAGATTGTAAAATCCGTATCACAACATAGATTTATTTGTTTGCCTTGTGTCTGGGTTTTCTTATTTGCATAATAATCAGGTATATCTGTTGTATGGTACCCAAAGTAAGTGTCTGTTTGTTCCGGGTAATCTCTGAAACGGCTGGACCGATTTTAACGGGACTTTCACTGGCAGGTAGCTGATGTATCAAGGAGTAAATTAGGCTACTTTTATTTATTAAAAATATTAGGGTTCCGCAACAATAAGGATGAAACTAAATCGACGCGGGTGAAACTACAGGGCACTAAAAAAAAATCTATTTTCGGATTTTTCGTTAAGTAACATCAGCCGATGCGCTGTGACAGAAATATGCGCCTAATAAGTCTCAACCTTGAATGTTGTTAAAGGAAATGTAAATAAAAGCATGTATGATGTGTGAGTGTATATTATAGCGGCGTTGACTTAGTTCTGTGCGCAGCGAGCCCAGCGCGCGCGCACACCTGCAGCCGCCCTTCGGTGCAAGCGCACCAAACGTGGCGGGTCTGCAGCGTCGCCAACGATGACGATGACCTGTCATACAATACACACCCGTTATAAATCTTCACATTCTAGAAGGCCTACAAAGTAACTCTCATGGTTGTTCTAGTAGACAACTGGATACTCTTAACTATTGATGGAATTATCCAATGAAATACGTGAGTCCCCTCACTTGATGTATACCTCTCGTGAGAAATGGCTACATAAACAGAGCACGGAACACGTCGTGTCCTCGAATAAACACATCGTGTTATCCCTCATATACCTGTAGAATGTTTCTGAACGGAATGTATGTAGAACGAGTGTTGAATGAGTGCAAGATGATATGTTTCTGAACGAGTGAAAGTGTATAAGCCAAATATGCTTAGAGCAATGTATAGTATTTTAGTTTTGTATTATGTCAATAGATGGTGTTAATACTGTTGACATTTGTATTTACAACGCGCTATCGAGAGTCTCACCGTGGTTTATATATAAAAAGTCATTTGTATAATAAAAAAAACTTTTCCTCTTTGGTAAATCAGTATTTCATTACGATCCCAAGTACCTACCCGAAGGCCAGAGCAGAGTTTGTTCAGAAAGGTTAGAGCGAAAGTTTGACGTTTGTATGACAGTTGTGGTGTGGAGGAAGCAAGGGGGATGGCGGGAGGACGTATACGAGGTGTGAAAAAAAAGTGTTCGAAGAGTCTTTATTATATTTTATTTAGTGGAAGTTCAGTTCGGAGAATAAATAAGTAAAGCCATTTAACTTCAGTCGCCGAGAGCTCAAAAACCGTGACGGCTTTCTGCGGTGTTTTCGGCCCTTTATAAAAGAGAATTTTTGTAAAATTTTCATTGACAACTTGTAATTATGATTTTGACTGTTTGAGAACATCTATCGAGCGTCGTAACATAGTGTATAAGAATATATATCACTTACCCAGCCCACACGGTAGGCAGCTGGTCTGTCCTCTGGTCTATGGTCAGCTTGGCAGCCAGCGCGCTGCGGATCAGTTCTTCGGCAAAACTTCTCATTGCCGACAACATTACGGCGTGGACGGCACTATTTAAAAAAAAACTTAGTGTCAACGTGACAGATTAAAAAAAGACAAAGTAACATTACCCTCACGCTTCGCTAGTAGAAACGATACAAAATGTACGGGAATGACATATGTCACGTGACTGATTTATGTCATTGCCATACATTTTGTATCGTTTATATTAGCGCAAGCGCGAGAGACCAGACCCCGAACGGTCGCTGAAGGGGTAAGCAGCGGTGATGACAACACCCACATTTCACCGGAGATGATTAAGTGCCAACGTGACAGATGGTAAGTCTATCGCCGTCTCAGCCACTATACATACGTGTTTGAATTACTTCTCAGACATATGCAGGTTTCCTCACGATGTTATCCTTCACCGTAAAGCACGTGGTGTGAAATCACTGTACATCAGTTTTTAGAAAAATCTTTGGTACAATGAGACTGAATTTTGGTAGTAATCCTGTAAAATTATGTCATACAGTCAAATGCTCACGCCTGAATTCTCCGAAGGGGTAGGCATAGGTGTACTTATAGTACACCCACATTTCACCAGTTATGTTTAAGTCCCATGTAATAGAGGGCGAGCCTATTGCCATTAACCGGCCACTAATACAGACTCCGGGCTGCTACTGGGACATTACAGATAGAAGAACCCAAAAACGGATTGCTCCACCCCGGACACTAAGTCAATTGAATATAATAGTCAGTAAGCGCTTACCTATAAGAACACCCATTCCCAACATCTTCATTCTTCAACTCAATACCGATATCCGCACATTTTCTCTCGACGTACATATACATCATTCTGTCCTGCTCACTCTCCACCGGAAGCAGCGTCAGCCCTTCAACTTCCGGCTGTATTTCTTTCTTCACTACCACCTTCCTATCGCTTACAATGTCAATGTCCTCGTCTTCTGTCAAATCCACGCACTCTGACAAGCTGTCAAGTTGACATATGTCAAAAACTGACAGCGACGATATGTCACTGAAGTTGGGGTATAGGTCTTTGGGGCCCAGGTTTTCTGTGTGTTCCTGGTTCCATGAGGACCAGTCGGAGTCCGTCTGTCTGTTTATAGCATCCGTTCTGATCGGATAAAAGCCGTGCAATCTAGAATACAGTAGGATTTGTTTCGTCCGCCATATTGTTTCTGTTTGTGTGAAGTTTTCTGTCAGAATTTTGTTTATTAATTTCGCTCTGGACCACTGAAATATATACAGAAATTAACCATGTTGCTTAACCCACTTACAATGTTCAATCAACGTGACAGATGGTGAGTCTATCGCCGTCTCAGGCACTATACATACGGCTTTGAATTACTTCTCAGACATATGCAGGTTTCCTCACGATGTTTTCCTTCACCGTAAAGCACGTGGTGTGAAATCACTGTACATAAGTTTTTAGAAAAACTCATTGGTACAGGCCCCGCTGGAATTCGAAGTCGCGTAGCAGGCGATTGCTCAAACCCCACGGCTCTCAATAATATTTCTATGGATATTAATAATAACTTTATATAACTTTTTTTAATCTTTATTAAAAATATCTTACCTCAATATTTCTCCGTTTAGAAAAGTCCAGTTTCCAATACTTCTCTTCAGTTTCAACCACAAAAGGGAAGTTTTTGACAAACTCAGGGTCCCGCACTTGGTCAGACACTATTGGTATTTTTTTAATAATATAATTTACCGCTGACCGTACGCAACTGAACCTGCAGACCGTAGAACACAAACTGTCATATAAAGTCCGTTCTTTTTTCACTTCACACTTATTTTCAACTGGCAACACTAAATTATTTACCCTAGGCGGTGTTGCTAGGTAACAGTGATCATTTTCTATATGAGAATAATCATGTTTACTCTTAAAATTTTCACTTTTCAACAAACTTTTCACTTCAGGCTTCAGAAGGGACACACCTTTCTTCCTTCTTACATTCTTAAGACCGTTTGATTTGATCGGACTAACTTTCCCTTTGTTATTATTAATTATTATTTCTTGTACTTTCGTTAGATCTAAATTCCTATCCATTTCTAGATAATATATCTTCCCTGTCGTAGGATCTATGTATTTGACTATACGTTTCTTGACTGCAGATATTGAATTAACTAATTCATTTGGCAAATCAGCTTTCGGAGTATCTTGAATGACGTTTTCAACTTCTTGACATTTCTCAATGACATTAGTATCGATCAAGGATTCTAGATCCTTTTTATCATCAGGTCTTTTTTCTGGTTTAATGATCATCTCATCAACATCCAGTTCTGTCGGTTTGCTGAAGAAGTCCAGCCAATTGTCCTGGTTATCACAGTTTTCGAAGTTAGTTATGATTTCTTGCGGTTCCTCTTTCAGCGGTAAGTCTTCCACTTCTGTTTTGATATCTTCAGGTTTTATTGTTGGTTCTGTCTGTTCGTTCGGTGGGAGGTCATCGTCCTCTTTGTACTCATATTCTAGCATTTCAGGCGTGCTGTAAAGCCATACATCTACTATTGTTTCGGCGCCTGAAACGGATTATTGTAACAAAAATATAATAAGCTACTAAATAACACCAATTGATTTAACTATTGGCTGTGCGTCCCGGTTTCATCCGCGTAGGGTTAATTTCATAGGTGGCTAGCGAACCTCTAATGTTTTTTGAATAAAAATAGCCTATGTTACTCCTTGTCATATTAGCTATCTGCAAAGTCCCATTAAAACCGGTCCAGGCGTGTCAGAGATTATCCGGGACGAACAGACAGACAGATAGACAGACAGACGGACGAACAGATAGAAATAGATTTTTTATTTCTATAACGTATATACTTTCATATACAAATAGTGAAAAGCCATTATTTTGGAATTACAAACAGACATTTTAATTTAATATTTCTGTGTAGATGTATAGACTAGCTATGCGTCGCGGTTTTACCCGCGTAGGGTTTACATTAAAACTATGTTACTTGGTGATATTTAACTCCTTTATTAGAACATACTCTCTAAATGAGTGTTTACTACCAAAGTACAAAAACAATTTGAATTCAACCACCAGGGTTTCAAATGATATCACAATTTCGCACACATACTAACCTCGCCTACAAACAAACATTACATATACATCTATACAGATAAATAAAATTGAAGTGTCTGTTTGTAATTCCAAAATAACAGTTTTTCACTAAATGCATATGAAAGTATACACGGTACTGACACGAAAAAACCAAGTTTTAAAATTTTTCTCTGTCTGTCTGTCTGTTTGTTCCGGGTAATCTCTGAAACGGCTCGACCGATTTGAACGGGACTTTCACTGGCAGGTAGCTGATATATCAAGGAGTAACTTAGGCTACTTTTATTTAGCAAAAATATTAGGGTTCCGCGACAGTAAGGATGAAACTATATCTACGCGGGTGAAACCGCGGGGCACAGCTAGTACTTAATATTTTTATTCAACCCCTAGGGGATGAAAATCTGATCAATGTTTCCAGTTTATCAGCATGAGCATAAGGAAGTATGTAAATATTTACCCAGCATCTGCAGACCGGTGTAGTTCCTGTCTAGTTTGATGGTGTGTTCGACGGTGGCGGGTCGGTTCCGGTCAGGCAGGGCGAAGTGCAGTTCGACCCGAGCGGGGAACTCTCCCCACCCTCGGCGGGAGATATGATAAGGTGGCTTGCTGCAAATGTCATGTATATTTAGCGATGTTTTAATAAACTATCAGAGTTGGTAAAATTTTCCATCTCGTAACGGATAGGCTGGTGGTATATCTATACAGACAAATAAAATTGAAGTGTCTGTTTGTAATTCCAAAATAACAGCTTTTCACTAAATGCATATGAAAGTATACACAATACTAACACTAAAAAAACTGGTTTTAAAATTTTTCTCTGTCTGTTTGTTCTGGGTAATCTCTGCATCGGCTGGATAATATTTTTAATAAATAAAAGTAGTCTAAGTTACTCCTTGAAACATCAGCTACCTACCAGTGAAAGTCCTGTTAAAATCCGTCCAGCCGTTTTAGAGATTACCCGGAACAAACAGACAGACAGACAGACGGAGAAAAATTTTAAAACTTAGTTTTTTAGTGTCAGTACCGTGTATACTTTCATATACATTTAGTGAAAAGCTGTTATTTTGGAATTACAAACAGACACTTCAATTTTATTTATCTGTATAGATATAGATTGATATCTTCCACCAGCCGATGCTCAGAACCAAAAAATTCCTAAAAAGTGTATGTCATACATACTCCATATGCACGGTGTGGTGTGGGGCGTATGAGTGGTGCAGCCTGGCGGTGACGGCCGCCAGCGCGGGCCCGGGCTCCGGCCGCTGGCGCGGGCCGCGCACGTACAACAGCCACTTGTGCGTCGACCGGTCCGCTCGAGACGCCGCTGGGGCGTACTTTGATGTGTTACCTAGGGGGAACGATACAATATTCAATGCTAGCAAAACTTTTTTTTCAAAGTCAAAAATATCAGTGGGGAGAGCGAGTGATCAGTGTCCTCCCCAGCAAAGACAAGATCTTCCATTGAGGCGGGTGTCATGTCTGGGGAACACCGGCTCCTGGTGTTCTAGTTGGAAACTTGTATATATACTGCAATGCGCTTGAAAACTCTTCTGGCGCGATTTAGGTTCTCGTGTATTTGTACTCAAACTTCGCATTTGTTAGCGAGTAGCGCCATCTATGAGCGAGTGGAGAAACGCTGCTACATATCTTTATTCGATTAGACTTTTTACAAAGTACTTTCAAATCGTCAGAACGACGTGGATTATACATGCTACTGCCAGGTTCGGAAGGTTGCTTTTACTGAGAAGAACCTGGCAAGAAACTCAGAAATTACTCTTTTAAAAATATTATACAATTTTTAAAAACAAAGTAAATCACTTGAGAAACGTAAGCCCATGGACACAGTTCCAATGCACAAATGTCAATAAAAATTTACATAAAGAAAAGTCTAGTAGTTGTACTTATATCTAGAATTTGGAAATTTTAGAATGAAAGTAGCCTAGGATACTTTTTTTAACATCTGCTATCAGCGACAGATACCGGATTAGATAATCTGCCAGTGAATGCATAAATACATGCTCAGGCCGTTGTAATAACAGCCACTTTTCAATGATGATTAAGTGCCAACGTGACAGATAGTGAGTCCATCGCCGTCTCAGCCACTATACATACGTGTTTGAATTACTTCTCAGACATATGCAGGTTTCCTCACGATGTTGTCCTTCACCGTAAAGCAAAGTGAAATCATCTATACAGATAAATAAAATTGAAGTGTCTGTTTGTAACTGTAAAATAACAGTTTTTCACTAAATGCATATGAAAGTATACACGGTAATGAAATAACAAAAACCAATTTTAAAAAAAATTCTCTGTCTGTCTATCTGTCTGTTTGTTCCGGGTAATCTCCGAAACGGCTGGACGGATTTTAACGGGACTTTCACTGATGGATAGCTTATGTTACAACGAGTAACTTAGGCTACTTTTATTATATTAGGGTTCAGCGACAATAACGATGAAACTAAATCTACGCGGGTGAAACCGCAAGGCACAGCTAGTTGTACATAAGTTTAACCCATTGGTACAGGCCTCGCTGGGATTTGTACTTGCGTCGCTTGCGTAGCAGGCGACTGCTCAAACCCTAACGCCATCATTTGAATGCTACATTATCACTGAGTAACATAGGCTATATTTTATCCCCGTAATCCCACGGGAACAGGAACTACGCGGTTGAAACCGCGTGACGTCCGCTAGTTAGGGATAAATTTATTTTCTTTCTTTTATTGTTTCTAATAAGAGTAACGTAAAGATAGCTTACCAATAATAAACCGGTATCGATGCTTCATCTTATTCCTGGTGACCTCATCGACCGTCACCACATTCTGCACCCTGGGCTCAATATGTCGGGGCACCTTCTTGGGCCTGGGGTCTTCCTTCTCGGCCCCGGGGCGGAGGCTGCGTGTTGTATCCGCTGATATCGTGTAGTTACGTTTCTGAAGCATCGCCTAAAACAATAAATTGGGATAGCTAAAGTTATTTCGTTTTTTTTTTGCAACTTATACACGTACTTACTCTGAACATGACCAAAGAGTCAGTCACACATTATCCACCTCATAAAGAATGGAATTACTGTGCCAACATATAACAAGATAAAAGAGTCCCACTATACGCTAGCACAGCGACAAGGGCAATGGCGGCACGAAAGATCCCAAAGGTCGACGTGGTTCAAGATATAATTTCTCTGGCTTTATCCCATACATTGTTGGGGTCGGCACTTGATTCAACCCGATGTGGCTGATCACCTGATTTTTATAGGAAGTGCTGCCATCTGACCTTTGTAACCCCTTTTTCGAGGAACATTGTACATTGGAACTGTGTGGGCTTACATTTCTCAAATGATTTATTTTGTGTTTTTTTTTTAATTGTATAATATTTTTGAAAAGAGTAATTACTGAGTTTCTTGCCAGGTTCTTCTCAGTAAGAGCAACCTTCCGAACCTGGCGGTAGCATGTATAATCCTGTAAATTGTGTCACTCTGACGATTTGAAAGTGCTTTGTATAAAGTCTAATCGAATAAAGATATTTTTGACTTTTGACTTTTGAACATCGGCAATCTGGGTTAAACCAGTTGTCAGACTCTCTTAGGCCTCCGACTGACCTGTAACGATTTGGTGACCGACGGCTTAACGTGCTCTCCAAGGCATGAAAAAATGTTTATACAGTACAGTCAACACTCACAGAATAATCCTTCCTCGACTTGTTCCGGGGCGCTCGGCTTCTGAAGATCTCATCGATGTCCACTGTTTGTCTTCCCAGTAGCTTTCTCACGGAGGGGTGGAGGCGCTTCTGACTGTCTCGTAGAAGAGAGGATACCTGGAAGAGATGTTTGAAGATTTATTTTTTATTTATACATGTATTAATTAGAACGGCTAAAAGCCAATTACACTAATTAAGAGTAAGAGTATTATTAATATATACAAAAAACACATTCATTCGCTCCCCTCACAATACTCCAGGCATGCTGACATTATCGTCTGCCATTCATCCGCGAACACGTCACAATCAGGGTTGGAGTCCAAGAGAGCGTTGAGGGCGGAGAGAGTGCGGGGGACTGGCGAGTGAGCGCGCGCCGCTGTGCGACTTGTACCCACTGCTAATAAATTGTGTCTAAACGTGGATGTAGTTGTTAGAAACAAATATCCTACATAAACTAGAGAATGTCACCCGTGTAGAACCCGTTCCCGTGGGAATACGGGGATAAAATATAGCCTATATTAATCAGTGATAATGTATTATTCAAATGGTAATTTTTTTAAATCTGTCCAGTACTTTTTGAGCCAATTGGTTACAAACATACTTACATACGTACAAATCTATCCTTTTTATAATTTTAGTATAGATCAAATATATGCACACACCATCCCAGAAGGGTCCCGGAAGGGGAAAGAATAGGTGTTGTAACATCAACACACATATTACACTGAATATGATTAAGTTCCAACGTGACAGATGGTGAGTCTATCGCCATCTCAGCCACTACACATACGTCGTTGAATGAATTGTCAGTCATATCCAGGTTTCTTCACTATGTTTTCTGCAAAGCATATAGTGTGAAATCACTGCATATAAGTTTTTTTTTTAGTGACCAGCCCAAATTATTCTGTTGCATGCCATATTGGTTTGTTCCCTGCACAAGACTGTTATAACTATAACTGCAACAAATTCACTGCAGACATTTCATTTTCTTTGTAAATTCTCTAACGGTTTGATGCGCAGCTGCATCATTAGCAGTGAACGCATTAAGGTTTTAAGAAAGATTGTATAGTCACCTCAGCCCTAGCTCTGGGCTCTGTCTGAGCAGCAATATCATCCTGTGTCTGACTGCTGGACAGCTGCAGCTTCTGTTCCTTGTAATAATTGTTCACTAACGCATACCGCAGGTGGTGCAGGAGACGGCGGGAGGTGGTCATTCTGGGGAGAGTTAAGAAAATATTCAGTGGCTCACAGTGCTGTGGTCAAGTGATTTAAGTAGTTGCCTGCTGTCCAAGTGATGCAAATTTAATTCCCAGCGGTCAACCAATCAGAATTTTTTCTAATATAAGTAGTTATAGTTATTCCTAGTAACTACAGTTATCCTGCTCTCACCTAAAATAATGTTAAATAAATTTTAGGTGAGGGAAAAAATTTTGGGATATGATGTTTCTGCAAATATGTAGATAGTCAACATAGTTTTTATCTCGAAATTGATAAATGATAGGGAAATATGACCTGGGGCCTTACCATGAGCTCTTATTGCCATGATAGTTTCACTCATTTATGAGACAGATGTATGTGATGTGCATACATCTGTCACAGTCGCACAACTGAATCAACATTGCAATAAGAGCTCATGGTTGGGCCCCTGAGTAGAGTAAGAGCAGAATTTTTGGTATAAAAAGAAAACAAAATGTTACTTAAAGACATTTTAGTAATCTGATGGCAGTATCTGCATGAAAGTCCAGTTAAAATTGATCCAGCCATTACAGAGATTAGAGGAACCAACAGACAGCTAGAGAAAAATCTTGATCATTGATTTTTTTATGTATTTTTTGTACATACTTTCATATGCATTTAGTAAAAGCTGATAATTAGAAATTATAAACATACACATCAATGTTATTTATATCTGTACTAGATGTGCCCTGCGGTTTCACCCGCGTAGATTTAGTTTCATCCTTATTGTCGCGGAACCCTAATATTTTTAATAAATAAAAGTAGCCTAAGTTACTCCTTGATATATCAGCTACCTGCCAGTGAAAGTCCCGTTAAAATCGGTCCAGCCGTTTCGGAGATAACCCGGAACAAACAGACAGACAGAGAAAAATTTTAAAAACTGGTTATAGTGTCAGTACCGTATATACTTTCATATGCATTTAGTAAAAAACTGTTATTTTGCAGTTACAAACCGACACTTCAATTTTATTTATCTGTATAGATGCACACTAAATACCACGAAACATGAAGTCTTGCACTTAGATGGTTTCCTTTTAAATAAGTCAATACAACATTAATTACCATGTGTGAAGGTAAAGTGATTATTTAACTTACAAATAAACAATAAAACAATGTGTTTTAATTATTATTTGCATAATATAACGTTAAGAAATCAACATTAAACATCACTGATGTTTGCAAAACAAACAAAAAACTGAAGGTTAAAAACTTGTAACCAATAACATTGAACAAAAAACCACATGGCAATAATAAATTGTAGTTTTAACTATAAACAATACTTAAAGTAAGTCTTAAGTTAGTGTTTTATGGATAAAAAGTAAAGTTTAAGTGACTAACCGCTGGTCTATAAGCATTATTTCATTTTCTCGAGTTTCAAGTTCAGTTGTAAACTCGCGTCTTATAATATCTTTTATAGTTTCAATTTTATCGTCTTCACTGACACTTGGCGGTTCTTCCTTAACGCTGGTGGATGCTTCAGGGTAGTCAGGGTCATGGTATTCCTCTTTAAGATCCATTTATAGGTTTTATTACAGTTAAAAATCGCAACGCCCTATGCGACGCACAAACAAGTTGCAAGTTTTATGTAACGTAACTAATATCACAGTACAGCACCGTAACGACACTACACGGTATTTTTATTTCCTTAAATATATTCACAGATTCATTCGGTGGGTTAATTATTTAGTTTATAAATTAGAAAACAATAAAGAATGGAAATGAAATAACCAATATCCGCTTTTGATTTGACAGAGAAAAAGGTCAACAGCCGATTCATTCAGGGGGTTTTAATTTTTTTTACAGCGTTCTACAATGACATGGTGTTGACGCCCTCTAGGAATGCCCTTTGATCAATTAATAAATTTGAAAGTAAATAAACTTATCAGAAGATGGAAAAATACATATCTACGCAACTATTTTTTTAACAATAAATTATCTAAAGTTTTCCGTTCAGTAAGTTGGCAAAACTGAACGAATAGTCTTCATTCCTTAATTTATTTGATTGAAAAGCCAGTAACATTTTTGCCTAGATCTTGGTCTGGTGTTTTATAGCGTGCAACACTAAACAATTTATGAGTATTTTTCTGTGGAAACTAGCTGTCAACAATGTCATCTGAAGAACGTAGCTAAGCTGACGTTATTCTTTACGTGAATTGAGCAAAAAAAACAATTTCTTTTGCGTGAAAATCAATTTTTACTAAGAATCGTGGACCGTGATGTGAGGGCTCGTGACGAGCGCGCGCCTATGTCCGACTCGCAAGCCCAAGGGCCGGAGGCCATGTGTGATCGTAGATTCTTCTATCCTGACAGCAGTAGTGATACTGAGGAGTACCGAAGGGACAGTGAAGAGAGGCCTAAGAGGTTTTCCAAGCGTACTGGTGAGTACAGTCATCCTACCTCACCAGTAACATCCTACAACAAGGGCCTTTGTCATTCTGTTCAAGTTAATACTGCAATGCTTGTGAATTCTTTTGTCTCCCTTGCAAGGGATTTGTGCAGGCCTTCTGTGGTGTCCTGTAGGGAAAACACATTTGCCATCCTGTCATTAGCATTATTTTTTAGTGCATTTAACATGAGGCTGAAAACCTAGTCCATTGTAAAAATGTATCCTGTAAAATTTTAAGATATTGCACAAAAGATATTAAGTGCCTTCAGTTCGAATACTTCAGGGTGGGTTACATTAATTTATTTTATCAATAAAGAATAGTTAAAGGACTGCTTGTATTGTGCCACCCAGTCTTATTTGCTTTGTCCTTTTTAGTGTCTCTTCTTTCCTTTTTCTATACCCCTTAAGGAGGTAAATTGGGGGTTGAATTTGCTAATCTATACATCTATACAGATAAATAAAATTGAAGTGTCAGTTTGTAATTCCAAAATAACAGCTTTTTACTAAATGCTAATGAAAGTATACATGCTACTGACACAAAAAAACCAAGTATAAAATTTTTTCTCTGTCCGTCTGTCTGTCTGTCTGTTTGTTCCGGGTAATCTCTGAAACGGCTGGACCAATTTTAACGGGACTTTCACTGGTAGGTAGCTGAAGTTTCAAGGAGTAACTTAGGCTTCTTTTATTTATCAAAAATATTAGGGTTCTGCGACAATAAGGATGAAACGAAATCTATGCGGGTGAAACCCCAGGGCACAGCTAGTCTATATATATAAAAGAGGGTAGGGTTAATTACACTATTTATAACTCAAGAATGGCAGAACCAATTTGGCTGAAAATTTGTAGGAAGGTAGCTTAGTACCAGGAGAAGGAAATGGGATACTTTTTAACCTGTTCCCGTGTAATGTGACAAAGATCATGGGATAACACAATAAAGTCCACATAGGTGAAACTGCAGGACACAGCTAGTTTAACCTATACATAATATTTTCTGTGTCGAAAACAACACTGACAAAACTGCTGGCAGAAACTTGAATCCAAATAAATGAGTAATTCTCATCTCATTTCCAGGTCTAAGCATTCGTTCCCGTTTGCCAACAATGCCTCAAAAGCTACCGGGCCAGGGTAACGCCACCCCCTCCACGTCCCAGGAGGCGACCCGTAAGACACTGTGCGACGACCGCATCACCCTGGTGGTGGACAACACCAGGTTCGTGGTGGACCCGGCACAGTTTACAGCACATCCCAATACAATGCTTGGAAGAATGTTTAGTTCTGGTGAGTTCCTATGGTTTCAGTATTTCTTTATCCACCCTCATTAAGCTAGATATATATTTAAGTCCCATGTAAAGAAAATGAAAGTGAAAACTAGTTATCAAAAATAAGAGGGTTCCGCGACAATAAGGTTGAAACTAATGCTACGCGGGGCACAGCTAGTACTTACTATAATTTCATCACCAGGTTTAGACTTCACCCATCCAAATGAACGAGGGGAGTATGAGGTGGCTGAGGGCATCTCGGCCACGGTGTTCAGGGCTATCCTGGAGTACTACCGGGGAGGGACCATACGCTGTCCCCCCACTGTCTCCGTTCAGGAGTTGAGAGAGGCTTGTGATTACTTATTGGTGCCCTTTGATGCTAACACTGTGCGGTGTCAGGTTAGTATTACAGATTTACCTATATCTATCTTCTTCTCTATATATAAAAATTAATCCCCATTTCCTTTGGTCACGACATCACGCCTGAACGGCTAGCTGATGTTTCAAGGAGTGATTTAGGCAAATTTTATTAAAATAGATATATTAGGATAGCTACATCATTAGCGATTAATATAGGCTATATTTTATCCCCATACTCCCAAGGGAACGGGAACTACGCGGGTGAAACCGCGTGACGTCCACTATCGTTTATAAACCGATATTGATAATTCTATTTTTGCCACCACGGCAATTTTTATATACAACCATCTATCATCAGAATCTCCGTGGTCTTCTCCACGAGCTATCGAACGAGGGAGCTCGTCGCCAGTTCGAGACCTTCCTGGAGCGTCTGATCTTGCCTCTGATGGTACAGTCAGCCCAGCGAGGAGACAGGGAGTGTCACGTGGTCGTGCTGCTCGACGAAGACTCCGTGGAGTGGGATGAGGAGTATCCTCCGCAGATGGGGGATGAGTACAGTCAGACCGTGCTCTCTACTCCACTCTATAGGTTCTTCAAGTATATTGAGAATAGGTGAGTCGGTTACATCAGAGCTAATCTATTCTTATTTTTTCTCTGACTGCCTGTCAATCTGTCTGTCTGTCTGTTTGTTGCAGCTAATCTCTAAACAAATTAGACGAATTTTTACACAGACAGGCAGAAAAAAATTAAAACAAGTTTTTTTTCTTTTGTACCGTATATACTTTTATATGCTTATAGTGAAAAGCTGTTATTTTGGAATTACAAACAGACACTTCAATTTTATTTATCCGTATAGATGTATAGATAATGTTAAATACTATCTTCCAGGGACGTAGCAAAACAGGTAATGAAAGAGCGTGGACTTAAGAAAATCCGTCTCGGAGTAGAAGGGTACCCGACTTACAAGGAGAAAGTCCGCAAGCGGCCCGGGGGACGAGCTGAAGTCATCTACAACTACGTACAACGACCATTCATACACATGTCCTGGGAGAAAGAGGAAGCCAAAAGCCGTCACGTCGACTTCCAATGCTTCAAGTCCAAATCTGTCACAAATCTGGCCGAAGCGACGGCAGATCCCGTCATAGAACTTGACAATAGGAACAGGGAAGGGGAGGATGTTCCCGAGGTGATGATTTCATATGATTTACTAGCTGTGCCCTGCGGTTTCACCCGCGTAGATTTAATTTTTAGAAGTTTTTTTTTTTATCAAAGTAGCATAAGTTACTCCTTGTATGTCAGTGAAAGTCTCGTTAAAATCGGTCCAGCCGTTTCAGAGATTACCCGGGACAAACAGACAGACATACCGAGAAAAATTTTAAAACTTGTTTTTTTAGTGTCAGTAGCGTGTATACTTTCATATGCATTTAGTGAAAAGCTGTTATTTTGGAATTACAAACAGACACTTCAATTTTATTTATCTGTATAGATATTGTTTCGATGAAATGTACATGATGCCAGCTGAGTTTCTTGCCGGTTGTTCTCAGAAGGCTAGTTTCCTCGACATTCATAAGTGCCTTACCAGGGCCTAAACTGAATAAATATTTTTTATTTTTAGGTGAACCCTGAGGTCCCGGAGGATGATGGTCAGTGATCCAGGTCTCGTTCGCTAATGAAGGTATTGGCTGTCTTCTGCTGGGTCGGGTAAAGGGGGGTTGAAGGGGGAGGCTGGGGGGTAATGTGTTTTTTTTTGGGGGTTCTAGGGACTGCTAGCTTTTTGATACTTAGTGATAAGTGCAGGTTAATATATCGGTGTAAATTATTGTGTTGGTATTGATCTATATATATATAGAGAGAGAGAATTGAAGTGTTTCTTCCGGCTTATTTAAGAGCCGTGGTGGTCTTGGGATTTGAGCTGTCGCTTGCTACTCAAGAGAAGCAAGTTCGAATCCCAGCGGGCCAGTAGTGAGTTTTTCTAAGAACTAAAGTGCAGAGATTTCACACCACGTGCTTTACGGTGAAGGAAAACATCGTGAGGAAACCTGCATATGTCTGAGAAGTAATTCAAACACGTATGTAAAGTGGCTGAGGCGGCGATAGACTCACCATCTGTCACGTTGGCACTTAATCTTGTGTGAAAAGTGTGTGTTGTTATTACAACACCTCTGCCTACCCCTGGAATTCAGGTGTGGGCATATGTATGTTTGTTTTTTTGTTTGTGTATTAGAATTTGTCAACGGTTGTCTCTGCCTACCCCCACAAGTGACAGATGTATGTGTGTTAGCGAATGCAAAGACTTGGTAGTTTTACGCACATTTATATGTAAAATGGGTTGGCGTGCTTTTTGTACTACGGCGGCTTGAAGATGTACTTTTGAAAATAATATTTGTGTTTTCTAGCTAATTATAAATAATAATTAGGTACCTTATTGAACAATAAACTGAAGTTATACAATATGTATTAGTGATGTAACGAATATTCGCATTCGCATTCGCAAAATTTCTGCGAATTTTTTGTGAATATAAATATCAGAAAAGAAAAAAAAACAATTTGAAGATAATGGTAGGTCAATAAAATGAAAATCCATTCATTTCTTATGTTTTAAATGCAAGAAAAAGTAACTTAACATTTGGTATTATTTATTCATTACTAGCTGACCTGACAGACGTTGCCCTGTCTTAATTATGAGAATGCAGGTGTCCGTATAGCTAGCGTACACATGGTGGAATCCAGGGTCGAGAGTAGTTTAAAAAAATAGTGCCTAAATAGTGCCCAATTAGTGCCATATTTAAAAAAATAGTGCCACAATATTTAGGGAAATATAGGGCTTTCTTTTTGGTACGCTAGCTTGACGTCAAGCTAGCGTACACATCCTAGATCTCGATAACGGCTTGCACTAGGATGATGCTTTTACTGCCAAAAAATAGTGCGTAAATAGTGCCTCCGGAATGCAAATTTTCAGAATGATTGCTCCACGGAGAGCTTCACAAATAGGCAAGCAACTCAAATGACATTCGTCCCATCGTCAAGCTAGCGTACACACGCTGTTCATAGGGAAAGGCGATGGCACTAATTATGAGGAGTATACCAAAAAATAGTGCTTGAAATAGTGCCTCCAGATCTGCAAAAATATACAGGAAATTCGCAGAGGAACCGTTTCAAAAATCTATGTAAACTTCTACATACAAAATGACTTTTGTACAGTCGCGCACAGCAAACATTTTTTAATTTACAGAGGTTATACTTTGATCAAACTGTATTTTTATCATCATTGTATTTATTAGTGTGCAGTAATAATAATAATAAAAACTCACCTACCTCACCTTACAAAAAGCCGTGATGCTAAATACTTGCTGAATTACAGCAAATTGACCTATCGCTACACGTGCTCATCACACACGATACTATTAGTGATACTCACTTGGCCCGTGAATATATAAAAAACCATGAAAAAGTAAATAACTTTAAAAAAACATAATAATAATAATAATAGTAACCCGCCTCTGGCCCCTCCAAAAAGGTATAATAGTACCAATCTAATAGTGATCTCTACTACTGGGGTCATACCCCAAACAACTACATCAGTCTCTCACCACCCTGAACTTGCAAAACTTCACCACCTCCTACAAAAGGAAGCCATCCTAAATACTTGCAGACCAGTGAGAAACATTTTTCGAGACTGATCAAAGCCAGCATGTACACCCAATCGCAGAATTAGCCTCACACACAACTTATTTAGACTCACCGCTTGATGAACACTTGACTGACACAAATCCGGTTAAAAGCCGAGAATGTTAAATGAAAAAATTTATAATAATAATAATAATAATTTTATTTCAGTCACATTAGTAGCCAAAAAGGCCGACAATTGCCATCTACATCACAATGCTAACACCTTAATGATTATTATTCGAGCGCTATTTTGGTTTTGAAAAGTATTCGATTGTAAAAATACTGTGCCAGTCTCACTAGGTACCTACTACTGACGGGCGTACCCAGATATTAGTTTCGGGGGGGTTCAAGAAAATAAAACCCGGCCAAGTGCGAGTCGGACTCGCGCACGAAGGGTTTTGTAACATCATCTAAAATCCCGAGCCAAAGCGGTAAAAATATATGGGCCAATTTAGATTTTCGCGAAAACTTGTAAAAGTACCAAAATTTTCTTATTTCTAAAAGTAAAAGTTTTTGAATTTTCTAGAATGTTTCCTTTATTTTTGCTCTAAGACCTAGTTCAAACAAGGTTCCGAATGTATTATACAAAAAATAAAAGTATGTTTTATAATTATTTGGATTTTTACCCTTAAATACCTTGAATGGACCCACAGTGGGTTAATAGCAGTGGGACCACGATTAATATCTCAAAATGACAAATATTTTGTAATATTCATTAATAATTTATTAATTCGGGAAATTTAATATAATCCATCATAATGTTCGCTTTGTCGTCATATTTTTGCCGTGTTTGTAATTTCTCACATATCTAGTAGCTGATGACATATGCCACATCATCGATTACCTTCCTCTCTGTGACGTATTACCAATATATTTTTAATCACTTCTTTACTTGCCAGTACCTTCACTATGGTAGAAGTTTACATAGATTTTTGAAACGGTTCCTCTGCGAATTTCCAGTATATTTTTGCAGATCTGGAGGCACTATTTTAAGCACTATTTTTTGGTATACTCCTCATAATTAGTGCCATCGCCTTTCCCTATGAACAGCGTGTGTACGCTAGCTTGACGATGGGACGAATGTCATTTGAGTTGCTTGCCTATTTGTGAAGCTCTCCGTGGAGCAATCATTCTGAAAATTTGCATTCCGGAGGCACTATTTACGCACTATTTTTTGGCAGTAAAAGCATCATCCTAGTGCAAGCCGTTATCGAGATCTAGGATGTGTACGCTAGCTTGACGTCAAGCTAGCGTACCAAAAAGAAAGCCCTATATTTCCCTAAATATTGTGGCACTATTTTTTTAAATATGGCACTAATTAGGCACTATTTTTTTAAACTACTCTCGACCCTGGATTCCACCATGTGTACGCTAGCTATACGGACACGAATGCAGCACGTATTCTGTCAATTCTATGTCAAACGTCATAAGGTTACATCAACAAGTTTTTATTGTCCAAAGCGCTAAGGTACAATTTAAGAAGAAAGAAATAACGACAATAAATCCTGACAATAACGACTCCAACAAAATTTTTTTTATCGAATTCGGTCCGGCCGTTCACCCGTGATGTCGTGACCAAGGGAAATGGGGATTCATTTATATATATATAGATTCTACTTTGGCTTAATAATTAAATAACTTATAGCAGACATTTGCATCGCAAGATAAAATTACGTTCGTTACATCACTAAAATGTATGCAGTCTTTATCTAAAAAAAAATCAATAATAATAAAAATAACCAATAAACTGCCACATAACGTAAGAATTTTTTTTTTTCTTAATTTTTTTAAATATTTGCTTTACAAAGACATTGTAAGTAAATAAAATATGTCTTCAAATCGCTTTTATAATGTTAATTTTGCAATTAATTGTAAACTTTATAATAACGCATATTAATTAATATATTTGTATATACTTATTATATTTTTGAGATGGTTCTCAAAGTTTACGATATGGTGACCGCTCACCATCAGGCGGACTGTGTGGTTGTAGGATGATAAGATTTCTTTGTAGCCCGTGTTAAATACCAGCGGTACTACTGAGAAGAACCTGTCAAGAAACTCAGTAATTACTCTTTTCAAAAATATTATACAATTTAAAAAAACAAAGTAAGTCACTTGAGAAATGTAAGCCCATGGACACAGTTCCAATGCACAAATGTCGTGTTAACCTGTAGTGTCCCACTGCTGGGCAAAGGCCTCCCACTTTTCCAACATTCCCTGTCCTCAGCAGTCCTCTCCCAATCGCTCCTGAAAGCATCAGTCTCATCCCGTCATCTCCAAGGCCTGCCGCTTTAGTCATACTATGATTACTAATACTACTAGGCTGCATGGTACCAGTGGCGTGCATTGCATATAAGCAGGTAAGCAGAAGTTACAATTTGTGATCACTGAATACACTCGTGTCGTGTGTGTTTATGTTCGTATGTGTATCTTTACCTAGACGTACGTACCTACGCCTACCTACTTATTGTTTATGCCTACCCCTCTGAAAATCAAATGCACGCCCCTGCATGGTAGTACTAAGTAGTCCTGTGGTACCTACAGGTAGCTAACACAGGCCGCAAAGAGATTAAATGCAAGTTTTCTAGATGCCTAGGTAAATCTTCTAAATCCCTACAGTATCAAACATAATTATACAGGATTATACATGCTACCGCCAGGTTCGGAAGGTTGCTGTTACTGAGAACAACCTGGCAAGAAACTCAGTAACTATTCTTTTGAAAAAAAAAACAATTTTGAATAATACAATATAAATTACAAAAAATGTATAAGCCCATGGACACAGTTCCAGTTAAACAATAATAGTTTCAACCCTTTTTAAGTATATTTCATAATTTAATATAATGCCTGGGTGTCTAGTGAGCTTGCAAGGTACCTTATACTCATTTATATTCCAAAATGTATAATTTGTAACTGTATACTAGGTAATTTGTTATTTACAAAACATATTCCAATGTTATTTTGTATTGAAATAATAAAATACATATCTTTTGAATTATGTTTTATTTGAAATACCTATAAAAATTACGTATTAACCGCAGTCCCACTGCTATTGACCCACAGTGGGTCCACGGGGAACATTTTACCCGTAGACCCACTGCTTTAGTTGTAATTTGTCCTTTTCAATATGTCAGTGTATGTGAGCCTACGGACCAACATTCTAGCTAAATATTCAAGAGTGATTCGGGTGAATCTACGAGGGGGAAACCTTCGGTTCATGACGGCCCTGGGAGAGGCAGGTCGGGGTATGTGGGATTTTTACCGCACTAAAACCTCCGTGGCCATCCTCCGTGCTCAGGAGGGACTCCGATAGATCACACCGCACTCCCTAACATATGGTATCAATGTTTTCAAAAAGGGATTTTATTTTGTTAAGTACAAGAATAAATAAAACAGTGAAAACATATAACAATACTTTATTAAATCTTAATAACTCTTAGCAAATAATCTAAAACGCCTTCTTATATAAACATACTATATCTAAAAGCATTAACAACATAAATACTCTTATCGCAAACAATAACGTCGATACACAAAACTTTTCTGCAAAGTACATTATCCTCACGCTTCGCTAGTAGAAACGATACAAAAATGGGAATGACATATGTCACGTGACTGATTTATGTCATTGCCATACATTTTGTATCGTTTCTATTAGGGCAAGCGCGAGAATGAAACATGTCTAGGTCTACAGAGTCTATATTTTTTATGTAATCTGTAAAAATATTAATTTTTTTGACTTTTCTAGTATTGAAACTTGGAATAACATTTCTAGGTTCCTATGGTCATGTATTTGTTGATTATAAAAAATGGTTTCTTTCAAATTGAACATACAATTAAATATATATTATATTCAGACGATCTTCACTCCAATTCGTATTTGTCACATTAGAGGTAAGTCATGTACCTAACTATATTTTAGTTACACATGTTTTCGTAATAGTAGGGGAGCCCAAGCGGGGATTTCGTGTTTTCCTAAAGCGCGGCAGATGAATATACAGGGGGATACCTTGTACCCGGTTAAGTACCTCCACCAAATATGAACCTCATAAATAAGGCCGCGCGTCCAGGATAAAGGATGTTTTAAAAAAATATTACATACATTATTGAAAATACGTAGGACATTTATGCCATCAATATCTGACGCGCTCGAGTATGTCCACATAAGTTTTTTTTTTTACAATTTGCTATAGCTATAGCCGCTTCCCCCACCGATGAAGAGGTATACATTATATGACATTCTTTTCTTATTATCATCTAAACTTGCAACCCAATAGGTCTTTATGACGCTCGAGTAAATCCCCATTTAGCATCGTGGGCTCCCCTACTATAAATAATATGTTAGTGATTTTGGTAACATTATTGAGTATGGTATATTTTGTTTCAGTATCACGAGTTAGCCAGCGTTTTCCTAATCTACACTCGCTAGCGTCTGCGACAGTATTTGTATAACATATTTTAGTTCTTCACGTCACGCTTGGAGGCGCTGTACAATTTCTCATACAAATATTCGGCGGAGACGCTAGCGAGTGTAGAAAAGGTGCAAATCTCGTGATAGGGGGTATAGTTACGAAAAAGTAAAATAAACCTTACTGGAACGCGGCTGTAATTATGCAGTAATTTACAGACAACACGCGGTTTTAAATTCTTTGACTTTTACCGTATATTGAGTTGAGATATAATGTCAATGTCAATGAGTATCCTTTACGCGGCAAACAGTTAAATAAAATGGCGGCGGTGAGCATGATTTCACAACCGCGGATAATCTATACAGATAAATTGAAGTGTATGTTTGTAATACCAAATTTACAGCTTTTCACTGAATGTATATGAAAGTATATAGGCTACTGACATAAAAAAAAATCTCTTTCTGTCTGTTTGTTCCGGCTAATTTCTGAAACTGCTAGAACGGTTTTAACGGTACTTTCACTGGCAGGTAGATGTTTCAACGAGTACCTTAGGGTAAGTACATTTATTTAAAAAATAAACATTAGAGTTCCACGGGTCACTCATTAAAAAAATAACTCTACGCGGGTAACACCGCGGGGCACAGCTAGTCGCAACTATGAACCAACTAGGTATAATAACTAGTCAAAATCAATTGGCGGTAATGGCGGTGGGATATTCCTCTCCTTCCATTGTTCGAATTTAGTTTCTTGGGAATCTGTAATGGGAATATATTTATCAAAGTACTTGTGACAGCAAGCACCGCTTTTAAGAGAGGAAGGGCATTCAGAGCTTTCTTTTTCAATCATACGAAAATTAACTTTAACATGTACTTGCGGACTTCACGCGGTTTCACGCTCGTAGTTCCCGTTCCCGTGGGAGTACAGGGATAAAATATAGCCTATATTAATCAGTGATAATGTAGCATTCAAATGGTAAAAGATTTTTTTAAATCGGTCCAGTACTCATTGAGCCAAATCGTTACAAACAAATCTTTCATCGTTATAATATTAGAATAGATATAGATGTATTAGGTATCAATTTCCAATGATTGAAATCGACACTCGACGTTGTATTCGTCACTGAGAAACCCTACATAATATCGCGGAGTACTAACCAGTGGCTCTCGCAGAAGACAGTGATGGTCTGAAGAACTTCGCCAGGATGACCCTGGACGGGGACAGGGGCCGGGTGTGCTGGCGGCGATGGGGCCGCGCGGGACCCACCGGGGGGACTGGGTGCCGCTTCCTATCTGTGTCCCAAAAGTATATGTTTAGACACGTTCGAACGTTGTTGACCTTGCGTTTTGCGCTTTTGTATGGAGACGCAAAACTTCCTACACTCGCCGCTTGGGGCGCTTTTTAACGTTCCCATAACAAAAGAGGTAAACACGCTAAGAACATGGAAAGGGCGATGGCTCGTGCTGCCTTGCACAGCGAGGTCTCCAGGGGCGGCGATACAGCTGCCCCAGGGATGTGCCGCGGCAAAGTGTGGCGGGGGACACCGGTGCGATTTATCAGAGTACCCGGAGTCCCGGAGCACGGAGGATGGCCACCGGGGGAGTTTTAGTGCGGTAAAAATCTCACATATCCCGACCTGCCTCTCCCTGGGCGGTGGGGGACGAATGTATAGATAGGTACTACGTTCACTGCGAGTCGCCGCACCCCCTGAGGGCCTAGTGCAAGTTTTTCACTGCCGCCGTCACAAGTCACCGCGTCGACGTAAACGCAGATTTGTATAGGATCGGAACAGCGCCTCTGTCGGCTTAAACATGACACTGTTGTGAGCCTATACAAATCTACGTTTACGTCGACGCGATGACTTGTGACGGCGATTTTAAAGAAAACTCGCACTAGGTATTCAGATGCTTAAACTAGTGGTGTAATACCGTTAGTGTCGTGTGGAAGTCGCGAGGCGAGGTGCACGGCCAGTGCGAGCAGCGCGCAGGCGCCGCAACCACTGCCCACCACCACACACGCCACGCAGTACCCACACGGGGGGTACCACCACCACTGAGAAACAACCACTACATTATTATGAAAATGAACATGTAAATGATTTATTCAGTTTACGCCCTGGTAAGGCACTTATGAATGGCGAGGAATTTACCACTCGGTACTAAATAGGCACTACTTACATATGCTCACGCCTGTATTCCCCGAAGGGGTAGGCAGAGGTGTTGTAATAACCACACACACTTTTCACACAAAATGATTAGATGGCGAGTCTATCGCCATCATAGGCGTTATACATACGTCTTTGAATCACTTCTCAGACATATGCAGGTTTCCTCACGATGTTTTCATTCAAGAGCAAAACGCCGTGAAAAACCGTGGTGCCATTGGAGTTAGGGCTGTCGTCTGCTACGCTAGTTCGGATCGCAGCGGGGCGTGTACCAATGAGTCTTATAAAAAGCTTATGTGCATTGATTTCTCACCAGGTGCTTTACGGTGAAGGAAAACATCGTGAAGAAACCTGCATATGTCTGAGAAGTAATGCAACGACGTATGTATGGTGCCTGAGACGGCTATAGACTTACCATCTGTCACGTTGACACTTAATTATATTCGGTGAATAGGGAGTGTTGTTATTACAACACCTCTGCCTACCCCTTCGGGGGAATACAGGCGTGAGCTACTGCTAAAAATATGTGTTGTTAAATGTAAAGACGTACGTACATCATACCTGGGCAGTCTTGAGACACTCAGCTGGCATGAGTCGGCGCCGGGCTCCGCCTGCATCCCTCGGGGACACACCGCGCATGCGTTGTCCCCCTTTGCCGAACACGTGTCTCGGGGACAGGTGGCTTTTCGGGACAATTTTATTCGTCAAATGAAAATGATTTATTCAGTATAGGCTAGCCAAGAACCGGCAAGAAACTCAGCTGGCATCATGTACCTACATGTTTTCTGAGCATTGACGTTTCATTTTGATACTGTTAAACTAACCGTCAAAGCTAGGAAGTTATTAATTTGCACTACTTGAACGATTTTAGTTAGCCCAGCCGCGTTATTCACTAAGGTTTCTCAGCGTCGCACTCGTCGTCGAGTGTCGGTTTTAAAGATACCAAATTGAACCGTATCCTCTTTGTATTATGTATCAATTCCCTGTGATTGAAACCAACGCTCGTCGAGTTCGTCGCTGAGAAACCTTAGTGAATAACGTGGCTGGTCTCATCACGAGTCGGTAATTTTATCTTAACGACTTATAGAATGACTGATAAACCCATAATTTGAGATGGGACCTTATGAAGTTATCTGATCATCTCACCACATATCTTCTGCTCAGGAATGAGGTAGTAGCCAGCTGGACACCGAGCCATCACCGTCACATCACCCGGCGCCATGTTGGATGTCATTTTGTGGTAACTCACACTGCTATTTGAGTCTGCAACATAGTTTCATAGTATCTGATAGTAATTTATATTAGAATTAGCTGTGCCCCGCGGTTTAATTTCATGGGTGGTCCGCAGCCTTATGTTTTTTTTAAATAGCCTAATCACTCCTTGAAACTTCAGCTATCTGCCATTAAAGTCCCGGTAGAATCGGTCCAGCCGTTTTCGCGTGATGCCGTGACCAAGGGAAATGGGGATTTATTTTTATATATAGGACTAGCTGTGCCCCGCGGTTTCACGCGCGTAGATTTAGTTTCTTCCTTATTGTCGCGGAACCCTAATGTGAAAACAGTGAAAATGAAAAGCTGTTATTTTGGAATTACAAACAGACACTTCAATTTTATTTATCTGTATAGATTAGATTTTTTGTGCATGACACACAAGTTTAAATTCTAAATTCTAACATATAGATCGGGGTTGCGACATCGATTTTAATACTTTAGCTAACTTTAGACCAAGTAACATTCTCTCGCGCTTGCGCTAAGAGAAACGATACAAAATGTATGGCAATGACATAAATCAGTCACGTGACATATGTCATTCCCGTACATTTTGTATCGTTTCTACTAGCGAAGCGTGAGGATCATGTTACTTTGTCTATAGGCCCTGGGATGCCTCACCTTTCCTCCTGAGCGTGTGCGTCACAATCGGGACCGTGGCCAGCTTTAAAGGTGTCAACGTCTTGTTCTCTAATTGGTCTTGGAGGACAACTGCAAAACAGAGATTATATTATTAAAGTACATACATACACCCATATATGCTCACGCCTGTATTCCCCGAAGTGGTAGGCAGAGGTGTTGTAATAACAACACCCACATTTCAAAGATGATTAAGTGCCAACGTGACAGATGATGAGTCTATCGCCGTCTCAGGCACTTAACATACCTATTTGAATTACTTCTCAGACATATGCAGGTTTACTCACGATGTTTTCCTTCACTGTAAAGCACGTTGTGTAAAATCACTGTACATAAGTTATTTTTTAGAAAAACTCATTGGTACAGACTCCGCTGGGATTCGAACTAGCGTAGAAATTTATTCAGCCCAACGATTGATAAGAAAAATCTTACCTCTTGTAAGGTATGGGTGTAATTATAAATTAAGAGCTTTTCTCTAAATGCGTTTATGTAAAAAACTATTTTTTTTTTTTTATGCCTGTCTGTTTTTTTCCGGCTCATCTGTGAAACGGTTGGACGGATGGCTGATTATACACTTTTATTTCAGAAAATAAAATCCTACGTGGGTAAAACAGGGGTAACACAGCTTGAATGAGATCACTCGGTCTCTACCTGGCACATCAGACAAGATCTTAGCGTTCATAGCGTGCAGCAGCGTGACAGAAGTGTGAAGATCTCTCCTGCACTCCACGCTGCATCCTAACTCTTGGTGAGGCTCAAGGGTCACCAGCACAGCTATCTTCATCAAGGGCTTACCTACTTCCTGATGGATAAATGATAAAGATGATGGACAGGAATACATTCTAGATTAGTGAGTAGACATTATAACTACGTATCGGACAAGCAAGCAAAAACAAACGGCTACGAGCAATTACCGTCTAATTCCAACAATTCCACAGGATATAATATAAATACATACTAACAGCAATGGAAAGGGGATTGCATATGAGGAGGAGAGCAATGCTCTTCTCTAGAAAAGGTAAGATTTCCAGCCGGCAGGCCTAGACAAAAAGTAACATTCAAAATTCTAAAATCAGTCTCGTGACATATGCCATTCCCGTACATTTTGTATCGTTTCTACTAGCGAAGCGTTAGGATCATGTTACAGGCCCTGGAGAACCGAGGCTCCAAGTGTTCTAGCTGGAAAATTGTATATTGCAATGCGCTCGAAAACTTTATAGAGCGATTTAGGTTCTCGTGTATTTGCGTTCAACCTTGCAATTAATAGCGATTAGCGCCATCTATGTAGCGAGTGCAGAAACGCTGCTGCAGATATTTTAAGAACTTACCCTGTCTTTCAAACACAGAGGTTCTTCCACTTTCACATCACAGTTTTTGTTGCTGCATTCCACTTTGGATATTTCTGGTCCCAGTTGGTGAATTGAATGGAGGTCCTGGCGATAATGAAACGAACAAAAACTATTTTAGAGACTTTACAGACCGAAACCAACCCATGGTGAAATTTATAGACTCACCATCTGTCACGTTGCCATCTAAACACATAATGCTCAAGCCTGTATTTTCCGAAGGGGTAGGCAGAGATGCATTTATAGTACACAACAGTGTGTGTCTCACTGACGAGTTCACGCACGCTCCGGTAAAGTACAAACTGGCAAGTATGAGTCTCTCAAGTATGAGCAATAGGGCTGCAGAGAGCGAGCAGTACTACTTAGCTACTTTACTTTAAAGCACATAGCATGCGTCACTGATGTTGGCTCCAAGAGCTTTACTTACATTATAAGTACACCCTTTATCGCTCATGTAGACAGGAGTGTAGATCACGTGGAATGATGGAAGGGTCACCACTGATATTCTCATGTTCTTCTTCACTTTATCGTTCTGGAAACGATGGAAATAGATAAAGCGTTGATATATGAAAAATATGTTCACGTCAGTATTCCCCGAAGAGGTAGGCAGAGGTGTTCTTTGCCATTAACCGGGGACTTATGCAGACTTATGCGAAGTTACAGATGAAAAGTCCAATGAGTTGTTCTAAAAGCTTACTTGCAGTGATTTCACACCACGTGCTTTACGGTGAAGGAAAACATCGTGAGGTTTACTCATGTGTCTGAGTAGTAATTCAATGACGTATGTATGTATAGCGCCTCAGCTGGCGTTGGCACTTAATCATCTTCGGTGAAATGTGGGTGTTGTCTTTACAACACCTCTGCCTACCCCTTTGGACCAAGCCAGATGTTATTTCTCTTGAAGGCCCCTATGATATTAAACTGTTGCTTGCCAGGGACACGGTTAAAAATATGTGTACTAGAAAAGGCGTAAGTACCTTGTTACAATAGTATCTCCCGACATTCTTCGGTTGGATCATTTTGATAGACACCCTGGGGCCATGGATCACAACATTATCCTGTCTTATCATGTCCTCCCTGTCTCCTCTCCACGAGTACACGGGACTAGAGGACGAGTGCTTAGCTCTGCCTCTATGAGGCACGCAGTTCAGTGTTACAGAGTCACCGAGCATCACGTAGATCTCATCCTGAGGAGTTGAAGGATGATGGAGAGCGATCTCACTTGAGATAGACCAAAGGCAGTGGAAAAACAGGAGTGGACGCAGCATCAAGAAAGTAAAATGCTATGACTAAGGAGAGAAAGCTATTACGTTAAGCGTGTATACTAAATTTCAGCTCAAACGGTTAAAAATGACTGATTTAAAATTCAGTGGCAAGATTTCACACAAACATACATTGCAAGTTAATAAAAGGCTTGTTTAAGTAGCTGTGACTTAATTTGACAGATGGCCCGCGGAACCCAATTTTTTATTTAAACGTAGCTTTAGGTACTCCTTGTATCATTCATTAGCTATCTGCCAGTGAAAGTCCCGTTAAAATTGGTCCAGTTGTTTCTGAGATTAGCCGGAACAAACAGACAGACAGACATAGTTTTTTTTTAAATTGGTTTTTCTATGTCATTATCGTGTATACCTACTTTCATATGCATTTAGTGCAAAGCTGTAATTTAGGAATTACAAACAGAAACTTCATTTTTATACATCTGTTTAGATATAGATTAGTGAAAAACAAAATTACCATAGCGGGCCTCAACCGCGGCAGATTCTTCAACCCATAACCTTGCCTCGGATCTGCAGTCCGTTTGTTCCTCTTCTTTCTCAACTTGTAAATCCCATTTCTATCTCTATTAAACGTTTCAAAACCATTAGATTCGATAGGTTCATTTATAATCTTTGTGGAATCATTTTCAATTCCACTGTTTACTTTAAGACTAGCTTTATCAACCTCATCTTTGACGGAACCCACTTCACCTTTACCTTCATCAATCTCTTCAATTACGTTTTCATCATCTAAATAATCATCATCATCAGATACCGATCGCTTATCTCTTATCCAATCCCATTTACGTGTCTCTGTTGACGTCTCTGCATCGTTCGGTTTGATGTGAAAGAATTTGGGAACAGGTTTGAATTTGTAGCACTTAATTGTCCTGACGTAATTCTCGAAATCTTTCAGCCGAAGTCTGTGGTAGAGTTTAAAGATGTGGATGATTGTAGCTCGGAGGTCACACATCTTGGTAGCCGGACGCGAATCACTGACCTCTTGAAACAAATACTAGTGTTTTGGTGTGTTTCTTACACATTGTTGTGTAAGAATGTTGTTGTTGAATGTTGATTATGTTAAGGAGGGATGAGGACAAAGTATCAATAAAATTATGATCTAAAAAACATATAAATAAAAACTATGGATATGATATGGCTATCAAGGGAGTGAATGCAGTATATCACGTCTTATAGAGAGGGGTGGAAGATAACCTAAAAAAATCTAGAAACGGTTTATTTATTCATTGAACTTGTTTATACAATAAAACTTAGCTGACCATTCTTCTGTGCAGTCGTTTTTGTGTCGGGTGAATTAGACGTCACTGCATCAGGCAGTGTTGTTGTAGGATCTGAAAAGATTTGAGATTTAGAGCACATAGATCTTGGATCGGATGTCCATGGGCTTACATTTCTCAAGTGATTTACTTTGTATTTTTAAATTGTATAATATTTTTGAAAAGAGTAATTACTGAGTTTCTTGCCAGGTTCTTCTCAGTAATAGCAACCTTCCGAACCTGGCGGTAGCATGTATAATCCTGTATAACCATGTCGTTCTGATGATTTGAAAGTACTTTGTAAAAAGTCTAATCGAATAAAGATATCTTTGACTTTTGACTTTGACTTTGACATTCCCTCTTTCTTTCATGCCAATACTCTGTCATAAGAAAGAATGATCTGACTATATCTGGCTTTAAATCTTGGACCCCTAAAAATCAAACGGGCCATTACGATATACTAGTAAAAATCCTTGTAAAAAAGTAAGTAAATATTTACATGGAGTTTGAGTAGTCGCCTGCTACTCAAGCGACGCCAGTTTGAATCCAAGTGGGGCCTGTGCCAATGAGTTTTTCTAAAAACTAATGTGTAGTGATTTCACACCACGTGTTTTACGCGTGAGGAAACCTGCAAATGTCTGAGAAGTAATTCAAGGACACATGTATAGTGACTGAGAAGGCAATGAATGGAACCATCTGGCATGTTAGCAATCATTTTTGTTGAAATGGGTGTTGTTATTACAACACCTTTGCCTACGACCCCTTCGGGGAATACAGGCGTGAGCATATGTATGTATGTATTTATTATCACAATAGAAAATACAAGTTTAATATTCAGTATTCTCAATTTTGGGAAAACTAGGCTTCGTCTGTAATATAAGTATTTGATTCATACCGCGTTACATTGATGCAAAAGCAAAATGGCAACAGATGAGAATGAGATCCTTTATTAGCATGAGGGTTCAAGTTACCTGATACTGGTTCCTTGGTGTTTCCTCCAGTCTTCGCAGTGGACACTTCAGCATGAGTGTTTAGCGTAGTCATTTCAGCTGAGACTTTCTTAGCTGCCTTTGAAAAGTTGGTTAATATACTAGTAAGAAGCTATTTTTAGTTCAGACCTCTTTCTGTGATGGCTGCGTGCCTCGCAAGCCTTTTGCGGAACACTTATTTAGGGAATTGATAAAAATTGAATGACGTTTCAATTTTGAAAATTACTATATACATACAATATTTGGCCGCTTACATCTATGACAGATGATTTAAAAGGCTTCATTTGGGAGTTTGTTAGTTGGCGGTGTTCCTACCCCCGTGCCTCGGAATGCACGTTGCACCGTTGGTTCTACGCGTGATCTCTCTCTTGTGTCGGATTGCCTCCTATGAGAGTATAGCAATAAAGAGTGCACCTGTGTTTGCGCACACGTGTGCACTATAATATCTCCTGCGCAGATGGCTAATGTCCATTGAGATTAGCCGCCGTAACCAAAATTCAGTAGGAGATCATTATTAGACAGAGCCGACCACGTTGTAGCGCTGAACCAAGCCCGGTTTGGTAAACTTCACGAAATATAGTCTTAATATCGTTACCTTTTTCTTTTTCCTGTTATGTATCACTTTCACGCCGAATTTGCTGGCAATCTTTCCAAGAAACCCTGATTTGGTAGCATAAGTGTCTGGCTCGGGAACTTCAAGATGTTTGATCGTATCTATAATATCGTAGTCACCCTCAGCACTATTTGCTTTTCCATTAGCAGTAGTTGGAGTTGTTTTTGCTTTAGTTATTTTCTCCGTCTTCTTCTGTGTTGTGCTTTGTAAGACAAATTGCGACATCAGGGGTCTGAGGCAAGCTCTGATGGACATTGAACATACTCACGCGATACCTTACTACAACCGAGTGATCAGAAGACAAAAGTTCGTAGCCAAATGACACAGCTCTATTGTAGTGTTGTGTTTACAAGGTGAGTGAGGTTTACAGAGCTGTCTGTAGTACCTCCACATTACAGAAGATCGCAGACAAATGACACTGCTCTATTGTAGTGTTGTGTTCAGAAGATGAGTGAGGTTTACAGAGCTGTCTGTAGTACCTCCACCTTACAGAAGATCGCAGCCAAATGACACTGCTCTATTGTTGTGTTGTGTTCACAGGAAATTAGGTTTACAGTAATACTTCTATCTTATGAAACATTAATAAGCCCATCTTACCTCTTCTTAAAGATACTAACAAAAGCATCCTTCAAAACTAAATCATTTGTTACTTCTTTGCGATGTACCAACGGGATATTGTAAAAGGATTTTGATAATTCTGTCACATTGTCCCCAAAATCTTCAGTATGCCTTTCCTGTACGTATTTTGTCGCCACTCTCTCCCATTCATTGTTTAATTTGTTTGTTTCATGTTCGATAATTGAGAGGAGGAGATCTGAATAGCTCTTTCCGTTCATGTCTCTTGTATTATTGACAGTCAGATCACCATATTCATTAATGATAAGTATCGTTGGATTAGTTGATGTTGTGATGTTAGATTCTACATCAACTTCTCTAATTGTCATTGATTCAGGTATTCGAATAAACCTAGGTTCAGTTACAGTATGTTCTGTAGTCGCGACGTAATTTTTCTGGAACTTATTCAACAGACTTATAGTCCCTTTTTTGATTTTGTTAAAGATATTCGGTTTTTCGGAAATATTCTCGGTAGATTTTGTCAAATCCACATTTGTTTTGTATTGTTTTGTTGTAGAACGTGATGTTATTAGGGGTTTTGTGAACAAACATCTCGTGGACTTTGTGGCTACAGAGACTGTAGTTAGTAAAGGTTTTGAACTTGCGAGAGTATAGTTAGTAGCTGGTACTATCGTGGCATTCTTCGCTGGATTGTGTTTGCTTTTCAACTTTTTATGAGCGTTGTGTGTTAATATGACTTTTCTATGTTTGCGAGACTTCGTGGTCTTCTTAGTCTTACTTGATTTAGTAGCTTCCTTAGTTTTCGTTGGCGCAACTTCTGTAGCAGTAGCGGTATCTTCAAACGTTCCTTTCATTGCCTCTAAATCAGCTAAGCTGTCAAATAATTTTATTAGTTCACTAATATTCTCATTTATCGCATCGTCCCCTCCAGCCATATCTGAAGTCCTAAGTTCAGTCGTAAATATTTCATGATTCTGATTCTCTGATGCTATTGCTAAGCCTTTGGTATCTTGACTATGTTTCATAGTAGTTTCAATTGTATTATTTGATCCAAATTTAGTAGTGTTTACAGTATATACAGATGCTTTCGTATCTACCTTTGCAGTTGGATGTCTGTTACCTTTCATATAATTTATCCAAAATGATCCACCAGTGTCAGCTATCAAAGGAGATTCAACTTGACCACGTTCTGCTTGCCTCTTTACTATTGTGGACTTCTCTGTTGTAAGATCAGTGTCATCTATACTGTATGTCAGCCATTTATCATACTCCAAATCTTTTTTAGCGAATAGCTTTTTTAAATGTTTACCTTTCCTCTTTCGTTTCCAGCCATCTATGATGTAATCGAACATGTGTTTATCGCTTTTAGTCTTGCGCTTCGATTCGGAGTATATCATGTCTGTCGTGGACTCAGGATGGCATATGATATTAACGTTTATATTATCCAGTGAGTAGACGTTCTTACATAACCTCCCGCTACTATGATCAATAAAAGTCGATCTCTTTTCAACATTCTTCATAGAAATACAGGTGTTGAATGAATTTATTAATTTGTGACTCTTTTCTTTAAGAGTTTCATTGTAGCAATTAGATTTTTTGGCTAACTTTAATACTTTAGCAACTGACACTAAATCCTCGGCCATTGGTGCTCCTATGTAGTTCTTTGCAAGTTTATCATGATTAAATTCTCTCTTATCTATAGCAGTAGCAAAACTATTACATGTTCGGCCTTGACACTTGTTTTTAACTCTCTTGTAGTAATCTTTGAGATTCCTGTCTATTTTATGTACCGCTTCTGCTAATTGTTTTGCACCATTAGGATTCATGTAGAAGAATGTTTGGATTTCCGTACAATGATCTTTCATGTAATTCGCTATGTTTTCAAACTCGAATATCAATTCAGATATAACTGTATCACTGGCCGCACACGCTCTGCACATGGTTTTATTAGGTTTGCATTTACAATTGCAAACTCTATCATGACCGAAAAACTTTTTGAAAACGCTGTGAGGCTTTGCTAATCTCTTTTTCCTGTGGTCTTTTGACTGAGTTTCATTGGTAGCTGTTAAATTCTCATATAATTGAACAAGATGCTTATTGACAGCTGATAAAAACTCTTTACTGAGCGTAACTTTTGATATATTACTAACACTCGTAGTTTCAATGACTTCATACGTTTGGGGTGTTACGTTATTAACTTCTCTTATATTAATATTGGACAGACTTACTGTAGAACGTACAGGTTTCAAAGCAAATTGTCCTTTAGGCAGTGACATACCATCATTTATAAGTAGGTAGAGACCTGGTGATAGCATTTTTTCAAAACGAGTCGTGGTCGTCTCCACAATATTATCATACGAGTGTACCTGATATTCTAAGTCAACAGGGGAACTCATTTTGGCTGAGAAAACTTTCCGAACTCTAACTGGGTCTAAAGATCTCTTCTTATTGTCTTGCAAATCAAAAGGTATAGCTATGTGTACTTGGATTGCGTTTGTAGCACCATCGACAAGGTTTTCGTTATGTTTTAAAAATCTAGATAGAGTAGCGTCTTCGTAAGGTTGGGTGTTCTTCATCAGATCAACAATGACTTCCAAAGCTGCTACGTCTTTGGCAGTAAACGCTGAGGATTTTACATCTCTCTTGCCGATTTTAACATCGGATGATTCTTTGTTATAAGCAGTAGTAGCTCTGGGAGTAGCTCCAGCGGATTTTTTCGATATTTTCGTTTCATAGTACGCCTTGAACAAGGTAAAACAATAGGCAATGAGCATAGTATTCCGCACTAAAACTACCAGTACCTTTAACAAATACATTGTAGCAGTATTCCTTTCCTCTGGGTTTCAGAATTTAAAACCCAGTAAATTGAACCACTTAGAGATTTTGGTTGATAGAAAATAAATGATCAAGTAAAAAATTTTTATATTGGTATGTGCATGAAAATGAATTAAGGAATGCAAGCCATTAAATACATAAACCTTTTTTAACATCACAATATCCACACCACAACAGCGCGATATAAAATACAAGTAGCGCCATCTCTCGCTAAGCATAATAACTAAATGCGCAAAGACCTACCTTATCCTCCTCTTCATCATAACTACCAGTGTCCAGATATATGGTCTCACTTTTCAAAGGCTTCGGTACCATGTGGATGCCTTTAGTCTCCAAGTTAGGATGAGTTATTTCCTGAGTAACCTTGGGCTGGAGGAAAGAGATTAGGGAGTTTTAACACTTTTAAAGGTGCGACGAGTTAAGAGCGCGCAGTGAAAATTGTGTGGATACTGCGATTGTTTTTATTCTTCTCGCGCCTTACATACAGACAGATTGACTCATAAACTGTCTACTGAGGAAGGTACGTGGTCATAAGCTTAAGAACCTGTTTTATGATTTATAATACAATCTATCTTGAGAAACGATGGGTGGATTGTGATGATGACGGGGCTAAAATGAATTTTGCCTTGAAGAATCTTGGAATATCAATGTATTCTTATAAAACTTTGATCACGTAAATTTCCGCTGGTAAGCCATAAACTGGAGGCTTGGACGTGTGACATCGTAATTTTTTTTTTATGGGGACAATGAGTGTGGAATTGTATGAAGATATCCATGAATGTGGATGAAGCGAAAGAAGTATGTAAGGATCGTAGCATGTGGCAAACGGTGGTCTCTGCCTACCCCCATGGGATACAGGCGTAGCATATGTATGTATGGGGACAACGAGTGTGTTAACATACCTTAGGTTCATCATAAGCCCCTGGTTCTACATAAAACGTCTCTCCTTCGGACATGTTCTTCGGAATCATGTGTATTCCCTGCGCCTCCAGCTGTGACGCAGTCAGTAACAGACCAGGATTTGATGATACTTCTGTTTCACACTTTCGCGTCGTCTGTTATCAAAAGTAAGTAATAATTAGAGTTAAACAGATTTTACTTGTAGTTTTGAACCTCCATTTAAATCCTGTTTTCATTCAATTTAATTTACATTCAAGATGAAAATTCTGTATGTCGTTTCCGAGTGTATACACGTCTACACCGCACAAAGATCACACCTTTTAAAATTAACATCTCCAAGATTAGCAGATTAGCCAATAGGTTGATTTTAGTCAGACAGTCTTGAAATGAATATTATGTATAGATTTGTATGCAACGTAATTACATTAGCACAAAAACTAAACTATTTACGCGCAGATCAAGAAACACTTGTCGGAAAAATCTCCTCAGACAAAGAATGCACTGTAAAGTTCATGGTGTGACATCACTGCACTCAAACATTTAAAATAACTCATTAGTACCGACGGCTGGGATTGGGACTTGCTTTTCTTGCGTGAAACGCGCTACAAAAAGCAAAAGTATTCTAATACTAACCTGAAATTCCGTGACTTTCGTAGTCTCAGGACATATTTTCTTCTTTGTCTCTGCCTCCGTTATAATTGTGTTTTCCTCTTCAGCTATAACCTTCGTCATATAAGACTTAATCGTCTTGGTAGTTGACTTCTCTTTCGGAGAAACATTAACCGTAGTTCCTTTAGTAGTTACTTCTGTTGTTAAAGGCTTTTCAGTTTCTACTGCATTGGTTTTCGTATCAGTAACCGTTGAATGTTTAACGGTAACTGCATTTGTAGTTCTCTCGTTTAAACGTGTTCTTGATAATGTTTCTGCGTTTACTTTGAAATTAGTTTCAACTGTTGTAAGTAGTAGCGTGGATGGTTTGTTCGTCACTGTTGCAGTAGGTTTTTCTTCTTTAATAAGTACATTTGTCTCTACAAGATTTGGTTCCGTCGCTGTAGTTGTCGATGTTCTTGTAACTGAGGAATTAGGTTTATTAGATCGTTAGGCATAGTTTTGAATAGAATTAGGACTACGCTATCATTTATTTGCTAATACTTAGAAGAATGAAAAGAAAGACAGATTTTTTTTCGATATTAAATGAAACCCAGCATTAATTTTGGTGATGTACGAAATAAAAGATCCAATATAAGAGATGACACGTCACAGACATACATTAATTCTTAAGTACAGACACTGTTACTCTCTCTGTTGCTTATTTGTATGTCTGTAAGAGAAAGGCTGCGGAAGTTTTTCTCAAATACTTCTGAAGTTGGAAAGACGTAATAGATTAACCGCGTGGTTAAAATATTTTATTCAAGCGAATTAAGGAACAGCTAAAAGTCATTAAAGGAGAGATACATTTGAATGAAAATTAACACTTCATTTTATTGGATCATGAATCCGTTGATCATGAAATAAAGAATGCTTCTTTTACCCAAATAGGTGGAATTGTTAGTAAGGAAAGAATGTGAAATAATTCTGTGTTTTGCGTTATTCTTTAAGAATCAAGTAATAAATAGATACCAGTAGTTTCATCCGAGGACCAAATATCATTAAGATAAGCAGTGTTCAGCTGGCTCGGGCTAAGGCCAGTGCGAGCTGACTTGGTCATGTGGGGTCGAGTCACTGCCTTCGTGCTCAATGAATTCACGAAAAACTTCAACTTATCGTGCACTTCTGTGAAAGAAATATTGAAATCTTTAATTGGAGTTCAAATATATGAGAACCTAAATCGCGCATTAAGAGTTTTCGAGCGCATTGCAATTTATACATGTTTCCAACTAGAGCGGCAGTTGGAGGCAGTATTCACCTTCCTTTGCTGGGGATGAGCATGATCACTCGCTCTCTACACACACACTTTTAGTTATTTTCCGAAGGCTAGTTTCCAGCTGTTGTGTGTAACAAAAGAGTTTTTCGTTTGTGTAAAAAATTCTCACGTATTCCTGCTCATTACTGAGTACCACTTCAAGACAGTCGTTCAGACAAACGAATTGAGTTTAAGCCTCTGTTAAAGCTTAGCAAAATACACAGTTACTTACTGGTGAAGAAATTCAACTTCTTCAGCAAATTAAACTTAGTTTCATCCGTAGTCGATGCCTCCGTCTGTTCCGCTTTTGGTGAATCCACCGTTTTCAAGTCTGACTCATGGCTTTTGGTCGTCGGGCTTGCTAAATTAACAACACAAAGATATCACACACTGGCTTTAAAAGGCGAACTAATCCTACAATGTGCCTCCACCTTACAGAAGATCGCAGCCAAATGACACTGCTCTATTGTAGTGTTGTGTTAACAAGGTGAGTGAGGTTTACAGAGCTGTCTGTAGTACCTCCACCTTACAGAAGATCGCAGCCAAATGACACTGCTCTATTGTAGTGTTGTGTTCACAAGGTGAGTGAGGTTTACAGAGCTGTCTGTAGTACCTCCACCTTACAGAAGATCGCAGCCAAATGACACTGCTCTATTGTAGTGTTGTGTTCACAAGGTGAGTGAGGTTTACAGAGCTGTCTGTAGTACCTCCACCTTACAGAAGATCGCAGCCAAATGACACTGCTCTATTGTAGTGTTGTGTTCACAAGGTGAGCGAGGTTTACAGAGCTGTCTGTAGTACCTCCACCTTACAGAAGATCGCAGCCAAATGACACTGCTCTATTGTAGTGTTGTGTTCACAAGGTGAGTGAGGTTTACAGAGCTGTCTGTAGTACCTCCACCTTACAGAAGATCGCAGTCAAATGACACTGCTCTATTGTAGTGTTGTGTTCACAAGATGAGTGAGGTTTGCAGAGCTGTCTGTAGTACCTCTACCTTACAGAAGATCGCAGCCAAATGACACTGCTCTATTGTAGTGTTGTGTTCACAAGATGAGTGAGGTTTACAGAGCTGTCTGTAGTACCTCCACCTTACAGAAGATCGCAGCCAAATGACACTGCTCTATTGTAGTGTTGTGTTCACAAGATGAGTGAGGTTTACAGAGCTGTCTGTAGTACCTCTACCTTACAGAAGATCGCAGCCAAATGACACTGCTCTATTGTAGTGTTGTGTTCACAAGGTGAGTGCGGCTTACAGAGCTGTCTGTAGTATCTAACTTCACTTTGGTTTATTTTTACAGTTATCTACGTACTAAAGAATGCTTTATCATGTTCGTACCTCCCCTGGCCAGCCTTGCTTTGTCACGCCACGTCCGTCTGATTCCAAAGGCACTCTCCGCAGTTCTAAAAACTTAATTCGCGTTAAAATCTACGATTCCAGGCCACCGTACATTTAATATATTCAACATGTTTCATGCTTTCTTTGAGTTAGCTTGAAATGTCGTCTGTGCTATTCGTCCACATTTTCTTTATAACTTTTGCAGCTCATAAGCTTTCAGTGACAGGCATATAATACGTTGGTAGATCTATATAAATGTTGGTGTTATGTTTGTGGATGACTGCTTCAATAATCTGAACCATTTTTATTAGGTGTTCCATTCTGTTAAAGACATTTCAAACTGTGAACAGTGGCTTGGTTCCCTCTGTAAAATGTAAGCTCACGCAATCCCTGAAGGGTACGGGAAGCGGTAAGCATTTCACTGAATATGATTAAGTGCCAACGTGATAGACGGTGAGTCCACCAATGTCTCAGGCACTAAACATACGTCTTTGAATTGCTTCAGACATATGCAGATTTCGTCACGATGTTTTCCTTCACCGTCAAGCACATGGGTAATTACAGCACTTAAGTTTTTGGAAAATCTCAGTGGTACAGGTCGGTGGGATTCAAACTTGCGTCGCTTGCGTGACAGGCGACTGATCGAACTCTACCGCACTGTATTGTTTTGTTGTCATTAGTTGCAGGTTGATGGACTAATGTTTGTTTGAACATTATAAAGAGTCCTAGATGTGAGAAGAGTATCAAAGTCGTGTGTAAAGTCCATAGAACTATAAGTATTAAGCCCTTAACTCTTCAATGGTGAAGCCAAGGATTTATTTGCAGAATCTCACTGCGTCCATTGATGGTCTTATCAATGTGTATTTAACTAGTATACCTTTAAGAAATTGAATAACTTACTCACTGTGTTTTGGAGATATCCTTACAGCTTTTGTAAAACTCCTTGGTGTAAACACTGAAAAATAATGAGTCACATCGAAATTTGTACAGAGATTCTCACGCCTGTATTTCCCGAATGGGGTAGGCAGACGTGAATTTATAGAACAGCCACAATTCACCAGTTATGATTAAGTCCCATGTTATAGAGGGCGATCCTATTGCCATTAACCGGCCACTAATCCAGACTCCGATCTGATACTGGGTGAATTACGGATGGAATAACACTTTGTCCTACATTCAAGACCTCATGCCTTACGACTCAAGTGGTCCAAACGATGCAGTACACATTAAATAAGTAAATATGCTAACGACATCCCAAAAGAGTTCCCGAAGGGCTAAGCAGAGATGTTGAACAAAAACAACGATGTAGTCTCAAATTCATAGTATTCACTGTTTGTAAGTCAGTTTCTGTAATTAATCTACTTACATGAGTTCCGATCTTTGCTCGTCTTGGAGACAAGAGGTTCGTTGTAGAAGATATCATATTTACAGCAATGGCTACTGATCTGAATCCTCTTTGGTTTAACATCTGATGACTGAGGCGCTGGTGTACTAACTGTGAATCTAGCAGAATCATCTGGAAGAGGGGTGAATAATTTCTTGAAATCACCTTTATAAGGTTTCGATTTCTCTGAACTGTTAATGATTTCATTAAGCTCTTTAAACATCTTGTCGTAAGATGTATCGGTTTTATCTTGTGTCTTTAAGGTTTGCTTTTCATTTATCATTAAGTTTCTTGTGGGTATTGCTTTATTTGGAGCTGCTAAAGTGGTTTTAGGAGTCACTATAGTAGTTTTAGTATTAGATATTCTAGTTTCTTCATCTTTAACAGTCGTGTGGTATAGTACTTCTGAATTGAGACCCCTATCGCTTTCCAATTTGTTATTTATATCATCCAAATTGATAATTGTGATCTCCATATCTCCATGAAGTGGATAGTTTGAAGTTACGAGATTTCTGAAATCCATTTGCTCAGTTGTAGATTTTGGTGTAGGCTTCTTTTCAAAGAACTTTTTCTTTATTTTGTCATAGTAGTTGGATTTCAAAGCGTCTCTTTTCGTGGGATCATCATTTAAATCCTTATCGTCATAATACATGTATCTGTCGTACCTCTTGACTTTCGGGTTTGGGTCGTCATACTCGTAATTGTAATCATTAGACAGGTCTATTCTAAGTTTTTCTAGATATTCTATTTCATTCTCAGGCAGCTTATCCGTTTTGATTTTAACTATAACGGGTAAAGCTGGATTAGATTTGGTAACAGCTACCTTTGCTTTTTGATTGGTGATACCTTTAGCGTCCATCTTCTTCAGAACATTATTATAACCTGCTGGTTTTGTATTTGTATCTCTATGTCCTAACTTCCCTCCCCAGAGGTCGATAAAGCTGGGTAGTTCTATAAGTGGGGAGGTAACAGACTCCACATCCAGATTGTTGTCTTTTAGAAACCTCTCGAAATCATGCATTCTCATCGGCAGCGGCGTAGTAAAGTACTGTATCGGTTGCTTGTTTGTTTTTGCTATTGGCTGGAAGATTAAAAAAAAGTTGACTGACTTAGAGGCTGTGCTAGCTAACTGTGAAAACCCTTCAATCTTACAATCTGTAAGCACAGCTATTCTTTAAGAAAGAAGCTCGTGAGTGAACAGTAGCAAGCGTTCACGACCGTATATAGTAATTAGCTATCAGATTTAATCACTTTAGTATTAAAAATAGTGTGGTCGCTAATTTGTTTGATAGCCCGTACGCAAGCGACTTAAGTTCTAATTTCACCCGTTTGTACCTATTTTTTTCTAGAATGTTAAGTGCAGTGAAATCGACCACAAGCTTTATGGTAAAGGAAAACATTTGAGGAGGCCAGGAAAAAAATCGTAGTGTCTGGTGCCTACGGTGATGGTATCAACATCTGTCACGTTGGCGCGCAATCGGTGATGGAAAAATTCGTGATGTAACCCCGGCCTCCTTTGCAGACCCTTTTGGAAGATAGAAAACACACAGACATGCAAAAAGTATGGAAAAAAACGTTATCCTCGCCTTATATTGTGGTCTCCTCTGCATCTTCGAATGATTGAGATTTTCGTGCTGTATATATGAACTTTTACTGGTTTTGCTCTGCAGCGAATTTTTTGCTGGAAGTACAGAAACAAAGTTCAAATCGAAATTGTCAATCTTTAAAATTTAAGATTCTCAAACAACAAAAAAATAAGCATAATGGGATATTCTGGCATAAAGTCACCGAAAATTAATGCGTTACAAATAAGGCCAGAAAACAGTCAGGAGAAATGCGCATGTATTTGTTCAGGCTTGCTCCAAACCCAGAAATATATTGCGCATTCAAAATCAGTGCGCAAAAGTCCTCAAATGGAATCGAAATTGGAGCTGTAGATGGGATTCAAAAGTACGTGTTTTAAGACACTCACATAGCTTCTTAGTCTCCACACCAGTAGTAACGTAATTCACAGCATCGTCATACGATAGGATCGTTGTATCCACGAAGATTGCCGATGGAACATCGTTGGAGTTAATGCTTGCGTCGTCTGAAACTAAATGTAGATTTTATTTTATACCTTAATGGTCCTTTATGTTATCTCAATTCTACTATTGGACAAAACAAATGCTGACGCCTGTATTCCCCGAAGGGTAAGGATGTGTACTTATAGTACTTACACACACATTATGCCAGTTATATTGAAGTCTCATGTAATGGAGGGCGAGACTAATGCCACTAACCGGCCACTAATCTAAACTTAGAGCAGCTACTGGGACATTACAGATGGGAAAACTAAATATCACTTTGCCCAGGACGTCGTGTTCCGCACTAACACTTGTTACGAAAGGATAAAATAGCCTAGAAGTAGATAGATATAAGCTTACCATTTTCATCCTTCCAAATAAAGCCGTTCTTCATAAAAGTAGGCTTGCCCGGCGCTCTGTGCTCCATCTTTGCCACACCAGAGGTAAATTTGGTAAAGTCTGAGGCTTTGACAGACTTCTCCTGATTATTCTTTTGAACACCAAAACTTTCCGTATCTTTTCCTTTCTCAATATTATCTTTGTTAGTGGTAGCGACTACCATTCCAGGCTCAGAGGGTAGCGATTTCATCATATTATTATGATTCCTCTGGGTCATCAATAGCATTTGATTAGGCTTTAAAATTTGTTCTTGTTTTGGTTTTTCGCCGTTCATTTGTACATAATTCCTCATCATAGTTATTTCTTTTTGCAAAACTTCATCATTAGGTGTCGTCAGTTCAGTTTCATCCCCTAAATCTTTTTGAATGGCGTCCCAAGTCGGTTTCCGAATACTCCCTGTCTCTATAATATCTCGATGCCACATCAACAAGTCGTTAAAATAATCGGGAACTACTTTAACTTTCTTATCGTCACCAACGCGCGATTGTTCATTATTCGTATTTTTTTCTGCTACATTATTGTATTTCATAGTAGTTATCTTATCTATAGAATCCATCTTAGATTTGGCTGCCTTGATTTTCTCACGTTTATGTGGCGTCAAATTCGTGTATTGTTTTGGTTTAACAGTGCTTGTAAAGCCTGTGTTGTAAGAACTCCTTTCATTAGCGGGGAAGGTTACAAAATTAGTTCTCATACTACTCAGCCTTTCTTGTGCTAATGGTCTTTTAGATTTCATTGCTATTTTTCTTCCTTTAACTGTTCTAAGAATGTTTGATGGAGTTGTTACGCTGAAATCCATTGTATATAATGTAAATCGAAGGTCATCCACTTCGTTTCTCATTTGTTCTAGCGTCATAGGTGACGTTTTGGTGTACGTGTCATCCGAGCCAACTTGCTTCATAGAATTATAATTCTGTACCGGTATTCTATCCACTTTGCTTGGCCCGTATTTACGGGCATATTGTGGTCTATATAACGTTTTTGTAGTTTTTAATTCTAGAATTGAAAATTGGTTTGATGTATTTTGGAATGTAGGGTCTCTGACAATATAGTAGTAATTTGTATCTGAAGAGTCAAGCTTGTGAGCTATATAAATATACTATTAGAACAATTAAATTTAAAACAGAGATCTGACATACTATATTTTTTTTGATGAATTTGATCATATAAATAAGGCTATGTGACATCGCTTCGCGAAAAATCTACCGGTGTAGGGCAAGAATAGATCCCAACAATTTATAGCGAGCCTAGGATGATAGTGACTTATTGACTAGACGATTAATGGCACTAATGATCATGAAATTGACGCAAACTAAAACCATAAAATACCAACCGCTATTTGGTCCTTCCATTGAAGTTAAATTAAAATCAGTAGTATCCGCTGATAAATATTCAGTTCCTTCTGTAGTATCTACGTTTCGTGTAGTGGTCTTCATAGCCTTCTCGGCCTCCGCCAGAGGAGGAAGATCATTGGCAAAGTCGTAGGAGATATTTGGGACCTGACTTTTCATGGCATTAACATTTGGGAATTCATAAAACTTCGCCGGTTTGAAGGATACAGAACTGGTTGTAAGCATATCGTATTCAGGCACAACTGCAGGTGTATTTAGAGCTTTCCCGCCGAAAATATCCTTTATCTTTTTAAAAGGATTAAATCTTTCTATCCTTGGAGATACTTGGCGTTTGGCCTTTTTAGAAGTGGTATTATTCTGTTTTTTTCTGAGTCGGAATTTGCTGAAGAATCGTCTTAATTTACCCTTTTTTTTTACTTTAGCTTTATGAGTCGCTGTCGTCCTTGGAACCAGGTCTATATTGACATATCCATATTTCTTCGAATCATCTTTTTTGCGAAGAGTAGTAGGAACACTTGAATAAATATTAGCATCTGTCGTTTCACCTCTCTTGCGTCTGTCCAAGTCTTCAAATAGATCACTTTTTATGTACATTTTGAATTTTTTGTTTGTCTTATGAGGTTTCTTGACTTCAGTGGTATTGGGTTTTGAGTTTCCAAATATTTTTTCAATAAATTTTGGTATTGGCAGGTCTTTTTTGTACAATTTATTGTCATGGTTGGCTTGTTTTGTTCTTCGGAATTGCGGGAAATCTGTTGAGGTGTTGTCTGAAAGTAGGTTTAGTCATAAATTATTAGATTGAAAGACGAAAGATTAATCTTAATAAAAAATTCATCGTGACAAACATTCAAAATACTATCGCATACTTTACATATATATACTACCACTAAGTGAATTTTGAAGACCAATAATGATAGTATTCCAGTAGTACCTAGTTCTGATGGTGAAGCAGGCATCGCAGCCTTCTCGTACAGAGCTTTAGATAGATCATCTAAATTAACTTCATTGCTATCTGTCACTTCTGTAATTTCTTTCCTTAACCTCTCTCGTTCACTACTACTCTTAGCACTGCTAACTCTCTCAGTAACCGGAGATTTCAATGACACTGTTTGAGTGTTATGAAACTTCTTCGGCGGTTCAGTTTCAATGAACATGTAAAAGTGTTTCTTGAACCACGAGTCGTCGCTTTTAGTCGATACATCTTGGTCATCCATAGTGTCAGTGTCTTCGAAGAAGTGTCTTCTGTATCTCTTCGTTGCAGGTACATGGGGAAGTTTGTTTAAAATGTATTTACCTATATCATCCACGCTGTGATGCTTATGCGCCTGATATTTGATTTGGTTCGACCATTGGGGTTCATCTAATTGTTTTTGAAATTTAAGATAATGTTTATATCCATTTACATAGTCGTTGAATGATATTTTATTGCTAAGTCCTTGGAAACTGGTGTCGGTTTGATCATCATCTCTATCGTCAGAAGGGCGGGCTTCATTCGAATGTGGATCAGAAGGTTCTTCTGCATAATTTACTTCTTCTGGCATTTCCTCTCCATCTTCATAAATCTTTCTGATATGCTCTTTTAGACTCAAATCTGTTAATGTCTCAGGATTCCTTAGATTCTCCTGTCTCTTTCTTCTGAATTGGAATGCAGTGTTTGAAGGAATTAAGACATTTTCGTGAGCTTTTGTCAACATTTGTTCATACATTGCTAGCAGAGCGAAATCGTCGTTAGTAGAGCTTGTTGGTGTTGTGTGGGTGTATTTGGATGTTGTAGTTGGTTTTGTCATCTTGGTCATAGTCTTTATTACTTTCCTTGTCGTTGACGACATTGGGGTGGTACTATTAACCGAAAAACTTGGTACAATCAGACTAGTTTTCAGTTTACAATCATTATGCTTACGTGCAAATTTATCTTTAAGTTTTTTGGTTACTTTTTTTATAGTGCTTTTGACTGTAGTTACCTCCTTTTTAAGATCAGTAGACACTCTATGCTTTAGTTTATTGAAAGCGCATTTCAATTCTTTCTGAAGCATATCTTCTACTGATTGAGCGATAGTTAAGACTTCTGCGCCTATCGATCGCGCTTTTAAACTCCGTGGTGTACTTGACATGAAAAGAGTATCGTTCAATGTATTTATAGTCTTTCTAGCATCTACTGTTCTTTTGTTTTTACCGGTAACACTGTTCAATGTAATAAATGTGGTTAGAGCATAATTAGTGTTGGATTCTGAATCCGCTTCAAACGTTGCTTCCGTAGCTGTATTCGTGATGATATCTGTGAGAATCGGGTGTTGTTCGGCTAGCATCTGAACTGCTTTTCTCTTTATATCATTAAGTAGTACTTCTATTTGAGCTGTGCCTGGGAAATCAATCTCATCTACCTCTGGGAAATCACTAGTTGTAGTTAAGGTATATTCATTAGTTCTAAATCTATCTATACCGTATAGTCGCTTAAGATGATTAAGTTTGGTCGTCATAGCATTGAGAGTACTTGTAACCTCATGGAAATTTACTCGCTCAGGAGTTGTAACACTTTCTGTTTTGTAGTATTTTGTATTTTGAGGATAATGTTGGTATGGTTTTATTGAAATTTCTTGGCTGTCTTCTCTTTCTTTTCTCGTGTCGTTATCTCTTCCTTGACTGAAAAACTTGTTGCCATCTAAGTAGAATTGGTTGTTATTTTCTCTTCTTCGTTTATTTAAACGTTGTACGTCTCTAATAGCATTGTAGAGTGTAATATCACCTTTAGAATGAGTATCCTTACCCGCTTTAATAGCAGTACGATTCTTTTTATACTTGAATTTCTTCCAAAAGTTCACGAGACCATGTTTAGGTTTATGTTTTTTAGAAGTAGCCCTACTAACCGCGATAGTACTAATAGGTTTGTTAGTATCTGTTAGTTTAGCAGCTTCAGAGGTTTCGGGGGTAGTTTTGGGTTTTTTGACTGTCGATATGGTTGTTTTGGTTTGCGGTAGTGGTGTGGTAGTCCCATCTGTGTTGCCTCGCCGGAATTTATGTAGAAATCTGCCATGCCTTACTCGTGCGTCCCTCGTGTGGTCGAAGTCGTTCAAACTGTCTAATATGCCTTCGATATCGTCTTCATTTGCAATACTTTTAGATATTGTATGGCCGGTAACAAGCACCATCAGATATAATAAACTGTAATTGAAAATAGCTACATTACCTACATCAATTATCATTGCCCAAAAGGTTAGCAGTTCATTTCACCAGTTATTTGTAAGTCCCGTGTAATAGAGGGCGAGCCTATTGCCATTAACCGGCCACTAATACAGACTGAGGGCTGATACTGGGGCATTACAGATGGAAATACCAATAACACTTTGCCCGACCCGGAGATCGAACCCAAGACCTCGGCAGTTATTCAGACAAAATATATTTTTTGTTCTTAAACACTTATATTTCCTGCTAGCTTGCGTCCGTGGCTTCGCCCGCGTTTTATTAAGTATCCCTAACTAATTTATTTCGATTAACACAGTACTTAAGTAAATTATATTTAAAATCCGACCAGTATTTATCTATACATCTTTATCTATGCAGATAAATAAAGTTGAAGTGTCTGTTTGTAATTCCAAAATAACAGCTTTTCACTAAATGCATATGAAAGTATACACGCTACTGACACTAAAAAACCAAATTTTAAAATGTTACTCTGTCTATCTGTGTCTGTTTGTTCCGGGTAATCTCTGAAACGGCGGGGCGGATTTTAATGGGACTTTCACTGGCAGGTAGCTGATTTTTCAAGGAGTAACTAAAGCTTACATTTATTTATTAAAAATATTAGGCTTCCGCGACAATAAGGATGAAACTAAATCTACGCGGGTAAAACCGCGGGGTACAGCTAGTAAATAAATAAAAAGTCTAATCAAATAAAGACATTTTTGTGTTTCGAGTTACTGCATTATACGAATGTACTCACCATAAAAAATTGAAAAATAACATTGGCTAGTTATTAACGTACCTCGCATGATACCACAAACGATTGATAAAACGAATCATAGAAAACATTAACACATTACATAACAATTATAACACAAATTGTTTGTCTGTCAACGATGTGCTATTGTTTTTGCTGTCATTTTGAATTTTGACAGCTTCTGAAGAAGACGTCTATGGGTTAGGTTGAAAGAAGATTGTATATCACGTAAGAAGAATATTATACATAGAATTAGCTGCCTCCGCGGTTTCACCCGCGTAGATTTAGTTTCATCTTTATTGTCGCGGAACCTTAATATTTTAAATAAATAAAAGTAGCCTAAGTTACTCCTTGAAACATCAGCTACCTATCAGTGAAAGTCCCGTTAAAATCGGTCCAGCCGTTTCAGAGATTAAACGGAACAAACAGACAGACAGACAGAGAACAATTTTAAAACTTTGTTTTTTAGTGTTCGTAGCGTGTATACTTTCAAATGCATTTAGTGAAAAGTTGTTATTTTGGAATTACAAACAGACACTTCAATTTTATTTATCTGTATAGATAGATTAAAGGTGGCCATGGGGGTTGAGTAGTGGCCTGCTACGCAAACGACGCAAGTTCGAATCCCAGCGGGGCCTGTACCCAATGAGTTTTTCTAAAAACTTATGTGCAGTGATTTCAACTGACGCATAGCCGCATCAAACAGACAGACGGATAGACAGACAGACTGAGAAAATTTAAATAATTATATTTTTTCCACAGGCATTTATATATTTACTTGGAATTACAAACATATACTTACACTAGCTGTGCCCCGCGGTTCCACCCGCGTAAATTTAGTTTCATTTAAGGAAGAATTAATCAAAATCCTTTCTTAGCGGATGCCTACGTCATAACATGTACCTGCATGCCAAATGTCAGCCCGATCCGTCCAGTGGTTTGGGCTGTGCGTTGATAGATCACTATGTCAGTCAGTCAGTCCCCTTTGAGTTATATATTTAGGTTTATTTATCTGTACATTACTTACCAAGATACCAAGGTATTTATAATCCTGTATAATCATATAATACTGTCTAATTAAAAGTACTTTATTAAAGTCCAATCAAATAACTTACCTAATACTTTTATAGAATGGGGGACTGTAAAGCAAAGAAATGAAAGAATAACTCGAGTCATAAAGATAATTTAATAATTAAACTCATTAACATATATTCCGATGTCATAACTCAGGCCCCGACCTCGTTCACTCTTCATCCTCAGGTTCACGAACGGGTACCCGACTCCACCAGCTGTTATGTTCATGGATGCCTTACTGTGCAGTGTATCTAAGGCTTGAATACCCTGAAAACATAAAAATATATACAGATACATACAGATAAATAAAATTGCAGTGTCTGTTTGTAATTCAAAAATAACAGCTTTTCACTAAATACATACGAAAGTATACGCTACAGAAACAAAAAAAAACCAGGTTTTAAAAAAAATCTCTGTCTGTCTGTCTGTTTGTTTCGGGTAATCTCCGAAACGGCTGGGCCGATTTTAACTTGACTTTAATTGTCAGACAGCTGATGTTTCAAGGAGTAACTTAGGCTACTTTTATTTATTAAACATATTAGGGTTCTGCAACATGAAGCATGAAACTAAATCTACACGGGTGAAACCGTAGGGCACAGCTAGTTTAAAATAAATGGTCTAGATAACTGCTTAGAAAGAATATAAATAAACTGTGGCTTTACTGTGAAGGAAAACGTATTGATAAATTGAGGAAACACGTGTCGAGGTTATAAGGGGCCCAACCATGAGCTCTTATTGCAATGTTAATTCAGTTGTGCGACAGTGACAGATGTATGCACGTCACATACATCTATCTCATAAATGAGTGAAACTATCATGGCAATAAGAGCTCATGGTAAGGCCCCTGACTTGTTAGCCTTATAAAAAACATGGTCATCACTATATCTATTTGAATATATTAAACTAGCTGTGCCCCGCGGTTTCACCCGCGTAGATTTAGTTTGTCATGTCGCGGAATCCTAATATTTTTAATAAATAAAAGTAGCCTATGTTACTACCTTGAAACATTAGCAACCTGTCAGTGAAAGTCCCGTTAAAATTAATTCAGCCGTTTCAGAGATTACCCGGAACAAACACAGACAGACAGACAGACAGAGAACTATTTTTAAACTTGGTTTTTTAGTGTCAGTAGCGTGTATACTTTCATATACATTTAGTGAAAAGCTGTTATTTTGGAATTAAAAACAGACACTTAAATTTTATTTATCTGTATGTATAGATGTAGATGCGTGTAGAGATGAATTTTGCGGATGAATACGAATATCCAAAAATATGCGAATATCCGCGTATGCGAATACGAATATTCGTTACATCACTATTATGTGTTATTGTGTAAATAATCAAAGCTTACACACAACCTTCGTTTTTCCACGAAACGAACCGTAAGTACATGGACTGAATACATAATAGTTTACGTTTAATAAGATAAATAGTTTAGAAGTCAAACAAGTAACATTTTAAAGCCATTCATTAGTTTCGTGTTTTAGTAGAAGAATTGGTGGGATTAATCTATATATATAAAAACGAATCCCCGTTTCCCTTCGTCACGACATCGCGTGTGAACGGCGGGACCGATTTCGATAATATTTTTTTTGTTGTGTTCGTTATTGTCAGGAGATGGTTCTTATGAAATAAAAACCAAGAAAATAGCTTCGAAAATTTGAAAATTTAAGAATACTCAACCACCATATAAAATTTATTTCTTCTTAAATCTAACCTTAGCGCTTTGGACAATAAAAACTTTTTGATGTAACCTTATGACGTTTGACATAGAATTGACAGAATACGTGCTGCATCCTCATAATTAAGACAGGGCAACGACTGTCGGGTCAGCTAGTATAATCATACAGATTATTGACAAAAAACTTAGGCTACTTTTATTTAAAAAACAAATTAGGTTTTCGCGAGTTACAGTAAGAAACTAAGTCTACGCGGGTAGAATCGCGGGGCACAGCTTTAATTTCATAGAACTTACGCTTATTTTTCGATTATCCATCTGCGAGTAGAAGAAATACTTCACTCTCTTCATGAACGGAAACGCGTTGTATTCAACCAACGTGTGGTTCACCAACACAACTCTATTAGCCACATTGCCTACAATAAGATGGTCACTTTTGACTAGAACTAACGTTGCTATCACAGAGAGGAATACCAGCTTCATGTTGGTAACGTAACACGTCCGGTTCGATCGCTATTTGGACTGATAATAAGGTTTGCGGGTTGAAAAGTTATCAACGTAGTAGAACCGAGGTAGGGTTGATACACGAATAATCTTTTATTACATACTATTTGTGCCCCACGGTTGCACCCGCGCAGATTTTAGTGTGTTATATGACGAATTTTTTCAGGTTTCAAGAGAACGGTATAAAGTAACCTATGTGCATCTCCTGGTTCTAAGCTACGTACCCACCAATTTTCAGCCAAATCCGTTCTTGAGTTATAAGTAGTGTAACTAACACGACTTTCTTTTATATATATACATAGACTAGCGGATGTCACGCGGTTTCATCCGCGTAGTTCCCGTTCCCGCGGGAGTACGGGGATAAAATTTTACTGGATGATGATGTAGCTATCCATTGCTGAAAGAATTTTCAAGATACCGATCTTGCAGGCCCCGAAACTCCTTGACCGCAAGGAGTTTCGGAGCCTGTTCAATGCAAACAATCAAACATAAAAACAACCAAATTTCTCTCTTTATAATATTAATGCAGACATATATACGCCTGTATTCCCCAAAGGGGTAAGCAGAGGTGTTGCAATAACACCCACGTTTCACGGAAGATGATTAGTGCCAACGTAACAGGTGTGTCTATCACCGTCTCAGTCACTATACATACGTCTTTGAATTACTTCTCAGACATATGCAGGTTTCCTCACGATGTTTTCCTTCACCGTAAAGCACGTGGTGTGCACGCCAGTGCTCCATGGAGGGGAGGAGTAGGAGTGGAGGCGCTGTGCTAGCAATAGTTGTCATTATGTTAGCACAGGGATGTCAATGTGTATAAGGTAGACAACGAGTGACACTTTGTGTTACAAGCATTCATAGGCTGCAGTAGTGCACCATCAGTAGTATGAAAAAATACATACAACAGGGGAAGGCAGATTTGTACCCATAGTGCACCCACATTTCACCAGTTATGTTTAAGTCCCATGTACTAGGGAGCCTATTGCCATTAACCGGCCACTAATCCAGACTCCGAGCTGATACTGGGGCATTACACATGGAAAACCCAATAATACTTTACCCGACTCGGGAATCGAACCCAGGACCTTACTCCAGTTGCTTTTACGACCAGTCGTACAGAAACATGACGTAAGACCTTATAATTGCTATGAGGCAACCCTATTGTTTTACAAACAAATATTATTCTCGGATTTTCCTTGTAAAGTATTAACTCATTGGATGTAAAGAATGTTATATACATGTGTGAGTAGGTATTGATATATACCTTAACATATGTATATATGTTAAGTCGGAAGTCTTATTGTCCGTGACATAATAGAGATCTGAAGACCTGAAGCAGTGAAAAGAGAATATTCAAATCGCATGCGTCATGCTCACTAAAATGCCTTTGCTTGCGGCGGCGTCAGGATGACGGGCCGCTCACTTCCCTCTATAATGGTTGAGGAGGGCGATGGCTGGCATTCTCGTCATACTTGTGAACAGGTGCTGCTTGTGGGGGCTGGTCATCTCAAGCTACGCATTTAGATATAAGTACAACTACTGTTACATGTTAATTTTTATCGACATTTGTGCATTGGAACTGTGTCCATGGGCTTACATTTCTCAAGTGATTTACTTTGTTTTTGTATAATATTTTTGAAAAGAGTAATTACTGAGTTTCCTGCCAGGTTGTTCTCAGTACAAGGAACCTGCCGAACCTGGCGGTAGCATGTATAATCCTGTAAATTAATGTCATTCTGACGATTTGAAAGTACTTAGTAAAAGTCTAATCGAATAAAGATATTTTTGACTTTGACTTTGCACTATGAATGACATAGGTAAATCTTACTACAGTAGAGCCGTGGTGGCTGTGGGGTTTAAGTAGTCGCCTGCTGCACAAGTAACGCAAGGTCGTATACCAGCGGCTTGGGGGTGTAGTCGCTTTCTCTGAAAACGAAGCTTCGGCCGAAAGTTCGCAAACGCGACCACAGTTCTTATTCGTTCTAAAATTACGTCCGAACGTGGTCTGATAGAATATTCTTTGACGTTCATATACACAGAGGAAAGATTTGTTTGTTTTTTGTATGTTTGTTTGCATTGAATAGGCTCAGAAACTACTTGAGCGATCTTGAAAATTCTTTCTGCAATGGATAGCTACATCATCAGCGAGTAATATAGGCTATATTTTATCCCCGTACTCCCTCGGGAACGGAAACTACGCGGGAGGAACCGCGTGACGTCCGCGACATGCATAGGGACAGACAAACGTCGGGAAGCGACTGTTTTATACTATGTAGTGATAGATTACAGTAGGTACATTATAACAATAAATCCTAGCGTTGATATGTTATCAAACTAAGGTTATAATGTCAAGTTAGCAACTGCTTGCTTTGATAAGAGATTATTAATTCTAGGGATTTTACACTACGTAAGGGCATTTGACTGCATCAGAAGAGTAAAGAATGAAATAAAACAACTGTTTCTTAAAAATATATTTAATTCTTATAATAAATAGCTAACTTATTGTAAATCAATTTCAGTACCAAATCAAGAGGTAAGGTTTTTGGAATTCATTTGATTTCAAAACTAATATTTAAGAAATTTCTTCATTCGATGAGACTCTTAACAAAGTACTTTCAAATCATCAGAATGACTTAATTATACAGTATTATACATGCTACCGCCAGGTTCGGAAGGTTGCTTTTACTGAGAACAACCTGGCAAGAAACTCAGTAATTACTCTTTTAAAAAAAAAACTTAACAATCTTGAGTGATTTGAGTACGTCTTTGAATTACTTCTCAGACATATGCAGGTTTCCTCACGATGTTTTCCTTCACCGTAAAGCACGTGTTGTGAAATCTCTGCACATACGTTTTTAGAAAAACTCATTGGTACAGGCCCCGCTGGGATTCGAACTTGCGTCGCTTGCGTAGCAGGATTGCTCAAACCTCAAGGCCAAAACGGCTCCATACATTATTTTCCATTTTACAATATTTTTTTCAAATGAAATGTACATGATACCAGCTGAGTTTCTTGCCGTGGTAAATTCTTCGACATTCATAAGAGCCTTACCAGGGCCCCAACCATGAGCTCTTATTGCAATGATAATTCAGTTGTGCGACAGTGACAGATGTATACACGTCACATACATCTGTCTCATAAATGAGTGAAACTATCATGGCTATAAGAGCTCATGGTAAGGCTCCAGGGCCTAAACTGAATAATATTTCGCATAAAGTAATGTATTCTACAAATCCTGACCAAGAAAATTAAAATACTCTTTTTCTAACACTTTCAAGGCACCTTCTGTACAAATGATAGCGTTTTGTTTTTTTAAATTGTCTATGAGGGCTTTCTGTTTTTCTATTCTCTTGTTGAGAGTTTTAGCTTGTGTTTCTAGCCGAGAGATGGCGCTCTGGTGCGAAGCGGAGAGTACGCGGGCTGAATCTCTATACTCCTGGAATACAAAACAGTAAGAATATACAGTAGTCTATACAGATAAATAAAATTGAAGTGTCTGTTTGTAATTCCAAAATAACAGCTTTTCATTAAATGCATATGAAAGTATACACGCTACTGACACGGAAAAACCAAGTTTTAAAATGTTTCTCTGTCTGTCTGTCTGTTTGTTCCGGGTAATCTCTGAAACGACTGGACCGATTCTAACGGGACTTTCACTGGCAGGTAGCTGATGTTTCAAGGAGTAATTTAGGCTACTTTTATTTATCAAAAATATTAGGGTTTTGCGAAATTAAGCATGAAACTAAACTAGTATCCTAAGTTGCTCCTAAAAAACATAAGCTACCTACCAGTTAAAGTCCCGTTAAAATCGGTCCACCCGTTTCAGAGATTACCCGGAACAAACAGACAGACAAGGAAAAAATTTTAAACTTGGTATTTCTACGTCAGTAGCGTGTATACTTTCACATGCATTTAGTGTAAAGCTATTATTTTGGAATTACAAACAGACACTTCAAATGTATTTATCTGTATAGATATAGACAACTCATTATATTAAGTCAACGTACCTTATCGGTCCTCTTAGCTACTTCCAGCTGTTGTTTCAATTCGTCAATAGTCAACTCCTGCGCAGCGCAACGTGCGTCGACGCACGTGATCCTACTCTTAACTCTCTTCAACTCCGACGTCAGTCTGTCTGTCTCACTCCTTTGCTCTTTGTATAGCCTGTCCTTTTCCTAAAAACATATTGTGTTATTATAATAATAAAAAGTAGCTGTGCTCCGCATAGATTTAGTTTCACGCTTCATGTCGCGGAACCCTAATATTTTTGATAAATAAAAGTAGCCTAAGTTACTCCTTGAAACATCAGCTACCTGCCAGTGAAAGTCCCGTTAAAATCGGTCCAGCCGTTTCAGAGATTACCCGGAACAAACAGACAGACAGACAGAGAAAATTTTTAAAACTTAGTTTTTTAGTGTCAGTATCGTGTATACTTTCATATGCATTTAGTGAAAAGCTGTTATTTTGGAATTACAAACAGACACTTCAATTTTATTTAGCTGTATAGATGTATAGATAAGGTTACTAACATCCAAACGTCCTTGCAAAGCCATACATTTGGCCTTCACCTCGGCTGAGCTGGTTTTCATGTTGTTAGTTCTATTTAATAGAGTCATTCTCTCGCTTTCCATCTCTGCCAATTGGGTCAAATGGGCTTCACACTGTGATGCCTGTAATAATCACATAATTATAATTAACTTGATGAGCCATGGTGCTTGATCAAGTTCGAATTCCAGCGGGGCCTGTACCAATGAGTTTTTCTAAAAACTAATGTCCAGTGATTTCACACCACGTGCTTTACGGTGAAGGAAAACATCGTGAGGAAACCTGCATATGTCTGAGAAGTAATCCATAGACGTTTAGTGGCTGAGACGGCGATAGACTCACCATCTGTCACGTTGGCACTTAATCATCTTCGGTGTAAAGTGGGTGTTGGTATCACAACACCTCTGCTTACCCCTTCTGAGATGACGTGAGCATTGATTAATCATATTTTTTAAAAGAGTCATTACTGAGTTTCTCGCCAGATTCTTCTTAACAAAAGCAACATAAATATATTATAGGTACTAGCGGACGTCACGCGGTTTCACCCGCGTAGTTCCTGTTCCCGTGGGAGTACTGGGATAAAATATAGCCTATGTTACTCGCTGATGATGTAGCTATCCATTGCTGAATCTTCAAGATCGGTCAAGTAGTTCCGGAGCATATTCAATGCAAACAAACAAACAAAAAAACAATCATATCTTTCCTCTTTATAATATTAGTGTAGACTAGCTGTGCCCCACGGTTTCACCCGTGTAGATTTTAATTTCATGGTTGCCCGCGGATCCCTAATGTTTTTAAAAAATTTGCTATCCATCAGGGAAAGTCCCGTTAAAATCCGTCCAGCCGTTTCGGAGATTACTCGGAACAAACAGACAGAGAGACAAGAGTTTTTTTTTATTAAAACTGTTATTTTGCAGTATCTAACAAACAGACACTTCTATTTAATTTATCTGTATAGATGATATGTATTAAATTATTACTATAAAGTACAATACCTTTTTATTTAACGTGGATTGTATTTTATCTATCTGTTCTTGCATGAGCTTAACTTTCGAGGATAGAAACTTACACACATTCTCTACGGATATATTGTCTGTAATGTGAAAACAAAGAGTTCATTATCACCTTATTAAATGTACATACATACATATGCTCACGCCTGTATCGCACAAAGGGGTAGGCAGACGTATTGTAATAACAACACACACATTTCATCAAAGATGATTAAGTGCCAACGTGACAGATGGTGAGTCTATCGCCGTCTCAGCCACTATACATACGTGTTTGATTTACTTCTCAGACATATGCAGGTTTCCTCACGATGTTTTCCTTCACCGTAAAGCACGTGGTGTGAAATCACTGCACATATGGTTTTTAGAAAAACTCATTGGTACAGGCCCCGCTGGGATTGGAACTTGCGTAAACCCCACAGCCTCCACGGCCATGGGGTTTGCATTTGAGTAGGAGACTGTATATGAAGTGTATAAGTCTGTCACTGTTACATTGTTGAACTATGATGGCTATAAGAGCTTATGGTAAGATCCATAGTGTCTACAACAACAGTTGGGGCAATTTTATTATTTTTTATTGAAAATTGTAATTACTGAGTTCCTTGCCAGGTTGTTCTCAGTAAAAGCAACCTTCCGAACCTGGCGGTAGCATGTATAATACTGTGTAATTGTGTCATTCTGACGATTTGAAAGTACTTTATTAAAAGTCTAATCGAATAAAGATATTTCGAAGAAATAAATACCTTTTAAAAATGACTGCGGCAAAGTTTTATCCTTCACATTGACAGACACAAATGCATACAAAAACTCCATATTGTCTTCATAATTCTTATTTCTATTCAATGAACAACAATTGCATTCAACTTTCTTTGCTTTTTCTGTTCCAATATCTGCAGTGGCAACATTTGTGTTCTTAGAAACACCAAATTCAAAATCAGAACTTTCTTCTATAGTTTTCTTTTTAAATGTGGGTTTTGCTGGGATTGTGCTTGTGGTGTCACAGCAATGTTTTTTAATGCTGGTCTTCTGATTGTCATTCAGGCTTTTGCAAGAGAATTCCGAGAAGAAATCTTGCTTTTGCTGGAAGAAGAAAAGACAATGACTAAATTAATTTAATGTGAATATGTCTCTTAGAAGTCTAGGAAGAACTTTATGGCTGGGAGATATGCTATACTATCTATACAGATAAATAAAATTGAAGTGTCTGTTTGTAATTCAAAAATAACAGTTTTTCACTAAATGGCTATGAAAGTATTCACGCTACTGACACTGAAAAACCAAGATTAAAATTTTTTCTCTGTCTGTTTGTTCCGGGTAATCTCCGAAACGGCTGGACGGATTTTAACAAAAATCTGATACCTATTACTGAAAATGATTGCCCAATAAGTTTAAGCCCTAATATACTAATAAGGTGATAAACAGCCTGCAGACCGCCTGATGGTTCACTACTGCAGGCTATGAATGCTTGTAACATCAAGTGTCACTCGTTGACTACCTTATACACAATGACATCCCTGTGCTAACATAATGACAACTATTGCTAACACAGCGCCTCCACTCCTACTCCTCCCCTCCTACTCCTCCCCTCCATGGAGCACTGGCAACCTTACTCACCTTGGGAACACAAAACTCTAAGGTACCATTATTAGTGTGGTATCTACTGTAACGTGGGGGTAGAGGAACCAGTCGGGCAGATACTAATATTCAATGGAAGATCCTGTTATACCCTCTTAATATCAACAATATGATAGCTAGCAATAAATTCTATCAATATTTTACTCAAATGTTATAAGTATTAGAATACCTACGATAACATAATCCTGTCTTTATCCCATGTTATTTATTTTTGGTGTATATTTCTTTTCCATTTCTCTCTATTAGCTGTCGTATTTATTTATGTATACTGTTAGATTCCAATCTTGAGGGAAGCCGTGATATATTATAACTTTGATCCTTAATTGATCAAAATAATACCTGTATTAGCTTTCGAGTCATACCACCTTTCACACAATCTTCCTTACCCCTTGAAACCATCTATATTCATAAACAAATATCTTTGCTTAAGTCTCTGAGGATAATATATGAAAACACATACCATAACATGCTCAATTTGTTTCATTAGACTCTCCGTTTTCTTTTCCAATTGCTTATTTAACTTTTTGAATTCATCTTCTCGAGCTAATAAGTCCACAGAATCCATGATTTCAACTGTAAAACTAGAAAAATATAGTGTTTCTAAGAATACTAGGTTTTAATTTCGTTTATAGGCTAATTTAGACATTATTCAGACGCAATTTTTATAATTAATATTGTAAGTATTATTTATCACATATCCGAGCAATATTCGTAACCTGGTTGTAACCATAGCAACAGAAAATATGATTTCCGCGATCAAATGCATCCATTTCCGATGTCAAGTTAGTATCTTTTTATGTAAATTATTATTTATTTTAATCTTATAACGACAGTTTACAGCGGTAAAATTAGATTGTAATATATTATGCAAGGTTATTATGCTCTCGTAAATAAATAGTATTTTATTCCGTTGATGTTAATCAGAATGTGCTGCCATCTATCGAGTTTCAAATAAAAACTTAATATTATTTCCAAGTTGTCAAAAACAGCTGTGTTTGAGCCAATCAGAGGCTACCTCACAAATGTCAATAGTTTGTTTTCTTTGTTACATGTACGCACACAGGTGCACACTTTGACAGATGTCTTTGTTCCCATATGATTTTGTTTGAGAATTTGGGAATATTTCCATCTAAAAAAACTAGTCTAGGTCCTAGACAGTTGCTTAAAATACATATATTTCGAGTATAAACTAAAAAAAAGGTTAGGAATTAGCCATAATACTTATCAAGGTCATTCAACTGTGAGCGAGAAGTGCACTGTGCAAGCGAGATGGACGACCAAATCTATGTGTGCACCAGAGATTTTCAATCGATTTACCAATGAGAACAGACTTTGCTCAGCTGGTTTTTTAGTGTGCGGACTAAGCGAGCGAAGTAAAGACGCTCGCTCGACGTTGCAAACGCTTAATTTGCATAGAAAATCTCAATTGGACTGCGTTTTCGCGTCCGGACATATTGTTAACAGTGTAATAATGTATTGGAAGAGAAAAAGAAACGATTTCCGTAGTGTAATATTATAGCGCAGGCATTTTAGCGTGGAGTTGACGTATTCGTTTGCTGCTAAATAAGGTAAGTTCCCAATTAAATCGTGTAACATATGTTTAGCTATTATGTTGGACGCGTCATTTTCCGCTATACATCGCGTTACGTGTGGTAATAACATGTTAAAAAAGTCCTATGAATTAGAAAGTTCAATCACAAGACAAGCCCATTCGTGTAACACGACGTATTTATGGTGAATTCAACTTGCTCGAATTCATTACTGTTCGAAAGTGTATTTAATTTGGTAGGGTGTTCCTTGAAGTAATTTGTTTTTTTACGTTTTATTGCGTAAACAGGCATAGATCGGGCGCTAGACTGCTTAGTGCAACGTTTTAAAAAGGATGTAGTTATACAAATAAAAATCAGCTGTTGCGTTTTTTTTTCCAAATGGCAGTCACGCACATTTATGTTACTTTGTTAGACAGGTAGAGCATAGGATATAAGGCTAGCGATTTCTTTTTGTCCCTTTGTGTTTGTACACTGCCCGTTTCATAACGGGTTGAACAGGTAACCGGACGGCCCTACGCTTACCAATTTAGTTTTTATAGTGATGTGCCATTGTTATCGATAATTTCCGGATTTTTGTCTTTATTTCACGTATTTTGGATACATGGCCTGACGACGTAATAATTATAATAAATTATAGTGTTTATCGTTTGGATCAAGGAAGTGCCATATAACCTACTGTTATAACAAAGTCGTAAAATTAACATAAAACTGTATTCGCGAGTTACGGTTGTTGATTATGTAAAAGTCAGGGGTAAAAACTAGTTGTGTACATACTTACATATCGTGGCGGTATTTGCATTCATTTTAATTTATAATTGATAACTAATTAGGTATCCTACTTTGTTCGTTTAGATTCCCATCTGACAGTTGTGTCATAGCCTAGGACACCTTGTCATTATCTCTAGGCTCCTATTTGTCTATGAAATCTTAGTACCATCGGTTGGAGGGGGCAGGTGGTCTGATGGTAAGCGGTGACTGCAGGGCTTTGTTGTTGAATATAATCATTGCGATAGTTTTGTAGCAGTTTATTAAGACTTCAGAGTTCGACATAAAATGATCTCGTTAGAAAGTCCCGGCTATCTATATGCTTGCAATTATTGTTGTCATACACACATGCTCACGCCTGTATTTCCCGAAGAGATAGGCAGAAGTGTTGTAATAAAAACTTCCACTTCACACCGAAGATTAAGTGCCAACGTGACAAATGGTGAGTATCGCCGTCTCAGGCACAATAATTAAGTATTTTGAATTACTTCTCAGACACACGCAGGTTTCCTCACGATGTTTTCCTACACCATAAAGCACGTGGTGTGAATTCACTGCACATAAGTTTTCGAAAACTTATTAGTACAGGCCTGCTGGGATTTGAACTTGCGTCGTTGCGTTGCAGGTGACTGCTGAAGGCCTAAGGCCACCACGGCCACATACAATTATCTAGTTTTAAAGTCTCGACTGTAAACTAGGTTCCCATTTTTGCTGCCAAAGGGATTGGATATGGAACTCACCAAAGGCACAAACTAAATGGTTTCTAAAACTTAAAAGGCTTTCCAAATCTACACCCCTACCTAGTGCCTTGTGTCTAAGTATGTCAAGATCTCGGATCAAGTCGGGTTAATTTCATTAGCTACTTCAGAGCGAGTCACTTGTAAATTTGTCTATGTGTGCCAATCTACACTTAAGACTAATAATATAGAGAGGAAAGAATTGTATTTATGTTTGTAACGAATTAGCTCAAAAAGTGCTAGACCGATTTCAAAAATTATTTTATCAATAGAATGCTACATTATCGCAGAGTTAAGAAGGCTATATTGTTAATAGAGTTTAATTAGGAATCCATAATAAAACGCGGGCAAAATCGCGGACGGAAACTTATGTTGCTACAAGTGCCAAGCTCTTGTAAAGGTTTTTGCGCATACCTTGAAGAGGGTAAGCCACCCCAAGTTTCAAAGACATTGAAATCTCCCTTTAAATGGTTAATTATTAAGGTACTTACCCTTATAGAATACAAGCGGACGTCACGCGGTTTCAGCGACGTAATTCCCGTTCCTGGTGGATTACGGAGATGAAATATAGCTTATTATTAATCAGTGATAATGCAGCATATAAATGGTGAAATAATTTTTAAAATCGGTCCCGTACTTTTTGAGCCAATACGTAACAAACATACATACAAATCTTTCCTCTTAAAATATTACTATAGATTCGATATTTGCCCTTTAATATTACGGATGAGCGTAATCATAGCCCTTTCAGAGGTTATTGAGCTCAAACGGATAGCAGTGCCGGTTGACTCACTTTTTATAAGTACGTTTTACCCGTGACTTCTACTGTATAATTATTTTTGGGTGTCATATGCCCGTCCCTAGCAAATTTCAGCAAAATTGCACATTAGTTCTGGTGTGTAACGGAAATAAATATATCCATAAGTCGACGCCATATTTAAGTTATCTGATAATAAGGCTACTTCCGATTAATAATATTTATATTGTTTTGTGATAAAGTTATGATAATGATAATAATGATTGATAGTATATTGAGCAGTAAACAATTCATGTTTTTAAACAAAATGGAATCAAAGGATTTCGCTGTCGCGTGTCGAGACGAAGGGCTTCGGGACCTTCAAAATTATTATAAATGTTTAATAAACATAAGGGACACTTGGAACACTCATTGAACGTCATTTTTCTTACACTAACTTAGGTTAATTTACTACCGTTTCCAAATGAAAGCCTGTCAGGAAAAGACGGCCTTAGATGTTTTTCTTCTTATATGTAAAAATGAATCCCCATTTCCCTTGGTCACGGCATCACGCCTAAACAGCTGGATGGATTTTAACGGGACTTTCACTGGCAGATAGCTGATCTTTCAAGCAGTGTTTCAGGCTAATTTTATTTAAAAAAAAAAACAGTATGTAACTAAATCTACGCGGGTGAAACCGCGGGGCACAGCTAGTATAATAATATTTTTTGAGGATTGAAATAATTATGAATACCAAAGAGCCTTTAGAGACAACACTTGCGGGCCCATTTTCTCCCACAAACCTTGACAAAACCTGAAAAGCCCCTTAGGTTTGTGACCTAATAGATACTAGTGGACGTCACGCTGTTTCACCCGCGTAGTTCCCGTTCCCGTGGGAGTACGGGGATAAAATATAGCCTATGCTACTCGCTGATGATGTAGCTATAATTTGCTGAATGAATTTTCTAGATCGGTCAAGTAGTTTCGGAGCTTATTCAATGCAAACAAACAAAAACACAATCAAATCTTTCCTCTTTATGATATTAGTGTAGCTGTAGATGAGCAAATAAGTTTACACCACACTTTAAGTATTTTGTAAACCGTAGTTACGGACTCTGACCTTAATACAAATCTACCTACATATTATTATCGTCCTGTTTGAAGTGTGTCACAACACTAGTTCTGTAGGTCACGTACCTATCACCTACATTATTGACGTTGGCATAGAAAATGTAATACACAGAATCTGGTCTTCGGGTCACCGAAGATGATTAAGTGCCAACGTGACAGATAGTGAGTCCATCGCCGTCTCAGCCACTATACATACGTGTTTGAATTACTTCTCAGACATATGCAGGTTTCCTCACGTGTTCCTTCACCGCAAAGCATATGGTGTGTCGGTGTCGTTTCTACATACAAGCTTGCTACTAAACTAAACGTTCTTCACCTTTGTATAATATTAGTATGCAAGTAAGAGACGTCTGCAAGTCTAGCATTAAATTCTCTACAAACGTCTTGACAATGTTATAACCAGGACATTATTTGAAAGCTTTATTTAGAAACCGGGTCGTGAAACTGAAAGTGCGAGGAACTTAGTTGACCCAGTAAATATACTGTTATATTGTTTTGGTGATACATATCCGACTTACTCTTGTTGTTTAATGAATGATTGATCATTCATTAACGTCAACGCCTTGCTATTGGCTATCTACGTTGTTCACTGGCAATCGTTGTATAGTCATAATCGTTGTACACCGCGAAGTCCGCTCTATAGCGAACGCATATCTATTCAGAGTGCCTAGTGCGTTTTCTTAAAATCGCCGTCACAAGTCATTGCGTCGACGTAAACTTAGATTTGTATGGGCTCACAATAGTGTCATGTTTAGGCCGACAGAGGCGCTGTTCCGATCCTATACAAATCTGCGTTTTCGTCGACGCGGTAACTTGTGACGGCGGCAGTGAAAAACTCGCACTAGGCCCTCTGACAATCGTTGTACACTGTGAAGTTCGCTCTATAGCGATCTCTTCCAGTGCCTCTCAACTAACGGTCACAGTATAAATATATGCTCTAAAAGCAGTAAAGCATATAGGTCTAGTTTTTAAAATAAGAACGTTTGCTCGTTTGAGCGCGAGGCCTGTCATAATAATGTAGATAAATAAAATATCGGTAAGATACGTGAATTACGTATACGCGATCGGCAATGGCGTGACACTTCTTACTGCGGTAACCACTTACCATCAGGTGGACTGCACACTAGACAACATGTTTGCAATCATAGTGGTATATTGGTTTGAAATAGTATATTACTCTGCACTACAAGGCTAGCATTGTACCTTATCAGCGCAGAAAGTCAAGTAATAATTTAGTTACATTGTTGCTATCGGACTTTGAGACTCAATTATCGTAATGCATAAGTAGAAATAACGATGCTTTATTAGAAGAGAGGTGCCAGTGATCAGTGTCTGCAGCTCAGTGTAGATTTTCCAGCCGAGCGGGCGTCATGTCTGGGGAACACCCCCGAACAATTTGCACTAAAAGAAGATTCTGTTTGTAATTCCACAATAACAGCTTTTCACTAAATGTAGATGAAGGTATATAGTTATGGTACTTATTTAAAAAAAAGTCTGTCCTTCTGCCGGGACTTTCATCGACAGCTGATGAATCAAGGAGTGTGCTACTTACTAGTCTACGGTTCCACAGTGAGGCTGCCGTCTAGTTGTTCACAAATTTTGATTGTGTTGTTACAGAAATATAATCACTGAGATAAGTGTCGTCTTTCGGATGCAAGCGTTCTCAGGATACAGTGGCTCACCAGTTACCATCCGCTTTCGTATTTATAAAAAAAATCAAAACAAACATAAGATCGAATAATGACGCCGGACAGGCTATCGTCATCGTATCAAATGACGCAATTCCGTTGGCATGACGAATCAGCGTACACAATCGGAATAGTTAGAGGTGCTGTCAACCTTAAATTGAATCATACTCTCGCATTCTCGAGCTGTGCTCGGTTTCTTTTTCTCACAAAAAACTAAACAATTTCCCACAAAAGAAAAAATCTTGACGTTTTCTCTCGTTCAAAGGTATAAGATATAAGTAAATAAATAGGTATCTATCTGTGTCTTTGTAGGTTTGTAAGCACTCGTGGCACAGTTGCTATTGCGCATATCATTCGATCAACGAACTTAGCAACCCTAACCCAAGTCAGTAGTTGGATGGGTGACTGCCCGTCCGTGCCTCGGAGAGCACGTTAAGCCGTCGGTCCCGGTTGCCAGTTTAACATCTTGGGCAATCGTTACAGGTCAGTCGGAGGCCTAAGAAAGTCTGTCAACTGGTTAACCCAGATTACCGATCCTCGTAAAAGGGGTTACAAAGGTCAGGTGGCAGTCGTATAAATCAGGTGATCAGCCACATCGGGTTGAATCAAATGCCGACAACAACAATGCATGGGATAAGGCCAGGGAGATGATGATCTATCTGTTTGTATTGTCAAAAAAAGAACTTAGAATTACTTTTATATCAGTAAAATAATTGGTATTCCATTCTAATCGAATCTAGATCTCGACTCAGTCACGTTCCTAACCACGGAGCCACAGTAATTGATACCGGAGTCAATAATGTAATGAAAGGAAACTCATTTCAATAATAAATTACGCAACATAATATTCTTAGCTCGTTATATGCGACGCAGAAGGATCGTTAAGGAAGTCGAGTCGATAATTAATGTTATCGAATTTATCGATATAAGTTTATCGACTGGTGCACTGCTCCATTGATTTCTAGAACGAAGGGATGAATTTGTAAAGTGTATTCTAAGATTGTATAAGTATTTAGGTTAAAGCTGTTAATTTTGAATTCAATTCAATTCAAAATTTATTTATTTGATTAGACTTTTTACAAAGTACTTTCAAATCGTCAGAATGACACAATTACACAGGATTATACATGCTACCGCCAGGTTCGGAAGGTAGCGGAATAGAAGAACAACCTGGCAAGAAACTCAGTAATTACACTTTACAAAAAAACTATATTTTACTATTTTGAGTACTCAATCTATACATCTATATCTGTATCTATACATCAATACAGATAAATAAAATTGAAGTGTCTGTTTGTAATTCCAAATGGCAGTTTTTCACTAAATGCATATGAAAGTATACACGCTACTGATACTGAAAAACCAAGAATTATCATTTTTCTCTGTCTGTCTGTTTGTTCCGGGTAATCTCCGAAACGGCTGGACCGATTTTAACGGGACTTTCCCCGCGGGTTGCGTGGGTCAACGCGGATGAAACCGAGCAATAAGAGCTCATGGTAAGGCCCCTGTTCCAATGCACAAAAGTCGATAAAAAAATAAAAAAGAAAAAGTAGGTAAGTAATACGTATATTTGTGTAACTTGAGATGACCGTATTTCGTAGTTGTAAGGATCATGAAGTAAGTAGGATTATTTTCACCCAATGATTACTCATATATTTCTTAGTAGGTGGTAATTCTTAGAAAGATCCGCTTAAAAAATCATCAACCTACATTGAATTCTACACGTGTAGGATGGTTACACGGCTATTCAACATTTATACATCTATACAGATAAATAAAATTGAAGTGTCTGTTTGTAATTCCAAAATAAGAGCTTTTCACTAAATGCATATGAAAGTATACACCCCATTGACAATAAAAAACCAAGTTTTCTTCAAAATCTCTGAAACGACTGGACCGATTTTAGCGGGACTTTCACTGGTAGTTAGCCGATGTTTCAAGGAGTAACTTAGGCTACTTTTACCTATTACAAATATTAGGGTTCCGCGACAATAATGATGAAACTAAATCTACGCGAGTGAAACCGCTAGTCTACACTAAACTAAGATTACAAAGAGGAAGGTTTTATATGTATTTTTGTAACTAAATGGCTCAAAAAGTACTGGAATTGTTTAAAAAAAAAATTCAATGCTACATTAACACTGATTAATACAGTCTATATTTTATCCCCGTACTCCCACAGGAACGGGAACTACGCGGGTGAAACCACGAATTTATATTTTTTTTAGCTTTACAATACATGTTTTTGCCCCCAGTACCCCTATCACGAGTTTGCCACGGTTTTCGTAATCTACACTAGCTAGCGTCTCCGACGAATATGTGTGCGAGAAAATGTAATGCGCCTCCAAGCGGTGACGTGAAGAACTAAAATATGTCACACTAATGTTGTGAGTGACGCTAGCAAGTGTAGATTACGGAAAACCAAACGGTGTTACTGAGCATTGAAGGCCAGCGCTCATAAAACCTGACGGCACCTGCATCTTGGCCCTCAGAAGGTAAAATAAGCTTTTACTTAAGTTTAACCTCACTTTAGACCGGTTAAGCTCTCGTCTTAAAGTCTGAAGCCAATGACCTATATAAAAATGGCTGACTTTGGGTTGAAAAAACTCCCCGGTGAGTTCAATGCACCGCAATGTTGACGCTAAAATATCGCCAGGGCTGTGGAATTATCGATATCTTATCGATTCTCGTGATTCAATCGACATTGTCTGTTCTCCTTACCCTTACGCTGGGGTCTCCGTTACTATGTATTTTGAGAGAAATCTGGGGCTTTTTATGTGAAGGATTCAAGAGAGAATCTTTAGGTTAGTTGGTTTTGGAGAATATTTAATTCAAGTGCCAGATTTTCTTCGATCATTTCACCCGCGTAGATTTAGTTTCTTCCTTCGCGGAACCCTAATATTTTTAATTAATAAAAGTAGCATAAGCTACTCCTTGAAACATCAGCTACCTACCAGCGAAAGTCCCGTTAAAATCCATCCAGACAGACAGAGAAAAAATGTAAAACTTGGTTTTTTAGTGTCAGTATCGTGTATACTTTCATATGCATTTAGTGAAAAGCTGTTATTTTGGAATTACAAACAGACACTTCAATTTTATTTATCTGTATAGATTACACAGAAAGCTTTAAAAAATGCGTGTTTACAATGAGTTTCCTAAAAAACTTATGTGCAATGATTTCACACCACGTGCTTTACGGTGAAGGAACACATCGTGAGGAAACCTGCATATGTCTGAGAAGTAATTCAAACACGTATGTACAGTGGCTGAGACGGCGATAGACTCACCTCCGTCACGTTGGCACTTTATCATCTTCGGTGAAAGTGGGTGTTATTTCAACACCTCTGCCTACCCCTTCGGGAAATACAGGCGTGAGCATAATATGTTGTTGAAATCCCATAATACCTGCCTAGATTACCTACCAACTTGGTACAGGCAAGTTTTTATGCTAGCCACCCGTTTGTTGTTCGGTCATTCATTGTGTTTTTGCACTGTTTGTCCTTCAACCATCTAGTACGAAAACTCAGTAACAGCGCGCACACAAACACACAATACACATACACATATTGCGTTTCTTGCCGGTTCTTCTCAGAAGGCTAGTTTCCGAACCGGTGGTAAATTCCTCGACATTCTAAGTGCCTTACCAGGACCTAAACTGAATAAATCATTTTCATTTTCATTTTCATATACATACAAACAACTTGATCCGAGATCCACGTACGAGAGTGTCTATGTGTGGGAAGATTCATGAACAATTTTAACAAATTTATTTACTTACTAGCTGTGCCCCGCGGTTTCAAACGCGTAGATTTAGTTTAATCCTTATTGTCGCAGAACCCTAATTTTTTTATATATAAAAGTAGTCGTAAGTTACTCCTTGATATATCAGCCACCTGCCAGTGAAAGTCCCGTTAAAAGCGGTCCAGCCGTTTCAGAGATTACTCGGAACAAGCAGACAGACAGAGAAAAAATTTAAAACTTGGTATTTTAGTGTCAGTAGCGTGTATACTTTCATATGCATTTAGTGAAAAGCTGTTATTTTGGAATTGCAAACAGACACACCAATTTATATAGATATAGATCTTTAAAGTTACGGCCATTGAAGTATGCGCGAACTTCAATGAAGTCAGCTGTTTACAATACATTTATTGTTACTCCTGCCAAACGGATTGGCAAACAATCGGATTGTATACACACAGACAGACAGGCATTCGTATTCATTATGTAATTATATATCTGTCAATATTATGCGATGGAATGGATCCAATATTATATGTATTGTCTTGAGAAAAATTCAAACACGTATGTATAGCGCTTGAGATGGTGATATACTCGCCATTTGTTACGTTGGCACTTCATCATCTTCGGTGAAATGTGGGTGTTGTTATTACTGATACGTTATTGATGAAATAGAAAAGTTACATACATAGATATGGTCACGCCTGTATTCCCCGAAGGGGTAGGCAGAGGTGCTGTAATAACAACACCCACATTTCACCGAAGATGATTAAGTGCCAACGTGACAGATGGCGAGTCTATCGCCGTTTCAGCCACTATACATACGTCTTTGAATTACTTCTCAGACATATGCAGGTTTACTCACGATGTTTTCCTTCACCGTAACGCACGTGGTGTGAAATCACTGCACGTGGTGTGAAATCACTGTACATAAGTTTTTTAGAAGAATTCATTGGTACAGGCCCCGCTGGGATTCGAACTTGCGTCGCATGCGTAGCTGGCGACTGCTCTAACCCCAAGGCCACCACGGCTCTCAAAAAAAAGTTCTATCGTAATAATTCAAGATTAATATATTTGGATTTTGCGCAGACAGGGCGTAGAGAGAAAAGAGAGCGATTCAGATTTTACGCTACCAACGTCATTACTCTATAAAGCAGCTGTTAGTCACATTGACAGTTGACATTATGTGTTTTCATAATTTAATACAGCAACCTTAAATTAGTCTGTGGTTTACCAATAAACCAACGACAAAACCTCTGTCTACATCTTCGGAGAATGCAGGCGTGAGCATATGTATGTAGGATGAAGAAAAAAGTCAATAACCAGGTCATGAATCAGTCAGTCGTGTCTGAAATCGTGCTCTGAATCCCTTTAACTCCCAAAGTGCAATGCTCTGCTTTTACAATGCATCGCCCGTCCCTGTCACACAGTGAACGCACTAGGTCATCAAACTGTAGTGTACTGAAGGCGGCCTGAAGGCATCGAGGTATTTAAAATTCACGATACGACATGTAACTTACGATACTAATACTGAAATCCTTAAATCTATATATATATAAATGAATCCCCATTTCCCTTCGTCACGGCATCACGCGTGAACAGCGGGGCCGATTTCTATAATTATTTTTTTGTTTTGTTCGTGTGGTTCTTATGAAAGAAAAAACTAAGAAAATTGCTTGGAAAATTTGAAAATTTAAGAATACTTAACCACCATATAAAATTTATTTTTCCTTAAATCTAACCTTAGCGCTTTGGACAATAAAAACTTGTTGATGTAACCTTATGAAGTTTGACATAGAATTGACAGAATACGTGCTGCATTCTCATAATTAAGACAGGGCAACGACTGTCGGGTCAGCTAGTATTTATATAAAGCTGTGCCCCGCGGTTTCACGCGTAGACTTATCACATAATTTATCTCTCGTTAAAGTAAAGAATAAAAAATTGTGCATGTCATTCGATCGGCGAAGTTTCCCTCCGTGCCTCGGAGGGCACGTTAAGCCGTCGGTCCCGGTTGCCAGTTTAACATCTTTGGCAATCGATACAGGTCAGTCGGAGGCCTAAGATGGGGATTGCGTATCAGATGACAGTGTAAAAATCAGGTGATCAGCCAGATCGGGTTGAATCAAGTGCCGACTTCAACAATGAATGGGATAAGGCCAGGGAGATGATGATATGGTACACGAAGAACCAGGCGCACATAACGGACAAGGAGTTAATAAGTTGATTGCGACTAACATGGAGCCACATCGGGTTGAATCAAGTGCCGACCCCAACAGTGTATGGGATATGGTACACGAAGTACCAGGCGCACATAGCGGACAAGGAGTTGATTGCGGGTCGCTAGTCTATTATAATATAATCATGAAACGTGTGGGTGTTGTTCTTTACGTATAGCCAAAAGTGTTATTAGGAAATAACACGTCATAGTCCGGAAATATGACGACCTTCAGACCGAGTGCACTGCCCCTCATATTATTGAACTTTGCATGAAGGTAATTGCGTACTTTGTTGTTGAACAAAACACACACATTCACACTTTTAAAAGGGTGTCGTAGGACAAATTAATACACAGTTATCCCCTGTCCTGCTTATGACATTTCGACTGTTATAACCCTAAAAGGGCTTCGATGATTCTGAGGACCTAGTACGAGTTTTTCACTGCCGCTTACACAAGTCACCGCGACGACGCAGATTTGTATAGGATCGGACCAGCGTCCGGCTTAAACATGACACTATTGTGAGCTCATACAAATCTGTGTTTACGTCGACGCGGTGACTTGTGACGGCGATTTTAAGAAAACTCGCACTAGGCACTCTGCTCTACCGGTTTTGATAACTATTAGTTACAAAACAAAGTTATAACATTTAAATATACGCTCGCAACAAACAGACAATTGTATGTAATGAAAGTATATCGGGCTATTGATAATGTAAAAAACCCAACGAAAAATGTAACAACCAAATGATTTGTAACTTGAAAATGGTTGACATTTTCCAAGAGGTTATAAAAGGTCATTTGGTTGCAAATAACTTCCCCTACATCCCCTTCTTCTTCTTTCTTAAGTCCTTGTCAATAACCCTATACACTCGTTTTTTATGTATTTGTATAAATCTAGGCGCCAATATCTCATAGATCTAAATCCGCGCGTTAAAACTACATTTAAAGATGGCGACACATCTATACAGATAAATAAAATTGAAGTGTCTGTTTGTAACTTCAAAATAACAGCTTTTCACTAAACGCATATGAAAGTATACACGCTACTAACACTAAAAACCAAGTTTTAAAATTTTTCTCTGTCTGTCTGTCTGTTTGTTCCGGGTAATCTCTGAAACGGCTTGACCGATTTTAACGGGACTTTCACTGGCAGGTAGCTGATGTTTCAAGAAGTAACTTAGGCTACTTCTATTTATTAAAAATATTAGGGTTCCGCGACAATAAGGATGAAACTAAATATACGCGGGTGAAACCGCGTGGCACAGCTAGTACTAAATAAATCTTTAGGAATACAAATTCATAACTACAATATAAAAGGTTCGTCTAGGGCGGAATCAGGGTTCAAAAGTGCAGTATATTAAATTTGGATAGCCTAGCCACCCTCTGCCACCCGTCTAGACTTGAATGAAACTCTGAAGGTAGTTGAAAAAAAACCGCAACACGTGTTGACTGAGTGCAGTGTTGGTACAGAGCTCGCGGCGAGCGGACGTGCTCCAAGTCGCTCTGTGATTTTTTTACTTTTTACGAGAATTTTTAATAGATTTATTTGTGCATTCGTGACGTAAAGTTTTATAAATGCAATAAGAATTTAATCGAGATACTTAATTGTTTTGATTTAAAATATTTTTAACAATTCTTACTGTGATAGTACTTATACATTTATTATTTAATAGTGTTTTTTAAACCTGATAATGTTTTGCCTATTCTCCACCAGTAAGTATTTCCTGCATATTTTTAATCTATACAGATAAATAAAATTGAAGTGTCTGTTTGTAATTCTAAAATAACACTTTTTCACTAAACGCATATGAAAGTAAACACGCTACTGACACTAAAAATCAAGTTTTAAATTTTTTCTCTGTCTGCCTGTCTGTTCGTTCCGGGTAATCTCTGAAACGGCTGGACCGATTTTAACGGAACTTTCACTGCCAGGCAGCTGATGTTTCAAGGAGTAACTTAGGCTACGTTTATTTATAAAAAATATTAGGATTCCGCGACAATAAGGATGAAAATAAATCTACGCGGGGGAAACTGCGGGGCACAGGTACTAAACTATAAGAATAATGTGTATTCTGACTGAAGACATATTTATGTGCCAACAATGTGTCAGGCTGTCTGTCGGTCAAGCATATATCTATAAATAGAAAATAATAAATATTTTCCGAGTTTCTTATAGGGTACTCAGTAAAAGCAACCTTCCGAACCCGGTGGTAACATTTATTTATAGCCCTGTTTAGGTTATTTATTCTGTGTCCTTCTGACGATTTGAAAGTACACATACATATGCTCGGGATTTGAGCAGTCGCCTGCTACGCAAGCGACGCAAGATCGAATCCCAGCGGTGCCTGTACCAATGAGTTTTTCTAAAAACTTATGTGCAGTGATTTCACACCACGTGTTTTACGGTGAAGGAAAACATCCTGAGGAAACCTGATATGTCTGAGAAGTAATTCAAACACGTATGTAAAGTGACTGAGACGGCGATGGATTAAAAATGGACACAAATACGTGTCCGTAGAAAATTTTACATAGGCATTTAAACCGTGCAGATTTAAGTAATTACTGTAATGAGTTAATCATAAAAGAACTTTGTGTGTAGGAATTGCAGTTACATTAGCGATAACATTATCTAAGTACAGATAACGGGGCATTCAATAACAATTAGTTAAGTAATGATTAACTGCAGTACATAAGAATTTTACTTAAATACAAGGTTAATTATAAGTTAAGTTAATACTTAAATAACTTAAATACTTTGATCCGTAATTTTAAAAAAAAAGGACAATGCATTAATTTTTTTTATCTACGTAGCGTATATACTTTCATGTGCATTTTGTGAAAAGCTGTTAATTTTAAATTACAAACAGACACTTCAATTTTATTTATCTGTATAGATGTATAGATATATATATAGATAGATATGTGCCACCAAAAATTTTTGACTATCATACTATAACCTACGCGAGTAAAACAGCGAAGCAAATCTAGTCTGTACTAATATTATAAAGAGGAATGGTTTGTATGTATGTTTGTAACGAATTGGCTCAAAAAGTACTGGATGGATTTTAAAAATTCTTTCACCATTTGAATGCTACATTATCACTGATTAATATTGGCTATATTTAATCCCCGTACTCCCACGGGAACGGGAACTACGCGGGTGAAACCGCGTGACGTCTGCTAGTAATTTATAATGGCTTCCACTCGAAGGTATGGTAGGTGAATGTCCTTCAGAATGGTGGTTCCTTTGTCGTCTGAACGTTAACCTAGGTCAGTTCCAGCCCCAGTCTAGACACTAGACAGAAATCTAGACTAAACTGTTGTATTCGAACAAATATTACAATATTTGTAGGGAAGAGAGATTTGGTGAGACGGGAAAGATCCACCATTTTATGATTATTGACGTCACGCGGTTTCACCTCTGTAGTTCCCGTTCCCGTGGGAGTACGGGGATAAAATATAGCCTATGCTACTCGCTGACGATGTAGCTATCCATTGCTGATAAAATTTTCAAGATCGGTCTAGTAGTGTCGGAGCCTATTCGATATAAACAAACAAATCTCATTATAATTTTAGTATAGACGAATTACTATTAAATAGTAAGTAATAATATTTATGGTAAAGTGTTTTTTTTTAAATGCTAGCTTCGGCACGTGGCTTCCGCTTGGAGTCTATACATCTATTAATATACATATAAAAAAAATTGAAGTGTCTGTTTGTAACTGGCGAAATGTGGGTGTACTATAAGTACATCTTGTATTATAATATAATATACTACTTGTGCCCCGCTGTTTCACCCGCGTAGATTCAGTTTCATCCTTATTTTCGCGGAACCCTAATAGTTTTAATAAATAAAAGTAGCCTAAGTTACTCCTTGAAACATCAGCTACCTACCAGTGAAAGTCCCGTAAAAATCGGTCCAGCTGTTTCAGAGATTACCCGGAACAAACAGACAGACAGACAGAGAAAAAATTTAAATCTTGGTTTTTAGTGTCAGTAGCGTGTATACTTTCATATGCATTTAGTGAAAAGCTGTAATTTTGGAATTACAAACAGACACTTCAATTTTATTTATCTGTATGTATAGATACAAGAATTGCTCGTTTAAAGACATAAGATAAGATAATTAATGTAAAATAATATTATTTTTTCGTTTACAGGTAATTGCGAGAACTTGATTGGAAAATGCGTTAACGACGTAAAGAAAGATGTTAGCTTGAGAGTGAGTGAAATAAACCTGGCTATTTGTTAGGGGATGCAATCTATACATCTATACATACAGTACAGATAAATAAAATTGAAGTGTCTGTTTGTAATTCCAAAATAACAGCTTTTCACTAAATGCATATGAAAGGATACACGCTACTGACAATAAAAAACCAAGTTTTAAAATGTTTTTGTCTGCCTGTCTGTTTGTTCCGGGTAATCTCTGAAACGGCTGGACGGATTTTAACGGGACTTTCACTGGTAGCTGATGTTTCAAGAATTACTTAGGCTACTTTTATTTATTAAAAATATTAGGGTTCCGCGACAATCAGGATGAAACTAAATCTACGCGGGTGAAACTGCGGGGCACAGCTAGTACTTTCATATGCATTGAATGAAAAGCTGTTATTTTTGAATTACAAACAGACACTGCAATTTTATTTATCTGTATTTACTTATGAATCTCAAGTTGTAGTGGGGTAAGCAGAAACGTCAGCGGTAGTGAAAGTAAGCTACGGTTGAAATGAGGACATTTTGGTACGAGAATTGTTGCACAGTACACATATAAGTTTACTGCAAGCAGTATGTAATCTAGGATGACACACGCAAACTTAGTCTATCTTTAATCGATTTTTCTTTTAACAAAGTACTTTCAAATCGTCACAATGAAATAATTATACAGGATTATACATGCTACCGCCAGGCTTTTACTGAGAATAACCTGGCAAGAAACTCAGTAATTACTCTATTAAAAAATGTAAGCCCATTCGCACAGTTCCAATGCACGATAAAAATTAACATAAAGAATAGTCTAGTAGTTGTACTTATATCTAAATGCGTAGCTGAGATGACCAGCCCCCACATGCAGCACCTGTTCACAAGTATGACGCGAATATGAGGAATATGGGAGATCGTCGATTATCTAAATATATATAACTCAAAGGTGACTGAGTGAATGACTGACTGACATTGTGATCTATCAACGCACAGCTAGCCACTGGACGGATCGGGCTGAAATTTGGCATGCAGGTAGATGTTATGACGTAGGCGCAGAAAGGATTTTGATTAATTCTACCCCCAAGGGGATAAAATAGGGGATGAAAGTTTGTATGAAACTAAATTTACGCGGGTGAAACCGCGGGGTACAGCTAGAAATTGAATACACGGGTGCTTTTAGATACGCGCGTCTGTGCGAGTGTGTCATTTCGAACGACTTGTTGCTAGTTACCATACTGCTCGTTGTAAGATTATATATTTACCGTGTCTTTATGCTATACTTTGCTTATCGGTATATCCTTGTTTTTTTAGGAGTTTGTTTTTAAGTTTTGTATGGATTATTTAGGCTTACATTTGGAAACGGTAGTAAATTAACTTAAGTTAGCGTAAAAGAAATGACTATCAATAAGTGTTCCAAGTGTCCCTTATGTTGAATAAAACTTTTTGATTTGATTTGATTCATATCTGTTACGCTTTCCACCCATATATTTTACAATTGATTTCTGATTCTACATTACTTATATTATATTTTGTGGTGTAACCGCAAAACACATGGACATGATCACATGTAGGTAATATCGTAATTTATAACGCAAGCCTTGGTAACACCAACCGGGTTGCCTCACCACAAAAACCGACAATGATAAAAAATAAATAATAATACGTTATTCCAATTATAAGTTGTTTGACGGCACAGTTTATCGGTTAGTTATACAGACATATGCTCACGCCTGTATTCCCCACTTTTCACCGAACATGATTAAGTGCCAATGTGACAGATGATAAGTCTATCGCCGTCTCAGACACTACATACGTCTTTGAATTACTTCTCAGACGTATCCAGGTTTCCTCACGATGTTTTCCTTCACCGTAAAGCGCGTGGTGTGAAATCACTACATGAGTATTTAGAAAAACTCATTGGTAAAGGCCCCGCTGGGATTTGAACTTGCGTCGCTTACGAAAGTAGAAACATGAAAGTAAAGTGAATGCCATAGAAATGCGTTCGTTACGAAGTATGTGTGGTGGTCAAATGGAGATCGAATGAAAAATAGTGTGATAAGAGACAGTTGCAAGTTGAAGAATATGTTGAGATGAATTGGACATATCGGAAGGACGAGTAAGAGCGATTAACGAAACAAATTTATAGAGCGAATGTGAGCGGATGTGGCAGTAGTGGGCGTCCAAGGAAGAACTACCATCTCCCTGGCCTTATCCTATACATTGTTGGGGTCGGCACTTGATTCAACCCGATGTGGCTGATCGCCTGATTTTTATACGAAGCGACTGCCATCTGACCTTCGCAACCACATTTAGGAGGAAAATCTGAGATCTGGGTTAAACCAGTTGTCAGATTATTTTTAGGCCTCCGACTGACCTGTAACGATTGCCAAAGATGTTAAATTGGCAACCGGGACCGACAGCTTAACGTGCTCTCCGAGGCACGGAGGGAACTCGGGCGGTCACCCATCCAACTACTGGCTAGGCGTATGGTTGCTTAACTTCGCTGATTGAATGATATGCGCAATAGCAACTGTGCCACGAGCTCCTCCCAAGGAAGAACTACCAAGATCAGATTAATAATCTTTTTCAGAAAGGTTAAATTCGGACTACTTGTAACCGAAGGATGTGCCTGGACGAAGCGAAAGAAGTATGTAAAGATCGTAGCATGTGGCTAACGGTGGTCTCTGCCTACCCCCATGAGATACAGGGGTGAGCATATGAATTCTTTGGTTCCCGTCGAACGTTGGTTGTCAAAGCGAGTGAATGTGTTGAAGATAAAATGGATTACTTATTGCATAAATAAGAGACACGTGTGTTGCTAAATACAAACAGATTTTAATTTAATACGCAATTTAATTTCGAACACAATATAAACTTAAAACAGTACTCCATGTTTTTAACATCTGGCTCTTATCAGTAAAAGCAACCTTCCGAAGCATGTATAATCATGTTGGTCATCAGGTAAAATCTACGCGTGATCTCTCTCCGGTTGTCAGATTGCCTCCCATCGGACTATGACACCTGTGTTTGCACACACTTGTGCACTATGATATCTCCTGCGCACATGGCTAATGTCCGTTGAGATTATCCGCCGTAACCGAAATTCGGTAGGAGATCGTACCATTCGATGGGAGTGGGAAATGGGATCCAATTATCATATGACCTCTCAAATAGAAAATTGTTGTTGTGGCGCCACGTGCCAATTCAAGCGTTACGTACATGAGGTACTGTGTTGTATGTGTATTGTGGTCGAAGGCCGTTTTTGTTTGAACTCTCAACGAAAAAGCTGTTTCAACAAATTTTTACTTTGTTGAACTAGAGCACGTCATATTTGCTTTCGTGTATTAAGTAATTTTTCTTCATTAATTTTATTTTTCCATATCACGGCTGAGTCTTTGGGTAGGCAGTAGGCAGGGAATCTACGCAGTATTATTACTGCGTATATATTTTGTACGTTGTATTTTGCAATAGTTACAGGTCAGTCGGAGGGTTAAGAGCAGTTCCTTGTAGAAGGAATTGCCAAGGTCAGATGGTACTCGCTTTGTATAAAATTAGGGATCAGACACATCAGGTTGAATCAAGTACCGAACCCAACAATGTATGGGATAAGGCCAGGGAGATGATGATATGGTACACGAAGTACCAGGCGCACATAACGGACAAGGAGTTAATAAGTTGATTGCGACTAACATGGAGCCACATCGGGTTGAATCAAGTGCCGACCCCAACAATGTATGGGATAAGGCCAGGGAGATGATGATATGGTACACGAAGTACCAGGCGCACATAACGGACAAGGAGTTAATAAGTTGATTGCGACTAACATGGAGCCACATGGGGTTGAATCAAGTGCCGACCCCAACAATGTATGGGATAAAACCTGGGAGGTACACGAATAGAAAAGAGTTAATGAGATGAGAATTATCTTAATTTTTAACGTGATTTCACTCGCGTAGTTCCCGTTCCCGTGGGAGTACGGGGATAAAATATAGCCTATATTAATCAGTGATAATGTAGCATTCAAACGGTGGAAGAAGTTTTAAAATCTTTACAAACACACATACAAACTTTTCCCTCTTTATATTATTAGGTTAATTATAGAACTTCCTATTACAAAGTACTAGGCTATCATAACCATTAGAGTGTCGAAATCAACGTTCTAAATCGTGAAGCCTAAAGCGCTTTCAATTAAGAACTAATTTTGAGGCCGTCTCGTGATCGTAACCGGCAAATAGTGCCAAGGTTCCTTACGTCAACGCATTGTGGCAGACAACGTGTCGCCCATTTACGTACATAACTAGATTTTACACTTAATCTATACAGATAAATAAAATTAAAAGCCGTTCACTAATTGCATATAAAAGCAATTACTTTAAAGAATTTTTTTTTAAATATTTATTGTCTGATCATCACTGAGACGGTTGTACTGTACCGATTTCAACGGGACTTTTAGTGGCATATAGCAAATTTTACAAGGAGTAACTTACCTTTTTTAAACTTTTATTTAAAAAAAAACTAGTTTCAAAAAGAATAGCTCTAATGTATACGAATTTAGTATACTTCTATCATAATTATTCAGTGTTTTCAATACTCGTTCTATTTTTGAAGCCGCTTTGAAGCGCTTTCCAGCTGTTTCCACAATCTGATGAACAAGCGTAAAGCGAGTTATGATTTAGTTCCTTTTTAGACGCAGGTGGCTTGAAAGCGCTTTTCGCTACTAGTTGTCATATTTTCCGCTTGACGACAGCGATCTAGGTCAGAAGGGCTAGGGGAGAGGCCGTGTGACGTCACAGTGCATTCGATATTGCAGTTTGAATAACGTTCTATCAACCAGCATGTCTCATTCAAAAATCAATTTTATGATTATGTCGCTAAGATTCAAAATTACTAATCATTATAGGTTACCTTGGTTTTTGACTGCTATGTTTACGTAAAGGTCGTTTGCGATTTATGTGAATATATACCGTATCTAATACGAGATAAGGCTGATATTTATTTGATGGTTTTGAGCGTTATGTTGGCGTGATGTGAAGGTCTGCATACAAATGGAGATTTTTTGTAAGATTTTAAAATATTCGATATTCTATTGATTTAGAAACAAAGGAACGAACAAAAAATGAGCTAATAATTATTATATCCATTTTACTACAATGAATAAGTTTCATAGTTAATATAATCCAGTGACAAACAAACCCACAAACATACCTATTCCAAAATAAGCAATTTCCGTAATACCAGGGAATCATAAACTGGTAACAATGGCCTGTGAAAAATATTAAATATAGAACAATACCATTATTGACTTTATACATACACAGATAAGGTTCAATTTAGTTCGTGACTGGTTAATTTAGCTATGTGTCTGTCATCTCTTTGTCTTTCTGGTAGCCTGGTACATTTTGCGCGTAATTTTTTTTTAGTGATGTCAATTGTTCAAATCTGTTAGCGTAACGGGAGTTCGTATGAAGCAGTGTTTTATAAAAACCAGTTCGGTCATCTATACATAAAGATAAATAAAATTGCAGTCTGTTTGTAATTCCAAAATTACAGCTTTTCACAGAATGCATATAAAAGTATATGCGGTACAAAATAAAAAAAAACAACTGTTAATTTTTTTCTCAGTCTATCTGTCTGTTTATTCCGGATAATCTCTGAAATGGCTAGACAATATTAACGGGATTTTCACTGGCAGAAAGCTGTTTCACCCAAGTAGTTCCCGTTCCCGTGGGAGTACGGAGAAAACATATATTAATCAGTCAAAATGTAGCATTCAAATGGTGAACGAATTTTAAAAATCGGTCCAGAACTTTTTGAGCCAATTCGTTACAAACATATTTACATACAAATCTTACCTCTTTATGATATTATCTAGTTATACCTTTCCCATTGATCTAAAAACTAAAAAGTATAAATTAATATCGTAATATAAACGAAATAATACGCGTTAAATTCAGAACGCGGAAACTATTGTATCTACGTGTCTAAAATAAAAAAAAAAACACGCGTCATGTTGATAAACATTCGTGCGTCCCACTCGCACTCGAGTGAGCGCGTACCGCCGTCCTTGTCGCACAAGATGGCCGACACGAGGCGGGAAGAGGATCATTTTATTTGATTGAAATTCACGTTGCAAGGTGATTATTAATTAACCGAATGCTAAAATGGAGACCATTGTTTTTGCTTTGAATGTAAGTAGACACTGGATACAGCTGCCGTCATGTTTTTTGAGCGCTCTGTGAAAATAGTGGGAGGTAACTGCGTATGCATTTTTATCAATTCGACTGTTTTTTTTCTCGTCACGTCAGGCAGATGGACAGACTTATATAAAGACTTTAGCGCTTTCAAGGTTAGCGCTCGTAACTTGTGACGGCACTTACCTAATTAGGAGTACCAACTGTATTTAAAAAAAAAATGCAAAAATACTTTTATAGTGCCAAAGTGACAGGTGATTAGTCTATCGTCCCGGGCACTATACATACGTGTTTGAATTACTTCTTAGACATATCAGGTTTCCTCACGATGTTTTCCTTCACCGTAAAGCACGTGGTATGAAATCACTGCACGTAAGTTTTTAGAAAAACTCATTGGTACAGGCCCCGCTGGGATGGGAACTAGCGTCGCTTGCGTAGCAGGCGTGCTCACCACGGCTATTAAAATTATCTCTTGAGAAAGTAATAGCCATCGCGTATAGTCGTGTCCTTCACGTGATCATACAAGGAACCAATTGATAATTATCGTGATTGTTGCACAATAATTACATTAGTGTTTATCTAAAGCATTTCAAGACAAAACATAAATATTATAATTTGCTTTTTTAATTTGCTGATTACGTTTACAATAGTAAGTAGTCGCCTGCTGCAAGCACGAATGAGTTTTATGTCACACCACGTGCTTTACGGCGAAGGAAAACATCGTGAGGAAACCTGCATACGTCTGAGAAGTAATTCAACACGTATGCATAGTGGCTGAGACAGCGACAGACTCTCTATCTGTCACGTTGGCATTTAATCATCTTCGTAAAGTAAAACCATCATCAAAAAAAGAAGAATTAAATTATCATCTATACAGATAAATAAAATTGAAGTGTCTGTTTGTAATTCCAAAATAACAGTTTTTCACTCAATGCATATGAAAGTATGCGCTACTGGCACACAAAAACCAAATTTTAAAATTTTTCCCTGTCTGTCTGTTTGTTCCGGGTAATCTCGGAGAAGGCTGGACCGATTTTAACGGGACTTTCACTGGCAAGTAGTTGATGTTTCAAGGAGTAACTTGGGCTTCTTTTATTTTTCAAAAATATTAGGGTTTCGCAACAATAGGGATGAAGCTAAATCTACGCGGGTGAAACCGCTAGTGTGAAATAAATTACTTGCTTTTGAAGTAGGTTTTTGACACCGAGTTTGATGCTATATTTGGCAAGTAAGTAATTAATTTCACGTAATTTTATTTTTCTCTTTTTTAAGGCGGTTTGATAACCTCCTCCTGTTTTTGAAGTCGGTTAAAAAGCCCTCAGTTTCTACGCTTGAGAATCTTATAGGAGGTCACAGAATTCGGTTGTTCTTATATATTATATTCTAGTCACCTGAAAACCTAGTTTCCAATCGGTGTATCGCAAAAATATTACTTATCGTGTTATCACAAGGTCGTGCGTGGCTCGTAACGTTATCGATTTATGTATTTTCATGTGGCAACACTGTTATTTGTATACATCTTTATCTTCTTATATATATATAAAAATGAATCCCCATTTCCCTTAGTCACGACATCACGCGTGAACGGCTGGACCGATTCTACCGGGACTTTTACTGGCAGATAGCTGATGTTTCAAGGAGTGTTTCAGGCTAATTTTATTAAAAAAAACAGCATGAAACTAAATCTAGAGCCGTGTTGGCCCTGGGGTTTGAGCAGTCGCCTGCTACGCAAGAGCTTTTCCAAAATCTTATGTGCAGTGATTTCACACCATGTGTTTTACGGTGAAGGACAACATCGTGAGGAAACCTGCATATGTCTGAGAGGTAATTCAAAGACTTATGTATAGTGGCTGAGACGGCGATAGACTCACTATCTGTAACGTTGGCACTTAATCATCTTGTGTGAAAAGTGCGTGTTGTTATTACAACATCTCTGCCTACCCCTGCGGGGAATACAACTAGCTTCTGCTCACGACTTCGTTCGCGTGGAATAGTTACTTTGGGTTAATGCTAACTTTAACACGCGGTTGGCGTGATGATATATATAACCTATAGCCTTTCTCGATAAATGGGCTATCTAACACAAAAATTTTCAAATTGGACCGAGTCCTGGGGCCCAACCATGAGCTCTTATTGCAATGTTAATTCAGTTGTGCGACAGTGACAGGTGTATACACGTCACATACATCTGTATCATAAATGAGTGAAACTATCATGGCAATAAGAGCTCATGGTAAGGCCCCTGTAGACAAAGTAACATTATCCTCACGCTTCGCTAATAGAAACGATACCATATGTCATTGCCATACATTTTGTATCGTTTCTATTAGCGCAAGCGCGAGAGAACGTTACTTTGTCTAAGCCTACAGGTTTCTTTCAGCATAAATATTTTTGGTGTAGACTAGTAGCTTTGTAACTGCGTTACAGGCGACTATTCAAACCACTTGGCCACCACGGTTTATAAACTCTCATTCCGTAAACAATATTATCACAAAGCTAGTCAAAATAATATTATAAGATATGAATAACAGACTGTTATCTAACCTGTGTGAGATAACTTGGAAATACTTATTTATTTGAGCACTAGCTGTGCCCCGCGGCTTTCCCGTAGATTTTGTTTTATCCTTATTGTTGCGGATTCCTAATATTTTTGATAAATAAAAGTAGCCTATGTTACTCCTTGTAACATTAGCTACCTACCAGTGAAAGTCCCGTTAAAATCTGTCCAGCCGTTTCGGAGCTTTCCCGGAACAATCAGACAGACAGACAGACGGACAGCGAAAAACATGTTAAACTTGGTTATTTAGTGTCAGCAGCGTGTATACTTTCATATGCATTTAGTGAACAGCTGTTATTTTGGAATTACAATCAGACACTTCAATTTTATTTATCTGTATAGATAAGTCTACCTCTCCCTACCCCTCCGGGGACCCTTCGGGGACAGCTCGAAGATGTATTGAATTCCTAATAAGGTATTATTCCAATTTACAAATGCATTGTAGAGTGAGTCGGTTATATTTTGGATGGCATCCAAAAACGTGCGCAGGAGTGTCTATTCAACTATTCTGGTTATTTATACACGCATGGAGATCGCTTAACCTAATAACAGTTGTTTATGTTTAACTGGCGGAATAACTGAGCAGGTTTAGTTATGAAATCCTGCTACTTACAACCTTTAAAACTCAGCTGTGCCCCGTGGTTTCACCCGCGTAGATTCAGTTTCATGCTTAATTTTGCGGAACCCCAATATTTTGTTTTTAGATCTTAATAAGACCTAAAAACCCGTAGTATATAATTTTGTTCTATTGTCAATACTTTTTGCAGCGCATGCATATGGAACCGTAATATTTTAAATAAATAAAAGTAGCCTAAGTTACGCCTTCAAACATCAGCTTCTTGCCAGTGAAAGGCCTGTTAAAATCCGTCAGATATTACCCGTAACAAACAGACAGATAGACAGACAGACCGACAGAAAGACAGACAGACAAAAAAAATATAAATTGGTTTTTTATGTCAGTATCGTATATATCTTCATATGCATTTACTGAAGAGCTGTTATTTTAGAATTACTAACAGACACTCCAATTTTATTTATCTGTATAGAATATAGAATTTAGATGTATGCATGGATTTGTACATTTCAATGTATACAGGAACGCACCAAGTTTGTGTCCAAGCAAGTGGAATGGTACACCGTGTTCCAGATATGTTTCGTGCGCAAAGCCCCGGTTGGTAACAAAGGTTGTGGATATAGGGCGGGGTTACCTTGACCCGCCCTGGGTGACCTACTTAACAGGCCCCGCTCGCCTTTCAACAGACAAAGAGATTTGCAGAGGCATACATTAGATGCAGTTCATGTTTATTTGATAGGACTTGAGGGAGAAGAACTAATGAAATGGAAATCTAAACGTTCCCTGGTGACCGTGGCGTTTAAGCAGTCGCCTGATACGCAAGCGACGCAAGTTCGAATCCCAGCGGGGCCTGTACCTATGAGTTTTTCTAAAAACTTATGTACAGTGATTTCACACCACGTGCTTTACGGTGAAGGAAAACATCGTGAGGAAACCTCACGATATATCTGAGAAATAATTCAAAGACGTATGTATAGTGCCTGAGACGGCGATGGACTCACCCTATGTCACGTTGGCACTTAATCATATTCGGTGAAATGTGGGTGTTGAAAATTACAACACCTCTGCCTACCCCTTCGGGGCATACAGTTGTGAGCATATGTAAGTTTTTAGAAAAACTCATAGTTACAGGCCCCGCTGGGATTCGAACTTGCGTCGCCTGCGAAGTAGGCGACTGCTCTAACCCCGAGGGCACCACGGCTCTTATTTATCGGCTTAGATTTGTAACTTTGTTTTGTTTTTCCAGATGCACAGACGCAGTGGTGTTGGGGCGGACGTGGCGGGGGGGCCGGCGTTGTTGCTGCAACTGGGCCGACTGATCCTTCGCCCGCGCAGCTCCAGCCCCGCGGCTCACGCTCACAGACCCTCCACTAGCCAGGTACTATACATATACTAACTAGCTGTGCCCCACGGTTTCACCCGCGTAGCTTTAGTTTCATGCTTCATGTCGCGGAACCCTAATATAAAAAAAAGTAGCCTAAGTTACTTCTTGAAACATCAGCTACCTGGCACTGAAAGTCCCGTTAAAATGAAAGTCCCTTTAAAATCGGTCTAGCCATTTCGGAGATTAGCCGGAACAAACAGATAGACAGACAGAGAGACGGACCACAGAAAAATTTAAAAATAACTATTTGTTATGTGAGTACCATATATACTTTCATATGCTGTTAGAATTACAAACAAACACTTCAATTTTATTTATCTGTACTTATAGAGTATAGATGACCGAGCCGTCGTGGCCGTTGGGTTAAATCAGTGGCCTGCTACGCAAGAGACGCCAGTTCTAATCCCAGCGGCCTGTAGCAATGAGTTTTCCTAAAAACTTAAGTGCAGTGATTTGACACCACGTGCTTTACGATTTATGTCTGAGAAGTAATTCATAGACGTATGTAGAGTGCCTGAGACGGAATGTCATACAGAAATGACAGATATTTCTTTAAAAAAATCCTTTTTATGTATGTATTGTCTACGTTTAGTGAAAGTCTGCTTATTTCGAGGAACAAACTGACAATTGAATTTAATTTATCTGTAAATACAGGATGTCGGAAACAGTTGTCTTCTAGAAGTTGTAGGGTTTTATGAATATATCACTATATTAAAATCGTAAAATATCTAGCTCCAACGATAACGTAGTTATAGGCAACGGCCGAAGAGCTCGCGGCCTTAACCGATCGAATGAAGGCGCGGCCGCGTTTACCTACAATCCGTACGCGGTCATTAAACTTTTTAAATTAAGGGGAAGGTTACTAGTTTCGAAAAATGGGTTTATGGGATTATTTCAGGATTTTTTGTGGAAGAAAAAAAATAAAAACGTAATTAGATTTCATGTGTTCACGTTACAGCTGATTATTATTAAGGTATTGATATGGTCAACTTTGAATATCAATTGCTCGAAAACGGAAGAAAATATTTTTGTCATGATAATTTTAATTGCTTCCTAAAATTATACCCTATCACATATTTTAAGAGCTGTCCCGATTTTCCCGACACCCTGTATATAAATAGGCAAACACTTTGTTCAAATGTCAAAACAATAAATAAAACTACTTTTCTTTCAGGTTCAAGTTCAGCCTAAGCCGGAGTCCGAAGAGTTGAATCCACACTTGGAAGCCCAGCTCAGCGACCGTGTCCACGCTCTATGGAATCAACAGATACCGCTATGCATTGAGGTAGGCAGTAGGCAGATAAATTAATCTCTATATCTGTGGACAGGGGGACAACCGAGCCTATGCCAAGTAGTTTTCTAAAAAGGTATCTACAGTGATTTCACACCACGTGCTTTACGGTGAAGGATTATCGTGAGGAAACTTGCTTATGAAGAAGTTATTTGAGGTCGTATGTATAGTGTCTGAGACGGCGATAGACTCGCCATCTGTCACGTTGGCACTTAATCATGTTCGGTGAAAAGTGGGTGTTGATGTTACAACACCTCTGCCTACCCTTTCAATCCGGCTGAGTTTCTTGCCGGTTGTTCTCAGAAGGTTGGTTTCCGAACCGGTGGTAAATTCCTCGACATTCACAAGTGTCTTACCAGGGCCTAAACTGAATAAATCATTTTCATTTTCATTTTTCAATACATAAGTTTTGACGAAAACTCATTGGTCCAGGCTCCGCTGGGCTTCGAGCTTACGTCGCTTGCGTAGCAGTCGACTGCTCGAACCCCAAGGCCACCACGGCTCCTTTGTCAGCCATTTTAGGTCAGCGTTCATAACTGGTGGCGGGACCGGTATAACACTATAATCGGTGTTTTAATATAGGTGTTGCTGGCCCCGGAATGCCCGGAGTGCCGCGCCGGAGCCCGCGAGGACCGGCGCCCGGCGCGCCGCGTGCTGCTCGAACGGTGGACCATGAGACCTCTGCCTAACACGTACGTAGTCTTATTTATCATCATCACCACCATCGTCTTAATCATCACCGCGGTAGCATGTATGATCATGTAAATTGTGTCATTCTGACGATTTGAAAGTACTTTGTATAAAGTCTAATCGAATAAAGATATTTTTGACTTTGACTTTGACTTGACCCTCACCATAATCATCTCCACCAACATCATCTCAAACATCACCACCACCATCGTCTTACTCATCACCACCTTCATCTTCATCATCATCTTAAACAACACCATCATCAACTTAATCAACGCCATCATCACCTTAAGCATCACTACCACCATCTTAAACATCACGATCACCAACATGTTAATCATCACCATCACCATTAAAAATAACAGTAATTATCATCCCCATCATCCTTCCCTGTCATTCCATGTTGCTTGTGGTCAGCACAATGTATTTTCCAAATAGCAAATGGGAGATCTCGTTATGCTACTTCTAATTTATCAATGTTTCTATAACCCCCAGTGGTACTGAACCTCCGACCTTCATCAACGCCCAGTGGCTTCTGAACGCGGTTCGATCCCAGCTGCACTTCTCACAGCTGTCGGCCTGGCTCGCCAGACTCGACGTCGATGACACACCTACTGAACGAAGGTAACCGCTTAACCTACTAACAACAAATTCTGTGATACTATCATGTGTTTTGGTAAATTACTAGTCACGCAGTTTCACCCGCGTAGTTCCCGTTCCCGTGGGAGTACGGGGATAAAATATAGCCTATGTTAATCAGCGATAATGTAGCATTCAAACGGTGAAAGATTTTTTTAAATCGGTCCAATTCGTTACAAACATACTTACATACAAATCTTACAATATTAGTATATAGGAGTATAGTAAGAAATTGTCAAAGACTAATCTAAAGGTTTTATTTAAGCTTCGTAAATCATTGCTCTCCAGGCGAAAGCTGAGCCGAGAAACATGCAACTACAAGAAACTGGAAGCCAACTGTGATCAGAGCGAGCTGTGCGGTGATGAGCGCAAACTGAACTTGGTATACTCCATCACCGTGGCCGGGGACTCTCACGCCGACTTCACACGAACACCCACCGCGCATACCTTCCCCATTACCGATATTGGTGAGGTTACATCATCATCATCATCACCACAATGTCCAACATCATTATCATCATCTTTATTTGTGTTATCATCATCACCTATATTTTTCTCATCATAAGCATCATAATCATGATTGCAAACTGAACTTGGTGTAATCCATCACCATGGTCAGCACTCTATCATCACCATCTTTGTTTTTACTATCACCAACAATGTCAACATTGTCCTCTGTGTCATAACCTTTATCATCATCATCATCAATAATTACCATCACCTTTGTGGCTACTATCACCAAAAATTTAAACATTTTTATCTATGTCATAACCATCATCATTATCATCACCTTCATCAATAATCACATCATCTTTGTGGCTACTATCACCAACAATGTCAATATGGTCATCAGCGTTGTCATTATTATCAGTACCGCCGTCATCATCTTAATCATCATCACCATCATAGTCATCATCACATATTTTATACCATATCCCTAGTCCTAACAGTGTAACGGTATTGTTCCAGGCAACAAAACCCTGCTGAAGGTGGTGGTAGAGGCTCTCCGCGCGGAGTCGGCCCCCACTGGCTGCGGGTGTCGCCGAGCCAGCCACGACCGCACCGACCTGGCTTCGAGACTACACGATCTCACCATAGGTAACCTTCACCCCCCTATACCCGGCCGCCAGCTTTCTATCTATACAGATAAATAAAATTGAAGTGTCTGTTTGTAATTCCAAAATAACAGCTTTTCACTAAATGCATATGAAAGTATACACGGTACTGACACAAAAAAATCAAGTTTTAAATTTTTTCTCTGTCTGTCTGTCTGTCTGTTTGTTCCGGGTAATCTCTGAAACGGCTGGACCGATTTTAACGGCATTTTCACTGGCAGGTATCTGATGTTTCAAGGAGTGACTTAGGCTACTTTTATTTATTAAAACTATTAGGGTTCCGCGACATGAAGCGTGAAACTAAATCTACGCGGGTAAAACCGCGGTGCACAGCTATATTTAATAAATACATACATACATATGCTCACGCCTGTATTCCCCTCGGGTATAGGCAGAGGTGTTGTAATAACAACACACACATTTCACACAAGATGATTAAGACAGATGGTGAGTCCATCGCCGTCTCAACTATACATACGTGTTTGAATTACTTCTCAGACATATGCAGGTTTCCTCACGATGTTTTCCTTCACCGTAAAGCACGTGGTGTGAAATCACTGCACAGTTTTTAGGAAAACTCATGGTACAGGCCCCGCTGGGATTCGAACTTGCTCTAACCCCAAGGCCTCACGGTTCTATTTATTAAATTTATATTTTTTTTATATTTGAATATTGTTGTCTTAAGGTAATAAGTTTGAACCGTCTCACCTGCAATCATCAGTCGTAGACGACCGCATGCTAACCCCTTGCAGTGAAAACGGTAAACACAGATGCAGCTGTGACGACGAGTCAGACACACAAAAAACAAACCAACCCAAAAAACTAGACGACCGCCGACTCAAAGAAATCGCTAAATACAAAAGAAGACTGAGAAAGGAATCCAAGATAAGAAAACTTTGTGATAGCACTTCTTCCGAAGGTGATCAACTGAAAACTAAAGAAACGCACACCTCTATACCAATATTACAAGCTGCTAGATTCGACAGATTCAGAGCTATCGGCTGCTATAGGAATCAAACGTATTTGACCCTTCCTGCTTCGAGAATAGAGACCAAATCCCCTTTCATAGACACTGAGACACCACCGCCGGAATTCAAAAGAACGAATACAGTTGCCACACAGACAGACGATATTATATGCCCTTGTGGTAACCAGGTTGAGATGAAATGCGATGGTTGTACCACGAATAAAATGGTCCGTTCCGTTGGGAGTTATGATCTCACAGCTATAGAGAATGGAGCCAGAAGGAAGTGTGAAGAGGACGGAAAATCAATCAAAAAGCTCAAATGTGATAATAGAAATAGTTTAGTTAATGATGTCGTGAAGCGACCAAAATTGCGGAGAATTTTACCAGTTGTCGATAAAATAGGACAGATATTGTCTGATAGGGAATCCGCTGAGAATGATATAAAGGATTTACATTTAAAATCTGATGATTCAGTATTTTCGGTGCCAAAAGAGACTAAGCGACAGAAAACTTATTCGGTAGGCGATGAGGATTACGTTGTCCAGGAAAAGTGTGATTACGGCACTTTTGAGAGGTGTAATATGGATTCTCCTACTGAAAATGACAGCTTTCAGTTCCCCAAAGGGGGTGATACCCAAGTGCCGTCGCCTACGGAGATGGACCGTTTTCGATGGAGGTTCGATTCCGCGGCGTCTATGGTATTTCATTCCAAGACCGGACTACCTTTGACGTCCAGTCCAGCACCTTTGAGGAGAGGAAATAACTGTTTCGACTTTGATGACTCTATCAATGGCGTTTCTGGGATCAAAAGGTGGGTTTTTAATACGCTCTTATTAGCTTGGTATAGGTGCCTTCACGAAATTTGAGCGCTCAGCGTAAATAGTAACTACGTATGTAAGTCACTCTCATATTGGGATGGGAGGCAGTCAGACACGACCGGAGAGAGATCAGGCGTAGGACCAACGGTGCGAATTTCTTGATAGAAAGTCTAATATCAATTTTTTACCCGATCCGAGAATTGAACCCGGGACCTCATCGGCATATGACATACATACATATGCCAACACCTGCTTTCCCTCAAGGGGTAGGCAGAGGTGTTGTAGTAACAACATTGTCACCAAAGATGATTAAGTGCCAACGTGACAGATGGCGAGTCTATCGCCGTCTCAGCCACTATACATACGTGTTTGAATTACTTCTCAGACATATCCAGGTTTCCTCACGATGTTTTCCTTCACCGTAAAGCACGTGGTGTGAAGTCACCGCATATAAGGTTTTAGTAAAACTCATTGGTACCATGACCTCTTATTGCCATGATAGTTTAACTCTTATTATGTGACAGATGTATATGACGTGTATAAGTCTGTCACTGTCACACAGTGGAACTATGATGGCAATAAGAGCTTATGATAAGGCCTCAGGTCCCACATGGATTGGATCTTCCGTTGCTTGCGTAGCAGGCGACTGCTCAAACCCCACGGCTACTACGGCTCTATGTATATATAATAATGTATGTAATGTGTTGTAGTGCATTATACCGTGGAGTGAGCGCCGCTCCCCCTCCGCCCGCTCCGCGCCCGCCACGGCCTCGTCACGGACCCAGCGCGGGACTACTGGGTGAGACATACACTTCATTACATCATCTCCCTGGCCTTATCCCATACATTGTTGGGGTCGGCACTGATTCAACCCGATGTGGCTCCATGTTAGTCGCAATCAACTTATTAACTCCTTGTCCGTTATGTGCGCCTGGTACTTCGTGTACCATATCATCATCTCCCTGGCCTTATCCCATACATTGTTGGGGTCGGCACTTGATTCAACCCGAAGTGGCTCCATGTTAGTCGCAATCAACTTATTAACTCCTTGTCCGTTATGTGCGCCTGGTACTTCGTGTACCATATCATCATCTCCCTGGCCTTATCCCATACATTGTTGGGGTCGACACTTGATTCAACCCGATGTGGCTCCATGTTAGTCGCAATCAACTTATTAACTCCTTGTCCGTTATGTGCGCCTGGTACTTCGTGTACCATATCATCATCTCCCTGGCCTTATCCCATACATTGTTGGGGTCGGCACTTGATTCAACCCGATGTGGCTCCATGTTAGTCGCAATCAACTTATTAACTCCTTGTCCGTTATGTGCGCCTGGTACTTCGTGTACCATATCATCATCTCCCTGGCCTTATCCCATACATTGTTGGGGTCGGCACTTGATTCAACCCGAAGTGGCTCCATGTTAGTCGCAATCAACTTATTAACTCCTTGTCCGTTATGTGCGCCTGGTACTTCGTGTACCATATCATCATCTCCCTGGCCTTATCCCATACATTGTTGGGGTCGGCACTTGATTCAACCCGATGTGGCTCCATGTTAGTCGCAATCAACTTATTAACTCCTTGTCCGTTATGTGCGCCTGGTACTTCGTGTACCATATCATCATCTCCCTGGCCTTATCCCATACATTGTTGGGGTCGGCACTTGATTCAACCCGATGTGGCTCCATGTTAGTCGCAATCAACTTATTAACTCCTTGTCCGTTATGTGCGCCTGGTACTTCGTGTACCATATCATCATCTCCCTGGCCTTATCCCATACATTGTTGGGGTCGGCACTTGATTCAACCCGATGTGGCTCCATGTTAGTCGCAATCAACTTATTAACTCCTTGTCCGTTATGTGCGCCTGGTACTTCGTGTACCATATCATCATCTCCCTGGCCTTATCCCATACATTGTTGGGGTCGGCACTTGATTCAACCCGATGTGGCTGATCACCTGATTTTTATACGGAGCGACTGCCATCTGACCTTCGTAACCCGTTTAAAGTAAAATCGGTAATCTGAGCAGTTGTCAGACTGTCTTAGGCCTCCGAATGACCTGTACCGATTGCCAATGATGTTAAAATGGCCCCGCTGGGATCGAACTTGCGTCGATTGCATATCAGGCGACTGCTCAGACCCCACGGCCACTACGGCTCTTATTGATACACATTCACGTGATTATTGATAAACCTAATGAATAATTTGTGTACCCTTCCAGGTAGCTTCGAAGAGTCAGCCTTAAAGGGTCGCTTGGAGCCCGTGGCGACGGTCCACGGGTTCACAGCCGAGCTGGGGGCCTCGGGGGCCTTCTGTCCCCCACATAAGCGCTTACCGGTCACTGTGTTCTTCTACGCACCGGGGGGGACTAATGCTCCTTATATGGTAAGAATTTTTGGCGATTTGAAAATGAAAATGATTTATTCAGTTTAGGCCCTGGTAAGGCACTTATGAATGTCGAAGAATTTACCACCGGTTCGGAAACTAGCCTTCTGAGAACAACCGGCATGAAACTGAGCTGACATCATGTACTTTTCGTGCCATAGTAAATAATTATTATATATAAGTAGAAATCTTTATTTTTCCTATTACCTATATTATTAGTTAACTAAACTTTTCCGACTACGTTGAAGCAAAAAGGGGGTTTGATTTTGACCGGTGTGTATGTATGTATGTATGAGTTCATCTGTTCCCTCAGAACTTCAAAACTACTTAACATAATTTGACAAATGTGGTATCGGTGAATACGTCTTGATTATCTGCTGGTTACAGGCAGATAGTGAGTCTATCGCCGTCTCAGCCACTATACACGTGCTTGTTTACTTCTCAGACATATGCAGGCTACCTCACGATGTTTTGCCACGTGGTGTGATCAATGCACATGCGTTTTTATTCTTATATCACGAACGTTACAATCATTGTAAAGTTCGTGGGGTGATACTGTTAACTTTTAAAAAAAATCATTGGTACAGGCCGTTAGAATTGAACATGCGTCGCTTGCGTACCAGCCGATTATCATGTACAATTTGACAAAATAAGGTATCATTGGAAGTGTGTTGGTTGATCGTCCGCTGGGTACTAATGTGAGCGTGTCCCCGTAGGGCCACATAAACCTGGGCCCGGGCGGGTACCGCGTGGGCCGCTCGGGCACGGTGCAGGTGTCGCTGTTCAACCCGCACGGCACGCTCGTCAAGATGTTCGTGGTGCTCTACTCGCTGGTGGGCATGCCGCCGCTCGCCACCACCTTCCTGCGCCAGAGGACGCTCTACCTGCCCGCCGGCGCCCCTCCGCCCTCCGCCGCGCACCGACACAAGTGGCTGCGCTACCTCATACACCTCAGGTAACTCAGGCACCTTCCTGCGCCAGAGGACGCTCTACCTGCCCGCCGGCGCCCCTCCGCCCTCCGCCGCGCACCGACACAAGTGGCTGCGCTACCTCATACACCTCAGGTAACTCAGGCACCTTCCTGCGCCAGAGGACGCTCTACCTGCCCGCCGGCGCCCCTCCGCCCTCCGCCGCGCACCGACACAAGTGGCTGCGCTACCTCATACACCTCAGGTAACTCAGGCACCTTCCTGCGCCAGAGGACGCTCTACCTGCCCGCCGGCGCCCCTCCGCCCTCCGCCGCGCACCGACACAAGTGGCTGCGCTACCTCATACACCTCAGGTAACTCAGGCACCTTCCTGCGCCAGAGGACGCTCTACCTGCCCGCCGGCGCCCCTCCGCCCTCCGCCGCGCACCGACACAAGTGGCTGCGCTACCTCATACACCTCAGGTAACTCAGGCACCTTCCTGCGCCAGAGGACGCTCTACCTGCCCGCCGGCGCCCCTCCGCCCTCCGCCGCGCACCGACACAAGTGGCTGCGCTACCTCATACACCTCAGGTAACTCAGGCACCTTCCTGCGCCAGAGGACGCTCTACCTGCCCGCCGGCGCCCCTCCGCCCTCCGCCGCGCACCGACACAAGTGGCTGCGCTACCTCATACACCTCAGGTAACTCAGGCACCTTCCTGCGCCAGAGGACGCTCTACCTGCCCGCCGGCGCCCCTCCGCCCTCCGCCGCGCACCGACACAAGTGGCTGCGCTACCTCATACACCTCAGGTAACTCAGGCACCTTCCTGCGCCAGAGGACGCTCTACCTGCCCGCCGGCGCCCCTCCGCCCTCCGCCGCGCACCGACACAAGTGGCTGCGCTACCTCATACACCTCAGGTAACTCAGGCACCTTCCTGCGCCAGAGGACGCTCTACCTGCCCGCCGGCGCCCCTCCGCCCTCCGCCGCGCACCGACACAAGTGGCTGCGCTACCTCATACACCTCAGGTAACTCAGGCACCTTCCTGCGCCAGAGGACGCTCTACCTGCCCGCCGGCGCCCCTCCGCCCTCCGCCGCGCACCGACACAAGTGGCTGCGCTACCTCATACACCTCAGGTAACTCAGGCACCTTCCTGCGCCAGAGGACGCTCTACCTGCCCGCCGGCGCCCCTCCGCCCTCCGCCGCGCACCGACACAAGTGGCTGCGCTACCTCATACACCTCAGGTAACTCAGGCACCTTCCTGCGCCAGAGGACGCTCTACCTGCCCGCCGGCGCCCCTCCGCCCTCCGCCGCGCACCGACACAAGTGGCTGCGCTACCTCATACACCTCAGGTAACTCAGGCACCTTCCTGCGCCAGAGGACGCTCTACCTGCCCGCCGGCGCCCCTCCGCCCTCCGCCGCGCACCGACACAAGTGGCTGCGCTACCTCATACACCTCAGGTAACTCAGGCACCTTCCTGCGCCAGAGGACGCTCTACCTGCCCGCCGGCGCCCCTCCGCCCTCCGCCGCGCACCGACACAAGTGGCTGCGCTACCTCATACACCTCAGGTAACTCAGGCACCTTCCTGCGCCAGAGGACGCTCTACCTGCCCGCCGGCGCCCCTCCGCCCTCCGCCGCGCACCGACACAAGTGGCTGCGCTACCTCATACACCTCAGGTAACTCAGGCACCTTCCTGCGCCAGAGGACGCTCTACCTGCCCGCCGGCGCCCCTCCGCCCTCCGCCGCGCACCGACACAAGTGGCTGCGCTACCTCATACACCTCAGGTAACTCAGGCACCTTCCTGCGCCAGAGGACGCTCTACCTGCCCGCCGGCGCCCCTCCGCCCTCCGCCGCGCACCGACACAAGTGGCTGCGCTACCTCATACACCTCAGGTAACTCAGGCACCTTCCTGCGCCAGAGGACGCTCTACCTGCCCGCCGGCGCCCCTCCGCCCTCCGCCGCGCACCGACACAAGTGGCTGCGCTACCTCATACACCTCAGGTAACTCAGGCACCTTCCTGCGCCAGAGGACGCTCTACCTGCCCGCCGGCGCCCCTCCGCCCTCCGCCGCGCACCGACACAAGTGGCTGCGCTACCTCATACACCTCAGGTAACTCAGGCACCTTCCTGCGCCAGAGGACGCTCTACCTGCCCGCCGGCGCCCCTCCGCCCTCCGCCGCGCACCGACACAAGTGGCTGCGCTACCTCATACACCTCAGGTAACTCAGGCACCTTCCTGCGCCAGAGGACGCTCTACCTGCCCGCCGGCGCCCCTCCGCCCTCCGCCGCGCACCGACACAAGTGGCTGCGCTACCTCATACACCTCAGGTAACTCAGGCACCTTCCTGCGCCAGAGGACGCTCTACCTGCCCGCCGGCGCCCCTCCGCCCTCCGCCGCGCACCGACACAAGTGGCTGCGCTACCTCATACACCTCAGGTAACTCAGGCACCTTCCTGCGCCAGAGGACGCTCTACCTGCCCGCCTAATTTAAAGTCTAATCAAATAAAGATATTTTGGATTTGAATTTGATACAATATTTAAAGCAATCCGCTAAAATTTATGTTGTTCTTAAAAATGGTCAGGAAAAACACGAACACGAGCCCGACACGAACCCACGACCTCTGCAAATAAATTTTAAGAATTTTGAATGCAAAAATGTCTTTCGTGCATAAAAATCTAATATTAACATTGTTCTTTTCCAGATTCATGACTTCAAAATCCGGTAAGTTATACCTCCACACGGATATACGTATAATAGTATCGAGGAAGGCTGACTTGGATACTGCTACGGCGCACAGCGCCATCTCTCGGCCATTGTCTACAAACAAACCGTCAAGTGACACCGAAGACACCAATTCGACCAATCAAAGATCTCCTAATCGGGTTTTCGGCGGCTGTGGCGACTTCGACGGCGAGAAGTCCGCAGAAATTTGCTACGAAAATCAAAATGGCGTATCGTATGAACTTAGGAGTTTTACGTACGCGCCGGAAAACCCGAAATATTCCCCGCGATAAATGTGATTATTTTAAGACGTAAGTATGTTCGTTAGTGCCTGTAGCCCTTGTTTTAATGTAAATGTATGTACTAATTGAAAGAATATATTTTTGGTTTTTGTATTTTATAATGTTTTATTTCACCTTGACTTTTTACAAAGTACTTTCAAATCATCAGAATTAAATAATTATACAAGACTAGCGGACGTCACGTGGTATCGTGTAGTTCCCGTTCCCGTGGAAGTACGGGGATAAAATATAGCCTACTACCTGCTACCCGCGTAGATTTAGTTTCATCCTTATGGTCGCGGAAACCTAATATTTTTAATAAATAAAAGGTAGCCTATGTCCTTTCTCAGGGTCTAAAGATTGTCTGTGCCAAATTTCATCAAAATCGGTTGAGTGGTTTAAGCGGGAAAGCGTAACAGACAGAGTTACTTTCGCATTTATAGTATTAGTAGGGATGTTACTCGCTGATGATGTAGCTATCCATTGTTGAAAGAATTTTCAAGATCGGTGAAGTAGTTTCGGAGCCTATTCAATGCAAACAAACAATCAAATATTTCTTCTTTATAATATAAGCTTAGATTATACATGCTACAGCCAGGTTTGGAATGTTACTTTTACTGAGAAGAAATTCGGTAATTACTGTTATCAAAAATATTATAATTTTTTAAAAATACAAAATACATTTCTTAAGAAATGTAGCCCATGGACACAGTTCCAATGCACAAATATCAAAATTTTAATCATAAAGAAAAGTCTAGTAGTTCTACTTATACCTAAATGTGTAGCTTGAGATGACCAGCCCCTGCAGACTATAGATTTCAAAGTAACATTCTCTCGCGCTTGCGCTAATAGAAACGATACCAAATGCATGTAAGGGGCTGTCTATTAATCACGTGATATTTTTTTATCATTTTTCAACCCCTCCCTCCCCCATGGTGATACATGGTGATCAAGACTACCCCCCCCCATCAAAAATCACGTGTATTTTTTAGTACCTGTAAAGAATCTGAAAATTTTTATAATATTATTTTTAAGTACCGGTATAAAGTATAATCTAATCCTATTCTACAAAATTAAGGACCATGATAAAAATGTGTAGTCAGTGTCTAGTGCGAGTTTTTCACTGCCGCCGTCACAAGTCACCGCGTCGAAGTAAACGCAGATTTGTATAGGATCGGAACAGCGCCTCTGTCGGCCTAAACATGACACTATTGTGAGCCCATACAAATCTGCGATTACGTCGAAGAAAACTCGCCGCTTTTCGGTTTAGAAATCATGCGTTAAACGTCAAATTGACGAAAACATTAGTACACGTGATATCTTACTATACCCCCCCTCCCCCTTGTGTTTTTCTTGATTTTTGCCGAACCCCTCCCCCACCTTTCGAACCTCAAGTGACTAATGGACAGCCCCTATGACATAAATCAGTCACGTAATATGTCATTCCCGTACATTTTGTATCGCTAGTTGTAAGGGTATTATTATAATAAAAACATGAATTTGTATTGGAAAAAATAATTTATTACACAACTTCACACACCAATCATATAAATAAATAAATAATCTATGGCTTCAAGAATTAATAAATAACTTAAAAATAATGATCGAAGAAAAAGTTATTTGCTTTTAAATGCTATCATCGAGCTTACACCGGTCGGTGTAAGAACACTCACCCAATTTTCAAGCACCCATGGTAGTATACCAACATTATAATTCGCCTAACTTATACATACATATGCTCACGCCTGTATTCCCCGAAGGGGTACGCAGAGGTGTTGTAATAACAACACACACTTTTCACACAAGATGATTAAGTGCCAACGTGACAGATAGTGAGTCTATCACCTATCTACCTATCAAAATTCTTTCACCATTGTAAAGCTATATTCACCCTGAGTTACAAAGGCTATTATTTATCCAAGTACTCCCACGGGAACGGGAACTACGCGGGTGAATCCGCGTGACGTCCGCTAGACAAATATAAAGCAATATGAATTTGAGTGTACACTATGATACTTGACAGGTAGCTTGTGTTATTTAAGTTTTTACTTAGTCACAACTCTTTGATATGAATAATGCAAGAAAACTATTTCTTCGATGCCAAAACAATACTTACTAAGAATAAAATAAAATAAATAATATTTGTTTAGAAATATCAACTTAGTATTTCAGTTAATTATGCCATATTGAAAGCAAAAACAGTACTTAAAATGATTCAAAATTGTCTGTATTCTAATGAACATATGCTAGAAATGCCTACCATGCAGGCGTTAGTTAAGCAACAATATTTGGCTTGAATAAAAGCATCAAATTGCTACAATTGATATGCAAATGAAAATAGGATAATTACTAGCAAGAATTTGATTTAAATGGACTGGCATCATTCATTCTAATATTACTTACATTAAACAAATAAATTAAATAAATAATTATTTTAAATGTATGTACATGTTTATAAAATTAACTACATGTATTATTAAGCCCTCTAAATAGAAGTAATATTATTATATTGAACACATAAAATGACACTGCTCTATTGTAGTGTTGTGTTCACAAGGTGAGTGAGGTTTACAGAGCTGTCTGTAGTACCTCCACCTTACAAAAGATCGCAGCCAAATGACACTGCTCTATTGTAGTGTTGTGTTCACAAGGTGAGTGAGGTTTACAGAGCTTTCTGTAGTACCTCCACCTTACAGAAGATCGCAGCCAAATGACACTGCTCTATTGTAGTGTTGTGTTCACAAGGTGAGTGAGGTTTACAGAGCTGTCTGTAGTACCTCCACCTTACAGAAGATCGCAGCCAAATGACACTGCTCTATTGTAGTGTTGTGTTCACAAGGTGAGTGAGGTTTACAGAGCTGTCTTTAGTACCTCCACCTTACAGAAGATCGCAGCTAAATGACACTGCTCTATTGTAGTGTTGTGTTCACAAGGTGAGTGAGGTTTACAGAGCTGTCTGTAGGACAATTAATTATATTATTTTATAAGAATGTCTTTGTTAAATTGCATTAAAGTATCCTAAGATTTTGAGCTCGATTCTAGACAGAATAGTACTACCACGACTTCAAATGTTTGGGTAAGAATGACTTTTTAACTGGTCTAAAATACGTTAAACTTTTGCCATTTTTGCACTCCTCTCCTGAGCCCTGTACGGTCTGTTTTGGATGTCCGTTTCAATTTCAGCATCCTCCTGAAATAATAAAAATTTAAAGATTACTAAAGAGTATTCTGTATGTATGTCCGACTGTTTGTTCCGGGTAATCTCCGAAACGGCTGGACCGATTTTAACGGGATTTTCACTGGCAGGTAGTCAATATTACAAGGAGTAACTTAGGCTAGGATTTACTTTTATTTAAAAAAAAGCATTGAGTTCCGCGGGATAATGCAACAAAGTACTTTTATATGGGACAAACAGACACTTCAATTGTATTTATCTGTATGTATAGATGTATAGATTTAGATACAGATGTATAGATTTTAAAGAATGTGCTTATAATAGTGTCATATGTGTATTGCGACTATAGTCGCTGAGGTATACCTCAGGATACATCCTGGACCAAGGTCCACCTCCCCACCCTGGCTCCTCCTCATGGTCGTAGTGGTGCTGATGCTGGGCGTGCTCGTAGTAGATCACCTGAGGACAACAACATCAATCATTATTCAAAATAATTTAAATATATCTATACAGATATCTGCCTGGCCTTATCCCTTGTATTTGGGGTCGGCACTTGATTCAACCCGATGTAGCTGATCACCTGATTTTTATACGAAGCGACTGCGATCTGACCTTTGTAACCCGTTTTTCGAGGAAAATCGGCAATCTGGGTTAAACCACTTGTCAGACTTTCTTAGGCCTCAGACTGACCTAACGATTGCCAAAGATGTTAAATTGTCAACCGGGACCGACGGCTTAACATGCTCTCCGAGGCGGACTCTGGCGGTCACCCATCCAACTACTGGCTAGGCGTATGGTTGCTTAACTTCGCAGATCGAATCATATCCGCAATAGCAACTGTGCCACGAGCTCCTCAAATATAACTATACAGATAAATAAAATTGAAGTGTCTGTTTGTAAAGTATATAAGGTACTGCCAATAAAATACCAATCTTTTAAAAAAAACTCTGTCTGCCTGTCTGTCCGTCTGTCCGTTTGTTTCGGCTAATCTCTGGACCAATTTTACCGGTATTCACTGGCGGGTAGTTGATATTTCAAGGAGTAACTTATGCCACATTGATTTTAAAAGAAAATTAGATGTCCGCTTAATAAAGACACCTAACAGTCAGTAACTAAGTCTACGCGAATGAAACCGTGGGATACACGTAGTTGTATAAAAACCTCAATATAACAGCGAATCTAACACTCATTTTCGAATTGACAGACAACATGACTAATCAATCATATTGTTAGTAAATAATAGTTATTTGCCATCTCAGAACTGGATAGTCGTGAAAAACGAAAACATTTTACTTTCTTTGTGAATAACATTAAATTAGCGGCCGTGATGAATAAACCCACTTTCTTTTTACATATTTTTATACGTTAGTCTGTCCGGTTTTGTAGTGCACGTTTAAATTTTATCATCATGCTTGTGTAAAAATCTATGTATATGAAAATGAATCCCCATTTCCCTTGGTCACGGTATCCACCGATTTTACCGGGACTTTCATTGGCAGATAACTGATGTTTCAAGGAGTGATTTTATTTAAAAAAATTATAAATATAGGCTAATTTTATTTATAAAACATATTAGGGTTCCACGAAATATAGCATGACACTAAATCTACGCAGGTGAAACCGCGGGGTACAGATAGTTATGATTAAAAAAACAAAAGCCATACACATGTGCACACCTGTTGTAGATTTTAGTCACACATCAACATCAAATGTCATCGGACCGCGCGTGGAAAGCTGTTCTACCATTTATCGTTCACACCTGTATTCCCCGATTGAAATACCAGACGTGTACTTATATTGCACCCACATTTCACCAGTTATATTTAAGTCCCATGTAATAGAGGGCGAGCCTATTGCCATTAACAGGCCACTAATACAGACTGAGGGCTGCTACTAGGATATGGCAGGCGGAAAAACTAACAACACTTTGCCTGACACGGGTATCCAACCCAGGACAGGATCGTACTCCGCAGTTTTTTCGACTACTTGACCAACGAGGTAGTTAAGTATATTCTAAGTTTGTTTTAAAAAATGTTGCATAAATCTATACATCTATAAAGATTTTACCGGTAAGATTAGATACTGATTTTAACGGGACTTTCACTGGTAGGTAGCTGATTCAAATTCAATTCAAATTCAAATATATCTTTATTCGATTAGACTTTATACAAAGTACTTTCAAGGATGTTTCAAGGAGTAACTTAGGCTACTTTTATTTATTTAAATATTAGGGTTCCGCGACAATAAGGAAGAAACTAAATCTACGCGGGTGAAACCGCAGGGCACAGGTGGTATTATACTAATCTCTTCGGTCGAGGCGCTCGTATAATAATGATAGAACTTCACTTACAGATTCGTTTAATCATTAATTCTACTAGGTGCCTTTCTACCGGTTTCCTTCGCGTGGAATTACATGGGTGGCTTCATTTCGTAGACACGTTTACGGTGAAGGAAAACATCGTTAGGAAACCTACATATGTCTGAGAAGTAATTCAAAGACGTATGTATAGTGGCTGAGACGGCGATAGACTCACCATCTGTCACGTTGGCACTTAATCATCTGGTGTGAAAAGTGTGTGTTGTTATTACAACACCTCTGCCCACGCCTTCGGGGAATATAAGCGTGAGCACGTGTATGTATGTTTTTTTTGTCTTTCAATGGCCTTGTATTGTTGGGTGGTCGCTTACCACCAGGTCAAGGTGTGTCCCATCTTAGTAGCAAGAAAGCCCAGAGGAATAACAGGTAATATCCATAAGGCAATGTAGAACATATCCGTTTCTCTTAGACTGGTCAAATGACTTTCTCTGGCCCGCGGATGCGCATGCGCAGTAGTTAATAAATTCCTACCTCGTGACGTCACGTAACCTTTCCTTAAAGGGAGACAAAGGAAAGTTGTCCCTTTATTGACAACTAGTTACGCCCCGCGGTTTTATCCGTGTAAATTTTTAGGGATTACCCGCGGAACCTTAATGTTTTTGCAAATAAAAGTAGCCTATATAATATAAGTTATCTGCCAGTGAAAGTTTGGTTAAAATCGGTTCAGCCGTTTCTGAGTTTCGCCGCAACAAACAGCCAGCGAGAGAATATATTTTTTCTAAATTCAAAATTTCTTTACTTGATGAGACTTCTTACAAAGTACTTTCAAATCGTCAGAACGACACAAAAAAACATTATACAGGATTATAAATGTTACCACCGGGTTCGGAAGTTTGCTTTTGTTGAGAAGAACCCGGCAAGAATTGAATGAAATTTAATGTAAGTACTGAGTACTAGTGCGAGTTTTCCACTGCCGCCGTCACAAGTCACCGCGTCGACGTAAACGCAGATTTGTATAGGATCGGAACAGCGCCTCTGTCGGCCTAAACTTGACACTATTGTGAGCCCATACAAATCTGCGTTTACGTCGACGAGGTGACTTGTGACGGCGATTTTAAGAAAACTCGCACTAGGTAAGTATATACTTTCATATGCGTTAAGTGAAAAGTTGTTAATTTGAAATAACAAACAGACACTTTAACTTTATTTATCTGTATAGATGTAACGCTTTCGCGAAACGTCTACACACTAGAGAATGTGAGTTCAAAGTACTTTTAATTAAATGCAAATAGTTAAAGAGAGCAGACAAAACCACGTGATTTGAATAGCTATTAGAGACATGGTGACCGCTCGGTTTGAGGTTTTATAAACAATTATTTGACACAGTGAGCTTATTTATACAGATAAATATAATTTGAAAGTATATACGCATTGGATTTTTAGAGGGGTAGGCATAAACAATAAGTAGGTAGGTATGCAGGTTAAGTACATACCTATGTGACGCGGTGTAGATACATACGTTTTAGTAAAGACACACACACGAACATAAACAAACACACACACACACGACACGAGTGTATTCAGTGATCACAAATTGTAACTTCTGCTTACCTGCTTATATGCAAATACGCTACTGACATGGAAAAACAATTTTTTTTTTAAATCTATTTGTTTTTTTTGCGGCTAATCTCCGAAACGGCAGGACCAATTTTAGCGGGACTTTCACTGGCAGAATGCAAATTTTACAAGGAGTAACTTAAGCGTCATTTAATAAAAAATTGTGTTTCAATCATGAAATTAATTCTACGCGCCACCACACTGAATCGAAAGATCTTAAAAGGTTACTTGTGTTGGTCTAAAACTAGCATAGAGTTTAAATATACAGGGTGTCGGGGAAACCGGGACAGCTCTTAAAATATGTGATAGGGTATAATTTAAGGAAGCAATTAAAATTATTATGACAAAAATATCTTCTTCCGTTTTCGAGTAATTGACGTTCAAAATAGACCATATTAAGACCTTATTTTCGCATAAACATCAGCTGTAACGTAGAGTTATTCACGTGAAATCTATCTACATTTTTATTTTTTTTCTCCCACTAATAAATCCTGAAATAATCCCTAAAAACCATTTTTCGAAACCATTAACCTTCCCCTTAATTTAAAAAGTTGAATGACCGCGTACGGAATGTAGGTAAACGCGGCCGCGCGTTCATTCAATCGCTTAAGGCCGCGAGCTCTTCGGCCATAGCCTATAACTACGTTATCGTTGGAGCTAGATATTTTACGCTTTTAGTATAGTGATATATTCATAAAACCCTACAACTTCTAGAAGACAACTGTTCCTTTTTTCCGATGCCCTGTATTTAAATAATAGTTAATTATTTATGGTTTATATTTTACTCTTTTACTGCACTCTTTTGTTTACTCTCTTCTCGTGTCACCTATAAAATACAGACGTATCCAAAGTTATATTTGCGTTTACTTTCCTAATCTAACAACTCGGGCCTCAGAAGGCCTTGCCTGTATGCTAAAGAGTATTTCATTCTTTGTACATAACAGCCAACGGAACTAATAATGTACAAATAATGAAAATGTCTTCCTACATTACCCGGTTTTGTACGAAGAATATTTTTTCTTCGTACGTACTAGTTATGCAACTTGGTTACGTACGAAGAACAAGGGACTAGTTTGACACCGGATTTGTTTAAAATAAATATAGATCTTACCTTTTGCGGTTGTTGTGTGTGTTTATTCTTGATGTCAATCCAAAGCCTTGCTAGATTGATAGCCAACCCTAGAAGGGCGATGATGAAGAATTTCACCTGAAATCATTATAATTAACTTAATTAACAACATATTTCCAGACCACGGCACTATAAGAGTATGAACGTGACAGATGGCTGGCATTCTCGTCATACTTGTGAACAGGTGCTGCTTGTGGGGGCTGGTCATCTCAAGCTACGCATTTAGATATAAATAGAACTACTAGACTTTTCTTTATGTTAATTTTTATCGACATTTGTACATTGGAACTGTGTCCATGGGCTTACATTTCTCAAATGATTTATTTTGTGTTTTTTTTTTAATTGTATAATATTTTTGAAAAGAGTAATTACTGAGTTTCTTGCCAGGTTCTTCTCAGTAAAAGCAACCTTCCGAACCTGGCGGTAGCATGTATAATCCTGTAAATTGTGTCACTCTGACGATTTGAAAGTGCTTTGTATAAAGTCTAATCGAATAAAGATACTTTTGACTTTTGACTTTTGATGATGAGTCTATCGCCGTCTCAGGCACTTTACATCTACAGGACTGTACGCTTGAAAAACCCCTTTGCATTGTACAAAAAATCAAAGCTCTAGATTCAAATGACATATTAAATTGATATGAAAGCGTACTCGTGATAAATTAATAAAAAGACCGATAGATATCGCCTCGTCCATACAGATAAATAAAATTGAAGTGTCTGTTTGTAATTCCAAAATAACAGCTTTGCACAAAATGCATATGAAAGTATACACGCTACTGACACTGAAAAACCAAGGTTAAAAATTGTTCTCTGTCTGTCTGTCTGTTTGTTCCGGGTATTCTCTGAAACGGCTGGACGGATTTAAATGGGACTTTCACTGGTAGGCTGATGTTTTAAGGAGTAACTTAGGCTACTTTTATTTATAAAATATATTAGGGTTCCGCGACAATAAAGATGAAACTAAATCTACTCGGGTGAAACCGCGGGGCACAGCTAGTTATAAATATTATTGAGAACACGATCTCATTCGAAAGGCATCATTAAATATAGTGACTAGATAATAAGCGAGGAAAAATACAATCTGAGTTATGTTGGTAGACAAAATTCCTAGACAAAGTATGGCATCCCGTCTGTACCAATGAGGTTTTCTAAACTTATGTGCAGTGATCACACCACGTGCTTTACTTTACGGTGAAGGAAAACATCGTGAGGAAACCTGCATATGTCTGAGAAGTAATTCAAAGACGAGTATAGTGGCTGAGACGGCGATAGACTCACCATCTGTCACGTTGGCACTTAATCATCTTCGGTGAAAAGTGGGTGTTGTTATTACAACATAAGCCTACCCCTTCGGGGAATACAGGCGTGAGGAGATTTATGTATGTATTTTTGTTACTCTTTCACGTGAAAATTGGAAAATTGGAAAATTTAAAATGGATTTTGATGAAACTTTAGAATTATATAGCTTATACATCAGAATAATACCAAACCATAATGCTATGTCAGAGTCGCGGGCACACATGCTAAATGCAAGATAAACTGAAAGGTGTACAGGAGCCCAACCATGAGCTCTTATTGCAATGATAATTCAGTTGTGCGACAGTGACAGATGTGTGCACGTCACATACATCTGTCTCATAAATGAGTGAAATTATCATGGCAATAATTACAATGGCTTATGGTAAGGCCCCAGGAGTGGATACTAACCTGCAGTTTGAAGGATAGGATCTGCAGCAAGGTTCCGATTTTCGCCTTCAGAACAGCTCCAAGGATCAATAGTTTCAAGATGGCCTTCTTTTTCTTCTTCTTTTTGCCTCTTTGTTCTAAAATTGTCAGAAAACACATTAGTACTTCATATTACTTCAGATCCCGTCATAAGTTTAAACTTCAATGCGTTGTAGTTTTTAGGGACTTGTATGACGCGACTGCGAATGACATGCTCAAATATCCTTACTTTCGCTTAGAGCTCAAAACTTGTGACGGCACCTAAACCATAGTCCAAACCCATACAGCCTCCAAATATCATGTTTCTAGGTCCAACGGTTTAGGTTACGCGGTGATATAATAATATAAGTCAGTTAGACTTTGAATAACATGGATATTCAAATTATTATTTTTTAGAAAACCTTGATATTTAACCTTTTTGTTCAACTGAATATTAAATACTTCCTGATGTAACTAAATTTGCACATACCTGATACAAAAAATCTTAAAAATATCATAACAAAATCATTCAAAACTACTAACTACACTTAAATTTACCAAAACATGCCTTCATCTATATATTGAGATATAAGATCTAATGACCTCTTATTGCCGAGATATCTTGATTCAATTATGCTGTGGAGTGGTTTGAAATGTGACCAACTTTCTGAGAAGTAATTCATAGATGTATAGTGTCTGAGACGTACTGTAATACATGACATATGCTCACTCCTGTATTCACCGAAGATGATTAAGTGTCAACGTGACAGATGGTGAGTCCATCGCCGTTTCAGCCACTTTACGTGTTTGAATTACTTCTCAGACATATGCAGGTTTCCTCACGATGTTTTCCTTCACCGTAAAGCACGTGCTGTGAAATCACTGCACATAAGTTTTTAGAAATACTCATTGGTGCAAACCCCGCTGGGATTCAGACGTCGCTAGCGTAGCAGGTGTCTGCTCAACCCTCACGGCTCTTTGCAGTGCCGACTAGACAAGGTCAGGAATTTGAACAAGTCTACCTTGGCAATAAGAACTATGGCAGCAGACATGCTCATGCAAGAATAATGCAAGTAACAGTCATCGTGCTAACATAACAAATAAAAAAAACAGTACCACATCACAGTAGATAAACGCTTATTCGGCATGAGTGACGACAGATCGACTGGAACAGGTTGTGGCTTGCCACTTTAAAAAGTTGAAATCTCATTTGGAAATGTAAATATACATTTCACACTTGCAATTCACATTTGCAGCTTTAAATCTATACAGATGTATGAAATTTAAGTGTCTGTTTGTGATTCTAAATTAACAGCTTTTCACTAAATGTTTATGAAAGTGTATACGGGACATTCGTCAAAAATCCAATGTTCATCAACCAATTTTCTGACCGTCTGTTTGTCAGTCTGATTGTTTTGACCAACCTCCGAAACCTGGACCGATTTTATCGGGTTTTCACAGGCAGCTGATATTACGAGTAGTAACTTAGGCTACATTTTCCCAGTAAAACAAGTTTCAATGCTATTTTCTGTGGACTGCAAAAATATCTATTACTATCGTATTACTAACTATTAGGTATCTTCTTTTATAAATAATGTTACGAAGAATAAACATTGGTTTCTGCAGTGCCTTTCCATTTAAAAATTGGAATGTGTTGGAAACTTTTTTGTTATAATATTTATGATTTATGTTTTTTTTATTCTTAGTTTTTTTTATACATACACTTGTTAGCTGTCAAATAAATACGGTAATGTCAGCTACTTTTTTCACTGCTCTCTCTATATCTAAATTTTATTATTCGCTATCGTCTACAGATTGTAACTTAATTAAAAGCCACATAGGTGATATTTCTAATTTGATACCTTTTCTTGGCGCTTTCCTCTTTGTTTAAGACTTAGCTATAATTTTTTTTCGTTCAGAATCAGCGTCAATCTTATTATTCCTATAATCTAAACTAAAAGTACCATCACCTGCAAAAGAATTTTTATCCATAAGACCATTATCCGTATTTTCTTTCTCAACCGCATGCTCGGCTACAGCATCGAGTGCCTTTTCACCCAAACTCCACATGTCACCGAAGATACCCCTTGGTTTACTATCATCATTCTCGGTTGCCAAATCACTAGAATCATCATCTACATCGCTGTCATCATCATCATTAACATCAGTATCATTCGCATTATCACCAATGACCCAAGTTTGACGCCCATTCGGGAAAGCACGACCTTTTTCCTCCTTTTGGGCTTTTCTCATTGGCATCATCATTGGGTGTATTAGGTGTATTTTGGGTGGTTTTGGTTTCTTCTTCTTCATCTTCTTCTTTTCACCAGTTGATATTGTGATGCTGTCGATCCCTCCTTGGTCATGTTTTCTTGATAGTGCTCTGGAAATAGACAGTGTCTGTTAGTGAATGCCACGAATATTCGGCTACTATTCGGGATTCGGCCGAATAGTACGAACTATTAAGCCGATCATGGCTAAAGAGACACTACATATTACTCAAGATTTGTATTTATTACCAAATTACAATACTTTATTGAATAAAAACTTAACTATATATACAAGGAACAGGGGCCCAACCATGAGCTCTTATTGCAATGTTAATTCAGTTGTGCGACAGTGACAGATGTATGCACGTCACATACATCTGTCTCATAAATGAGTGAAATTATCATGGCAATAAGAGCTCACGGTAAGGCCCCTGTACTTAAAGCTAATTAAAGGTAGAAAACTTAATTTATTAAGTTAAATTCATCAGTGGTACTTAAGTTGTGATGGATAAAAACAAGCTTTTCAGCATTTGACGATAGCAACTCATTACGCTTTTCGTCGTAAATAATACAGGCTTCAAACAAATATGTAATTTGCGAATATTAAGCGTTGCAGAATATTCGGTATTTGGCCAAATCACTATTCTAAATATATTTTATAAGTTAAGTTTTTCCAAAAAATTAAGTGCAGTGATATCACAACACGAGGAACGCTGCATATGTATATGCCCACGCCATCCTAGAAGGGTCCCCGAAGGGTGAAGCAGATGTGCTGTAATAAGAACACCCACATTTCACCGGATATGATTAAGTGCCAACGTGACAGGGGGTGAGTCCATCGCCGTCTCAGGCATATGCAGGTTTCCTCACGATGTTTGCCTTCACCGTAAAGTACGTGGCGTGAAATCACTGCACATAAGTTTTGATAAAAGCCCCGATGGTGTTTGAACTTGCTTAGCAGACGACTGCTATGATGCTAGATGATAGCTTTTAACGCACCCACAAATAAAACCAAATCCGTCAACGGTAATCCGAGTCGAGCATCGAACCCGGCATATGGTATTCCACACATGAGTGTTCACTTTCACCTGTGACCCAGTTTGGGACATAAGCCACTTAAACTTCTAAAAACCGTTGTCTAAGCATTAGCCGAGTTTAATAGTCGAATTACGAAACCAAGTGTATTACAGAGAAAGGAAAATTATGCTGATATGTTTATTTATATATCTTTGAAAAGCTTTATTTCTGAGTTTCTAGAAAGATAATTTTTAGAAAAAACAATCTTCCGAACCCGGTGGTAACATTTATAACATAACATATGCTCACGCCTGTATGCCCCGAAGGGGTAGGCAGAGGTGTTGTAATTTTTAACACCCACATTTCACCGAATATGATTAAGTGCCAACGTGAGAGATGGTGAGTCCATCGCCGTCTCAGGCACTATACATACGTCTTTGAATTATTTCTCAGACATATGCAGGTTTCCTCACGATGTTTTCCTTCATCGTAAAGCACGTGGTGTCAAATCATTGTACATAAGTTTTTAGAAAAAATCATGGGTACAGGCCCCGCTGGGATTCGAACTTGCGTCGCTTGCGTAGCAGGTGACTGCTCAAACCCCGAGGCCACGACAACATTTATTGTCATAGAATTTTGACAGTTTGAATGTATTTTGTTAAAGTTTGATCAAATACATAATTACCAGTGTAATATAATTATAATAATATTGTAAAGAGGAAACATTTGTATGTAAGTATGTTTGTAACGAATTGGCTCAAAAAGTACAGGACCGATTTAAAAAATTCTTTACCATTTGAATGCTACATTATCACTGATTAATATAGGCTATATTTTATCAATTATAGCCTTTTTTTTCTGATGTAAAAGCTATATTATAGTAAAGTTTCATAAAAATCAATTCAGTAGTTTTTGCGTGAAACATACATGCATCTATATTTTCAAACTCACGTTTATAATATGAGTAGGATTTGGAATAAAACAAATGCTCTTTTAAAAATTCCATGTTAGTTATTTTGCCGACTTTGAAAGTCAAGAAGTCAATGATAAATAACATTGAACTTGTAGACCTTTCACTTTTACTCTGTTTATGTTCACGTTCACATATATCACTTAAATTCATGACAGCACGGCTCAAATACTACGGAGAATAAAATAGAACGTGTTTGTGTTTATCTGTGGATCAATGGCGATATAGAGTAGTATTGTCTATGGAAACTCTACATTTTAAGAAATATTGTCTACCTTTAGATTAGAATCATTACGAGGGATTTTCGAACGTGTCAAGGGCCGTGACCGTTAAGACAATAGCCTTCTGCAACTCCAACTTACGTGTTCAAAGTACTTGTATACTATAATACTAGCTGTGCCCCGCGGTTTCACCCGCGTAGTATTAGTTTCATCCTTATTATCACGGAACCCTAATATCTATACCGATAAATAAAATTGAAGTGTCTGTTTGTAATTCCAAAATTACAGCTTTTCACTAAATGCATATGAAAGAATACACGCTACTGACACTAAAAAAGCAAATTTCAAAATTTTTCTCCGTCTGTCTGTCTGTCTGTCTGTCTGTTTGTTCCGGGTAATCTCTGAAACGGCTGGACCGATTTTAACGGGACTTTCTCTGGCAGGTAGCTGAAATATCAAGGAGTAACTTAGGCTACTTTTATTTATTAAAAATATTAGGGTTCCGCGACAATAACGATGAAACTAAATCTACGCGGGTGAAACCGCGGGGCACAGCTAGTTTTTAATAAATAAAAGTAGCCTAAGTTATTCCTTCAAACATCAGCTAGACAGACGTACAGACAGACATAGAAAAAAATTAAAACTTGGTTTTTTAGCGTCAATATCGTGTATGTCTACTTTCATATGCATTTAGTGAAAATTGTTATTTTGGAATTACAAACAGACACTTACATTTTCTTTATCTGTATAGATTGTACTACAATAAACGTTCGACAAGTTGACACCAGTCTCCTCATTTTAGTGGTTAATACCTGACTGGTATTTTAGGTGTGGCGGGTTCGATTTTCGTGTCAGGTAATCTTTTTATTTGCTGAAAATTTGTTTTTGACACGTGTTTGTATGTTTTGTATGAGAGCAATGGCCGAAAAGCGATTTGAGTTCAAATTCCAGCGACCTGAGCCAAGGTTTTTCAAAAACTTAAGTGTTATAATGGCACACGAGCTTTACGGTAAATTCCTTGAAATTCATAAGTGCCTTACCAGGGCCTAAACTGAATAAATCATATACATTTTTCATTTTCAAAGGAAAACATCGTGAGGAAACCTGCATATGTCTGAGAAGTAATTCAAACACGTATGTATAGTGGCTGAGACGGCGGTGGACTCACCATCTGTCACGTTGGCACTTAATTATCTTCGGTGAAAATTGGGTGTTGTTATTACAACACTTCTGCCTACCCCTTTAAGGACTCTTTTGGGAAGACGTGAGTTATTTTTTGTCTGAAATGGCGATGGACTCACCATCTGTCACGTTGGCACTTAATCTTTGGTGAAAATGGGTGTCGAACACCTTTGCCTACCGCTTAAAAGTCCTTGTGATTTAGATGATAGAGCCGCCCTTAAAAAGAGTAAGTAAAATTATGTGATATAAATTACTTACTTTTGAAGTGGGTTCAATTTTATTAAAAAAAAAATTATTCACTTTTTTCAGAGACTTTTTACAAAGTGCACATACACCAGTCATAACCCATTTAGGTGTGAACCTCCTACTTTTTTTGAAGTCGGATAAAACAATCATACAGTGAAAGTTTCACACATTGTGACGAAATGTTAAAAAGTAAATATTATCATACGAAGTAACACTTGCATTTTCTATATACAGCATGTGTTAATTTTAGTCATGACACCGTATACAGAGTGTTTTCACCGACACACTTATACATCCTGGTTTCTTTACGAGTGTCGTGCGTAATGATCGTGGCTTTGTGCGCCACAGATTAAATATTATTATAATGGCGTTATAATTTGTATATCTTTATTCATGAAGTACTTTATAATACTTTTACTTATGACACACGGCAGTAACATATATCATCTATACAGATAAATAAAATTGAAGTGTCTGTTTGTAATTCCAAAATAACAGCTTTTCACTGCGGCTCTAAAAAAACATGTTTTAAAATTTTTCTCTGTCTGTCTGTCTGTTTGTTCCGGGTAATCTCTGAAACTGCTGGACCGATTTTAACGGGACTTTCACTGGCAGGTAGGTGATGTTTCAAGGAGTAACTTAGGCTATTCTTATTTCTTAAAAATATTAGGGTTCCGCGACAGTAAGGATGAAACTAAATCTACGCGGGTGAAACCGCAAGGCACAGCTAGTTCCAAAATAAAAGCTTTTCACCAAATGCACATTATGAAAGTGTACACGCTACTGATATTTTTTCTCTGTCTGTCTGTTTGTTCCAGGTAATCTCCGGAACGGCTCGACCAATTTTAACGGGATTTTCACTGGTTGGTAGCTGATGTTTCAAGGAGTAACTTAGGCTACTTTAATTTTATTTTAATTATTAGGGTTCCGCGACATGACGCATGAAACTAAATCTACGCGGGTGAAACCGCGGGGCACAGCTAGTACAAAATAAATTACTTAAGAATTATAAGCATTCTTAGGCTGCAGTAGCTTACAATTAAGACTGTACGTTTGTTTGTCGCCTTATCACTATAAAGTAGTGTACCTTGCTAAGCCATGATGGACGAATTCAGCAATAGAGTTCAGTGACTCTTCAACCTCTCCACCGATCTTGGATGGCAGTTCCTGGATAGCTCTCCCCGACGTCCTCACCTCGGCATCTGCTGCTTCTGTTGAAGAAGACAAGGAAGTGTTTGAAGATACATTCATATTCAATTCAAAATATCCTTATTTGAATACTTTTAACAAATTACTTTCAAATCGTCAGAACGACACAATTACACAGGATTATACATGCTACCGCCAGGTTCGGAAGGTTGCTTTTACTGAGAACAACCTGACAAGAAACTCAGTAATTACTCTTTTCAAAAAAACCTAACTAATACGTAAATTATACGTACTTACGCATAATTTTAATAAAAAAAAATATTTGTGTTCCGCGGGCCACCCATTAAATTAAGGCTACGCGGATGAAACCGCGGGGCACAGCTAGTTAAGAAATAACATCAATCGTCTTGAAAACAGACCTATTACAAAACAATGAAAGTTCAGATGGTGAGTCTATCGCCGTCTCAGCCACTATACGTCTTTGAACTACTTCTCAGACATATGCAGGTTTCCTCACGATGTTTTCCTTCATCGTGGTAGGCCCCCAGTAGGTCTAAAAAGGTCACTTTGGGAGAATCGTAATGTGATCCGAATATGATTCATAATCTAAATGACAAAATGGTCACTTAGGTGCAATTCATATTATGATTCACGAATGATTACAATAATTGTAGATTTTAGTCCCTAACTAACTTTTTATGATTCTGCTGCCACAAAAGCAATTCATATTTTGTGGACCATTATAGGAATCTTCAGAGGAAAGTGTAAAACAGGTGAATTGCGAAATATTAATAATTCATCTGTACAGATAAATAAAATTGCAGTGTCTGTTTGTAATTCCAAAATAACAGCTTTTCACTAAATGCATATGAAAGTATACACGCTACTGACACTAAAAACCCAAGTTATATTTTTTTCTCTGTCTGTCTTTTTGTTCCGGGTAATCTCTGAAACGGCTGGACCGATTTTAACGGGACGTTCACTGGCAGCTGATGTATCAAGGAGTAACTTAGCTACTTTTATTTATTAAAAATAGTAGGGTTCCGCGACAATAATGATGAAACTGAATCTACGCGGGTGAAACCGCGTGGCACAGCTAGTGAAACATAATATGAATTGCACCTATGGGACCATTTCGTCATTTCAATGATGAATCATATTCGGATCACGTTATGATTCTCCCAAAGCGGCCTTTAGACCTACATTTCTTACGCATAAAATATCAAAACAAAAAACATGACAGTGTAAATTTTCAAGTTGAATACGAGTGAGTATCTTTATGTAGTACCGGATGTGCCCCGCGGTTTCACCCGCGTAGATTTAGTGTCATCCCTTTTGTCGCGGAACCCTAATATTTTTGATAAATAAAAGTACTAAGTTACTCCTTGAAACATCAGCTACCTAACAGTGAAAGTCCCGTTAAAATCCGTCCAGCCGTTTCGGAGATTACCCGGAACAAACAGACAGACAGACAGACAGACAGAGATAAAATTTAAAACTTGGTTTTTTAGTGTCAGTACCGTGTATACTTTCATATGCATTTAGTGAAAAGCTGTTATTTTGAAATTACAAACAGACACTTAAATTTTATTTATCTGTATATATTTTTTATCTAACTAATGATTGATGATTTTGCAAATACAAATTTGGTTTTCAGGACAATTTTTTCGATACAAAGTGAAAGTGTTCCACGCTTAATCAATTCGGTATTACGGTGCATTAACTTTCTTACACAAACCTGTCATGGGATTGGCAATTACGATATTTTCGAAACTTGTTTTTGAATTTTGATTCAGACTTAAATAACAAGGTATATCGGAAAGAATTTTATAGTGGCACAGTTGCTATTGCGCATATCATTCGATCAGCGAAGTTAAACAACCATACGCCTAGCCAGTAGTTGGATGGGTGACCGCCCGAGTTCCCTCCGAGCCTCGGAGAGCACGTTAAGCCGTCGGTCCCGGTTGCCAATTTAACATCTTTTGCAATCGTTACAAGTCAGTCAGAAGCCTAAGAAAGTCTACAACTGGTTTAACCCAGATTACCGATTTTCTTCGAAAAAGGGGTTACGAAGGTCAGATGGCAGTCGCTTCGTATAAAAATCAGGTGATCAGCTACATCGAGTTGAATCAAGTGCCGACCCCAAATACATGGGATAAGGCCAGGGAGATGATGAAAATGAAAATGATTTATTCAGTTTAGGCCCTGGTAAGGCACTTATGAATGTCGAGGAATTTATCACCGGTTCGGAAACTAGCCTTCTGAGAAGAACCGGCAAGAAACTCAGCTGGCATCATGTACACTTCATTACACAGTAAATAATGATAATTATAAAAGAAACATCAAAAATTAATCACAATAGTGAAAATTGTACCTAAAATAATAATAATTATAAAAGTAAAAACCATACCAAATGATTTACATATCATGTTTGCATACCATGTCATTGCCAGGAGCTACTTGTGCAGAGTTTTAATTCCATATGTCTTTTATGAAGACGTCTATGTAAAAGTTAAAATACGTGTTGAATGTTTAAGAACGAATCTCGACGTTATTAATATCCAGTCTTGTCTGTTAACTTACATACATATGTTCCCGTCTGCATTCCAAGATGGGGTAGGCAGAGGTGTTGTAATACAACACCCACTTTTCACCGAACATGATTAAGTGACAGACAGTCTATCACCGTCTCGGGCACTATACATATCTTTGGATTACTTCTCAGACATAAGCAGGTTTCCTCACGATGTTTTCCTTCACCGTAATGCACGTGGTGTGAAATCACTGCACATAAGTTTTTAGAAAAACTCATTGGTACAGGCCTCGCTGGGTTTAGAACTTGTGTTGGTTGCGTAGCAGGCGACTGCTCAAACCGGACCAAGACAGTCAGTTAAAAAATTTAACTATCATACTATATAACTATATCTTTGGAATATGTGCTTGTCATGTTATTATATATAATTTATGATACATTGAAATGTTGAAAGAAGTTTTTTGTAATGATTTTTGGATAAGAAATTACGAATGATCGATTATTAGATAAAAAAAATCTATAAAATTTGTTCGTGATTAACACGGTTTTTGAGATATGGTTTTTTGCTGATGATCTGCAAATTTTGAGAGGCTTTCTAAGTAATTTTGAAAAAAGTGTATTCGTATTTAATAACGTAGCGATAATTCACCTGCCTATGTTTTTATAATACCGATTTCTCTTGGGTATGATGATTTTTATTATATTTCGAGAGACATGTGAATTCATAAATGGACGAGAGTAAGAGCCGTGGTGGCCGTGGGGTTCAAGCAAGTTCAAATCCCCGCGGGGCCTGTAAAAATGAGTTTTTCTAAAAACTTATGTGCAGTGATTTCACACCACGTGCTTTACGGTGAAGGAAAACATCGTGAGGAAACCTGCATATGTCTGACAAGTAATTCAAGGATGTGTGTATAGTGGCTGAGACGGCGATGGACTCACTCTCTGTCACATTGCCACTTAATCATATTCGGCCTCTGCTTACCCCTTCGGGGACCCTTCTGGGATGGCATGAGCATATATTTATTTATTTTTATGAAATGTACATGATGCCTGGCTGAGTTTCTTGCCGGTTCTTCTCAGAATGCTAGTTTCCGAACCGGTGGTAAATTTTCGATATCTACGGCGCGAGGTGAATAAAATACATGCTACTATCTTGGCTGAGTGCGAACATTTCGTGTCGGCACTTATATCAATGGTTACGCATCCCTACTAATATTATAAATGCGAAAGTAACTGTGTCTGTTTGTAATGCTTTCCCGCTTAAACCTCTCAACCGATTTTGATGAAATTTGGCACAGACAATCTTTAGACCCTGAGAAAGGACATAGGCTACCTTTTATTTATTAAAAATATTAGGTTTCCGCGACCATAAGGATGAAAATTAAACCACGCGGGTGAAACCGCGAGGCACAGCTAGTTTAGATATAAGTACAACTACTAGACTTTCTTTATGTAAATCTTTATCGACATTTGCGCATTGGAACTGTGTCCATGGGCTTACATTTCTCAAGTGATTTACTTTGTTTTTTAAAATTGTATAATATTTTTGTAAAGAGTAATTACTGAGTTTCTTGCCAGGTTGTTCTCAGTAAAAGCAACCTTCCGAACCTGGCGGTAGCATGTATAATTATGTCATCCTGACGATTTGAAAGTACTTTGTAAAAAGTCTAATCAAATAAAGATATTTTTGACTTTGACTTTGACCATCGAGAGCTTTATAACATGGTTTTTAAGGCCATCTAGTGGCATTGAAAACTTAAACTTGAGTCAATAGATACGATTTCTCTGTGCTCATCTTAATGATGTGTAAAAACCACGTTTCGTTCCCACGCGTGGGCACAATGGGGAGAAAGGAAAATTATTTATTAACATTAGCTTTTGTGGGATAGTATTTTATAGTTACAACAGTGATTCCATTCATATTTTCAGAGAATTGATTTTTAATCTATACATACCTATATCTATACATCTATCTATACAGATAAATAAAATTGAAGTGTCTGTTTGTAATTCCAAAATTACAGCTTTTCACTAAACGCATATACATTATACACGCTGCTGACACTGAAAACCAAGTTTAATTTTTTTTCTCTGCCTGTCTGTCTGTCTGTTTGTTCCGGGTAATCTCTGAAACGGCTGGACCGATTTTAACGGGATTTACACTTGCAGATAGTTCATGTTACAAGAAGCAATTGACGCTACGTTTGTTTAAAATTTAGAAATAATATAAAAAATATTGTTCTGTGAAATAAAGCCTTCCTTGATATCCATGCGGGTGAAACCGCCGGGCACAGCTAGCATTAAGTATAAGCAATTTTCCAAACTTTTTGGTAAACTTAACAGATGTTATTCAGAACATAATCTATATCTATACAGATAAATAAAATTGAAGTGTCTCTTTGTAATTCCAAAATAACAGCTTTTCACTAAATGCATATATAAGTATACACGATACTGACACTAAAAAACCAAGTTTTAATTTTTTTCTCTGTCTGTCTGTCTGTCTGTTTGTTCCGGGTAATCTCTGAAACGGCTGGACGGATTTTAACGGGACTTTCACTGGTAGGTAGCTGATGTTTCAAAGAGTAACTTAGGCTACTTTTATTTATCAAAAATATTAGGGTTCCGCGACAATAAGAATGAAAATAAATCTATGCGGGTGAAACCGCGGGGCACAGCTAGTCTATATATATAAAAGAAAGTCGTGTTAGTTACACTATTTATAACTCAAGAACGGCTGAACCGATTTGGCTGAAAATTGGTAGGGAGGTAGCTTAGAACCAGGAGAAGGACATACAATAAAGTCTACACGGGTGAAACCGCGGGGCACAGCTAGTTTAATAAACGTATTTTAACGTCAATCAATATGAATAAATCATGTTATTATGTCTGTTACAACAGATTATTGGAAAGTGTAATATCTCGTATGATATTTGGATATTATATTGCTACATAATACATAAAGATTTACATTTAGAAATTCTGTCTTTACACCTTTTGCTTTCTAAATCAATACTTTAGCATTCCAATTCAAAGTTACGAATAAGAGTGGCGTGCACTCAGTGCAAAACTCTTTGTAAACTATTGAAAAAAAAATTCAAAGATAGCTGTGTGTTATGCTTTTTATAAAAACATATATACATATGCTCACGTCTGTATTTCCCGAAGATGTAGGCAGAGGTGTTGTAATAACAAAACACACATTTCACCGAAAAAGATTTAGTGCCAACGTGACAGATGATGAGTCTATCGCCGTCTCAGCCACTATACATAAGTCTTTGAATTACTTCTCAGACATATGCAGGTTTCCTCACGATGTGAAATCTGTACATAATTTTTTTAGAAAAACTCAATAGTACCGTAAGGTACCATTATTTGTGTGATATCTTCTGTAACTTGGACGGTACAGTCACTAGATGGGAAGAAACTATTATCGAACGGGAGATACCGTTATGGCATATCTCTCATGAATAATTTAATTGATATTATAATTATTGTAATGATTATAATTAAAAATAATGAAATAACAGTACAATTAGTTCCTATCATCTTTTAATTATACATTTAATTATAATAATGCCGTAATAATTAGTAAGGCCTAAAGTTGTTAATATTAGAATTTAATTAAGCTTATTAATAATCTTCTTTAAATACAGATATTTTATAAAGGTAATAACATTTACATACAAAGCATTTAAGCAACGTGGTTTGAGCTGTCACCTGCTGTGCAAGCGATACGAGGTCCAAATCCCAGCGGCCTGGGGCCTTACCATGAGCTCTTATTGCCATGATAGTTTCACTCATTTATGAGACAGATGTATGTGACGTGTATACATCTGTCACTGTCGCACAACTGAATTAACATTGCAATAAGAGGTCATGGTTGGACCCCTGTATCAATGAGTTTCGCTAAAAACTTATGTGCAGTGATGTCACATCACGAGCTTTACGGTGAAGGAAAACACCGTGAGGAAACCTAAGGCTAATAAACTACCACTGTTGTCAAATTTGTCATTATATTTGCTTTAGTTTAAAAAAAAACATTAGACTTTTATGATGAAACTAGGTTCTATCCGCGACTTCGCGTGGAATAGTTATTTTTGGCCTAACTTTGGTCCGTTGGTCTAAGCGTGTATGTACGAGTATATAGTATTCCCCAAAGGGGTAGGCAGAGGTGTTTGTAATAACAACACCCATTTTTCACTGAAAGATTAAGTGCCAACGTAACAGATGGTGAGTCTATCGCTGTCTCAGGTACTATACATACGTGTTTGAATTACTTCTCAGACATATGCAGGTTTCCTTACGATGTTTTCCTTCACAGTAAAGCACGTGGTGTCAAATCACTGCACATAAGATTTTTTGAAGTAAGACTTGCGTTGCTTGCGTAGCAGGCGACTGCTCACACCCCACGGCCACCACGACTCTAATTATTACAATTTAAAGATAAAGAATCATTAAAATCGTAGTTCCGGAACTTTCCGGTTTCTCTAACACCTTATTACTGTGTTAAGAACTCGGAAAATAACTTAACGCCTTCTTGACTTGAATAACATTAAGTATACGTACAAAATATTATTAATTGCTTTTCAAAGAGGTTGCAAGTCGTCTGGTAGAAGCCTCTCGTGGCAAGCGGGCTGGGGTTACCTCGCTCAGAGAATCAGCATTGCTATTCAACGCGGAAATGCTGCCAGCCTTCTTGGCACGATCCCGAGAGACTCCGTGACGGACAAGTTTTCTACTTGTAATTAGTTTTAAGTACTGTTCCTTGTATTAAGTTAATTAAGTTTTAATTTAATTAATATAAGCATCTTATATATATAAATGATTCCCCATTACCCTTGGTCACGGCATCACACCTAAACGGCTGGATGGATTTTAGTGGGACTTTTACTGGCAGATAGCTGAAGTTTCAAGGAGTCTTTTAGGGTAATTTTATTAAAAAAAACAGCACGAAACTAAATCTACGCGGGTGAAACCGCGGGGCACAGCTAGTTTTCTATAAATATTATAAAAAATAAGCTTTTATGAAAATGTCATTAAAATTAATTGAAAATGATTTATTCAGTTCAGGCCCTAATAAGGCACTTATGAATGTTAAGGAACTCTTCTTCAATTCTTAACGGATCTTAAAAAAAAATATTGGCTTGAAATACATGCAGATGAAACCGCAGGGCACAGCTAGCTATAAAAGTAGAAGATTATAAAAGAGACCACACAAAGATAAAGTGTCGTATTGATGACCCATAGAGTAAAGCGGTTACCACAATGGTCTTACCATGTAAGTGTAACCGCGACTTAATGCTTAACGTTACTGTCAGTGATTCTCAATCTTCAGCATCATCTTAATTGATTTTATTTACATCACAGTAGCAGCCCGGAGTCTGTATTAGTGGCCGGTTAATGGCAATAGGCTCGCCCTCTATTACATGGTCCCATGTAATAGAGGGCGAGCCTTAAACATAACTGGTGAAATATGGGTGCATTATAAGTACATTTCTGCCTACCCGTTCCAGAGATACAGGCGTGGGCATGAATATATTTATGCAAGCGAATACATTCACTTATAAGACACTAAAAATAGCCGTGATGGCCGTGGGGTACGAGCAGTCGACTGCTACGCAAGCAACGCAAATTTGAATCCCAGCGGGGCCTGTACCAATGATTTTTTTTAAAAAACTTATGTGCAGTTATATAACATTGTGAGGGAACCAGCATAGTCAAAGAAAAAGTCAAAGTCAAAAATATCTTTATTCGATTAGACTTCTTACAAAGCACTTTCAAATCGTCAGAATTACACAATTTACAGGATTATACATGCTACCGCCAGGTTCGGAAGGTTGCTTTTACTGAGAACAACCTGGCAAGAAACTCAGTAATTACTCTTTTAAAAAATATTAAACAATTTAAAAATAACAAAATAAATCACTTGAGCAATGCAAATGTCTGAGAAGTCATTCAATGATGTATGTATAGTGTCTGAGACGGCGATAGACTCATCATATGTCACGTTGGCACTTAATCATCTTAGGTGAACAGTGCGTGTTGTTATTACAACTCCTGTGCCTACTCTTTCGGGGGATACAGGCGTGAGCATATGTATGTAAGTAAATATCAAAGTGAAACAATTATAAGTGCTACTTTTCTCTTACTAACTGCATTGCATACACATTAGTAAGTAATGCTTACCGTGGCCTACATGACCTATGTTAATTCTGTTACAATCTCTCTTTTATGATTAGCGATGATTCAAATTATTAACTCGTCGTGCAAGTATTTATATTACTAGTTATACTTCCTACTAATTTTATTTATTTTTATTTATAAATGTATTAATTAGAACGGCTAAAAGCCAATTATAATTAGGAGTAATATTAACATATACAAAAAACACATTCATTCGCTCCCCTCACAATACTCCAGGCATGCTGACATTATCGTCTGCCATTCATCCGGGAACACGTCACAATCAGGGTTGGAGTCCAAGAGAGCTTGGAGGGCGGAGAGAGTGCGAGGGACTGGCGAGTGAGCGCGCGCCACTGTGCGACTTGTACCCACTGCTAATAAATTGTGTCTCAATGTGGATGTAATTTTGTTTGTTAAGCTTTCACGCATAAACTACTTAACCGATCATCATGAAACTTTGTACACATATTTTTGGAGGTATTAGAAGTAACATAGGATACTTTTTATATTACGAAGCCGCGGCTAGTCTACACTAATATTATAACGAAAAAAGATTTTACTGTTTTTTTTTTGCATTGAAATTACATGACCGATGTTGAAAATTCTTTCTGCAATGGATAGCTACATCATCAGCGAGTAATATAGGCTATATTTTATCTCCGTACTCCCATGGGAACGGGAACTACACGGATGAAGCCGCGTGACGACCGCTGGTATATTATAAAAAGGACAGTCTCTCTGTCTGTTTATTAACTTTCAATGGCTAAGGCTGAACCAATTTTGGATGAAATTTAGAAAATTAATGTACAGCAATAGAATAAATAACTGTGGAGACAAGAACGGTTATAGGATAATTAAAATATCACAAGAGTAGTCACCGATAAAAGTTAATGTATATAATAAATAAAATATAGGTTTTTAAATGTTAAATGCGTCAAATATTTAATTACGCGATTTCACCCGCTTAGTTTTTATTTTCAGATGAAACCTATTATTTTTTTAATAAAAATAACCTATGTTACTCTTTAACATCAGCTATATTCCAGTGAAATTCCCGTTAAAATCGGTCCAGCCGCTTAAGATATTAGCCAAAACAAACAAGCTGACAGAGTTTTAAAAAATATTTTTATATGTCAGTACCGTATATACTTTCATATGTATTTAGTAAAAAAGCTGTTAATTTGGAATCACAAACGTATAGATTATCTATTAAAAAAAAAAAAAACAAAAATATTTAAAAAATGTTTATCATGAACAAAGTTTGAGCACCGCAGTGTAAGCAAGTAGTCAGTTAACAGCAATCTGCGGTGCACCGTTTAAAGTCAAATCGCACATCGCGGCTGTGTGAAGAAAGGATGAAATTGCATTAAACTTTACGTAAACTGATTGTATCTTTTTAACTTCCGCATTCTTTGTCGAGATAAAGCCTAGATGACTTACATCTGTGAGCAAAAAAAACGCACTTTTTTGTAAAGATTTTTTTTTCTATAATTTTTTTTATTGGGTTATGATTTTTTTATGACAAAACCTTGACTTTTTTCTTCTGCCTATGAATATATCATGGATTTATTTAGCTATAAACCCATAGTTCAACTTCTATATTTTAGTAAAAATCGTATCAAGATCCGTAATTTTGTTTAGAAGAACGATGCGTATGAGACTTGATAATTTTAAGGGTGATTTAAATTTATACTATTTGCTTAATATACTAGTAAGCCATTAACAAAGCCTAATAATTTACGTTTGCAACACCAAGGGCATTACAGACCCTGCCAAAAATATCACACTCCTCTTGAAGAACCCCTGGCTTTGGATGAATTTGAAAAAAACTAAATTTTTTGAGGTCCTACTTTAATATTGACAGTACAATATCATACATTTATTCAAACAAAAAATATTTGAAAATTTTTTTTTTGCAAATTGCTATAAATATTTAAAAAATAAATTGCTATATTTTTTGCCCCTATTGCGTTATAAAAACCTAATAATAAAACAAAGTTCTGCCAAAATAGATAATTATTAAAATCGATTTAGAATAAAAAGTCATACTAGATTCGACCTGGAATTTCATTTGGCAGTAAGATTTCACATACTGTTACTTTAAAACCCCACTTACATCCCCCTTAGAGATGACACCCTAATGAACACACCCTCCAAAATTCATGTCTCTAGATCCAGTTGTTTAATCTATGCGTTGATAAATCAGTCAGTCAGGATTTTTAAATATTTTATGTATAGAAGATTGATCAAACGCTGAATTGTTATATAAACAACATTATTGGTTTACAAAGACAATAAAGTGAATACAAAAAATAAGATTTTATATTTCAGCTAAAATCCTGATCTGTATTGCTAGCTAATAAATAATTAAAATTAAGAAGTAATTCATTACATAAAAAAAAGTAAGTGCTTATGATTTAAATAAAGAATTTTGTAAAAAAATGTAACTTTTTCTTGTTTTTGAGGTTTTATCATACATTTTTACAGAAATTAATTCATAGAATAAATTATATTTTTTATGAGATAGAAAGTATTTTTTTATCATGTACATCATATAATTTTCAAGTTGTAAAATATATGTATAAATGTACTTGTTGGCCGAAATTTCTCTCTTAAAAACAGTTTTAACTTTTTAAAGTTCTGCAAACTTTTTTTTTTTAACAAAATTCACATATTTTCTTTTTCAATTGCGTCAATTAATTTGGAAAAATTTCACCAAAAGCTCCGGTTCCATGCCTCGTTAACAAAAAAAACACTAACCTTGCCACATCCTCCTCTGCCGCTGTACATCATCACCCCACCGCTCCAGGATCCTTCCAGCTCTATACCTGGCACAATCCCACGCGTGGTCTTCACCCCAACAGTCCAAAATAGTCATAAAACTAGGAGCCAAACTCTTTCCTAACCTAACAACATACTCCAAGGATTTTTCTAAAAAACTGGCACTTTGAACATTATTACAAAAAACTATAAAAATTAAAAAACTAAATGATTTTGACAGCTTCATTTTCGCGCGCTTTAGCCAAGTGAAATGGCTTTCTCCACGGTGCGAGTGTTACTGAGAGCGCGGTGCGAAGCTCAGGGTTTATATTATACCTACTTTCTTTTAATCTGGTTTTAGGCCGTGTGTACACTGGTGCTTCGAGTATTTGAGATTATAGGCTTTAGACACAACCACAGTATAAGCTTTACAAAGAGTAAGGAATCTAGAATTGAAAGAATTGATATGAAGAATTTTTGAAATAGGAAAGTTTGCTTGACAATCTTAGACTGTGTGGACTTTGATAATCAAATAAAGATTTCATTCTGCCATTAAAAAAATATATTTAATTAACTACATACATAAGCTCACGCCTGCCCTGAAGGGGTAGGCAGAGTACCAGCACCCACTTTTTACCAAATATGATAAAGTGCCAACAGTCTATTGCCGTCTCAGCCACTATACATACGTGTTTGAATTACTTCTCAGACATATGCAGGTTTCCTCACGATGTTTTCCTTCACCGTAAAGCACGTGGTGTGACATTACTCGTAAGTTTTTAGAAAAACTCATTGGTACAGGCCATTTTCTGTCAAAATAATGTAGATTTGTTGAATTCACGTGAATGCCGTGATCGATATACTGACATTACGACTATTGTCACGGAGGAGCTCGTGGCACAGTTGCTATTGCGCATATCATTCGATCAGCGAAGTTAAGCAACCATACGCCTAGCCAGTAGTTGGATGGGTGACCCGAGTTCCCTCCGTGCCTCGGAGAGCACGTTAAGCTGTCGGTCCCGGTTGCCAATTTAACATCTTTGGCAATCGTTACAGGTCAGTCAGAGGCCTAAGAGAGTCTGACAACTGGTTTAGCCCAGATTGCCGATTTTCCTCGAAAAAGGGGTTGCGAAGGTCAGATGGCAGTCGCTTCGTATAAAAATCAGGTGATCAGTCACATCGGGTTGAATCAAGTGCCAACCCCAAATACATGGGATTAAAGCCAGGGAGATGATGATGTCTCGGAGATGTGTGTCTGTGTGAGTGTGTCATTTCGAACGATTTGTTCTTAGATTCCTAACTGTTCGGAAAGTTTATAATTAAACTGTGACCACAACGATACAAGACAGGGGATTTCCTGGGTAATGTATCCAAGGTCGAAACGATGGTAAAATTAACCAAAGTTGAAATAAAACTAGCTTCTAATTACTAAACATGTCTTAAACCAACTAAACTAAACTGGAACTAAAAGTAGGTCCGGCATGGGCATAGTTTTAGTTCGAGTTTTTTAATCTGAATCACAGTTAAATAAAATTGAATTGTCTGTTTGTAATTCCAAAATAACAGCTTTTCACTAAATGCAGATGAAAGTATACACGTTACTGACACTGAAAAACTAAGACCTAAAATTTTTCTCTTCTGTCCGTCTGTCTGTTTGTTCCGGGTAATCTCAGAAACGGCAGGACCGATTTTAACGGGACTTTAACTGGCAAGTAGCTGATATTTCAAGGAGTAACTTAGGCTACTTTTATTTATTAAAAATATTAGGGTTCCGCGACAATAAGGATGAAACTAAATCTACGCGGGTGAAACCGCAGGGCACAGCTAGTAAGCAATAAATGAAATCTCTCTACTGCTAGCTAACACTCTTAGCTAAACTTTGACCTGCAAGTTCGTTTAAGTGGATGCTACAAGAACTAGCGGATACCAAAAAACTAGCGGATACCAGAAACGTATTTATTTTTTTTTGTTGTAAAAAAGTTATTTTCTCTGGTAAAAAAAGTAGCACTTACTCTCGTGCGTTTTAAGTATTTGTGTGTCAACATTATCGTGATCTATTGCTTCGTTTTGATTGACAGATAGACGCACTTTCAAATTTACAATTAGTATATCATTATTATTAAGTATTACAGAGGGGCTCGTGGCAATTAAAATTATTTTTTTTTGAATTTCATATATTATTTGTTGAATCTGGAAGTATTTCTCACGAAAATAAATCTATACATCTATAATCTATAAAGTAAAGATAAATAAAATTGAAATGTCTGTTTGTAATTCGAAAATTACAGCTTTTCTCCAAATGCATATGGAAGTATACACGATAGTGACACTAAAAAACCAAGTTTTAAAATTTTTCTCTGTCAGTTTGTTCCGGGTAATCTCCGAAACGGCTGGACCGATTTTAACGGGACTATGACTGGCAGGTAGCTGTTATATCAAGTAGTAACTTAGGCTTTTATTTATTAAAAATATTAGGGTTCCGCGACAATAAGGATGAAACTAAATCTACGCGGGTGAAACCGCGGGGCTCAGCTACTTAAGTATATATTTACAGAGCCGTGGTGGCCGTAAGGTTAGAGCAATCGCCTTCAACGCAAGATCGAACCCCAGCGGGGCCTGTACCAATGAATTTTTCTAAAAACTTATGTGCAGTGATTTCTCACCACGTGCTGTACGGTGAAGGAAAACATCGTGAGGAAACCTGCATAATATGTCTGAGAAGTAATTCAATAAACGTATCTTTAGAGACTGAGACGGCGATAGACTCACCATCTGTCACGTTAGCACTTAATCATCTACATCACAGCCTACATCTTCGGGGAATACAGGCATGAGCATATGAACGTATGTATGTATGTGCAATGGAAACAGGGTCAGCAATGTACCAAACACACGCAGGGCCCTAGCTAAGACGGCTTAGTTTACACACGAGTATTGTTTTCTTTGTATAATAAATTACTGTAACGTATACAATTTTAATTGGGGGAAAGTTAGATTTTTTGTCGCTCTTCATCATCTCCCTGGCCTTATCCCATGTATTTGGGGTCAGCACTTGATTCAACCCGATGTGGCTCCATGTTAGTCGCAATCAACTTATTAACTCCTTGTCCGTTATGTGCGCCTGGTACTTCGTGTACCATATCATCATCTCCTTGGCCTTATCCCATACATTGTTGGGGTCGGCACTTGATTCAACCCGATGTGGCTAATCACCTGATTTTTATACGAAGCGACTGCCATCTGACCTTCGTAACCCCTTTTTTCGAGGAAAATCAGTAATCTGGGTTAAACCAGTTGTCAGACTTAGGCCTCTGACTGACCTGTGACGATTGCCAAAGACATTAAATTGGCAACCGAGGCTGACGGCTTAACGTGCTCTCCGAGGCACGGAGGAAACTCGGGCGGTCACCCATCCAACTACTGGCTAGGCGTATCGTTGCTTAACTTCACTGATCGCATCATATGCGCACTAGCAACTGTGCCACGAGCTTCTCTTATTTTTAGTAGCTCTTAAACAATATAATATGGGCAATTAAGTAGGGGACACCACGACTTGGAAATGTGTGTGTGAATTTATTGGGTCTTGTATAGTGACGTGAACAAATACACGCGCAGTTTTTTTTTTTTTTATTCAGTTTAGGCCCTGGTAAGGCACTTATGAATGTCGAGGAATTTACCACCGGTTCGGAAACTAGCCTTCTGAGAAGAACCGGCAAGAAACTCAGCTGGCATCATGTACATTTCATTACACAGTAAAATAATAATAATTACAAAAAAAAAACATCATAAATTATTCACAATAGTGAAAATTGTATCAGCATGCATGTGTAAAAAATAATAATTAAAAACGTAAAAACAATACCAAATGATTTACTTATCATGTTTGCATACCATGTCATTGCCAGGAGCTACTTGTTATGGCTACTATTGTCGGTAAGCGCTCATATCTCGTGACGGCACCTGTACCTGATACTTAAAGAAAAAAAGACTTTTTATTTTTCACTCTTGGATATTAATTATGTGCGATATTTTAACTTGAATATGTACTAGCATAGTTTCCGTTCCCGTGGGAGTACGGGGATAAATTATAGCGTATATTAATCAGTGATAATGTAGCATTCAAATGGTGAAAGAATTTTTAAAATCGGTCTAGTACTTTTTGAGCCTGTTCGTTACAAACATACATACATACACACCTTTCCTCTTTAAAATAATCTATATCTATACAGTTAAATAAATTTGAAGTGTCTGTTTGTAATTTCAAAATTACAGCTTTTCAAATGCATATGAAAGTATACTTGATACTGACACAAAACAACCAAGTTTTAAATTTTTTCTCGGTCTGTCTGTTTGTGCCGAGTAATCTCTGAAACGGCTAGATTTTAACGGGACCCTCACTAGCAGGTAGCTGATGTTTCAAGAAGTAACTTAGGCTACTTTTATTTATCAAAAATATTAGGGTTCCGCGACAATAAGGATGAAACTAAATCTACGCGGGTGAAAAAGCGGGGCACAGCTAGTTCCAAATAGATTTTTTAAATGCAAGCAAGCACAGATTAAAAAAAAGCTACGGAGCGCAGCGTATATAAACTCTATGGTAACAAGAAAGTTACTTTTTTTGAGTCAATAAAAAAAGTATCGTATACATGCAAAAACTTATGAACATACGAAAAGAAACTCCGTTGTTTGTAAGTTTGTATGTCATTATAACTTTAAAAAGTAAAAGCGTGAATTTTGATTTTGACTTCAGCTTTCTGAATGGTCAATCAACGAAATAGTTTTGCGTAGATCAAGAAAGCAAGCAAATAATTGTTTTATACACAGTTCTAATCGAGTTAAATATCGATAACGAATCGATTGATTAAAACCAGTTTATATGGGGAAATTTTATACCTTAATTGTTTTTGAATAGGTCTATGCGGAGATTAAAATTATTTCTTAATTTAAGCATTAAGTAGGTTACAATCTTGGGTATTTGGATTTGCGAGTGCCTGAGACGGTGATAGACTCACCCTGAAATTTCTAAACTGCCAGAGTATTTAGTACTTCTGAACGAGGCACAGCTAGTTGTCTGATAAAGCTCCATTTAACATACATACGATGACTCCTGTATTCGCCGAAGGGGTAGGCAGAGGTGTTGTAACAATACCCACATTTCACCGAATAAGATAAAGTGCAACGTAGCAAATCAAATCAAATCAAAAAGTTTTATTCAATACTAGCTGTGCCCCGCGGTTTCACTCGCGTAGATTTAGTTTCATCCTTATTGTCCCGGAACCCTAATATTTTTAATCAATAAAAGTAGCCTAAGTTACTCCTTGAAACACCAGCCACCCGTCAGTGAAAGTCCCGATAAAATCGGTTCAGCCGTTACAGAGATTACCCGGAACAAACAGACAGACAGACAGACAGACAGACGGACAGACAGACAGACAGAGAAAAATTTTAAAACTTGGTTTTTTAATGTCAGTAGCGTGTATACTTTCATATGCATTTAGTGAAAATCTGTTATTTTGAAATTACAAACAGACACTTCAATTTTATTTATCTGTATAGATAAGGGACACTTGGAACACTTATTGAACGTCATTTAATTTACTACCGTTTCCAAATGTAAGCCTGTCAGGAGAAGACACGGCGAAACAAACTCCCCGGTTATTTTACATGTGTCCCTTCTATATACATAGGGTTGTTTAAGTACATTTTAATGGAAGAGTGAGCAACTCATTGCCATGTTTGGCTATCATCAATATACTCAGTTACACTATAATATGCTTTTTCACAAAGTTTCTGTTTGATGATTGCCTTAAAACTTAAAAATGGTAGTTCACACATTTTTAATGGTAGTTTATTGAAAAGGCGTATACTTTGCCCCACAAAAGAGTTACCAGTTTTGTGCAGTCTAGTCACAGGGACACGCAGTTTATCTCTCTTGCGTGTATTTATATTGTGCATATCACTATTTTTCTTAAAACTATCTGTGAATTCTTTATTACATATATACAATTTTCAAATATGTATTGACATACCACAGTCATTTATCCCTATTTCTTTAAACTTCTCTCTGAGAGAATCTCTAGATTTGAGTTTATAGATTGCACGAACAGCCCGTTTCTGCAGCACAAAGCAGAGAGTGAGTCCATCGCCGTCTCAGGCACTATACATACATCTTTGAATTACTTCTCAGACATAATTATGCAGGTTTTCTCACGATGTTTTCCTTCACCGTAAAGAACGTGGTGTAAAATCTTTGCACGTAAGTTTTTAGAAAAACTCATTGGTACAGGCCCCGCTGGGATTCGAACTTGCTTCACTTGTCAATAATATTTGCCTTCTGATTTAAAGCACTTAGCGCCATCTAGCGATTGTACCTTGCAACGTTATGAAACACAGCGATTGGCAAAACAAAACTAAATTGATCATCTTTGAATAATTTGATAACTCTTTTTATTTGTAATACTAACGGTTAAACCAGTTTTGAAGCCAGTTTGCAGTCGGCTACATATTTGGAAGTTGTTTTAAACTTTATGATAAGCAGAGAAGCAATTATTAATGTTGGGTTCCGCTTAGTAATATTTAAGTATCTGGACTTCACCGATATCTATACAGATAAATAAAATCGCACTGTCTGTTTATAATTCCAAATGAACAGCTTATCACTCAATGCATATGCAAGTATATACAGTACTTCCATTTAAAAAACACAATGATGATCAGTTTTCCCTGTCTGTCCGTCTGTTTCTACCGGGTAATCTCTGCAACGGCAGGATCGATTTTAACGGGACTTTCACTGGCAGATAACTGGTGTTGTAAGGAGTAACTTAGGGTACTTTTTTTTCGTTCGTACTACGAGAAAAAAACCCACGCAGGTAACCGCAGGAAACCGTTATAAATAATTAGTTGACAGTTAAAAATGACAAACAAGTTTACAGTCTACTCCTATCACGTCAATATTTGTATGAGAAATTGTACAGCGCCTCCAAGCGGTGACGTGAAGAACTAAAATATGTCATACTAATATTGTAAGGGACGCTAGCGAGTGTAGATTAGGAAAACGGTTGCAATCTCGTGATAGGAGTAGATTGCAGCAACTGCATCGACTCACTCGCTTGTTAATTACTTCGATACACCAAGCAATCGGTCTTATTTACGTCGAATCTAGCAGAAATGGAACCAATAAAAAAATCATGTTTTACTATGTAATGAAATGTATTTGGCCATATCTCACGAAGAACTGACAACCGCTGGGGTAAACGTGTTCTTGAGTGGAGACCGCGACTCGGCAAACGTAATGTAGGACGCCCTCCAGTCAGGTGGGATGACGATCTGCGAAAGACTACAGGCAGATGCTGGATGCGGTAAGCTGAAGACAGGGCGCTATGGCACTCATTAGGGGAGGCCTATATCAAGCAGTGGATAAAAATATGTTGTAGATAGATAGCTGTAATGAAATGTACTTGATGCCTGCTGAGTTTCTTGTGGGTTGTTCTCAGAAGGCTAGTTTCCGAACCGGTGGTTAATTCTTCCACATTCATAAGTGCCTTATTAGGGCCTAAGCTGAATAAATCGTTTTCTAATAATCGCTTGCTATGGAGTGATAAGCGTGTGTTTTTAAATGTGTTAGTAATAAATGCTATAAACATTTTTATTGAATATTGTAGGTATGATTACAAACGTAGGTTATATAACGTTCGTAAAAAAACTTAAATTACCAATTTTCTTCTATACTCGCGTTAGTGTTCACAAAATATCGCTAAAGGTGGGAAAAGCAAATAAGTAATTTGCCCAATAGTGGGATAACTATCTAATACGTAAGCGCACGCCGTCCGTGAAGTGACCCTGAAGGAGTAGGCAGACGTGTTATAACAACACCCACATTTCACCGAAGATGATTAAGTGCCAACGTGACAGATGGTGAGTCTATCCCCGTCTCAGCCCCATACGTGTTTGGAACTCTTCTCAGACAATATGGAACACATGACTCCATTATTTATTTATATCTGTAGGGGTTGGTCACGTTTATAAGCTGTAGTACCCGCTTACCACCTTTGCTAAGCAAAAAAAGTATTAGGTAGTAAACTAAAAATTTAAGTGCAGTGATTTATTTATTTATTTAACAAAAACGACGAACCAATTACATTTGTTAAAGATACACAACACAAATAGTAGATAGCTTCAATTCAAATCAAAAGCAATAAAAAGATGTCACACCACGAACTTTACGGTGAAGCAAAACATCGTGAGGAAACCTGCATATGTCTGAGAAGTAATTCAAACACGTATGTATAGTGGCTGAGACGGCGATGGACTCATCTGTCACGTTGGCACTTAATCATATTCGGTGAAATGTGGGTATTGTTTTAACACCTTTGCTTACCCCTTTAGGGACCTTTTTGGAATGGCGTAAGCTTGTAATGTGTGTATATAAATGTATGCATGTAATAAATTTGTAAAATTATGTGTTAGTTAATATTGAATAATTAAAATAAAATACGGGCCCCTATAAAATTAAAAGCAAAAAGCTCATACAATATTCGGGCTAATTCTGATATACACGTCTGAAAATAGAAGGAAAAACTTAATTTATTAAGTTTTAAATATGCCTAAAGTTGTTATAACTATATCAAATGTAAGTGTTACTAAGAAATCTAAGTGGAAGTTATATTTCGGGACATTCTATCATGGATTTCACGTGTTATTAAGTGTGTTATTAACTATAAAAGCGGTGATAACATGGAGTTCATTAACCGAAGAGTTATTGAAAAATGTTTGGATGGACAATGCGAAGAGATTCACATCGTTTTATTTGACGAAATATAATTTTGTAAGTAACCTTTTGAACTAGACTGATGGTAAGCAGCTAATGCAGACGCATGCTATATGGAATAGACATACATATGCTCTCGCCTGTATTCCCTGAAGGGGTAGGCAGAGGTGTGAGGCAGAGTTGTCATGCTCACTAAAATGCCTTTGCTTGCGGCGGCGTCAGGATGACGGGTCGCTCACTTCCCTCTATAATGGTTGAGGAGGGCGATGGCTGGCATTCTCGTCGTACTTGTGAACAGGTGCTGCTTGTGGGGGCTGCTCATCTCAAGCTACGCATTTAGCTATAAGTAGAACTACTAGATTTTTTTTTATGTTAATTTTTATCGACATTTGTGCATTGGAACTGTGTCCATGGGCTTACATTTCTCAAGTGATTTAGTTTTTTTTTTTTTAAATTGTATAATATGAGGATATAATATTGAGGAGCTCGTGGCACAGTTGCTATTGCGCATATCATTCGATCAGCGAAGTTCAGCAACCATACGCCTAGCCAGTAATCGGATGGGTGACCGCCCGAGTTCCCTCCGTGCCTCGGAGAGCACGTTAAGCCGTCTTTGGCAATCGTTACAGGTCAGTCGGAGGCCTAATAATAATCTGACAACTGGTTTAACCCAGATCACAGATTTTCCTCCTAAATGGGGTTGCGAAGGTCAGAGGGCAGTCGCTTCGTATAAAAGTCAGGTGATCAGCCACATCGGGTTGAATCAAGTGCCGACCCCAACAATGTATGGGATAAGGCCAGGGAGATGATGATATAATATTTTTGAAAAGAGTAATTACTGAGTTTCTTGCCAGATTGTTCTCTGGCGGTAGCATGTATAATCCTGTAAATTAATGTCATTCTGATGATTTGAAAGTACTTTGTAAAAGTCTAATCGAATGAAGATATTTTTGACTTTGACTTTGACCTTGTAATAACAATACACACTTTTCACACAAGATGATTAAGTGCCAACGTGACAGATAGTGAGTCTATCTCTGTCTCAGTCACTATACATACGTCTTTGAATTACTTCTCAGACATATGCAGGTTTCCTCACGATGTTTTCCTTCACCGTAAAGCACGTGGTGTGAAATCACTGCACATAAGTTTTTAGAAACTCATTGGTACAGCCCCCGCTGGGTATAGAGAGTATAGATATTCAGATAAATGATATTGAAGTGTCAGTTTTTAATTCCAAAATGACAACAATTTTCTGCCTGTCCGTCTGTCTGCCTGTCTGTTTGTTCAGGGCAATCTCCGACACAACTGGACCGATTCTAACGGGACTTTCACTGGCAGATAGCTAATGTTACAAGGAGTAACTTAGGCTACTTGTCGAACCACTGCACCTTAATGTCAATGTGGGTAGAGGATGATGTCAATGTCAATAGGGCGGCGGTAAGGGTTGTCAAATAAACCGACCGATGTCAATGAATGCCTTTAATGCACTCAAATATAATTACTATACTAACTTAGAATGTAGGTCGCGCATGTAAGCGCTTGCAATGATGAAATGTTGTGTGTGCAGTTTTATAATACAATACAAAATGTACGGCTTTGCCTGTACACTACTTTTAATTTAAAGAAAACGGGTTCTGTGGGTTATTCATGAAATAACTCTACACGGGTCACAGCTAGTCTATACATCAATACAGATAAATAAAATTGAAGTGTCTGTTTGTAATTCCAAAACAACAGCTTTTCACTAAATGCATATGGTAGTATGAACGCAACTGACAGAGAAAAACTTTTCTCTGTCTGTCTGTCTTTCTGTCTGTCTGTCTGTTTGTTCCGGGTAATCTCAGGAATGGATGGCACGATTTTAACGGGACTTTCACTGGCAGGTAGCTGATGTTTCAAGGAGTAACTTAGGCTTATCAAATATATTAGGGTTCCGCGACATGACGCATGAAACTAAATCTAAGCGGGTGAAACCGCGGGGCACAGCTATTAATAAATAATTTTGTCACATTCTTACACTGTCAACAGTCAAACGTACATCATTGTACTGTCAAACGTACGTTATCGTCACGTTGAAACAAATTATATATTCAAAAAGCACGTACATACGTACGTACGTATATTAAAACCTGCGAATTTGTTTGTACGTTAAGATGTCATGGATGTAACATGTCATCTGGAAGAAACAGAATCTACACTAATGAGGAAAGATTTGATTGTTTGTTTGTTTGTTTGCATTGAATAGGCTCCGAAACTACTTGACCGATCTTGAAAATTCCTTCAGCAATGGATAGCTACATCATCAGCGAGTAACATTGGCTATATTTCATCCTCGTACTTCCACGGGAACGGGAACTACGCGGGTGAAACTGCGTGACGTCCGCTAGTATACTATAAGTAGCTGTGCCTCTCGGTTTCATAAATTGCTCTCGGAACTCGTGTTGTTTTTAATAAATAAAAGTAGCCTAATTTACTCCTTGTATCATCAGCTATTTACAAGAGAAAGTCTCATTAAAGTCTGCCTAGCCGTTTCAGAGATTAGCCTGAAAACAGACAGACGAAGAAAATTTAAAAAAATTGATTTTTTTATATAAGTAGCGAATATACTTTCATTTACATTTAGTGAAAAGTTGTTATTTTGGATTTACAAACAGACACTGCATTTTTATTTATCGACAAGCTGTGCCCTGCGGTTTCACCCGCGTAGATTTAGTTTCATGCTTCATTTCGCGGAACCCTAATATTTTTTATAAATAAAAGTAGCCTAAGTTACTCCTTGAAACATCAGCTACCTGTCAGTGAAAGTCCCGTTAAAATCGGTTCAGTCGTTTCAGAGATTACCCGGAACAAACAGACAGACAGACAGACAGAGAAAAAATTTAACCCATGGTTTTTTTAAGTGTCAGTAGCGTGTATACTTTCATATGCATTTAGTGACAAGCTGTTATTTTGGAATTAAAAACAGACACTGAGTTTTTATTTAGCGGTGGCACAGGGGATTTTAGTGCGGTACGAATCCCACATACCCCGGCTACCTCTCCCAGGGTGTTCGGGACCTTTTGAAGGCGAAAATTATAAAAAATGTGCTATAGGTATCATTATTTGTCTTAATTTACAATTTGAAAAGAGTAATTAGGTTATCAGAATATAACTCAATACATACATTTACCATAATGAAGTTCAACCGGTCGGTGTGCACGTACGTCTGCAATGGCATTGACGCGATCATGCTACTATAATAATTAATTATTGGTAAGGCTGAATGCTTTTGATCGTAGTTGGTTCTGTACAAAACTAGTTAGAAGACTATACATCTATACAGATAAATAAAATTGAAGTGTCTGTTTGTAATTCCACAATTACAGCTTTTCACTAAATGCATATAAAGTGTAGACGCTACTGACACCGAAAAAACAAGTTTTAAAATTTTTTCTCTGTCTGTCTCTCTTGTCTGTTTGTTCCGAGTCATCTCTGAAACGGCTGGAATGATTTTAGCGGGACTTTCACTGGCAGATAGCTGATGTTTCAAGGAGTAACTTAGGCTACTTTTATTTATTAAAAATATTAGGGTTCCGCGGCAATAAGTATGAAACTAAATCTACGCGGGTGAAACCGCGGGGCACAGCTAGTAATTAAAAAAATAATTATTCAACTATAGTTGACCCGGCAAACTTCTATCCGCACAGAATCTATTTCTGTACATCTACACAGATAAATAAAATTGAAGTGTCTGTTTGTAATTCCAAAATAATAGCTTTTCAGTAAAATCATATGATTTTTTTCTCTGTCTGTTCGTTCCGGGTTATCTCCGAAACGGCAGGTCCTATTTTAACGGGACGTTCAGTGGCAGATAGCTGATGATACAAGGAGTAACTTAGACTACTTTCATTTAAAAAAAAGCATGAGGGTTCCGCAGGACACTCATGAAATTTACTCTACGCGGATGAAACCGCGGATCACAGCTATCATAAATAAAAAAGTTGATTGAATTTATGAAGGGATATGATGGCTGATAGAGAGAAATGCAAGAGAAGACCACATTGCGCCGACCCCAAATAACATGGGATAAGGGCAGGAGGATGATGACGATTATGGCTAAGGGGGTGAATACAGATATGACGGCTGATAGAGAGGAATGGAAGAGAAGAACACATTGCATCGACCATGAATAACATGGGATAAGGGCAGGAGGATGATGACGATTATGGCTAAGGGAGTGAATACAGATATGACGGCTGATAGAGAGAAATGGAAGACAAGAACACATTGCGCCGACCCCAAATAACATGGGATAAGGGCAGGAGGGTGATGACGATTATGACTAACGGAGTGAATACAGATATGACGGCTGATAGAGAGAAATGGAAGACAAGAACACATTGCGCCGACCCCAAATAACATGGGATAAGGACAGGAGGATGATGACGATTATGGCTAAGGGAGTGAATACAGATATGACGGCTGATAGAGAGGAATGGAAGAGAAGACCACATTGTGCCGACCCCAAATAACATGGGATAAGGGCAGGAGGATGATGACGATTATGGCTAAGGGAGTGAATACAGATATGACGGCTGATAGAGAGGAATGGAAGAGAAGAACACATTGCATCGACCATGAATAACATGGGATAAGGGCAGGAGGATGATGATGATATGGCTAAGGGGGTGAATACAGATATGACGGCTGATAGAGAGAAATGGAAGAGAAGAACACATTGCGCCGACCATGAATAACATGGGATAAGGGCAGGAGGATGATGATGATATGGCTAAGGGAGTGAATACAGATATGACGGCTGATAGAGAGGAATGCAAGAGAAGACCACATTGCGCCGACCCCAAATAACATGGGATAAGGGCAGGAGGATGATGATATGGCTAAGGGAGTGAATACAGATATGACGGCTGATAGAGAGGAATGGAAGAGAAGAACACATTGCATCGACCATGAATAGCATGGGATAAGGGCAGGAGGGTGATGATGATTATGGCTAAGAGAGTGAATACAAATATGACGGCTGATAGAGAGAAATGGAAGACAAGAACACATTGCGCCGACCCCAAATAACATGGGATAAGGACAGGAGGATGATGATGATTATGGCTAAAGGGGTGAATACAGATATGACGGCTGATAAAGAAAAAACAATTGTGTTGAACATGAAAAACATGGGATTAGGGTGGGAATCGTGGCGAAATATGATCACGCTCTGCTTGAGACTCACCAAAATCTGTTAAGAAGTTGGTGTCATCGTGTAAGTAAGAATCTGAATAGCCAATTTTTTATGAATCTTAGCTAGATCGATGTATCGTCCCCGAAACCCCCAGCATACTAAATTTCATGAAAATCGTCCGAGCCGTTTCTGCGATTAAATATAGATTATAGGTTTGCACAAGAATTGCAGATTAAGTAAAATATTATATATATTTGACTGTTTATATGAAATCTTCTCAGAAGGCTAGTTTTCGAACCGGTGGTAAATTCTCGACTTTCATAAGTGCCTTACCAAGGCCTAAACTGAATAAATATATTTCATTTTCATTTTCATTTTCAATGGAAGATGGGACGGTTTCAGGCCCCTTCCCATCTACATGGAACCAAGAACAGAGTTGGTGCGGCATGTGAAGCGGCGGAGAAGGCTAAAGCTAGCAAATACAGGGGTCTGGGCACCGAATATGATTTTGTTCCATTCGGTGTCGAGACCCTTGGTCCGTGGGGTCCTAGCGCTATAAGGCTATTTAATGAAATTACGAAAAGGTTAGTCGACATCACAGGAGACCAAAGAGCTGGCAGCTACCTCGGACAAAGAATTAGTTTAGCTATTCAAAGGGGGAATGCTGCCAGTATCTTCGGAACCTTGCCTACAGGGACTCCTTTTAATAACATATTTTAGGTATAAGATTATATATTTTATTTTAAGGTTTTTGTAATATACAGGGTGTTGGGGAAACCGGGACAGCTCTTAAAATATGTGATAGGGTATAATTTTAGGAAGCAATTAAAATTATTATGACAAAAATATTTTCTTCCGTTTTCAAGTAATTGATGTTCAAAGTTGACCATATCTATACCTTATTTTCGCATAAAAATCAACTGTAACGTAGAGTTATTCATGTGAAATCTAACTACGTTTTTATTTTTTTTCATCCACTAATAAATCCTGAAATAATCCCATAAAACCATTTTTCGAAACCATTAACCTTCCCCTTAATTTAAAAAGTTGAATGACCGCGTACGTAATGTAGGTAAACGCGGCCGCGCGTTCATTCAATCGCTTAAGGCCGCGAGCTCTTCGGCCATAGCTTGTAACTACGTTATCGTTGGAGCTAGATATTTTAGGATTTCAATATAGTGATATACTCATAAAACCCTACAACTTCTAGAAGACAACTGTTCCTTTTTCTCCGACATCCTGTATAAAATTCTCGTGTCACAGTTTTCGTTGCCATACTCCTCCGAAACGGCTTGACCGATTTTGATGAAATTTTTTGTGCTTATTCGGTATCTATGAGAATCGGCCAACATCTATTTTTCATCCCCCTAAATGTGAGGGGTAGTTCACCCCTAAAATTTTATTTTTATTTTTTAGACAAAATTCTAATCTACGCGGGTGAAACCGCAGGGCACAGCTAGTATTTTATAAGAAATATTTCGATTTGAAAATAGTTTCCAATTACTTAGTTTCTTGCCAGGTTGTTCTCAGTAAAAGCAACCTTCCGAACCCGGTGGTAGCGTATAATATACAGGATTGTAGAATCCTGTATAATTATGTCGTTCTGACGACTTGAAAGTACTTTGTTAATAGTCATAATTTATTTAAGAGCTAGGCTCTTGTCAGTGAAGCAATCGCCAACCCTCTCTATTGTCCTAACACTGTGACTTCCTTGTACGACATGACACTGAATTGTTCCTTCAGCTGTTGTACATAACTAATCCTTGGTCTCCCTCTTCTTCGCTTTCCTTCTATCTTCTATCTATGTTAATAATCAAATGTCTGAAAATTATTATCGAAATATTAACAAACTAGCTGTGCCCCGCGGTTTCACCCGCGTAGATTTTAAATTCATGGTTGCCCGCGGATCATAAGTTACTCCTTGTAACATTAGCTATCCGTCAGTGAAAGTCCCGTTAAAATCCGTCCAGCCGTTTCGGAGATTACCCGGAACAAACAGACAGACAGACCGACAGACAGACAGACAGACAGAGAAAAAATTTAAAACTTGGTTTTTCGGTGTCAGTATCGTGTACACTTTCATATGCATTTAGTGAAAAGCTGTTATTTTGGAATTACAAACAGACACTTCAATTTTATTTATCTGTATAGATGTATAGATATTCGATAACTCTATGACGGATCCCTAAAACTTAATATACATAGCGTTTATCTACACAATTCTAGCGTTTTCATTGCTATAAGGACGTTCTTTTTATAGTCCAGTTTTCAAAATGGCGGAAGTTAAATTAATAATAACGAACGTAACATCTCATAAGAAATCAAAAATTAAATTGTGTTTCGCGACGTTGTTCCACGGATTTAATGTGCTTTTAAAGTTTTCTATAACGGTGTTAGCCATTAAGATTTTCTTTTCATTGGAAGGGGAGATCTTGAAGAATGTTTGGGTGGACAACGTGAAAAGATTCTCCATGTTTTATCTGACAAATTATAACTATGTGAGTATAATTTTACTACCCCACGGTTTCACCCGCGTAGAGTAGATTGCATGAAACCAGCGAAACGCTCATACTTTTTAAAAAAAAAAAGTAGCCTACGTTCTTGTAACATTAACTATCTGCCAGTAAGTCTCTTTAAAGTCGGTCCATCCATTTTGGAGATTGCCCGGAATAAACAGACAAACAGACAGACAGAGAAAAATTTTAAAAATTGGTTTTTCATTGTCAGTACAGTGTATAGGTACTTCCACATGCTTTTAGTGAAAAGCTGTTATTTTTTAATTACAAACACACACTTTAATTTATTTATCTGTATAGATATAGATGTAAGTATAGATGTATTTTTTCCAAAAAGCCGGGGTTCAAGCAATAGCCTTAATCCCAGTGGCCTGCACCAATCTAAAATTTATGTACAGTGATTTCACACCACGTGCTTTACGGTGAAGGAAAACATTTTGGTTTGTTTTTGAGGAGTCAATTAAATATAATTTTCATCCCACCATCTCGGAAAGAGTATTTTTAATCTTCAATATCTGAGTGGAAAAGCCGTTTTTATTCTCTAGAGGATAAAGTATATTGAATTTAGAACATCGTGTGCACTAAGTTTGTGAATTAAAAAAAACATTAAACCTATTTACTGCTACCTCTATGGTGCCGAATATATCATACAACTTTTTTTTAATTTGTTAAAAACTCAGACTCGGAACCTTCTTGGTGTTCTTTTTTCAATTTGCTTTGTACGCGGTTCTTTACGCGGCATTTTTTCACGTCATTGTTAAAACTTATATTAAAAACAAGAATCTTGAAAACAAGTGAAAAAACTAAAATGAGTGATTCTAGCGACGAGGAAGTCATAATGTAGTAATTAATACCTAAACTGAAATAAAAGTGTACCTATCTTGTGATTGTAAACGTTTTTTGCATTTAGTCATTTCCTCGCTGAGGTGGAATGAAAAGTTACGTGTTGCACTCGAGTGCAAAGATTTTTCACCTCGTGCTCTTTTGATTCCCTCGCTAACGCTCAGGATTCTAATTTTGAATAACTCGCTGCGCTCGTGATTCTATTTTAGAATCCTTCGCTTGCTCGGTCGTCAAAATTGAACACGCGGTTAAAAAGCAACTTTGCACTCTTCTAAAACAAATAACTATTATAATTACTAGGTTCAATATGGCTGTGACTCTTTGGTCATATAATATACTAGCTGTGCCCCGCGGTTTCACCCGCGTAGATTTAGTTTCATCCTTATTGTCGCGGAAACCTAATATTATTAATAAATAAAAGTAGCCTAAGTTACTCCTTGCAATATCAGCTACATGTCGTGTAGTGTATATTTAGCGTGTATATTTTCATATGCATTTAGTGAACTGCTGTTATTTTGGAATTACAAACAAACACTTCAATTTTATTTATCTGTATAGATATAAATGTTGTTAGTATGCATGCTTACTTGACCAGTTTTTAAAACAAAAAATCTACCATCTGACCTTGGAAACATTGTTGCTAAAAGCAATATGAATTCCATTCAATTCAAAATATATTTACTTGATAGACTTTTAACAAAGTACTTTCAAATCGTCAGAATTACATAATTACACAGTATTATACATGCTACCGCCAGGTTCGGAAGGTTGGTTTTACTGAGAACAACCTGGCAAGGAACTCAGTAAATACTCTTTTCAAAAAAAAATTTTTACAATATTTAATTCCATAGACACAGTTCCAGTGCACAAAAGTCGATTAAAAAAAATATAAAACTAAAAGTAGGTACTACGTATAAATGCGTAGCTTGAGATGAGCAGCCCCCACAAGCTGCACCTGTTCACAAGTATGACGAGAATGCCAGCCATCGCCCTCCTCAACCATTATAGAGGGAAGTGAGCGACCTGTCATCATCACACGCGGTTTCACCCGCGTATTATTATTTGGTGTGGTTTGGTTACGTGGCTTGGGGTTGAGACTTGGGCCATAAGGACTAAATGCGAGAGTCCTCTCAAACGCCTGCGCGTTATTAACTAAGGTTTCGCACTAGTCGAGTGTCAATTTGAGAGGTACGAAATTGAACCTTATCCCCTATGCTATGTATTAAATGTATCAATTTCCTATGATTGGAAACAACGCTCGAGTTCGATGCTGAGAAACCTTTGTGAATAACGCGCCTGGAGGTCTACTCTTTCTCCGAAAACGAAACTTCGTAAACGAACGATAATTAAACGTAGTTTTATTATCGCTTTGTTTTTATCAAATTCAAATTTTATAAAAATTTAAGACTTTTGTGAAAGTAGGATTAAAATATATAAATGTCAAAGAATTTTCTAGCAGTCCACGTTCGGACGTAATTTTAGAATGAATAAGATCCGTGGTAGGAACTTTGCGAACTTTCGGCCGAAGCTTCGTTTTTCGGAGAAAGCGAGTAGGCCCCCTGGTTGACGTCTCTGGTGACCGGCGAGTTGATTCTTATCGTGGTCAGAGGATTAGTTTAGCGATCCAGCGAGGTAACGCAGCTTTCTGGGCACCATTCCCGCAGACACACATTTAAATTCTGTGTTTTAATTATAAAAACATAATTATAAATATAAGGAACAGTACTTAAAACTAATTACAAGTAGAAAACTTGTCCGTCACGGTGTCTCTCGGGATCGTGCCAAGAAGGCTGGCAGCATTGCCACGTTGAATAGCAATGCTGATTCTCTGAGCGAGGTAACCCCAGCGCGCTTGGCACGAGAGGCTTCTACCAGACGACGTGCAACCTCTTTGACAAGTTGATGAGCATCCGGAAACCAAGAAATGTATATAGTATGTATGTATCCTATTAATACAAATAAACTTTCGTCAAATAAAGATAATTTGTTGAACTCTCCAAGCTTCTCATTGAAGTAGAATTTCGCAAATAAAACTCTAAAATCACCTTACAGCTAATTTTGTTTTTATTATCACAAGACAAGTAATAAAACCAAATATGTCTGCGTTTCAGACTTTAGACTGACTGTAAGTAGCTTGGAGAGGTCGCTGGTACACGTGTAACCTTTACAATAACACAATATGTTTTTGTTGAAACTGTTGACTTATTATACGTACCTGGCGGAAGAGATTCTGTTAATCTTATAACTAGAATTTTTAAACACACGTCTGTATTCCCCGAAGGGGTAGGCAGAGGTATTGTAATAACAACACCCACTTTTCACACAGGATGATTAAGTGCCAAAGTGATAGATAGAGAGTCTATCGCCTTTTCAACCACTATACATACATATTTGAATTATTTCTCAGATATATGCAGTTTCCTCACGATGTTTTCCTTCACCGAGAAACACGTGGTGTGACATCACTGCACATAAGTTTTAAAATAAATCTTTCGTACAGGGCCCGCTGGGATTCCATCTTGTTTTGCTTGTTTTGTTTCTGGATTCAAACCTGAGGGCCTAGTGCGAGTTTTTCACTGCCGCCGTCACAAGTCACCGCGTCGATTTTACGAAAACTCGCACTAGGCAGTCTGGTCTGTCAAGGAATATCTGTGACGGCGATGGACTCACCATTCATTACGTTGGCATTTAGGTAATGTAATTTTGTGCCTCCTTTGATGGGTCATACAATTCGAAAATCATCACTTAACAGGAGAGCAAAAACAAGTTTAAATAAGTAAGCATGCATTTTCCCTGTTGATTTAAATAGTTATGGCATATATTTTTTGGAGTAATTCTTGAAACTCTATGAATCCTTTTTAAGTCCTAAAATGTGCTAAAATGACGTGATAACTGATGTAAATACAGTTAAATTATGTTGCACCTACAAAACAGGCTTCGTGTAAATTGATACACATGATAAACCAATATCTAATAACTCTTGGTATGAGGTCCTATCGCAGTGTTTCTTTAACAAATGATACAAATACACTAAAGATGACATTTTATTACTTATCTTAGCCTTATTTTCATAATTAAGCTGAATTCAGTTTGCAAAAATCTTAGTCTCTACAAATGTGTGTGAAATATTACAACTCAAGTTATACACCTAGACTCACTTGCGTATCAACATAAATAAATAAATAAGTCAAATTCAAAGTCAAAGTCAAAGTCAAAGTCAAAGTCAAAAATATCTTTATTCGATTAGACTTTTTACAAAGCACTTTAAAATCGTCAGAATGACACAATTTACAGTATTATACATGCTACCGCCAGGTTCGGAAGGTTGCTTTTACTGAGGAGAACCTGGCAAGAAACTCAGTAATTACTTACTAATTTTAAAAAACAAAATAAATCACTTGAGAAATGTCAGATAAGATAAGATAAGATGATAAGTGTCTACCACAGCCTTGGGAAGTATACTACGTCAGAGGCATCACGTGTTGCTGACCTTGTAAGGTCTTCACACGCCCTAAGAAACCCTTCTTGAAGAACCCCGGGCTGAATCCGCTTGGAGGCTCCTTTGGAATCTCATTTGTATCATGAATCCCTCATAAGATGAATTATGATCGGTGTAGGCACTTTGCAAAAAGTCACACAATAGAGATTTTTTTTTTTCTTAAATGTTTAACCACCTACGAGAAAAATAACAATATGTGGAATAAATTACATTTGAAGTTTGACAGCGTTTTGGTACCAACATAAAAAGTAAGTCATTTATTTCACATTATTTAATTTTCTTCTGATTATAAAATAGCGTTTGATACACTTACTACGTTCACGCGTTGAAGGTGAATGCATTTGTAAACATAAATTGACATATTATTTAAGTATTTTCATATAAATATGACATAACCAGTTGGTGTATAATTTTGAATAAATAAAATTATGTATTCAACTGAAATAAGCACTAAAAGTCCCCAAGGTAGTGTTCTAGGTCACATTTTATTCAAAGTTTATTATAATGCTTGTTTGTTTGTCCATTATGCGGAAGCAGTTTAATATATTCAAATTGAAGCTACGAATGTTCGATATATCTTACAACTTATCTATATCTATATCATCTATACAGATAAATGAAATAAAAGTGTCGGTTTGTAATTCCAAAATAACAGTTTTTCGCTAAATGCATATTATGAAGGTATACACGGTACTGACATAGAAAACCAATTTTTAAATTATTTCTCTGTCTGTCTTTCTGTCTAGCTAAAGCTATTAATGTGGGCAAATTTGCTGAGTGGCTCGTTCCACTGCCTTTGGGAAATTCAGCCTTTTTGATGCAAATTGTTCTTGCTTCCTGTTCGCCAATAATGGCCATGTATAGTAAAACTAGGTGTGCCCCGCGATTTCACCCGCGTACACTTAATTTCATGGCTGTCCTGCGGATCCTTAATGTTATTTTAAAATAAGCTTAATTTACTCATTGAAACATCAGTTACCCGCCAGTGAAAGCCCCGTTAAAATAGGTCCAGTCGTTTCAGAGATTAGCCAGTACAAACTGACACACAGAGAAAAAATATAAAAATGGTTATTAATGTCTGTACCGTGTATACTTCCAAATGCATGTACAGAAAAACTGTTATTTTGGAATAACATACAGACACTTCAATGTTATTTATCTGTATCTATACAGATAAATAAAATTGAAGTGTCTGTTTGTAACTGCAAAATAAGTTTTTCACAAAATTTATATGAATGTATACACGGTACTGACATAGAAAAAAAAAAAAATTCTCTTTCTGTCTGTCTGTCTGTCTGTCTGTTTGTTCCGGGTAATCTCCGAAACGGCTGGACGGATTTTAACGGGGCTTTCACTGACGGATAGCTAATGTAACAAGGAGTAACTTAGGCTACTTAGATTTTTAAACATTAGGGAACCGCGGGCAACCATGAAATTAAAATCTACGCGGGTGAAACCGCGGGGCACAGCTAGTTATAGATATAGACGCAAGGAAACCAGCATCCCTAGACATCAGACTCCTATCAATTTAACACCTTAATGACTTGCGCAATGGCCTTTAATCCTAAGCTATTAATACACAGCCCAGTAATTTAGTTAAGTACAGTGCCCTTGATAACACTAGTTATACATTTTGCTCTCTAGTTCCTATCAACTAAGTATGTATTACACAGTTAAAGTGCAAAAATATCTTCATTTGAGTAGACTTTTTACAAAGTACTTTCAAATATGCTCACGCCTGTATTCCCCAAAGGGTTAGGCAGAGCAATAACAACACTCACTTTTTACCGAAGATTATTAAGTGCCGCCAGTTCGTCGGCGACTCAGCCTCTATAAATAAGTCTTTCAATTACTTCTCAACCATATGCAGGTTTCCTCACGATGTTTTCCTCACGTGGTGTGAAACTACCGCACATAAGATTTTAGAAAAACTCATTGGTGTAGGCCGTTGGGATTCGAACTAGCGTCGCTTGTGTAGCAGGAGACTACTTTAACCCCACGGCCAACATCGTAAAACAGACAAACATGATATAAAATGCAGCATTAGATCTCTTCAACGAGTTGATGGTAGATATAACAAGTTACGGAAGCTATTAGGTGTATTTTTTGTACCAACATAAAAACAAAGAGTCGCTCATTTGCAACTTGTATACCTATAAGAAGAATGATTATTGTTTAGTAATAGGTAGGTACAGTAATAACAGGTAATATGAGACAACAAATAATTAACTTTAGTGATGTCATACAGCCATACAGGGCGTATATTTTTGGCACATGGCTGGTGGTAAGTATTAATTTAAAAATTTTAAGATTTCTTTTATTCAATAAAACTTAATTATATATACAAGGAACAGTACTTAAAACTAATTAAAGGAAAACTTGTCCCAAGTCGGTGTCTCTCGGGATCGTGCCAAGAAGGCTGGCAGCATTGCCCCGTTGGATAGCAATGCTGATTCTCTAGGCGAGAAAAGCCCCAGCTCTCTTGTCACGAGAGGCTTCTACCAGACGACGTGCTAGCTCTTTGAAAAGCCATAATGTTTAGTTTTGATATCGATTCTTGTATTATAAATAATAAGTAAAATAATCCATGCAAATTTTTCTCAATCACTCATTTATTTTACATAACTCATTGAATGACAGCTCATGTTCTTTTTCAAACTTAAGTTTAGTGTATTTTTACTTAATCTAATAAGGTTGGTATTACTATATCTCTCATTCGACATGCCGCCCACCAAGAAATAAACTATTTCTTATAAACATCTAAAACACAAAAATAATATTATGATTTACTTGCTCAGCTCGATATTAACTCGCTCTAGCTATTAATTAGCATGAATGTAGGTCTCGAAACTCTTTAAATACTCAAGATATTAACACTTACGGCATGTAACAAAACTCCATAGTCTCCATCGCTCGTCATATTATTACAGCGAGATTGGACAAGGTGAGGAATGAGTTTATAAGGGGAAGTCTGAAAGTAGCACCAGTGACTGAGAAGTTGAAGAATAAACATTTGTCGTGGTATGGACATGTTATGCGGAGGGATGAGGAAAATGTTGCCAAAAAAGTTTTGTTTATGAATGTGGATGGTTACAAGGGGAAAGGAAGACCTAAGAAACGATGGATGGATTGTGTGAAAGATGATATGGCTAGAATGGGAGTGAATACAGATATGACGGCTGATAGAGAGAAATGGAAGAGAAGGACACATTGCGCCGACCCCAAATAACATGGGATAAGGGCAGGAAGATGATGATGATATGTATACTCAGAATTGAAACTCTCTCATCTCCGATGCGCTTGAATTATAATCCGGCGATGTTTAGGACCATAATGCAACTACACTTTATAATTTTTTTTACCTTATAGCCTAAAAAAGTCTCGAACCAGTATACAGAAGTATAATTTCCAAATTTATCTGTATTTATTACGCAAAACCGCAAAACTGAGCTATTTTAAATTGATTCGCTTTTCCTACACAAATGTCTGCCTTGTCACCTTGGCTATTAAGCTCAGTTTTAAAATCATAAAAAATCCAACTAAAAATCAGAAAATAAAATTTAATAAATTTGGATAAATAATATTGTAAATTAGAAATGAATGTACATTTTTGTAAAAAAGCGTGGGGTGCATAGTGTTAATAATTATAAACATTTTATTGACAGATAATGAGTAGAAGAATCATCACTTTGATAATATAATATCTTAAAAAGCGCATTGAATACACCCCACGCTTTTTTACAAAAATGTACATTCATTTCTAATTTACAATATTCTTTATCCAAATTTATTAAATTTTATTTTCTGATTTTTAGTTGGATTTTTTATGAAAGCGTGTTTTTTTAGTTTTTTTAAACTATTATTTATTTTTCATTTTTTAGTTAAATTTTTTAAACTATATATTATTTAGTTCGATTGGCTAACTATCAACCGCCTTCAATACCACAAACCGCCCGCACTAGCTCTATCTCTCTTACTCGCATGCAAAGGATGCGGAAAGAAATTAATTAATCCTGGCGAATCTAATTAGGATAATCGGATGCTTCGATCGGATTATTGCATTGTCATCGACTTTTGACAGGTGTGCAAAGTTTGAATTAAATCTGATCGTACAAAGTAGGACAAAATCGAGCTCAAAGTGGTCGGTTACATACATACATACATACATACAGGTGAAGCTAATAAAAGCGTGTTAATAATAATTATTTATATGATATAATGAATGAACCGGTATTATACTTACTTACACTTGACAATAGTCAGTTTCAAGATCTCAGTGAAACAACTGGTCGAATATGTTTAAATAATATATGGAAAAAAAAAATGTCTTTGTAATGTGCTATATTGTGATAAATTAATTCAAATTTTAAACATCTGTGGTATAGCAAAATTTTTTTTTGCCAAAACTCGTTTACAATCCAGTTTTGTGTAATAGCGTTACCTGTTCAATGTAACTTTATGTTTCTATATTGTTTGTGTTTTTTTGAAGTAATTAATCCATTGAAAGTAGCTACTTATAAAAATGGCCGATAACTTAGAAACCGGATTTGAATATTCACAAAACTCAAAAAATAAACCACTTTTATTTTTGCGAACAATTATTCATGTGATATTTCTCATACACCATTTAGTGACTGACTTATATGGTTTGGTGATCATAATCAAAGGTCAGAAATACGAGCATCCTACCATAAGGCTACTGTGTGACTACGCGGCTGCGTTTGGGACCAATTGGAATTTTGTAAGTTAAAAAAAAGTCAAAGAAAATTCGAATGATACATTTTTTTGAGGAAATTCAGAGTGTAGACTTATTAGGCGTTATTTTTTTAATATGATTAAGTACGTCGTGAGAGAGAGTGAGTCCATCGCAGTCTCAGTACATACGTCTTTGAATTACTTCTCAGACGTAATAATAATAACAATCTATACATCTATACAGATAAATAAAATTGAAGTGTCTGTTTGTAATTTCAAAATAACAGCTTTTCACTAAATGCATATGATAGTGTACACGCTACTGACACCGAAAAACCAAGTTTCACATTTTTTCTCTGTCTGTCTGTCTGTCCGTCTGTCTGTCTGTCTGTTTGTTCCGGGTAATCTCTGAAACGGCTGGGCCGATTTTAACGGGACTTTCACTGGCAGGTAGCTGATGTTTCAAGGAGATGAAACTAAATCTACGCGGGTGAAACCACGGGGCACAGCTAGTATAATAATAATAATAATATTTATTCAAAAAACATGGTATAAAGGTGGTATGAGGTATAAATAGGACATACATGTTTAGCTAACTTATATTATAGCGTGCGAATGTTTGACTGGCGTCATCACATTGCAAAGTTTAAAACACATGTCAAAACTGTTTTGATGAAGAATGCATATTATAAAATTTCGGATTATATAAATGACAAGGATATATGGAACTAGGTAAATCACTCTGCACAAGTAGCTCCTGGCAAATACATGGTATGCAAACACTTGTAAATCTATCTGGTATTGTTATTTTTTTATCTCTTTGATTTTGTTTTATAATGACTTGCATGCTAATACAATTTGTCACTATTGTGAATATTTATACCTATTATCAAATTTGATTTTGTATTATGATTTCATTATGATTTATATTGTTTCGATGTTATGTACATGATGCCTGGCTGAGTTTCTTGCCGGTTCTTCTCAGAAGGCTAGTTTCCGAACCGGTGGTAAATTCTCGACTTTCATAAGTGCCTTACCAGGGCCTAAACTGAATAAATATTTTTCATTTTCATTTTCATTTTCAAAGTCCTGCCTGTGCATACTCGAGTGTCATATAATCTACTTAAAGAAAATTTTTTTCAATTCAACTCGAACAAAAAAACAGATCATCCTATATACACTCGAGCTGTTGCCAAGGACCGGTTGTGCACAACGCTAGCAAAAAATACGTACGGCACAAGAACTACTCACTACTTAGTCCCACGATTAATAAACAAACTACCGTCCTCTTTAAAATATAATTTATCAGAAGTAAATATCAAGTTTAAATTAAAATCTTACTACCTTTCTCAAAACGAGCAAAAAAATTTTTTTTTTTTTAATAACAATATAGCTACACACTATAGAATATCAATGCTACCTACTTAGTTCCTAAATATAGTCAATTATGTTACTATATCCTTGCACCAATCATAACATTATGTATTGTATTCACCAGTCTAATGCAAACTCACTTTTATGACATTGTCGACAAACCTCCGTGGGTTATTTCAATGTTACTTAAATAACCATGATTGTAAGAAATTTTAAGATAGATAAATAAATAAAAAAAAAAAAAAACATAAACTCCTGTACACTGTATACATTTTTTTTTATACAAGAACTTATATAGCTCTGGCTTAAATGTCTCTTGTTTAATTACCTTAAAGTAACAAGGTAAAATATTGTAAACACGGACACACATGGCCAGACAGCTTTTATTATATTTAGTGGAGTTTGGAATCTCATTTAATACGAGTCTGTGTGGGTCTCGCCGACTTCTTGAATGTACATCATCTGGGGCCTAACCATGAGCTCTTATTGCCATGATAGTTTCACTCATTTATGAGACAGATGTATGTGACGTGCATACATCTGTCACTGTCGCACAACTGAATTAACATTGCAATAAGAGCTCATGGTTTAACACCTGCGGTCTTAAACAACACTTTATGTTTCCACACAAACATGCATATCTCATATAAGTGTAGCGACGGTAGTATATAAGTATAGTACGTATGCAGGTTTTCTCACGATGGCGCGAGTATATTTATTTATTTAAATAACGTATTTTGAGCATAAACATAAACAAACAGAGCGAGCGATTGTTGCTAGCTTATCAAGCAATGCATATTGAAATGACAGGCCAAGGGGTCATTCAATCACTGGGTTGCTAGTTTATGAAATAATTATTTGCCAGTGTTTAGGGTGTATGGTGTAGAATAGCGGGTATGATTTTAAAAATTAACGATGATCTTGGGCCTTACCATGAGCTCTTATTACCATGATAGTTTCACTCATTTATGAGACAGATGTATGTGACGTGCATACATCTGTCACTGTCGCACAACTGAATTAACATTGCAATAAGAGCTCATGGTTGGGGTCTTGGGATTTGCATATTTTAAAAATTATTTGCCCTGGCGCGGTAATCGAACCACGACACTAAATGTAGCAGTCAGATGGCCTTGTGCAAGTTTTTCACTGCCGCCGTCACAAGTCACCGCGTCGACGTATACGCAGATTTGTATAGGATCGGCACAGCGCCTCTGTCGGCCTAAACATGACACTATTGTGAGCTCATACAAATCTGCGTTTACGTCGACGCGATGACTTGTGACGGCGATTTTAAGAAAACTCGCACTAGGCACTCTGTTCAACAAACCACAAAACCATGGGTGTTTTCAAGTATAATCGGAGATCGTTAATATTTCTTCTATTTACGTCGTATCATAACTGTGTATTAAATAATAGGTTTTGCTTGTGGGGGCTGGTCATCTCAAGCTACACAATTATACGTAGTACCTACTGTTAGTTTTTATAGACATCTGTGTATTGTCACTGTGCCCATTGGCTTATTTAAATGGATATTTATGTGATTTACTTTGTCAGATTTCGAATATTAATTATTGAATATCTTGTCGGATTGTGCTCAGTAAGAGCAACCTTCCGAACCTTGTAGTAGCATGTATATACTTGTGTAATCGTGTCGTTCAGAAGATTTGAAAGGACTTTGTTAAAAGTGGAATCATAATATATAAAGATATTTTGAATTTATGGTGCTCCAAATATCAAACGGGAAAAAAAACTATCAATACAGATGCATAGGCCTAAATTATAAAAAAAAACACCTCACTTTTAAGTTGGGGTAAAAAATACTGGGTAATTTAACTGCACGATATGGCAACATTGAGAAATTTCAATATACCTCCAATAATTTGTCTACTCACTCAATTAGTCGCCCTGTTTTAATAACAGGAGTGCGGGCGTCTTAAGTTAAGTTTATTAGTTTAGGTTTAATAATAATATAAATTAGTAAAACAAAATATATTTTTTTGCAATTTTTTAAGTAAAAAAAAACCGTTAAATAAAATCGTGGTTGCAATATCGGTTAAGTAATTAAAAAATATACACGCAAATTATAAAAAAGTATTGTGAATTTTTTTGAGAAAAAATGGATGTTATTTGGCAAGACACAAATATATTTTACAATGTTTTATGTTATCTAATAACTGAAAATGAGAAATTATTCGACCGCAGTGACGCAAAATTATATTGGACTACTGTATACCATATATTCGGGACATTTCACCATATGTACATAGGTGTTTTTGCCAATAGTTTAGATTTAATAACTCATAGATCAGTAGAAGCTATCGATAACCTATATACATATGGACTGTATTACCTAACCGGCTGGAATTTTGTAAGTACTTGTCTAAGCTAATATTATAAATAGGATAGGTTTATGTATGTTTGTAACGAATTGGCTCAAAAAGTACTGGTCCGATTTTAAAAATTCTTTCACCATTTGAATGCTACATTATCACTGATTAATATAGGCTATATTTTATCTGCTTACTCCCACGGGAACGGGAATTAGGCTGATGAAGCCGCGTGACGTCTGCTAGTGTTTATATATTTAAATAGCTATGCCCAGCGGTTTCACTCGTGTAGACTGCATTTCACGGGAGGCCCGCAGAACCCTAATGATTTTTTAAATAATAGTAGCCTAAGTTATTCCTTGTAATATTAGCTATCTGTCAGTGAAAGTCCCGTTAAAATCGGCCCCGGTTTCGGAGATTAGCGGGAACAGACAGACAGAGAAAAAGTTTTTAAAAGGTTTTTTTATGTGAGTCCGGATATACTTTCATACGCACTAGGACTGTTAATTTGAAATTACAAACAGGCACTTAATTTTTTTATTGCCATGCTTTTGTGATCTCAAGCGCTACTGAGCACGTGTTCCTGGGTTTGATCGCTTCGGACAGTGTTATTGGGTTTCCCAACTGTAATATCCCAGTAGCAGCTCGGAGTTTTTGTGTTGAGTGCACTCCGTAAAATTTTTCAGTAGGTACACATTATTGTCACTGAGTATCGGTAGTACATATTATATCATTTAAAAACAATACATAAAAATTTTGTTTTGTTTTTCGTCGCTCATTTTATTAAAATTTGAGGCATTTCACTTTTTAGAATTTATGTTTACGACAAAAATAAGCATTGTCTTATGTTCCACATATTGTCAACCTTTAGTAACCTTGCAAGGTTCAATGCTTTACAACTATACTTTACCACAACAATAAATAAAACGTTGACAAATAAAACATGGGATTTTTTTATTTATGCTAAAATGTGGGTCTACTCGTAAAAGTTTTTTTATTATTTTCCGAATAGATGAAAGACTAGTGCGCAAATCATTCGATCAGTGAAGTTAAGCAACCCTAACCTAAATCAGTAGTTGGGTGGGTGACCGCCCGAGTTCCCTCCGTGCCTCAGAGAGCACGTTAAGCCGTCGGTCCCGGTTGACAATTTAACATCTTTGGCAATCGTTACAGGTCAGTCGGAGACCTAAGATAGGTTTAACTCAGATTACCGATTTGACACATAATATGGGTTACGAAGGTCAGATGGCAGTCGCTTCGTATAATAATCAGGTGATCAGCCACATCAAGTTGAATCAAGTGCCGACCTCAACAATGTATGGGATAAGGCCAGGGAGATGATGATATGGTACACGAAGTACCAGGCGCACATAACGGACAAGGAATTAATAAGTTGATTGCGACTAACATGGAGCCACATCGGGTTGAATCAAGTGCCGACCCCAACAATGTATGGGATAAGGCCAGGGAGATGATGATATGGTACACGAAGTACCAGGCGCCCATAACGGACAAGGAGTTAATAAGTTGATTGCGACTAACATGGAGCCACATCGGGTTGAATCAAGTGCCGACCCCAACAATGTATGGGATAAGGCTAGGGAGATGATGATATGGTACACGAAGTACCAGGCGCACATAACGGACAAGGAGTTAATAAGTTGATTGCGACTAACATGGAGCCACATCGGGATGAATCAAGTGCCGACCCCAACAATGTATGGGATAAGGCCAGGGAGATGATCTGAAGTACGCTGTCAGACTATCACGCTATGATAGTCTGACAGACATGTGTCAGACGTAGATAATTAATTATTAGATCCCCAATAAACTCCAACGCAAACGTGTAATTATGATAGCCTATAAACAATACCATTTATCAACTAATTATTATGATTGAGTGGCGTGATCTGATGATAAGAGTGTATTAGTAAATAACATTGTTATTAATTATTAGAGGTTAATTTTCTTATACTGGGTTGCATCAACTAATTTTAGATACAGTAAAAATTTGAAAATTGTTAGATGGCCCGGTGGGCATCCTCCGTGCTCCGGGACTCCGGGTACTCTGATAGATCGCACCGGTGTCCCCCCACACTTTGCCCCACATCCCCGGGGCAGCTGTATCGCCGCCCCTGGAGACCTCGCTGTGGCAAGCACCTCCCCGGGCCCGCGGCTTGGTGGTCAAGGCTCCCTCCGACCACCGCCAGGAGGCCCTCCGGCCCCTAGTCGCCTCTTATGACAGCCAGGGGATACCATAGCGAAATTTTTAGACCTTGGCTATTGGAGCTGAACCTGAGCTGAATTGCTGAGTTGTTTTATATGGCATCCTCCCATATTTTTATTTCCTAATATTTTCTAATAATTATGAAAATCTCCAGGGAATTCAAAATAGCCTCTATCACTGCACAATAATGTATATATTACATCAACAGTTTTTATAATGATATGTCATTGACTGATCACGTGATTGTTATCACACGAGGAATATAGTTCCAAATAATGATAAAAATAGTCAAATAGTGTGTCAAGTTGATAACATTTCCTTTTTCGTTACGAAAGCATAATGCAGGCGAGCTGCATAGATAGATACATACTCTTCACCTTAAAGAATGTTCGCAGCCAAATGGTACAACCCACCATCAGGTAATCTGTAAGGTGACCCGTAAAACTGAAAAACAAGGGATGTGAGGTGGGATGGACGAGTAGCTCAGAGCATGGCAGAGCAACTGCTATTGGGGCGCTTTTAAAAGTTCCCAAAAAAATTTGGAAAACACGCAGGCGATATCGAGTGCCTAGTGCGAATTTTCTTAAAATCGCCGTCACCAGTCACCGCGTCAAAGTTAACGCAGATTTGTATGGGCTCACAATAGTGTCATGTTTAGGCCGACAGAGGCACTGTTCCGATCCTATACAAATCTGCGTTAACTTTGACGCGGTGACTTGTGACGGCGGCAGTGGAAAACTCGCATTAGGCACTCTGAACGCATTTTCAAAATTTTAGAGTCATTTACTTTTTTGTAAATACTTAATTGCATCTTCTCCATTTTCGCAGGCATTCCAATTAATATTCCTGTCCCTGTCGCTGGTGCATGATATCCTGGAATGGCTGGATCGCCAGGACACCTCCATAGCCAAGAAGATAGCTTACTACAGGGATGTCTTGTTCTGTGGACTCGTCGTTCCTTTCACTTTGGTAAGAATAATCAGAGTGCTATCCCAGTAATGTATTTTGTTTATAACTGTACTGGATTTAGTAATTGACCAGTCTTTGTTGTTCTCTGATATTACGTACACACCACCTCCCCTCATGGCCCTCTTCACAATGTTCCCGCACAATATCTATGGGAACGGGAGTGGCTGAAGATCAGCGCTTAACGTAAGGAAATTTACGGGCTGAGGCTGAGCCATGCCATTCATCCTTATTGTCGCGGAACCCTAATATTTTTGAAAAATAAAAGTAGCCTAAGTTACTCCTTGAAACATCAGCTACCTACCAGTGATAGTCCCGTTAAAATCCGTCTAGCCGTTTCAGAGATTACCTGGAACAAACAGACAGACAGACAGACAGAGAAAAACTTTAAAACTTGGATTTTTTGTGTCAGTAGCGTGTATACTTTCATATGCATTTAGTGAAAAGCCGTAATTTTGGAATTAAAAACAGACACTTCAATTTTATTTATCTGTATAGATTTTATCCAAGAATTTTTTCGTAAAAATCTGCTTAGAAAATCCTAAGTGCAATGGTTGCTGAAAGGTTAAAATCCCAGCGATCTGTATCTTTGAGATTGACTTAAAACTTAAGTGAAGTGATGTCACAACCACGTGCTTTATGGTGAAGGAAAACATAGTGAGGAAACCTGCATTTGTCTGGTCGTGGGTAAATGCCGCTGCTTGCATAGTTTGCGTAGCAGGTAGCAAACCCCGCAGCCACCACGGCTCCTATATATCAAATTTAAAATATGAGATACGAAAGATAGATTTAATTTTTTTTCCAGTTCGTCTCCGGCATGTTCTGGATCATCTTCTGGATCGACCGGGAGCTGGTCTTCCCGAAGATCTATGATGAAGTAGTCCCGTGGTGGTTCAATCAGTGTGTCCACACTAACATCATAGTAGTGGTCCTGGTGGAAACCCTGCTGTTCGCGAGAAGACACCCTGTCAATAAGAAGTTAGAGTTGATTTTGAATGGAACCGTTGGTGTTATTTACGCTATTATGTAAGTTATTTAATTACTTAATTATTTGCTATGTAATGAAATGTACATGATACCGGCTGAGTTTATGCCAGTTCTTCTCAGAAGGCTAGTTTCCGAACCGGTGGTTAAATCTTCGACATTCACAAGTGTTTCCAGGGCCTAAACTGAATAAATTATTTTCACATGTATTCTCGAAGGGGTAGGCAGAAGTGTTCTTACATTCTACCAGTTATATTTAAGTCCCATGTAATAGAAGGCGAGCCTATTGCCATTAACCGGCACACTAATCCAGACTAAGGGCTGATACTGGGACATTGTTGATCGAAAACCAAATATGACTTAAATCTTGATCTAATCTATACGAGTATAATAAATATATATTAATGATTTTCGTGCGTTGGAACTGCGTCCATGGGCTTATATTTTTTGTGATAAATTCTGTACTCATCACAATTTGTATAATATTTTTGAAAAGTAATTACTGAGTTTCTTGCTGGGTTTCGGTAAATGCGACCTTGTGAACCTGGCGGTAACATTGATAATCCTATATATAATACTTTTGAGTTAACGTTTCGAAAAAAACATCTTGACGAAATTTGCATACGTCTGAGAAGACACTCAAAGATTGTGTAAAGTACCTGAGACGTCGATGGACGTCTGTCACATTGGCACTAATCTTCAGTCCCTTCAAGAACCCTTCTGAGATATTGAGATCTTAATTTCTTAATTGTCCTGTAATTAATTCCAGATACTACTCAATATATTTCATCACCAACCGTTGGCTGTACGGAGTCTTCGGCATCATGACCTGGTGGCAAGTCTGTCTCTACCAGATCCTCATATGGGCTTCCACCTTCATCTTCTACTACATACAGTTCCCCATCAACAGACTCTTCCATAAAGAGAACTTTGAAGACGAGAAGACTACAGCTGATAAAGGATTGGATAATCCAGGCTTGAATGAGAAGCCTGAAGGAACTCGGAGGGATGGTCAGAAAATTCAGCAGGAGTATTCAAGTTTATGAGCTGATTAGATAATTCAGTAACTATTCAAATTAATTTATTATCAAACAGACTGTGCATTAAAATAATAATTCATATCTACATAGAGTTGTAATGCAAAGTCTTGACTGACTTATACAGAGTTGAGAGTTTTAGGCCGGCTGGTGGCACATTCTATATATTATATAAAAATTAATCCCTTTACCCTTAGTCACGCCATGACGCGAACGGCTTGATCGATTTGACTAATTCATTTTATTTTTTAAGAATGCATTTTATTTTTTATTTATACCAATTCGAATACAATATTAATAATTAAGATCGGAGAATTTCAATCGGGTCAGTTAGTATCAATATAAAAAAATATATAAAAAAATCGCAAAATATTTTTTATTTTTCGTCGTTATACTTCCTATTTATTTTTGTGGTAAAGTGTAGTTGTTAGAGGTTACTAAATGTTCGATGATATATGTGGAACATAAGACAATGCAAGTAATTGTGTCATTCTGACGATTTTAAAGTACTTTGTATAAAGTCTAATCGAATAAAGATATATTTGAATTTGAATTTGAATTTGAATGCCTATTTCTGTTGTAAAATTTAAGTCTAAAAATTCTGTGCCTAAAAGGGCTGATACAGTTTGTATGTAAAATCATCTATACACATATATAAAATGGAACTGTATGTTCGCAATTTCAAATAAACAGCTTTTGACTAAATGCAGATTATATCAATGTCTGATTCTATAAATTTTTATTTTTATTTTTATTTTATTTATTTATTTATCAAACTTACAGCTATCTTTACAGGCTTACCCAATACAATAGTGTAGATTTTATATACAATATTAAAATGCTAAAGTTTGTGAAGTTGCGGGGCGCTAGTCATAACCGAGTGGTAAATAATCCTTCCACTGATTGTTTTCTAAGTGCAATAAAATCACACCAGAGTGCCTAGTGCGAGTTTCTCACTGCCGCCGTCACAAGTCACCGTGTCAAAGTTAACGCAGATTTGTATGGGATCGGAACAGCGCCTCTGTCGGCCTAAACATGACTATTGTGAGCCCATACTAATCAGCGTTTACGTCGACGCGATCACTTGTGACGGCGATTTTGAGAAAACTCGCACTAGGCACTCAGTAGTTTTACGACGAAGGAAAACATCGTAAGGAAACCTGCATATGTCTGAGAAGTGATTCAAAGATATTTTGGAAGTTCCTGAGAGACTGTGACGGACAAACCACTGTCACGTTGGGAACATGGATATTGGGCGAAGATTTTATATAACATTTAAATTGAATAGATATTACGAAAGATAATGTATTTTTAGATATTTTATCAGGTTAGATTTTAGAACGAATGTTATTATAATTATTGTATATAATAATGGAAGTAATAAGAAAATATATTATTTTATAAATATTTTTGTTTTATTTAATTGGAAAGAAAACTTTCGCACGAAACTGTAACAGTTTCAGTAAATATAATATAATAGGATTGTATTTTTTGATAATTGATATACATAAACATGCACCTACATAAACACCGAAACATATTTTAGTGTAATTATTTTTTTTAATTAGAAAAGCTTAGTACCTAACCCACGTACAGCAGCATAAAAAAAAATTGCAAGTAAATGAAAAATTAACTGACAGCTATTTATATAAAGGTTAACATTTTTTGTTTCAACACTTGAAATAATCACTTAATAAAAAAAAGTTAGATATTTTTAATTTTAACTGGTCCACGTAGTCCGACTCACGCGGAATAAGTTCACCTGTCTTGTATTACTTTTTAAAAAAATCTAAAATCTTCGTCATGTTTGGCTAAGTCAGGGTAAAAAATAAATGAAAAAAAGTAAATTTCACATTTTTAATCTTATAAAAAGTTCCTTATATTTATGAAGAAAGTAATAAAATAATTTTGACATAATTTACAAATTCAGCTCTGTGGTGTGAAATTGAAAAAAATATAATTTTAAACTCGGGCCCGAAAATCACAAATGATCATTAGAATGGAAGTCTTTAAGTAATTGATATTATCAAAATTATATTCGAACATAATATAATGAAATCATAAAAAATAAATTCTATTATATCTTATTTTATTTTAAAACTTGTTCTATATAAAATTACGAAAATATAAAAGTTATTTTTGTAAAATGAATAATAGAATTGTCTGAACTACAAAATTTTAAAATTTCACTTTTTATAACCTATCTACAATGTTTTTTCTTAAATATAAAGGTAACTAAGAGTATTTTTTTATAACTAGCTGCGCCCCGCGGTTTCACCCGCGTAAATTTAGTTTCATCCTTAGTATCGCGGAACCCTAATATTTTTGAGAAATAAAAGTAGCCTTAGTTACTCCTTGAAACATCAGCTACCTACCAGTGAAAGTCCCGTTAAAATCCGTCCAGCCGTTTCACAGATTACCCGGCACAAAAAGATAGACAGACAGACAGAGAAAAATTTTAAAACTTGGTTTTTTAGTGTCTACTTTCATATGCATTTAGTGAAAAGCATAATAATAAGTAATTTTAGAATTACAAACAGACACTTTAATTTTATTTATCTGTATAGATAAAAAAGAGAGATTTTTATAAATTAATAAAAACTTGGCAGTGATAATTCGGTCCAATGATTTTTCATACATAATTATTATTTATTACATATTTTTACATGACTTAATTTATGTACTTATAATTTTCACGAAAACCTGTAAGATACAAATAAAATTCAAAAAATATTCTTCTACTGAATTTTGTTTATTTTGATTTCTGGAACCATTTTCCTGTGTGTTAGTATTTCACTTTTGGAAATCGCAAGGTTATATTATGTGTAGGACACACACATTTAGAAAGAAAAATGTTGATGGGTACATTCAAATTTTAAGTACGTTTTCATGCATTTTAAGATTTCATTAAAAAAGGTGTTGTTTTATTTTATTTTGCGTTTTTTAACACTTTCCAACTCATCGCGCTAAATATTTTATATATCGCACAGTAGGCACAATTATAACACCCGCTATCTAACGCACTGTGGTAGATTCTTCTCAAAAATATGGATTGTTTATCAAATTATAGAGGTTTTATTGTTAATTATTATAATGATCTCTGTTTAATCTATTTATTAGAAGATTGCTTGCAGATAAGTAAATTTAAAACAAGATTCTAGAAATAAGCTTTTCAAAACTTTAATTGGCTTCAGCTAAAATTATTTCATATGACCGAGAATTAGATGAATATAATTTCCAAACGTTCAGCAGAAGATTATATCTTACAGGTTTTCATAGACTTAAAATCAGATCACAATCTAAAAGAAATCAGCTATCTGTCTGTACAGTTGTCTCGGATACCTTTGTAGTCCTTCGTCTATTGAATAAACCCTTTGTGGTTGTATGAAGTAAGACGATGGTGTCCTAATACTTACTCCTGACACTTGTGGTCTTTTTCTAACTTGGAAATTACTTAACTCCGAAGCAGCATATTGCGGTTCAGGCTGATTAGCACGGAACCTTGAGAAGGTATAATCCCTATCAGGAGGTATTACAAAACCGCTAGGAACCCTGTTGACAGGTAAACCAGGCGTCAATGCCTCATTCAAACTCACATCGTAGTCATTTTCAATCGAATCAGCTAAGTTCTGCTTTATAGATATGTTTTCTGGTATCTGCGGTTTTCCAGTTGCTGTATAAGGCTTTGATATTTCAGGACGTGGTTCTATAGGCTTGTAATTTGTTTTCAGTGAAGCTTTGTAAGGTTCATTAGCCTCTATTTCAGGTATTGGAATAGCTGTAGCTAGATAAGGTTTGATATAATCGCCAGGAGAAAGCGTTGATTCTAACTGATCTCTAATAGCTTCATAATTATCGTTGTAGTTCTTTAGAACTTTAACAGCAAGATGTTTAGCCTTTTCATCATGTGTCAGTTTATGAGTAGTAGTTTCTTGTTGTGTAGTAGTTTCTTGGCGAGTAGTCGTTTCTTGGCGTGTAGTCGTTTCTGGTTTTACAGTTGATTCCCGAGCTGGTGTTGTTGTTTCTTTCTTAACATAATCTATGTCTTCTTCATCATAATATTCTTCATCGTATTCATCGTGTAGATCAGCTGTTTGGCTTTCCGTGGTGAAGGTTGTGGTTGGTTTGGCTGTGGTGGTAGTAGGTGCAGAAGTGGTAGTGGTAGGAGGTTCAGTGGTTGTTGTGGTAGAGGTTGTGGTGGTAGGTTTTGGGGTGGTATTGATAGGAGCTGACAAATCTTTACCTGCCACAGGTCTCATACCTCGTGGCAGATACGGGCTCCCACCCCTAGACGGTAAAAAAGGACGCTTAACAATTTTTACGTTTGATTTCAAGTTTGGTTTCACGTCATCTTTTTTATCATCATCATCATCGTATACATAGTCTTGATTGGCTTTTGTTTTAGGCTTTTCTTCCCTCCGATCATTATATTTCTGTTTAACAGCTGGCTCATAGTAATAATCATCATCGTCATCAATTGGTTTTGTTTTCTTTTGCTTAGATAGAGCTGGACCTGTCAGTTGAGGTCTGGAAGGCTTGAACTTCTGTTTCTCAACTGGTTCAGGTTTCGGTGATTGTTGAACACTGCTCCTTTTCCCTGATGATGACGGTCTACTTATTTCTTCTTCATCATAATAGTAGTCTTCATCATCACCTTTCGGTGGTAATTTCGTCGTAGCCACGGTAACGTATTCGAATTTTTGTTTTGCACTTAAAGGAACTGGTCTTTTTATTTTCGGTGGAGCTCTTGGTTGGCTGAAAATTCCTCGGCCGTTTGGTTTTACAAGAACTTCAGAAGCTGAAGGGATTTCTCTTTTATCATCTTGGGCTTTATCGTCACTGTCATAATTAGACTGCTTCAAGTAAGGTCTATCTTCCCTCGACCTAGAAGGTCTTTCGTCTCGAAACCTTCTACTTTCAGTGGGTTGAAATCTGGGTTTTTCAGTAGTTTCATCTCTTGAAGGACGTCTGTCTCTACCCCTTATTTCATCCCTTGGTCTGATTTCATCTCTTGGTTTTTCATCGCGAGATTTAATATCATCTCTGGGTTCATCTCTTGATCGAAACTCGTCACGCGGTCTAATTTCATCGCGAGGTCTTATTCCTTCTCTTCTGTTCTCATCTCTAGGTTTAATGTCATCTTTTGGTCTTTTAGGTCTAAGATCATCTCTTCTCTGTGGTCTAGGTGTGTCTACTTCTTCCTCTTCATCTTTTTCAACATCATCTCTGGATCTTATTTCATCTCTTGGTCTTTTAGATCTCAAATCATCTCGCTTTGGAGGTCTCGTGTCTTCAATTTCTTCATCATCCTTCCTAACTTCGTCTCTAGGCTTCACGTCGTCCCTTGGTCTTTTAGGTCTGAGATCATCTCGTTTCTGAGATCTTGGAACTTCTTCATCCTCTTCGTCATCTCTAGGCCGTGGTCTTCTGTTCCTGGGGCCTGGTCTCCTGTCTTCTTCATCGTAAGGTCTTCTGTCAGAATAAGCAGGTCTCTTCCCTGGTCTTCTGTCGTATCTTCTGTCTTCGTAGTCATCTACTTCTTCGTCTCTTGGTCTTGGGCGGCGTTCGTATCTGTAAGGAGTTTATATATTTAAATGCAAAAATCTTAATAAAATTTAAATAAAAATGTTTTTTGACTGTATATTTATAGATTGTTCAAAAAGGGCGTAGAGAGTTATTTACAGGTTCGGAAAGGTATGTGTGCAACCAACGAGGCAACCATCAGTGTAATAATATTGTTGGTTTGAAATATTCTTGTATCAGCGTTTCTCCACTCGCTACCCAGATGGCGCTCACTAACAACTGCTAAGTTCCTTAATCGCGCAATAAGAGTTTTTGAGCGGATTGCAGTATATATACAAGTGTCCAACTAGAACAGTTGGAGCCGGTGTTCCCCAGACATGACACCCGCCTCAATGGAAGATCTTGTCTTTGCTGGAGATGACACTGATCACTCGCACTCCACACATTATATGTAGACAAATGTTCAATTAGAACAGTAGGAACCGGTGTTCCCCAGATATGACACCCGCCTCAATGGAAGATCTTGTCTTTGCTGGGGAGGACACTGATCACTCGCTCTCCACACAGTATATATACAAGTGTCCAACTAGAACAGTAGGAACCGGTGTTCCCCAGACATGACACCCGCCTTAATGGAAGAGCTTGTCTTTGCTGGGGATGACATTGATCACTCTCTCTTCTCAGATTCTCTTACCTATCGTCTTCATAATCGTCGGCAGGTCTACGTTTCTTTCCAGGTCTACTCTGGGGTCTCGCTCTGCGCCCTTCAGATCTCCTGAAACAAACCATATGGCATTAAAAGCCTGGGTTTGTATGATACAACTGTACCCAAAAATATAAGCTGAAATTTTAGGCTATGCGTTGGGAATCAGTCAGTCAGTCATTCTGTATTTACTTTTTTCGTGAAACTCTAATGTTTTTTTACATTAAAGTAGCCTAGGTAGTACTAGGTAGTTGGATGGATGACCGCCAGAATTTCCTCCTTAGCTTCGAGGGCACGTGATCGGTGCCGGTTGCCAATTAATCATCTTTGGCAATCATTATAGGTCAGTCGGAGGCCTAAGAGAGTCCGACAACTGGCCCAGATTACCGATTTTCTTTGTAACAAGTGTGATGAAAAATCTGGTGATCAGCCAGATTGGGTAATCAAGTGCCGACCCCACCAACGTATGGGATAAGGCCAGGGAGATGATGATATGGTACACGAAGTACCAGGCGCACATAACGGACAAGGAGTTAATAAGTTGATTGCGACTAACATGGAGCCACATCGGGTTGAATCAAGTGCCGACCCCAACAATGTATGGGATAAGGCCAGGGAGATGATGATATGGTACACGAAGTACCAGGCGCACATAACGGACAAGGAGTTAATAAGTTGATTGCGACTAACATGGAGCCACATCGGGTTGAATCAAGTGCCGACCCCAACAATGTATGGGATAAGGCCAGGGAGATGATGATATGGTACACGAAGTACCAGGCGCACATAACGGACAAGGAGTTAATAAGTTGATTGCGACTAACATGGAGCCACATCGGGTTGAATCAAGTGCCGACCCCAACAATGTATGGGATAAGGCCAGGGAGATGATGATATGGTACACGAAGTACCAGGCGCACATAACGGACAAGGAGTTAATAAGTTGATTGCGACTAACATGGAGCCACATCGGGTTGAATCAAGTGCCGACCCCAATAATGTATGGGATAAGGCCAGGGAGATGATGATATGGTACACGAAGTACCAGGCGCACATAACGGACAAGGAGTTAATAAGTTGATTGCGACTAACATGGAGCCACATGGGGTTGAATCAAATGCCGACCCCAACAATGTATGGGATAAGGCCAGGGAGATGATGATATGGTACACGAAGTACCAGGCGCACATAACGGATAAGGAGTTAATAAGTTGATTGCGACTAACATGGAGCCACATCGGGTTGAATCAAGTGCCGACCCCAACAATGTATGGGATAAGGCCAGGGAGATGATGATATGGTACACGAAGTACCATGCGCACATAACGGACAAGGAGTTAATAAGTTGATTGCGACTAACATGGAGCCACATCGGGTTGAATCAAGTGCCGACCCCAACAATGTATGGGAGATGATTAAATACATAGTTAAAATAAATAGCTCTCACCTCTCTTCGTAATCATAGTCATCTCTGGCTGGGTAGTAATAATCATCGTCGTAGTAATCGAATCTGTGGTAAGGACGCCTTCTGCCAGGCCTTTGTGGTCTCACTGTCGTCGTGCTGGTGGTGGTTGTGCTCGGGGTGGTGGGGGGCGGCGCCGCGGTCGTCGCCTTATATAGGGCTTCGTTTCTGGAAAGAAAATATAATTAAAGTGTCTGTTTGCAATTCCAAATTAGCAGCATTACACTAAATGCATATGAAAGTATATACGGTACTAACGTAAAAAAGGGCACTCACCTATGAAAATAATTGGCGGAATTCTTGCAGTCCACTTCGGACACAAACTGGCAGATGAACGTCTTCTGGTCAAAGGCTGTGTAGTTGGCGCACAGGAAGTCATACCGAGTGCCGAAGAGGCAGTGGTGGTAGATCTGGAAACATAAGGTAGAATAGATATATTAATATAAGAATAATAGATATATCTATCTATACATCTACACAGATAAATAAAATTGAAGTGTCTGTAATTCCAAAATAACAGCTTTTCACTAAATGCATATGAAAGTATACAAGCCTCTGACACTGAAAAACTAAGATTCATTTTTTTTCTCTGTCTGTCTGTCTGTCCGTCTGTCTGTTTGTTCCGGGTAATCTCTGAAACGGCTGGACCGATTTTAACGGGACTTTCACTGTCAGGTAGCTGATGTTTCAAGGAGTAACTTAGGCTACTTTTATTTATTAAAAATATTAGGGTTCCGCGACAATAATGATGAAACTAAATCTATGCGGGTGAAACCGCAGGGCACAGCTGGTATATATATATATATAATTGAATCCCCATTTCCCTTGGTCATGGCAACACGCGTGAACGGCTGGACCGATTTTACCGGGACTTTGACTGGCAGATAGCTGAAGTTTCAAGGAGTGTTTTAGGGTAATTTTATTAAGAAAACAGCATGCTGCTAGTTAATTATAAATATATTGTGAGTACCTGATTTTAAGCAGTGATTTTAAGAAAACTCGCACTAGGCACTCAGACTGTCTAGTGCGAGTTTTCTTAAAATCGCCGTCACAAGTCACCGCGTCGACGTAAACGCAGATTTGTATGGGCTCACAATAGTGTCATGTTTAGGCCGACAGAGGCGCTGTTCCGATCCTATACAAATCTGCATTTACGTCGACGCGTCGTTACGTTTACGGTTATATTTGAAATCTCGTTAACATTATTTTCTTTCTGAATTCAGTCTCTGACTCACATACATGTTTGTTCTTCGTATTCTTCAAAGATTTGAATTTTTATAATAAAAAAAAATCAATGCAGTCAAATTGAACTTTTTTTGAAGTCGGTAAAGAACTAAATTTGTCATCTCGTTGACCTAAGTGGCCAACGATGTGAGAGTGTAAGGTCGATTCGATTTCGAGTCGATTCGAGTCGAAAGCTGAGGCCTTAGAGTACTTACTTGACACTTATGCTCAATTGAAGCGTAAAATCCATCATGAAGTCCGTCGCATTTGAAGTCCAGCAGCTCGGGAGCTGGTAGAATCGCATAGAAGGGGTACTCTGATAGATTGTACCCGTTCAATTCCCTCGGGAGGTTTGGATCGTAAATATAGTCCATTTGGGGATTGCCTGTATACTTGCTTGTCGTATTAGCCTCCGCGCCTTCTGCTGTGGTTTCAGTCTGCAAAAAGAAACAAAAATGTATTCAGTTTAGGCCCTAGTAGTCTGTACATCTAGACAAAGTAAGATTCTCTAGCGCTTGCGCTGAAAGAAGCGATATGGAATCGACATGAACTCAAACTCAAATATAACTTTATTTGATTAGACTTTTTACAAAGTAGTTTCAAATCGTCAGAATGACATAATTACACAGTATTATACATGCTATCGCCAGGTTCGGAAGGTTGCTTTTACTGAGAACAACCTGACAAGAAACTCAGTAATTACTCTTTTAAAAAAATTACACAGTTTTAAACAAAGATATATAAAAAAAACTTCATTTTATTTTTAACTAGCTGTGCCCTGCCCTGCGGTTTCACCCACGTAGATTTAGTTTCATCTTTATTGTCGTGGAACCCTAATATTTTTAATAAACAAGTAGCCTAAGTTACTCCTTGATACATCAGCTACATGCCAGTGAAAGTCCCGTTAAAATCGGTCCAGGCGTTTCAGAGATTAACCCCGAAACAAACAAACAGACAGACAGACAGACGGACAGATAGACAGAGAAATAATTTGAAAATTGTTTTTTCGGTGTCAGTAGTGTGTATACTTTCATGCATTTAGTAAAAACCTGTAATTCTGGAATTACAAACAGACACTTCAATTTTATTTATCTGTATAGATTTGATGTGTACCACCAGCTGATGCTCGGTGACAAAAATGTGCGAATAAAGCATCTAGACCATATATCATGCTGCAGAGTTTGTTTGTTTAAACACGCTAATCTTAGGAACTACTAAGTTGAAAAAATCTTTCAGTAGCATTTACCAAGGAAGGCTTATAGGCTATCATCACGCTAAGACCAATCGCTGGTTAAAGTTATCGCTAGCCCAAATTAACTATTCCACGCGGACGAAGTCGAGGGCAGAAGCTATACGATACTATAAAAAACAAATTCTTAAAATGCTCTGTCTGTCTGTTTGTTTCGACAAATCTATGAAACGGCTGGATGGATTTTACGGTATAGTGTTAAAAAAATCTTTCTAAAACATACATATTGCTCACGCCTGTATTCCCCGAAGGGGTAGGCAGAGGTGTTGTAATAACAACACACACATTTCACCGAATGTGATTAAGTGTCAACGTGACAGAAGGTGAGTCCATCGCCGTCTCAGGCACTATACATACGTCTTTGAATTATTTCTCAGACATATGCAGGTTTCCTCACGATGTTTTCCTTCACCGTAAAGCACGTGGTGTGAAATCACTGCGCATAAGTTTTTAGAAAAACTCATTGGTACAGGCCCCTCTGGGATTCGAACTTGCGTCGCTTGCGTAGCAGGCGACTGCTCTAACCCCGAGGCCACCACAGCTCCCTTTCTAATCCTCCTCAATCTTTCTAGAACTTGTCTCAATATATAAAATGGAGTCATGGATGGAATATTTCATTCAATAATTAATCTGAGGAAATAAATAACATTAGCCTTGAACACGCCTTGCTACAATTAGATACCATATCCGCGTACGAACTTTTTATGGAGTTATAAAACTTAATAACTTTTACTAAGCTTGCTTTTTCCTTCATAGATGGCAAATTAAAACTGTACTGATGAAGAAAGCTTATTATACAATTTCAGATTACATAAATGATAAAGACATATGGAATTAAAACTCTGCACAAGTAGCTCCTGGCAATGACATTGTATGCAAACATGATATTATGTAAATCATTTGGTATTGTTTTTACTTTATTAATTATTATTTTTTACATGCATGCTGATACAATTTTCACTATTGTGAATAATTTGAAACGTTTTTTATTGTAATTATCATTGTTTACTGTAATGAAATGTACATGATGCCAGCTGAGTTTCTTGCCGGTTCTTCTCAGAGGACTAGTTTCCAAACCGGTGGTAAATTCCTCGACATTCATTAGTGCCTTACCAGGGCCTAAACTGAATAAATCATTTTCAAATAGGTATAGGCTTATATTGGTATCACAGTATAAATAATGACTTCCTACCGAATTTCGGTTACGGCGGCTAATCTCATCGACGATCAGTCATCTGCGCAGGATATATTACAGTGCACAAGTGTGTGCAAACACAGGTGCACTCTTTATTGCCTCACTCTCATAGTCCGATGGGAGGCAATCCGACACGACTGGAGAGAGATCAGAGTTTCTAGTGCGAGTTTCTTAAAATCGCCGTCACAAGTGATCGCGTCGACATAAACGCATATTTGTATGGGCTCACAATAGTGTCATGTTTAGGCCGACAGAGGCGCTGTTCCGATCCTATACAAATCTGCGTTTACGTCGACGCGGTGACTTGCGGCGGCGATTTTAGGACAACTCACACTAGTCTTGGCCCTCAGTCTTACTTCCCACGTCCTTCATAGCTAAGTCTTACCTGTGGTCCATCTTCAGATACTGCTTCCTCAGGAGCCGCTGTGGTTGAACTGGTCTTGGCGAAGATCAGGGATGTGGCCTTCACTGCTGACGTGGGAGGCAGGTCACTCATTAACACCACTGCGGTGATACCTGGAACATACAAAATATCTTCTTTCATATGCATTTCTACACTAATAGTATAAAGAGGGAAGATTTGTTTGTTTATTTGCCTATTCAGGCTCCGAAACTACTTAACCGATCTTAAAAATTCTTTCAGCAATGGATAGCTACATCATCAGCGAGTAACATTTTATCCCCGTACACCCACGGGAACGGGAACTACGCGGGTGAAAATGCGTAACGTCCGCTAGTAAATACATAAATGTAAGGAAGAACCGTGGTGGCCGTGGGGTTTGACCAGTTCGAATCCCGGCGGGGCCTGTACCAATCAGTTTTTCTAAAAACGTATCTGCAGTGATTTTACACCACGTGCTTTACGGTGAAGGAAAACATCGTGAGGAAACCTGCATATGTCTGAGAAGTAATTCAAAGACGTATGTGTAGTGGCTGAGACGGCGAAAGACACACCATCTGTCACGTTGGCACTTAATCATGTTCGGTGAAAAGTGGGTTTTGTTGTTGCAACACCTATAAAGTACTCGTACTTAAAATGGTAAAGAAAAATACGAACACGAGGCGGGACTCGAACCCACGACCTCTGCAAACGGTGCAGTTGCTGTTCCAACTGAGCTACTCGTGATCCTACCTCATACGTCGAATTTTTCCTTCCCTTGTTTTTTGCGGTATCGGGGTATAAAACATGTATGTCATGAATTAAATCTCTAATACCTCTCAGAGTACCTAGTGCGAGTTTTCTTAAAATCGCCGTCACAAGTCACCGCGTCGACGTAAACGCAGATTTGTATGGGCTCACAATAGTGTCATGTTTAGGCCGACAGAGGCGCTGCTCCGATCCTATACAAATCTGCGTTAACTTTGACGCGGTGACTTGTGACGGCGGCAGTGAAAGACTCGCATTAGGCCCTCAGGTATTGGATAAAACTCCTCAGTTGCTATTGCGTATATCATTTGATCAGCGAAGATAGCAACCGCAACTCATAAAACAAACCTATGTTATGATAATCACGTCATGTCCTTATCCGTCCATCGTCACTTCGTCATCGAACATCGTACACCAAAAGTCATTAAGCAACTTGTTTTGACCTTACTTAAAATATGCGACACAAAACTGCTAAACAAGGATTACTCAGAAACACAGGTTTGCATAACGTTTAAAACGATTGAGGAAAACATGACAGATATTTTTTTGTGCACCTCAATGTACATATCTATACATCTATCTAAATATATATAACTCAAATGTGACTGACTGACTGACATAGTGATCTATCAACGCACAGTCCAAACCACTGGACGGATCGGGCTGACATTTGGCATGCAGATGTTATGACGTAGGGATCCGCTAAGGATTTTGATAAATTCTGCTCCCAATGGGATAAAATAGGGGATGAAAGTTTGTATGACACTAAATTTACGCGGGTGAAACCGCGGGGCACAGCTAGTACATCTATATACAGATGACCAATCGCGGGTTAAAGTAAGCGTTAGCCCAAAATAATTATTCTACGCGGACGAAGTCACGGGTAGAATAGTTAGGGAAGCTTGTTGCAACTATGAATTGAGATGTTAGCTATCCCGTATCTTTCAAGCTGGATCAAATTGCACACGGTTAATACAATTTAAAATCAGTTCAGTAGTTTAGGAGTCCGGACAAACCACGTGATACGTAATTTTTATATACATAGTAGCTGCGCCGTGGATTCACCGCTTATTTAGTTCCATGCTTTATTTCGCGGACCCATAATAATTTAAATAAATAAAAGTAGCCTAAGTTACCAATTGAAGCATTAGCTACGCGCTAGTGAAAATCCCGTTAAAATTAGCCGTTTCAGAGATTACACGGAATAAACAGACAGACAGGCAGAGAATCATTTTCAGTGTCAGTAGCGTGTATACTTTCAAATGCATTTAGTGAAAAGCTGTTATTTTGTAATTACTAACAGACACTTGAATTTTATTTATCTGTATAGATGTATAGATAACGATATATAAAGAGTTTGTTTGTCTGCTTGAACACGCTAATCTCAGGAACTAATCCGATTTGAAAGAACATTTCTGTGTTCGATAGCTCATTTATCGAAGAAGACTATAGGCTATAGATATATATACACTAAGACTAGTCACGGGTTAAAGTTAGCATTAGCCCAAAGTAACTATTCCACGCGGACAAAGTCGCGGGCAGAAGCAAGATGTGAATAAACATGTATCCTTCGACATTATAAATCATCCTTGACTTTTCACGAATCATCTCTCAATATTGCATTATAATTATTATCCTTGAAATAATCTTATGGCATTTAAAAGCTATTTATATCTCAGAAAATGCATGGAAACGCCCCGGAGTCGATGTCAAAACTATACTTAGACTAGTTGCAGACAGCTGCTTCGCTTGCTGTATTTGAGATAAATAAACAATCCCAAAAGGGTCCCCGAAGGAGTAAGCAGAGGTGTTGTAACAACAACAGCTGGAGAAGGTACAGAAAGCATTCCTTAGGTACCTATATAAAAGAATATACGGATATTATCCCTTAATGTACCCAACGCAGTTCCTCCTTGGCAGTCTAGGATATAATTCCTTGAAGGTCAGGAGGAAACGAGAACAGATAGTAACGATGCTGAAGACAATTCATGGTCACATCGATGCTCCAGTCCTGATGCAACTGTGTCGGTTCCATGTGCCCGATAACTATACTCGTAATCGAAAACATAGACTGTTTAGTGTACCCGGGAGCCGTACGGTCGCCCGGGCACGATCCCCTGACCCCGCAACCTCTCCGCACTCAACGCTCTTGTGGACAAATATCCTGAATGTGATTTGTTTGCGGATGAATGGAAGGATATCATGTCAGTATGCTTGGAGTACTGCGAGAAGACTGAGTAAAGTGCGTACCTATTAGTGTAAGTGGCTTATAGCCGTTCTAACATGGTTTAAATAAATAAATAAAATAACAACACACACATTACACCGAATATGATTAAGTGCCAACGTGACAGAGGGTGAGTCTATCGCCGTCTCAGCCACTATACATGTGTCATTGCATTACTTCTCAGACATATGCAGGTTTCCTCACGATGTTTTCCTTCACCGTAAAGCACGTGGTGTGAAATAACTACACATAAGTTTTTAGAAAAACTCATTGGCACAGGCCCCGTTGGGATTCGAACTTGCGTCGCTAGCGTATCAGGCGACTGCTCAAACCCTGAGCCCACCGAGGAGCGGCTGAGGCCTCCGTAAAGAGGGCCGCGGGCGCCAGGACGGGGGTCTTGGCGCCGACGCATGGCCCTCGCATTTGAAGAGCGCGTTCGTGTTCCAATGCGCCCACCCATAGTATGTAAAAGCCGGGTACACCCTGGTATCATAAAGAGGGGCCTGACAGGCCAGTCGCCGGGAGGGTCACGGCGAATCATGTGAAGACATATCACGTGCACCCCTTCAGTGACCAGGAGGAACATCGTGGAGTTTAGTCGGTGCGAGTCTGACATAGAAAGAGCTATGTTCGGAGTTTCTCTGAAAGATAACGTAACGAATACATCCGACAGAGAACCAAAGTACAGCAAGCTGAAGTGGCAGAGTGCCGACCATATCTCGTGAAGATCCGACAACCGCTGGGGTAAACGAGTTGTTGAGTGGAGACCGCGACTCGGCAAACGTAGTGTAAGACGCCCTCCGGCCAGGTGGGATGACGATCTGCGAAAGACTGCAGCCAGATGCTGGATGCGGCAAGCTGAAGACAGGCCGCTATGGCACTCATTAGGGGAGGCCTATGTCCAGCAGTGGACTATGATTGGTCGATGATGAAGATGATGATGAGTCCGACATAACCCTACCGCTGCCCCCGTGGCCCTTGGTAATGTAACGGATTCTCCACGTTAAATAAAAGGGCTACTTACAGAATATACTGAATCCCAGCCATCTGTGCCGCGCTCGCTGCATTGTACCAGTCGCACCTGAGGACAAACAAACATACGCTTAAGTTATACATACTTTTAAATCTTCATCAATACATACAAATAAACAAAACATAAGTGTCTGTTTGAAACTAAAATTAACAGCTTTTCACTAAATGCAAAATTTTAAAACTTTTTCTGTGTCTATCTGTCCATTGATCTGTCTGTCCGTCTGCCTGTTTGATTATTCCGGCTAATCTCCGAAATGGCTTGACCGATTTTAACGGGACTTTCACTGGCAAATAGCTAGAGTTACAAGGAGTAGCTTAGGCTTGGTGCCGTATATTACTTCAAGAAGTGTTCGAGGTCCGGGTAAGACAAAGTGTTATTGGGTTTTCCCATCTGTAATGTCCCAGTAGCAGTCCGCAGTCTGTATTAGTGGCCGGTTAATGGCAATAGGCTCGCCCTCTATTACATGGGACTTAAACATAACTGGTGAAATGTGGGTACATTCTAAGTATACTTCTGCCTACCCCTTCTAGCTAGCATATGAAACTAACCAGTATTGCCCAAGACAAGCTTGTCTGTCTGTAACATAATAATATATTATACAGTTTCATACAATTCTCCAAACAATGAAGATATAAAACTTGATACATAGCCCATAGTGACAATTTCCGTCCATTGTATTCATCTATACTATACATATATATATATAAAGATGAAGTGTCTGTTTGTAATTCCAAAATAACAGCTTTTCACTAAATGCATACGCTACTGACACGAAAAAACAAAGTTTTAAAAATGTTCTCTGTGTCTCTGTCTGTTTGTTCTGGGTAATCTCTGAAACGGCTGGACCGATTCTAACGAGATTTTCACTGGCAGGTAGCTGATGTTTCAAGCAGTAACTTAGGCTATTTTCATTTATTGAAAATGAAAATGAAAATATTTATTCAGTTTAGGCCCTGGTAAGGCACTTATGAAAGTCGAGAATTTACCACCGGTTCGGAAACTAGCCTTCTAAGAAGAACCGGCAAGAAACTCAGCCAGACATCATGTACATATCATCGAAACAATATAAATCATAATGAAATCATCATCCAAAATCAAATTTGATAATAGGTATAAATATTCACAATAGTGACAAATTGTATTAAAAATATTAGGATTCAACGATGATAAGTATGAAACTAAATCTACGCGGGTGAAACCGCGGAGCACAGCTAGTTACACAATAATTTGTTTACACAAATAATTTTATAGTAAACACCACAACTAATACAGTTCTTCATTATCACAAAGGCTATATTCTTCCGTGAGCCATAGCTAGTAGACGATACAGAGACAAAACTCTTTTTGCAACATTGTATAAACCTGTTTTAAGTACAAAATATACTTTCAATGCACAATAAGGTAAAAGTAACAGGCAAGGACGGACCGGTGAACGACCTCGCGTGATCGCGTATTATTGTCGTTCTCAATACACGGTCCATACTTACATACAAACGTACGTACAGACATACATTATGTTCTTGCTTCCGTCCGGGACTTTATACAAGACCAAGAGATTTTGATTACACAGAGTTTTTTAGAAGAAGATTCAACCCCATTTTTCACGCCCTTTGGGGTGGAATGTCAGTAAAAGCCTTTCTTAGTGGTTCCTAACACCTTACAAAGAACGCACCTTCCAAATGTCATGTCTCTAGGACCAGAGGTTTAGGTTGTGCGTTGATATATATGTCAAACTATACACAAGATCACGCCATCTCAGAAGGGTCCCCGAAGGGGTAACCAGAAGGCCTAGTGCGAGTTTTTCACTGCCGCCTCCACAAGTCACCGCGTCGACGTAAACGCAGATTTGTATAGGATCGGAAAAGCGCTTCTGTCGGCCTAAACATGATATTGTGAGTCCATACAAATCTGCGTTTACGTCGACGCGATGAATTGTGACGGCGATTTTAAGAAAACTCGCACTAGGGACTCTGTGTTGTAACAGCAAGGGCTTTTCATCGAAGATGATTAAGTGCCAACGTGACAGAAGGTGAGCCTATCGCCGTCTCAGTTATTTTACATGTCTGTGAATTACTTCTCAGACATATGCAGGTTTCCTCACGATGTTTTCCTTCACCGTAAAGGTCTTGGTGTAACGTGGTGGCGGTAGTTTGTGTAATACTGTAAAATTATGTTGTTCCGACGATTTGAAAGTAATTTGTTAAAGGTCTTATCAAATAAAAATATTTTTGAATTTGAAATTGATATTGAATTAACATTACTTTGAAATTCATTTCAGACTGCCTAGTGCGAGTTTTCTTAAAATCGCCGTCACAAGTCACTGCGTCGACGTAAACGCAGATTTGTATGGGCTCACAATAGTGTCATGTTTAGGCCGACAGAGGCGCTGCTCCGATCCCATACAAATCTGCGTTAACTTTGACACGGTGACTTGTGACGGCGGCAGTGAAACACTCGCACTAGTCACAGAAGGCTAGTTTCCGAACCGATGGTCAATTTTCCGACGTTCACACGAGCCCAGAGCCTAAACTAAAATAATCATTTTAATTTTCAAAAACCGATATTTTAATTCTCTAGAATATATGGTTTAGACTGTACATAGATATATCAGTCAGTCGGTCACAATTAGCCCCAAATGTGGGTCCAAATGGGTCAAACATCATAGAACAAGGCCCAAGACCCCATAATACCACTGGGTCAGTATGTAACTAGCCTACTTAGCAAAAAAGGTGTAATGAGTTACACAATCCTTTTACGTATTGCAAGATACTGATTTGAATGTTTAAGCAGCATTACAGTTATGCAGTCGACGTTAACGGACGAACACTTAGGACAATGCAAAATATTCTAGTTTTTTTATGTTATAGACATAACTAGCGGACGTCAAGCGGTTTCGCCCGTGTAGTTCCCGTTCCCGTGGGAGCACGGGGATAAAATAAAGCCTATGTCACTCAGGGTCAATGTAGCTTTACAATGGTGAAAGAATTTTTGAAGTAGGCACAGTAGTTTTTAAGTTTATTCATTACAAACATACACACAAAAATACAAATCTTTTCTCTTTATAATAGTATAAAGAGTGGTAATCTATACAGATAAATAAAATTGAAGTGTCTGTTTGTAATTCCAAAATAACAGCTTTTCACTAAATGCATAGGAAAGTATACAAGCTACCGACACAAAAAAAACACATTTTAAAAAATTTCTCTGTCTGTCTGTCTGTCTGTTTGTACCGGGTAATCTCTGAAACGGCTGAACCGATTTTAACGGGACTTTAGATGATGTTTCAATGAGTAACTAAGGCTACTTTTATTTAAAAAAAAACATTTAGGGATCCGCGCGAATAAAACTAAATCTAGGCGGGTGAAACCGCAGGGCACAGCTAGAATAAGACAAGTATATAAGAGGCCGTGGGGTTTCAGCAGTCGCATGCTACGCAAGTTCGCATCCCAGAAAAAAACAGTACAGTGATGTCATACCACTATCTTTACGGTGAAGGAAAACCTCGTGAGGAAACCTGCATATGTCTGAAACTATGGTGAATTTCACACACGGCTTTGATATTCGTCTCATAACTTATGCAGGTTTCCTCAAAAAGTGATATAAACTAGTTGGCAATAAATAATAATTTCCGACCACGTATAGTTACAGTTATGCAACGTGACGGACAGACCGACGGACGTGACCACGAAGACCTACTTAAATATATATTTCAATGCAGTAAAAGCAGGGCAGCGATTGTTACAAATCATTAGACATAAGTTTTGTTGGTACACAATATTCACGATGATTAATCTCAGGAACTGACGGTATGAAACGAAAAAAAAAATGCGCAAGCCATCCCAGAAGGGTCTCCGAAGGGGTAAACCGAATATGATTAAGTGCCAACGTAACAGAGGTGAGTCTATCGCCGTCTCAGCCACTATACATACGTCTTTGAAACACTTCTCAGACATATGCAGTTTCCTGACGATGTTTTCCTTTACCGTGAAACGCGTGGGGTGAAATTACTGCACTTGTTTTGAAAAACTTATTGGTACTGGGGCCTTACCATGAGCTCTTATTGCCATGATAGTTTCACTCATTTATGAGACAGATGTATGTGACGTGTATACATCTGTCACTGTCGCACAACTGAATTAACATTGCAATAAGAGCTCATGGATGGGTCCCTGGCCCCGCTGGGATTTGAACTTGCGTCGCTTGCGTAATTGCGGCTCTTTTTAACTGTATGTTTCTTTTTTAAGTTTGTTACCTCAGAAGTTTCGACTGGGTGAACCGATTTCGATGATTCTTTTTTCATTTGAAAGGTGATGCTTCCGAAATGGTTCGTTCAGTTCTGATGGTTGTATCCTGGAGAAAATGAGGGGAACTTTCGAAAATCTTACTGAGTACTATTGCGTTTGTCAATTATTTGCATTAAGTATTTGCAGCACTACGTTTTAATGGAGGTGTGGAGTCGATTATGATGGAGCCGAAAGAAACTCCAAGGAACTCCTCAGCGATTTACAGCAAGTACCTAGTAATAATTTTATTTTTCTCTTTTTGATGGCTGTATTAGTTTTTGTGTAATTTTTTTTTTATAATTGATCTAATATATTATTTTTTTAGATTATATTAACACAGTATCGTTCATGTCTCATATGTGATCTCTAGAGCATTGCACATCGGAGATACAACGTATGTGCACGCATGGCTGCCCACTTTCACTGTTCTCGGATAACTGCAGGAGTCATGAATAAAAGCGTGTGATCTTTGTACTAACATTCCTATTATTTACTACATACATACATACATTATATATATACTTTTTGATGAAGAAAGCATATTATAAAATTTCGGATTATATAAAAAAAAAACAAGGATATATGGAACACTCTGCACAAGTAGCTCCTGGCAAAGACATGGTATGCAAACACTTGTAAATCTATCTGGTATTGTTATTTTTTTTTCTCTTTGATTTTGTTTTATACTGACTTGCATGCTAATACAATTTGTCACTATTGTGAATATTTATACCTGTTATCAAATTTGATTTTGTATGATGATTTCATTATGATTTATATTGTTTCGATGATATGTACATGATGAGCTGAGTTTCTTGCCGGTTCTTCTCAGAAGGCTAGTTTCCGAACCGGCGGTAAATTCTCGACTTTCATAAGTGCCTAAACTGAATTAATATTTTTCATTTTCATTTTCATACATTATTTATTACATACATGCAGAGGTGTTGTAATTTTCAACACCCACATTTCACCGAATATGATTAAGTGCCAACGTGACAGAGGGTGAGTCCATCGCCGTCTCAGGCACTAAACATACGTCTTTGAATTATTTCTCAGACATATGCAGGTTTCCTCACGATGTTTTCCTTCACCGTAAAGCACGTGGTGTGAAATCACTGTACTTAAGTTTTTTGAAAAACTCATAGGTACAGGCCCCGCTGGGATTCGTACTTGCGTTGTTTGCGTAGCAGGCGACTGCTCTAACCCCGAGGCCACCACGGCTCGTTATTTACTATATAAATAAATATAAAATTAATTGTATGTTTGTAAAATGTCAAAATATTAGGTTCGAATGTTATATACACACCTGAATTCCCCAAATTGTAAAAACACAAACAGGCAGATAAATATAAAATAAAATAAATATATAAAAAAACGAAAAACGCCTTTAAAAAGAGAAAACTAAAATCTATCTATACAGATAAATAAAATTGAAGTGTCTGTTTGTAATTCCAAAATTACAGCTTTTCACTAAATGCATATGAAAATATACACGCTACTGACACTGAAAAACCAAGTTTTAAATTTTTTCTCTGTCTGTCTGTCCGTCTGTCTGTCTGTCTGTCTGTCTGTTTGTTCCGGGTAATCTCTGAAACGGCTGGACGGATTTTAACGGGACTTTCACTGGCAGGTAGCTGATGTTTCAAGGAGTAACTTAGGCCACTTTTATTTATCAAAAATATTAGGGTTCCGCAACAATAACGATGAAACTAAATCTACGTGGGTGAAACCGCGGGGCACAGCTAGTTATGTAATATAATTTACTTACTTCATTTTGAAGTTGGTCTTTGGTATCGAGTTTGATGCTACATTTGTAACCAACTTCAAAAGTTAGTAACTAATTTATTGTTTATTACACGTATATAATCCTCCTCATTATTTAAAGTCAGCTAAAGTTTTTGAGAGATCAAACTTAAGGTCCTATGCTCCTCGCACTTGAGAGTGTTTTTCTTTGTCGGCAACGTTACTGTTTTGCTTATGGTAAAATCTTTAGGCACTTGGCCTGTCTCGTATATTGTATACGAGACAGGCAATTTACTTACGGACCCCAATTTTTTATGAGAATAAAATATAGCCTATAGCCTTCCTCGATAAATGGACTATCCAACACTGAAAGAATTTTTGAAATCGGACCAGTAGTTCCTGAGATTAGAGCGTACAAACAAACAAACAAACTCTGCAGCTTTATAATATTAGTATAGATAAGGGACACTTGGAACACTTATTGAATGTCATTTCTCTTACACTAACGTTAGGTTAATTTACTACCGTTTCCAAAAGTAAGCCTGTCAGGAGAAGACACGGCGAAACAAACTCCCCGGTTTTGTTTTTTACATGTGTCCCTTCTATATACATAGGGTTGTTTAAGTACATTTTAATGGAAGAGTTAGCAACTCATGCTGGTGCATTAAAAGTACCCTTCGGGGAGTACAGGCGTGAGCATAAGCTTTGGAAAAAAAACCACTTTTCTCTCCTGCATTCTATCATGTGTCACATTTAAAATCGATAAATATCATTTTATTACTTGTATGTATTTATTCCCGGCACGTATTCAAGTTTATTCACCTACCTTGAGTCGTTAGCATATTTATAACAACCACATCTAATATAATCCTTTGTTCTCAAAAGAATATAAAACCACAAAATGCAATAAAACTTGCACAAAATAAAATAAATGTCACACGTGCTTTACGGTGAAGGAAAACATCGTGAGGAAACCTGCATATGTCTGAGAAGTAACTCAAACACGTATGTATAGTGGCTGAGACTGCGATAGTCTCACCATCTGTCACGTTGGCACTTAATCATCTGCGGTGAAATGTGGGTGTTGTAACACTTCTGCCTACAACTTAGAATATTTTGGGTGTGAGTTTACCTGTTTCAAATATCAAGGATCTTGGAAGATTTTGGCATAAAGTTACAAATTTACACGCTCACGTCTGTATTCCACGAAGGGGTAGGCAGAGGTGTTGTAATAACAACACACACTTTTCAGCGAAGATGATTAAGTGCACAAATTAAATTCATCATCTCCCTGGCCTTATCCCATGTATTTGGGGTCAGCACTTGATTCAACCCGATGTGGCTGATCACCTGATTTTTATACGAAGCGACTGCCATCTGACCTTCGTAACCCCTTTTTCGAGGAAAATCGGCAATCTGGGTTAAACCAGTTGTCAGACTTTTTTAGGCCTCTGACTGACCTGTAACGATTACCAAAGATGATAAATTGGCAACCGGGACCGACGGCTTAACGTGCTCTCCGAGGCTCGGAGGGACCTCGGGCGGTCACCCATCCAACTTTACACAAGTTAAACTGTACAAATTAAATTGTAAGCAGAATTAAATTTCAACAGTAATTTAATTAAGTTACTCAAGTAAGTTAACCGCTAAACTGTGGTTGACTAAATGAAGTTTAAAATGAATCAGATTATATTTCTGCAGTTCTAAACGTTGCAACTTGCAAGATATTTCGTAAGAGTAATCCAGTATAGTGGTTTCCACTGTCATAGACGACACGTCACTTTATTGTAGCTGCGTTTCTCCACTCGCTACATAGATGGCGCTATGAGAGTTTTCTATATAAATAATACAAGTTTAAATAAGACAGTTGGAGCAAGTGCTCCCCAGACAAGACACCCGCCTCAGTGGAACATCTTGTCTTTGATGGGGATGACACTGATCACTCGCTCTCCACGCAGTATATATACAAGTGCCCAACTAGAACAGATGAAGCCGGTGTTCCCCAGACATGACACCCGCCTCAATGGAAGATCTTGTCTTTGCTGGGGAGGACACTGATCACTCGCAGTAAATTTTTATGTCAGCCACTAACAATGTACGTAAATACACATGTTTTCTGTACTTATAGAACGCCCACATTTCACCAGTTATGTTTAAGTTCCATGTAATAGAGGGCGAGCCTAATGCCATTAACCGGCCACTAATACTTTGTCCGACCCTAGGGCCAAACCAACGAGGCAAGCCTTCTATTAAATAAGAAGTGGAGACGCACAGCCATGCACGACAAACTTCGGACCGGTAGCAAGTCGGCTAACATAACAAGTCTAACGAGTAACCGATACTAAACCACTGAATTAATTGATCTAATTAAACGAATTGTCTATTACGACATGTGACGTATTAAATGAGATTGTGTGACCTTGATGGCAATTGAAATTCTTCAGAAGATACGTCATCTATACAGATAAATTGAATTGAAATGTCCGTTTGTATTCCCTAACTAGCTGTGCCCTGCGGTTTGACCCGCGTAGACTTAATTTGATGGGTGGCGCGTGGAACACTAATGTTTTTTTTTAAATAAAATTATCCTAAGTTATTCCTTGTAACATTAGCTATCTACCAGTGAAAGTCCCGTTAAAATTGGTACAGCCATTTCGGAGACTTGCTGGAACAGACAGACAGACAAACATTTTAAAAAGAGGTTTTTTAATGTCAGTAGCGTGTATACTTTCATATGCATTTAGTGAAAAACTGTTATTTTGGAATTACAAACAGACACTTCAAAATTTATCTTTATAGATATAAATGTATCAACTCTTCACTGAATGCATATGAAATTACTAGCTTTGTCCGCGTAGAATACGTAGTTAATTTAGGCTATCAATAACTTTAACCCACAATTGGTCTTAGTGTAATCATATACCCCATAGCCTTCATCGATAAATGGGCTATCTGACACTGAAAGAATTATTCAAATCGGACCAGTAGTTTGTGAGGTATATATATGCTTCTTGTCATCGAATTTGTGCACCTATAATCTATATCTATACATCTATACAGATAAATAAAATTGAAGTGTCTGTTTGTAATTCCAAAATAACAGTTTTTCACTAAATGCATACACGGTACAGATAATAAAAACACAAATTTAAAAAAATGTTTCGCTGTCTGTCTGTTTGTTCCGGGTAATCTCCAAAAGGGCTGGACAGATTTAAACGGGACTTTCACTGGCAGGTGATGTTACAAGGAGTAACTTAGGCTACCTTTAATTAAAAAAACCATGAGGGTTCCGCGGGACACCCATGAAAATAACTGTACGTGGGTGAAACCGCGGGGCACAGCTAGTAATGCAACATTATTTTGATTTGGGTTTTGAACTCTCGTCACTAGCTAGCAAGCGATTACTCAAATTACTGAACCACGGCATTGCAAGTTGTATAATACTTAACCTTAGGTACATGCAGTAATGTTTTGTTGATTGTCATTGTTTTATTATCAGAGACCTCAAATAGCTAATGAGGGGTTACAAACTTATACAATCATTTTATTTCATGTCTGTTTGTTGCAAAACTTATGCTGTAACTTAGGCGACCTAGCTTGTTACTTAACCTAACTTAGCTTCGGTTTAAAGAGTCGTGGCGATCGAGAGGTTTGAATGGTAGTCTGCAAGCGACGCTAGTTCGATTCCTAGTGGTCTATACCAATGTGTTTTTCTAAAACTTTAGTGCAGTGATGTCACACCACGTGCTTTACGGTGAAGGAAAACATCGTGAGGAAACCTGCGTATGTCTGAGAATACGTTACGCTAGCAAGAAAGTGTCTCCTAGAGAGATGGGAGTGGTACCAATAATTAGTGCGTCGTCTGCTGTAAATGTGCGCCAAATATAAAATTTGTGCGTCTTTTCGATACGGAAAAAAACGAAAAAACGAATTCTGCTAGGGTAACGTACTCTGTCTGAGAAGTAATTCAAACACGTATGTATAGTATCTGAGACGGCGATAGGCTCACCATCTGTACGTAGATTCATAACTGATTGTAAAGCTTTTATTCAAACTGTGATAACTCACTGGAATTTAGACTGCGTCCAAAAACGCCAATAAATCCGCAAGGCAAGACCTCTCGTATTACTTACCAGCGGACGTGACGGGGTTTCTCCCGCGTATATCCCGTTCCCGTAGGTTTACGGGGATAAAATATAGCTTAAATTAATCAGTGATAATGTAGCATTAAAATGGTGAAAGAATTTTTTAAATCGGTCCTGTACTTTTTGAGCCAATTCGTTACAAACATACATACAAATCTTTCCTCTTTGGTATAGACAGTAAAAAAACAATGATATGTTATGTTGTTTTGTTATGCACTTAGCGGTTTGGATATAATAACATATGTAATCATCACAAACAATGCGAAGTGGGTAATAAGGTCGTCATATTGCAACTTCGCACTTTACAGTTATGTACAAATCTATACAGATAAACAAAATTGAAGTGTCTGTTTGTAATTCCAAAAGAAAACAGCTTTTCACTAAATGCATATGAAAGTATACGCGCTACTGACACTAAAAACCAAGTTTCAAAATTTTTCTCTGTCTGTCTGTTTGTTCCGGGTAATCTCTGATACGGATGGACCGATTTTAATGGGACATTCACTGGCAGGTAGCTGAGGTTTCAAGGAGTAACTTAGGCTACTTTTACTATTTCTTTATATTATTTAACTAAATCTGTATAGATGTATAGATAATAATAAATAAAATGTCAATCTATTACGAAATCGCCCCTCGTAATACGACCATTGGAAAGCTAACGAATGCTATCACTAATCCGAATCGAATGGTAGCAATATCGATCGCAAATATCTAGGCCGGTTACGTCAGGCGTTTGTTGCTTCTTCTAGCCATTTTGTTGGGACGCCAAATATTGGTCCATTCGTGGCTAATGATGGACCAATCTTATGGCCAACTAGCTGTGCCCCGCGGTGCGCTAATCTATACATCTTCTTTACCTATAGCTGAGTTTCTTGCCGGTTCTTCTCAGAAGGCTAGTTTCCGAACCGGTGGTAAATTCCTCGACATTCATAAGTGCCTTACCAGGGCCTATACTGAATAAATAATTTTCATTTTCATTTTTCATTTATATATCTATACATATACATATATATACAGATAAATAAAATTGAAGTGTCTGTTATGGCATATGGAACTATATATCTCCGATAAAATTATGAAAAACCAGTTTTTAAAATGTAAAAGTCCCGTTAAAATCGGTCTAGTCGTTTCGGAGATAAGCAAACATAGAGAAATGAAAAAAAAATGCTTTTGCTATTTTTATTTATTTATTTATTTATAATTTGAATATATAAACTTACAGCTATTGCCAAAGCCGTGTATACTTTCATATGCATTACGAAAAAGCTGGTAATTTGTAATTGCAAACAGATACTATAATTTAATTTATCTGTTTAGAAGATACTAGCGGACGTCACGCGGTTTCACCCGCGTAGTTCCCGTTCCCGTGAGTGTACGGGGATAAAATATAGCCAATGTTACTCGCTGATGATGTAGCTATCAATTGCTGAAAGAATTTTCAAGATCGGCCAAGTAGTTTCAGCCTATTCAATACAAACAAACAAACAAATCTTTCCTCTTTATAATTAGTATTGATTTAGCTCGTTTGTCCTATTCAGGGTTGCCAAACTCAAACATTTTAAAATTTGCTATTTTATTTTCTATATTCTATTCAATGCAAACAAACAAACAATCAAATCTTTCCTCTTTATTATATTAGTGTAGTGTGGATGTTAGAGATGTTAAAATGAATGCGCCTGCGCCTATATTAAGTTCTGCAGTAGTCTGAACGTTCTGCCTTAAATAACAAGTATTCTCCAAAAGGTTAAAGATCTTTCTAATTTGTTATTAACATATTTATAACATTATCTACGTACGTTCACCTGGATAAGGACACTAATAACGGTGTTTGTCAGAGAGTCGTGGTGACCTAATAGACGCCTGTGTATTTACTAGGTGAGTGAGGTTTACAGAGCTGTCTGTAGTACCTCCACCTTACAGAAGATCGCAGCCAAATGACACTGCTCTATTGTAGTGTTGTGTTCACAAGGTGAGTGAGGTTTACAGAGCTGTCTGTAGTACCTCCACCTTACAGAAGATCGCAGCCAAATGACACTGCTCTATTGTAGTGTTGTGTTCACAAGGTGAGTGAGGTTTACAGAGCTGTCTGTAGTACCTCCACCTTACAGAAGATCGCAGCCAAATGACACTGCTCTATTGTAGTGTTGTGTTCACAAGGTGAGTGAGGTTTACAGAGCAGTCTGTAGTACCTCCACTTTACAGCCATGTCCCAATGTAAATTTATCAATCAAATTCTTTTATTAGATACTTGAACTCCCACATATTGCGTTAAATGTATTTTAAAGGTAATTTAAACCATCTTAAAAGGTTAATGATGGTATTTGAACGTTCGCTTTTGCAACTTTGGAAGTCGAAGTCATGTGTTTTGGTGGATTTGAGTCATTTCATTAAAGATTCAATGTTGAATGTCACAAGAAATTTTAAAAGGTTACTTGCTTAAATTGACTTAAAATGACCAAATTGGTATTTTATTTCCTGCATAATCTATACATCTTTATCTTTTAATCTATACAGATAAATAAAATTGAAGTGTCTGTTTGTAAACCCATATTCAGTACTTACCATAAAAACATTATTTACGTTTTACTCTGTCATGACGTCTGTCTGTCTGTCCTTCTGTCTGTGTGTTCTGGCTAATCTCCGAAACGACTAGACAAATTTTAAATAAACATTCACTGGCAGATAGCTCATGTTACAAGGAGTAACTTATGATTATATTAAATAAACATATGAGATTAATAAAGAAACTAAGAAATGTCAGAGTAATTAAATTGTTGAATTAATTGACCATAATCATTGACATTTCGGCTACCGTGTGACACTCAATTATGTGACAATCGGCTATTATTGCTATAAACCATAGATTTAAAAACTACAGCAGCGCATTTTAATGGGAATGATCCCTGGACTTATCCCATACATTGTTGGGGTCGGCACTTGATTCAACCCGATGTGGCTCCATGTTAGTCGCAATCAACTTATTAACTCCTTGTCCGTTATGTGCGCCTGGTACTTCGTGTACCATATCATCATCTCCCTGGCCTTATCCCATACATTGTTGGGGTCGGCACTTGATTCAACCCGATGTGGCTCCATGTTAGTCGCAATCAACTTATTAACTCCTTGTCCGTTATGTGCGCCTGGTACTTCGTGTACCATATCATCATCTCCCTGGCCTTATCCCATACATTGTTGGGGTCGGCACTTGATTCAACCCGATGTGGCTCCATGTTGCTGATCACCTGATTTTTATTCGAAGCGACTGCCATCTGACCTTCGCAACCCCTAATGAGGCAAATTGGTGATCTGGGTTAAACCAGTTGCCACGAACCCATCATACAATCTAAGAATAATTTGTATTAATTGTAGACATATGTATATTATATAATACGTCATTTCCTATTACTAATGTCTGATCTCGGTATGGGATTCTTTATCGAACCTTTCTATTCTCAAGGTTAGCGACACGAGACACCCTTGGTGTTGCTAGTGTTAATACTATTCAAACTAAACAGCTTGGATACCTTCTAATTTTACCCGACTACGGCCAAGCAATAGGAGTATGACTTTAGCTAAATAACAAGCTCGAAATGGCTGCAAATGCTGTGAAATGCTACCGTAACCGGAAAATCTTGCTCAGTTGCACAGATGCAGTTCTCAGTGGTCAATTATTCGTCATTTATAAGTGCCTTACCAGGGCCTAAACTAAATAAATCATTTTTTTTTTTTAATTTTCAGATTAGCAAAGAAATTTTACATAGGTACACACATATATTATGCTAACGCCTGTATTCCCCGAAGGGGTAAACAGAAGTTTGCTTACTGTACCCACATTTCACCAGTTATGTTTAAGTCCCATGTAGTAGAGGGCGAGCCTATTGCCATTAACCGGCCACTAATACAGACTGCGGACTGATACTGGGACATTACAGATGGAAAAACCCGATAACATTGCCCGACCCGGGTATCAAACACAGGACCTCGTGTTCGACAGTAGCGCCAACGAAGAAGAATTTCTGAGCTTATTTTGAGAAACTATCAAGAATTGATTAGGTTGCCAATGTAACATCTTTGGCAATCGTTACAGGTCAGTCGGAGGCCTAAAAAAATAATAATCTGACAACTGGTTTAACCCAGATCACAGATTTTCCTCCTAAATGGGGTTGCAAAGGTCAGATGGCAGTCGCTTCGTATAAAAATCAGGTGATCAGCCACATCGGGTTGAATCAAGTGCCGACCCCAACAATGTATGGGAAAAAGGCCAGGGAAATGATGAAAAAAATTTATCAAGAATTGATTAAAGAATACTTGCAGCCTTTGTTGAAAACATAGGCCTCTCCATTACCACAGTATAAGTATAATCTTTATGTGCAGTAATGAATTTTAGGCTTATTTTTTGTAATAAGCACGTTTGCTCTATTGAGCGTGGGGGTTGACAATCTCAAGAATTTTATTGCATGAATTTGAAGTTTTTAATAATGTCGGTAAAACACGTGAATGACGTGACACTTCGCGTTATTATATAAGGTATCTAGATGAACTCAAATGATGAAAAAAAATTATATCGATGAAAATGAAAATGATTTATTCAGTTTAGGCCCTGGTAAGGCACTTATGAATGTCGAAGAATTGACCACCGGTTCGGAAACGTTCTGAGAACAACCGGCAAGAAACTCAGCTGGCATCATGTACATTTCATTACATCTATACATACAGATAAATAAAATTGAAGTGTCTGTTTGTAACTGCAAAATAACAGTTTTTCACTAAATTTATATGAAAGTATACACGCTACTGACACTGAAAAACCAAGTTTTACAAGTTTTCTCTGTCTGTCTGTCTGTCCGTCTGTCTGTCTGTCTGCTTGTTCCGGGTAATCTCTGAAACGGTTGGACGGATTTTAAAGGGACTTTCACTGGTAGGTAGCTGTTGTTTCAAGGAGTAACTTATGCTACTTTTATTTATAAAATATATTAGGGTCCCGCGACAATAATGAAGAAACTAAATCTACGCGGGTGGAACCGCGGGGCACAGCTAGTAGTAAATAAAATTATTATACTACAGCTATTTTGCTTGTAATATCGTGGATCAGATTTATGTCATTGTACAATTCGTTCCTAGATTCCCAACTACTTGTAAAATTTATGTTTATACTGTGTCTTCGCTTTCCACAATGACAAATCAAATACCACTTAATGTTACCAGTCATCTTAAAGAATTGCCAGTTAAAAAACACATGTAGAATACTGATGTTTAAAATCACCTTACAAGTTCTACTAGATCACCTTGATATTTATTCACGTATCTTTAAGGTCAGATACATATTGAAATTGTCACTGTCTACGTTTAAATATGACTAGCCTCTTCCTGCGATTTGGACTTCTTGAATTTCACAATCTATACAGATATACAAAATTGAAGTGTCTGTTTGTAATTCCAAAATTCAACAGCTTTACACTGTGAAAGTATATACTTACTAGGTACTGAAATTAAAAATCTATTTTTAAAATTTTTCTTAGTCTGTCTGTTTGTTTGTCGCGGGTTATCTCCGAAACGGCTGGGCCGATTTTACGGGGCTTTCACTGGCACGTAGCTAATGTTACAAGGAGTAACTTAAGCTACTTTGACACCCTTGAAATAAACTCTACGCGGGTGAAACCGCGGGGCACAGCTAGCTTATACTATTTAAAAAAGGATGAATTTCCTCCGAATCAATTCTTACTCCGTGATTGACAAACAAACACACACTTTAACTTAACAATATAATAGCAGGAAGTAGTATTGTGTGTAGTCAATATGCAAGCAGGAAATATGCAGGAACGGGTGTCATTTTTAGCATAGACAATTTTTTGTCTACATCCTAATAAAACAAGGTAATGAAATGAGTCTCTACAGATAAATAAAATTGAAGTGTCTGTTTGTAATTCCAAAATAACAGCTTTTCACTACATGCATATGAAAGTATACACGCTACTAACACTGAAAAATTTTTTTTTAAAAAATATCTCTGTATTCCGTCTGTCTGTCTGTTTGTTCCGTGTAATATCTGAAACGTCTGGACCGATGTTAACGGGACTTTCACTGGCAGGTAGCTGATATATCAAGGAGTAACTTAGGCTATTTTTATTTATTAAAAATATTAGGATTCCGTGACAATGAGGATGAAACTTAATCTACGCGAGTGAAACCGCGGGGCACAGCTAGTAATTAATATGATACACTGTCAACGACTTCGCTACGACGTCGTTACGTGAATCTTCGACGTGAATAGGGCTAAAGGTTCTCGACGTAACGGGACTCGACGTAAAGAGAATCGGTCGACGCCTGACAACTGAACATGTAGCTAGGTTTCGAAGGTTGCACTCAAGTCAATACGTGTACCAACTTATTGGTCACTAGCGGACGTCTCGCGGTTTCACTCGCGTAGTTCCCGTTCCCGTGGGATTACGGGGATACAATATAGCCTATGTTACTCAGGGTGAATGTAACTTTGTAATAGTGAAAGAATTTTTGAATTCTTCTAAGTAGTTTTTGAGTTTATTCATTACAAACATACACACAAATATACAACTTGTTCCTATTTATAATAGCAGTATTGGTCATGGTTACATAACCTCTCTGTCAATAAGTCGGCTAAGTGGGTCGTCTTCGCAGCTGTGTGCCAATTTAAACCTTATTGACATACTGTTTATTGTACTGTCAGTGAGCATTACCGTCTTTTGTATAACGTTCAAATTGTGTTAAGTGTATTATATTTCCGCATGTTTCGCGGTCATTATTATAACTAGCTGTGTCCGGCGGTTTCACTCGCGTAGACCTTTCATAGCTTATGTTCTGAGTACCTAGTGCGAGTTAAACTCAGATTTGTATGGGCTCTCAATAGTGTCATGTTTAGGCCCATAGAGGCGTTGTTCCGATCCTATACAAATCTGCGATTACAACTACGCGGTGACTTGGCGGCAGTGAAAAAATCGCATTATTATTAATAAATATAAGTAGCCTAAGTTACTCCTTGAACTATCAGCTGCCAGTGAAAGTTCCGTTAAAATCGGGCCAGCCGTTTCAGAGATTACCCGGAATAAACAGACAGACAGAGAAAAATATTAAAACTTGGTTTTTTAGTGTCAGTATCGTGTATACTTTCATATGCATTTAGTGAAAAGCTGTTATTTTGGAATTACAAACAGACACTTCAATTTTATTTAACTGTATAGATGTATAGATATAGATAGATGTATAGATTTAATAAGAGCCATGGCGGGCGTGAGATTTGAGCAATCGCCTGCTACGCAAGCGACGCAAGTTCGAATCCCAACGGAGCCTATACCAATGAATTTTTCAAACAAAACTTACGTGCTGTGATTTCACACCACGTAGGTACTTTACGGTGAAGGAAGCCTGCATATGTCTGAGAAGTAATTCAAAGACGTATGTATAGTAGCTGAGACGGCGATAGACTCACCATCTGTCACGTTGCAACTTAATCATCTTTAGTGAAAAGTGGGTGTTGTTATTACAACACCTCTGCCTAAGCTTCAGGGAATACCTACAGGCATATGTTATACTCTTTAAACATTAATAATTTCGCTCTTAAAATCAAATCGTAACTAATTTCAATACTTGTTTAGCACTCGTTAAAATGCCATTAGACTTAGTATCAACTATTGCAATCTAATTGTGATGCAATTACTTTATTACTCGTTAAGTAACGCTGATCGCGGCGATTAGTCGGATGGGTAATCATCTATACATCTATACAGATAAATAAAATTGAAGTGTCTGGTTGTAATTCCAAAATAACAGTTTTTCACTAAATGCATATGAAAGTATACACGCAACTGACACTAAAACAAGTTTTAAATTTTTTCTCTGTCTGTCTGTCTGTTTGTCTGTCTGTCTGTTAGTTCCGGGTAATCTCCGAAACGGCTGGGCCGATTTTAACGGGACTTTCACTGGCAGGTAGCTGATGTTTCAAGGAGTAACTTAGGCTACTTTTATTTATTAAAAATATTAGGGTTCCGCGACAATATGGATGAAACTAAATCTACGCGGATGAAAACGCGGGGGACAGCTAGTCGTTAATTAAATCTTGTATCTAGGTATCCATAATATAAAAAACCTTTCACCTTATAACTCATCTATTAAAAAATTAAAAAAAAGAAGTAAAAAGTCACTTACCAACTGTAAATTTTCCACAGACAGCACAAAAGTCACTGAATTGAATTTATTGATTTTTTTGTTCACTTCACTATGAAACACTTCACATTGCAGTCTCTATAACACTTTGTTATTATTGATTTATCCAAAATAATAGTCGTAATAATAAAATACTAAATAAATCGCAACAGCGTACAGAGCGAATTTAAAATATATATAGAAAAAGTCTTTGATGAAGTTTGTTACTGTTTGTATTAAGCTTGGTTGGTTTTGAATGGAAGGTTCTTGCATTTATGTGTGAAGTTACCTAATAAGAATAGAAAAGAAATAATTAAAAAAAAAAAAAAAGAATTTTTGATAAAAAATTTGCTAAAAAACTAAAAATATATTGGTGTATAGTTTGTTAAATCTTTTAATATAAGCCAAAAAACGTATGCAGGTAATTATTTCGTGGTATCTAGTTAAAACTACAATCAATATCTAGATTTAAATCAATTTTAAACAAAAACAGTTTAGATATTACGAAAACAATCTCAAAAACCACAAACGCCCCATAAATTCAACATCAATAACGCTTTATATAAAGATCTGATGTAATTAACAAACCACAAACCAAAACAAATAAACGTAAAATAAAATCACTACATTGCAATAAATCACTAATGATAAAGTGTTGAAACTTACAGCAAAAAGCTAGCAAATGATACTTATTAGTGATTTTATTTTCACTAACATCACTAGATCACTGCATCGACCGGAGTTCGCTACGAGACTGAATTGTGCTAACGTTAGGTGGGGAACGTTAAGCTACGCGCACACTGGATATTTTTACCAACAACTTTATTAACGCTTTTGAGGAGCTCGTGGCACAGTTGCTATTGCGCATATCATTCGATCAGCGAAGTTAAGCAACCATACGCCTAGCCAGTAGTTGGATGGGTGACCGCCCGAGTTCCCTCCGTGCCTCGGAGAACACGTTAAGCTATTGGTCCCGGTTGCCAATTTAATATCTTTGGCAATCGTTACAGGTCAGTCAGACGCCTAAGAGAGTCTGACAATTGGTTTAACCCAGATAGCCGATTTTCCTCGAAAAAGGGGTTGCGAAGGTCAGATGGCAGTCGCTTCGTATAAAAATCAGGTGATCAGCCACATCGGGTTGAATCAAGTGCCGACCCCAACAATGTATGGGATAAGGCCAGGGAGATGATGATATGGTACACGAAGTACCAGGCGCACATAACGGACAAGGAGTTAATAAGTTGATTGCGAGTAACATGGAGCCACATCGGGTTGAATCAAGTGCCGACCCCAAATACATGGGAATAAGGACAGGGAGATGAACTTTATTGACGCTTTTTTGAACTATATTTTAAGAATTCATACAATAATTAATTTATTGAATATTAGCCGACGTCACGCGGTTTCACCCTCGTAGTTCCCGTTCCCGTGGGAGTACGGAGATAAAACATAGCCTATGTTACTCGCTGATGATGTAGCTCTATTACTGAAAGAATCAAGATCGGTCAAGTTGTTTCGGAGCCTATTTAATGCAAACAAACAATACACAACAAGAACTTTATAATATTTGTGTAGAAAAACGCCATTATATATACAAGGAACAGTACTTAAAACTAATTACAAGTAGAAAACTTGTCCCTCACGGCGTCTCTCGGGATCGTGCCAAGGAGGCTGGCAGCATTGCCGCGTTGAATAGCAATGCTGATTCTCTCAGCGAGGTAACCCCGCCTCATACATACATACATATGCTCCCGCCTGTATCCCATGGGGGTAGGCAGAGACCACCGTTCGCCACATGCTACGATCCTTACATACTTATTTCGCTTCATCCAACTGAATGCTAATTTTAGTTACTGATTAGTAAAATGTAGCGGGTTGTAGAAGTCACGAGATATGACTAGCTGTGCCCGCGGTTCCGCCCGCGTTGTAAAAGTAGCCTGAGCTCTTTTACCACTCCTTGTAACATTACGAATCTGCAAGTGAATGTTCCGTTAAAATCGGTCCAGTCGTTTCAGAGATTACCCAGAACAAACAGACAGACGAACAGAGAGACAGACAACAGAGAAAAAAATTTTAACTTGTTTTTTTTGTGTCAGTAGCGTGTATTCTTTCATATGCATTTAGTGAAAAACAGACACTTCAATTTTATTTATCTGTATGGATTAGAACGGCAAAGATATAGACGTTACCACTGGTTCTCGAAGGTTGCTTTGACGGCGAATGGGAAAATTCCGTTACGCCCTAGTGTGACAATGCCCTATGAATATCACAGATAATTTTTAGATTGTCAAGTCCTTGCGAGAGTGGAGGTTGCACAAGGCGCGCATATTGATGTCTTGTACCTGTTTAACTTTACAAATATTTGACAAAAGTTGCGCGTATTGTTGCAACAGATGGCGCTAAGGTCGTGGTATTTCATAAAAATCTCAACATCATCTCCCTGGCCTTAATCCCATGTATTTGGGGTCGGCACTTGGTTCAACCCGATGTGGCTGATCGCCTGACTTTTATACGAAGCGACTGCCATCTGACCTTCGCAACCCCTTTATCGAGGAAAATCGGCAATCAGGGTTAACCAGTTGTCAGACTCTCTTAGGCCTCCGACTGACTTGTAACGATTGCCAAAGATGTTAAATTGTCAACCGGGACCGACGGCTTAACGTGCTCTCCGAGGCACGGAGGGAACTCGGGCGGTCACCCATCCAACTACTGGCTAGGCATTAATTCCGGCTGGACCGATCTTAATGGGACTTTCACTGGCAGATAGCTAAGGTTACAAGAAATACCTAAGGCTACTTTTTAATAAAAAAAATAAATTAAATCTATGCGGGTAAAACCGCGGGATACAACTATTCCAAGCGGACGAAGTCTGTTTGTAATTCCAAAATTACAGCTTTTCACTAAATGCATATGAAAGTATACACGCTACTGACACTAAAAAAACATGTTTTAATTTTTTTTCCTGTCTATCTGTCCGTCTGTTTGTCTGTCTGTCTGTTTGTCCGGATTTTAACGGAACTTTCACTGGTAGGTAGCTGATGTTTCAAGGTAACTTAGGCTACCTACTTTTATTTATTAGGGTTCCGCGACAAATATGATGAAACTAAATCTACGCGGGTGAAACCGCGGGGCACAGCTAGTTATATATAAAGAGTAAGTACCGAGTTTCTTGCCAAGTAAAAGCGACCATCCGAACCTAGTGGTAGCATTATTTATCTTGCATAATAATGTCAAGTCAAAAAGATAAAAGTCTAATCAATAAAAAATATTTTTGAATTGGAGTTTATTATTAATTAATACTAGTGCCTAGTGCGAGTTTTCCACTGCCGCCGTCACAAGTCACCGCGTCGACATAAACACAGATTTGTATAGGATCGGAACAGCGCCTCTGTCGGCCTAAACATGACACTATTGTGAGCCCATACAAATCTGCGTTTACGTCGACGTGGTGACTTGTGACGGCGATTTTAAGAAAACTCGCACTAGACAGTGTAGTATATTCTCCTTCCTACGTGACATAAGTAATAACAAAACACTGGGTGTACACGCACCTAACGTGCGTGTGTTACACTTCCTGCGGATGAAATACACGAAGAAGGAAGCAATGTAAGGAAGGAAAACTATAAATGTAGGTAATGCACACGAAATTGTAAATAACGGACGTTGCTAGTTTTTTGCACCCATAAATCACTTATATATGGGCCAAATGTTCAACAATACTTGCAACTTAGCGTAGTTATGTAAGCGGTCACCCAATAGCCAGGGTCTAAGAATTTGGCTATGGTATCCCCTGCCTGTCGTAAGAGGCGACTAAAAGGGGGCCTTGACCACCGACCCGCGGCCCGGGGAGGTGCTTGCTACAGCGAGGTCTCCAGGGGCGGCGATACAGCTGCCCCGGCAAAGTGTGGGGGGACACCGGTGCGATCTATCAGAGTCCGGAGTCCCCCCTGAGCACTGAGGATGGTCACCGGGGGGGTTTTAGTGCGGTAAAAATCCCACATACCCCGAGTCCCCGATCTGCCTCTCCCAGGGCGGTCGGGGACCTTTTGAAGGTTTCCCCCTCGTCAATAAAAAAAAAAAAGTTATGTAAGCGGTGAAGGAAAACATCGTGAGGAAACCTGCATATGTCTAAGAACTTGAGATGGCGATGGACTCATCACCACGTTGGCAAATATCATGTTTTGGCCCGCGGATCCCTAATGTTTTTTCATAATAAAAATAGCCCTAAGTTTTCTTGTAGTATTAGATATCTGCCATTGAAAGTCCCATTAAAATCGGCCCAGCCGTTTCAGAGATGAGCCTTAACGAACAGACAGACAGAGAAAAAGGTTTTGAATTGTTTTTTTTCTATGAGCACCGTATTCATATGCATTTAGTGAAAAAGTGTTATTTTGGAATTACAAACAGACACTTCAATTTTATTTATCTGTGAAGATGTATAGATTAATTGTCCAAAATATAAAGATAATTCTAATCCTCAGGCATGTTTTTGATTGGAGCTTTATAATAGCGTCGTGTCCAATGTTACCATCTTCCAAAATATGGGGTAATTTCAATCTTACAGCCTTACACGAGCGTCGTAATTGGGTGAATCAACTTTTTTTACCCACACCAAAAATGTCTATGGAGTTACCGCTAATGTACCTCAGTATACAGGTAACTCCGCAGACAATCAGCGTATTTTACCATAATTTTTTACGGAAATTATCCATTTTCGAGAAGTTTATCAAGTTTCCCGCTGTGCCTAATAATCATAGATACTATAGCTATACAAATTATGTGCGTACATATAACCAAATAGAGTATTTAAATAAGAAATGGCCGGGGACAGCAAAGTGTGGGTAAAATAGTTGATTCACCCAATTACTCCAACGTACTATACTCGCGGCAGTTAGTTAGATTGGGTGACCGCTTATACTTACGTGGTATAAGTCAGTAGCAGTACATTCTCGGTTATAATGACTTCATAATTATGTAAAATGTCTGTTATTTCGTGAGAAAGTGCACATTCTAAAGGATATTACGTAACGTAGTGCCATAAAGAATCTGCCATTATTAGATTTATGTGGGTGGGTTAGATATACAGACAGAAATACACACAGGTCCAATAAACTGTAAATATTAAGAAAAAGAAAATTTTATTTATGTCACCATAAATTATTATTGATCACCGTTTCAAACGAATATTTTGAATAATTTTAATAAAATCACTGAGCTTAGTGTGACAAGGGTATCAAAGCCGTGTGTGAAGTCCACCGCACTGGCCACTAGTGGATATGACACGGCCATATCTATACAGATAAATAAAATTGAAGTGTCTGTTTGTAATTCCAAAATAACAGCTTTTCACTAAATGCATATGACAGTATACACGCTACTGACACTAAAAAACTAAGTTTTAAAATTTTTCTCTGTCTGTCTGTCTGTTTGTTCCGGATAATCTCTAAAACGGCTTGACCGATTTTAACGGGACTTTCACTGGTAGGTAGCTGATATCTCAAGGAGTAACTTAAGAGTAATTTTATTTATTAAAAATATTAGGGTTCCGCGACTATAAGGAAGAAACTAAAACTACGCGGGTGAAACCGCGGGGCCCAGCTAGTAATTTTAATAAAATCAGTGAGTATAGTATGAGAAGAGCATCAAAGCCGTGTGTGAAGTCCACCGCACTGGCCACTAGTGGACATGGCCTGGAAATATTTGCCATATGAGACTGCCTCGTTCGTCTAGTGGTTAGTAAGTTAGCTTTCTAGGTCCCGAGTCCAGCCGTTTCAGAGATTACACGGTACAAACAGACAGGCAGACAGACAGAACATGGTTTTTAGTGTCTGTAGCGTGTATACTTTCATATTATGCATATAGTGAAAAGCTGTAATTTTGGAATTACAAACAGAGACTTAAATTTTATTTATCTACTAGCTGTGCCCCGCGGTTTCACCCGCGTAGATTTAGTTTCATCCTTATTGTCGCGGAACCCTAATATGTTTGATAAATAAAAGTAGCCTAAGTTACTCCTTGAAACATCAGCTACCTGCCAGTGAAAGTCCCGTTAAAATCCGTCCAGCCGTTTCAGAGATTACCCGGAACAAACAGACAGACAGACAGACAGAGAAAAATTATAAAACTTGGTTTTTTAGTGTCAGTAGCGTGTATACTTTCATATGCATTTAGGGAAAAGCTGTTATTTTGGAATTACAAACAGACACTTCAATTTTATTTATCTGTATAGATATAGATATAGATGTTTAGATTGGCAACTTGTACGTAAATAAACATATATCATGCGGTAACCGCAAGCATAATTAATATGATACTAAATTGAAATACGCACGGTAGAAAGAGATAAGACAAGGTTACCGACTCAAGAAAACTTTTACTTGCTAGAAATTATGACAAATTACACTCTATTCCTGGTAATTATAAAGTCCATTGTCTTATGAAGACGCATTGTGTTGGTATGTTACGTATTTCTATTGTTTTAGTGATATATTGTACTTGCTATCAGATTTGTTTAATTTGCAGTTTATTCAAACAGTGGTCTTCCTATGCAGATAGAGTGGCGATCGAGTGGTATGTAGTAATCGCCTGCTACGCAAGTGACGCAAGTTCCAATCCCAACGGCCTTTACCAATGACATACATACATTCCCCAAAGGGGTAGGCAGAGGCGTTGTAATAACAACACCCACTTTTCAGCGAATATGATTAAGTTCCAACGTGACTGATGGTGAGTCTATGACCGTCTCAGCCACTATACATACGTGTTTGAATTACTTCTCAGACATGCAGGTTTCCTCACGATGTTTTCCTTCACGGTAAAGCACGTGGTGAAAAATCACTGCACAAACGTTTTCTTAGAAAAACGCTGAGATTCGAACTTGCGTCGCTTGCGTAGCAGGTGACTGCTTAAGCCCCAAGGCCTCCTATTATAGACTAGCTGTCCCCGCGGTTCCACCCGCGTAGATTTTAATTTCATGATTGCCCGCGGATCTCGAATGTTTATTAAAAATCTAAGTAGCCTACGTTAATCCTTGTTACATTAGCTATCCGTCAGTGAAAGTCCCGTCAAAATCCGTCCAGCCGTTTTGGAGATTACCCGGAACAAACAGACAGACAGACAGACAGAGAAAAATTTAAAAAAATGGTTTTTCTGTGTTAGTACCGTGTATACTTTCATATGCATTCAGTGAAAAACTGTTATTTTGCAGTTACAAACAGACACTTCAATTTTATTTATCTGTATAGATATTCGCTCGCGTAGATAAAAATTTCGTGGGTTTCAGGCCTCCTTAGGACCTGCGTGTTGCCAGTTTTATATGACAATACATGACAACACCGATCCGCTTTCCTAGGTCTACATAATTAGCGCAGGGAAAGTTTCTATTCATTGCTCACTATTGCGTGATATAGAAACATTTTCTGTGCTATTATAAAACTGCTTGGATTAATATGTGGAATGCTAGCTTTTAAATACCCTATATCCATCCGGGATTAAACTATTCCCGTTCATTTGAGATCCCTTTTTAATAACATCTACTTAAAAAGAATAAGTGCCTGTCTAAAACTAGCTGTGCCCTGCGGTTTCACTCGCGTAGATTTAGTTTCATCGTTATCGTTGCGGAACCCTAACATTTTTGATAAATAAAAGTAGCCTAAGTTACTCCCTGAAACATCAGCTACCTGCTAGTAAAACTCCCGTTAAAATCCGTCCAGCCGTTTCAGAGATTACCCGGAACAAACAGACAGACAGACAGACAGACAGAGAAAAAAATTAAAACTTGGTTTTTCAGTATCAGTAGCGTGTATACATTCATATGCATTTAGTGAAAAGCTGTAATTTTGGAATTACAAACAGACACTTCAATTTTATTTATCCTTAGAAATGGAAATGAAACATTCATTGTGGGCCCCGTTAAGGAATTTATGAATGTCGAAAATTTACCACCGTTTCGGAAACTAACCTTCAGAGAACATCAGCAAGAAATTAAGCCAGGCATCATGTGCAATATCTATACATACATACAGATAAATAAAATTGAAGTGTCTGTTTGTAATTCCAAAATGACAGCTTTTCACTAAATGCATATGGAAGTATACACGCTACTGACACTAAAAAAACAAGTTTTAAAATTTTTCTCTGTGTGTCTGTCTGTTTGTTCCGGATAATCTTCAAAACCGCTAGACCGATTTTTTCTACTAGATCGACTTTCTCTGGCAGGTAGCTGATGTTTCAACTAGTAACTTATGCTACTTTTAGTTATTAAAAATGTTAGGGTTCCGCGACAAGGATGAAACTAAATCTACGCGGGTGAAACCGCGGGACACAGCTAGTCGTGAATGTATGTATGTATTCTATGAAGTAACATTGGTAATGTCCATTACAAACGGTGTATAATTGGCATGTAAGTGATCTAACAGACAATTATTCGGAGGCACAACCGGTTATTTGGCTACGATGGCAGACAGATTACTTTCTTAGTGTTATTTCTCGGCCAAATGCTAAAAAAGTTATATCATAATTTCATTATATCCTACGAGAGACGTAAAGGAGTGTTACCTTTATAGATACAGATAAATAAAATTGAAGTGTCTCTTTGTAATTTCAAATTAACAGCTTTACACTAAATGCATATTACACTAAATGTATATACTTTCAAATGCATTTAATGAAAAGCTGTTATTTTGGAATTACAAACAGACACTTCAATTTTATTTATCTGTATAGATGTATAGATATATAAAAATCAATGTTAAAACTCTTTGTTTCTTTATATATGAATACAAACATACAGACATTGCAATTGAATAAAAAGCTTGTAAAAACCAATCTAATTCAGAGAATAAACTTACAAATTAGATCCAGTGTCGTATGAATTGAAATACATATTATAAATAAATGTTAGTTGGAACCCAATAGCCATACATCAAAATGTCACGTTTCACAATTTGTCAACAACACAGACAGTTATGTAACCGTACAATGTTTTGTATGAAGATGGCTTTGAATATTGGTTACATTATGTAATGTCGCTTTATTGTATTTAACATGTATGTAATGTTATACAGAAATACGACCTCCTTTTTTATGCAAAGGTGTCTGCCAAGTGTCCAGCTGATGGTACACTACGGCAGCCTATGAACGTGACCAACACCAAGGCTGGCACTCGTTGACTACCTTATAAATAATACCTGATGGTAAACTACTGCAGCCTATGGACGTGACCAACACCAAGGGTGGCACTCGTTGACTACCTCATAAATAATACCTGATGGTAAGCTACTGCAGCCTATGAACGTGACCAACACCAAGGCTGGCACTCGTTGACTACCTTATAAATAATACCTGATGGTAAACTACTGCAGCCTATGGACGTGACCAACACCAAGGGTGGCACTCGTTGACTACCTCATAAATAATACCTGATGGTAAGCTACTGCAGCCTATGAACGTGACCAACACCAAGGGTGGCACTCGTTGACTACCTTATAAATAATACCTGATGGTAAGCTACTGCAGCCTATGACCGTGACCAACACCAAGGGTGGCACTCGTTGACTACCTTATAAATAATACCTGATGGTTAGCTACTGCAGCCTATGACCGTGACCAACACCAAGGGTGGCACTCGTTGACTACCTTATAAATAATACCCGATGGTAAGCTACTGCAGCCTATGCACGTGACCAACACCAAGGGTGGCACTCGTTGACTACCTTATAAATAATACCTGATGGTAAGCTACTGCAGCCTATGAACGTGACCAACACCAAGGGTGGCACTCGTTGACTACCTTATAAATAATACCTGATGGTAAGCTACTGCAGCCTATGCACGTGACCAACACCAAGGGTGGCACTCGTTGGCTACCTTATAAATAATACCTGTTGGTAAGCTACTGCAGCCTATGAACGTGACAAACACCAAGGGTGGCACTCGTTGGCTACCTTATAAATAATACCTGTTGGTAAGCTACTGCAGCCTATGAACGTGACCAACACCAAGGGTGGCACTCGTTGACTACCTTATAAATAATACCTGATGGTAAGCTACTGCAGCCTATGAACGTGACCAACACCAAGGGTGGCACTTGGCTCTTTTTTAACGTACTTAAAGATCTCGCTATAGTTTTAAATTCAGCATTGTACACTTGTAATAAGATCCGTCACCGATCGAAGGATACTTTAAATGCGCACAACGCCGACTTCGTTTGCTATAGTTTTGCGTAACTTAGAGAAAGTAAAGTGCGAACGAAACAGCTAGCATTTTTGAACAAATACCGTTTTATAGTCTTTTAGTAGAGCCGTAATTCACTTGCTAATTGCAAGTGGTTCATTGGAGTCACTGTGCTAGCTATATTGGGTCTCGTACTCATTTTAATGTGGTGGCACAGCGATTCCAACTATACAGATGAATAAAATCGAAGTGTCTAAAATGCACCTGATTCTATGAGATACATATGCTCACGCCTGTATTCCCCGAAGGGGTAGGCAGAGGTGTTGTAATAACAACACACACATTGTACCGAATATGATTAAGTAACAACGTGACAGAGGGTGAGTCCATCGCCGTCTCAGCCACTATACATACGTGTTTGAATTATTTCTCAGACATATGCAGGTTTCCTCACGATGTTTTCCTTCACCGTAAAGCACGTGGTGTGAAATGATTATTGGAACGTTCATCAAATAGAGTTGTTCTCAGTAAAAGCAACCTTCCGAACCTGGCGGTAGCATGTATAAACCTGTATAATTATGTCATTCTGACGACTTCAAAGTACTTTGTATAAAGTCTAATCGAATAAAGATTTTTTGAGTCTGATTTTGATTGTCACACAAACTAGTCTGTTTGTCACTTCATTACCATTCGGAGTGGAACCGTTGTGACACCTTACGAAAGTTAAGCTGGCAAGAAATTTGGTTAAGTTTTTCCATCTTCTCGCTATTGAGCGTTTATGCAAGACTTGCCGGTATTAATAAACGCTTATACAGACGTAAATACATGTTTAGTGAACAATCTAAACGGCTAATTATAGTAATTGGATCATTTCCAATCGCTTCCCAATGAGTTTTTCTAAAAAAGTGCACCTGATGTCACACCACGAGTTTTAGGACGACATCGTAAGGAAACTATATCTATACATCTTTACATACATACATATCTATACAGGTAAATAAAATTGAAGTGTCTGTTTATAATTCCGAAATAACAGCTTTTCACTAACTAATGCATATGAAAGTATACACGCTACTGACACCAAAAAAGCATTTTCTCTGTCTGTCTGTTTGTTTGTTCCGGGTAATCTCTGAAACGGCTGGACCGATTTTAACGGGACTGACTGGTAGCTGATATATCAAGGAGTAGCTTAGGCTACTTTTATTTATTAGCTTGTAGATAAATAAAGAAAGAGACAAACAAAGGGGCTCGTGGCACAGCTGCTATTGCGCATATGATTCGATCAGCGAAGTTAAGCAATACGCCTAGCCAGTAGTTGGATGGGTGACCGCCCGAGTTCCCTACGTGCCTCGAAGAGCACGTTAAGCCGTCGGTCCCGGTTGATAATTGAACATCTTTGGCAATCGTTACAGGTCAGTCAGAGGCCTAAGAAAGTCTGACAACTGGTTAAACCCAGATTGCCGATTTTCCTCTAAAAAGGGGTTGCGAAGGTCAGATGGCAGTCGCTTCGTATAAAAATCAGGTGATCAGTCACATCGGGTTGAATCGAGTGCCGACCCCAAATACATGGGATAAGGCCAGGGAGATGATACAGATAAATAAAATAGATGTGTCTGTTTGTAAAAACGCGGGCACAGCTAGTGTAAAAATAATATGCTCACGCCATCCCAGATGGGTCCCCGTAGGGGTAAGCAGAGGTGTTGTAATAACAACACCTACTTAACACCGAAAATTATTAAGTGCCAACGTGACAGATGATGAGTCCATCGTCTCAGCCACTATACATACGTGTTTGAATTACTTCTCAGACATATGCAGGTTTCCTCACGATGTTTTCCTTCACCGTAAAGCACGTGGTGTGAAATCACTGTACATACGTTTTATAATATTCTACTACAATAAACGTTCTACAAGTTGATACCTCCTCATTTCACAGTCGGTTCGTGTCATGTGACACTACATTAATTAAGAAGAATGATGATCGAAAATACTTAATTTGATTATCATAATCAATTAAAATTCCTACATAAATGATGGGTTTTGTGTGATTATTTGCATAAAATGATATATCTTCACGCTTTAAAGGGTCTCTAAAGGGGTAACCATTATATCTATACAGATAAATAAAATTGAAGTGTCTGTTTGTAATTCCAAAATAACAGCTTTTCACTAAATGCATTTGAAAGTATACACGCTACTGACGCTAAAACAGCAAGTTTTAAATTTTTCTCTGTTTGTCTGTCTGTTTGTTCCGGGTAATCTCTGAAACGGCTGGACCGATTTTAACGGGACTTTCACTGGCAGGTAGCTGATATTTCAAGGAGTAACTTAGGCTATTATTTATTAAAAAGATTAGGGTTCCGTGACATAAGGCATGAAACTAAATATACGCGAGTGAAACCGCGGGGCACAGCTAGAACATAATATAAATACATACATTATAAATTAAACATATAAGAACCGTGGTAGCCGTGGGGTTAGAGCAGTCGCCTTCTACACAAGCGACGCAATCTCGAATCCCAGCGGGACCTGTACCAATGAATATTTCTAAAAACTTATGTGCAGTGGTTTCACACCACGTGCTTTACGGTGAAGGAAAACATCGTGAGGAAACCTGCATATGTCTGAGAAGTAATTCAAAAACGTATGTATAGTGGCTGAGACGGCGATGGACTCACCATCTGTCACGTTGGCACTTAATCATATTCGGTGAAATATGGGTGTTGTTATTACAACACCTCTGCCTACCCCTACGGGGAATACAGGCGTGAGCATATGTATAACTAGCTGTGCCCCGCGGTTTCACCCGCGTAGATTTAGTTTCATGCCTCATGTCACGGAGCCCTAATATTTTTAATAAATAAAAGTAGCCTGAGTTACTCCTTGAAACATCAGCTACCTGTCAGTGAAGGTCCCGTTAAAATCGGGCCAGCCGTTTCAGAGATTACCCGGAACAAACAGACAGACAGGGAAAAAATTTAAAACTTGGTTTTTCGGTGTCAGTATCGTGTATACTTTGATATGCATTTAGTGAAAAGCTGTTATTTTGGAATTACAAACAGACACTGCAATTTTATTTATCTGTATAGATACAATATTGCTAAACTACTAAAGTACAAATACCCTGCCTAGTGATTTCCCAAGAGTATAACAACCATTTTAAAAGAACTCATTCCCTTTGATAATGGAATGGTATCAGAGCTCTTGTAATGCTGGTTTAATACCAATATAACTAGACCTTTCTTGCAAAGTAAATCTTTAAGATTTGGAGTTCACAGTAAATGGTGTCTAAAACCAGTTTATAAAGACCTACTTTTGACTGTAATTCCAATTGCATTATAGTTCAGAATGCAGTGGTCTATTAATATACTTTCACTGCACTTGCTAAGTTATAAAGGTGGCTTTTTTATATGCTTATACAGGCTGTTGCTTTAATAGCATCTGATTATTTTGAAATTGTTATATATTGCTAAGTGGGAATGTTCCCCGAAGAGATGTACTTATAGTACACCCACATTTCACCAGTTATGTGTAAGTCCCATGTAATAGAGGGCGAGCCTATTGCCATTAACCGGACACTAATACAGACTACGGGCTGCTACTGGGACGTTACAGATGGAAAAATCTAATAATTCTATGCCTGACCCGGGGATCGAACCCAGGACTTCAAGACCAACGAGGCCAGTCTTTTCTTAAAGTAAAATTTAAATACATAGTGAGATTTTTGCACTTTTAATAAAAAACAATCATTTTAGAACTGACTCTTAGATTCTACTAATCCTACTAATCACTCGTAAAAAGCTTAACAAATTTAGATGAAACTTAGAACAAATATAATTGACGAAAAATTTTTTTATTGTGAGATTATCAAAAATAATCAAAATATAACGCGAGCAATACCACGGGCAGGAACTAGTGTGTAACAAAATAACAATTACGAGTATATAAATAAAAATAAACAGAATATTATAGTTGTAACATAACATTAATGAAAAAAATGTCTTCCTTTATATAAAAGACATCAACGCGCTTACTATAGATAAATATTGGAATTGTTTGTTTGTATTGAATAGGCTCCGAAACTACTAAACCGATCTTGAAAATTCTTTCAGCAATGGATAGCTACATCATTACCGAGTAACATAGGCTATATTTTATCCCCGTACTCTCATGGGAACGGGAACTACGCGGGTGAAACCGCGTGACGTCCGCTAGTAATAAATTTGACAATAATCCGTTTTAACAAATGGGTCCACTCAAAGGTCACATAATAACAATAATTCACATTGCATAACTAGAAAGTGCGAAGAGAACAGTATCTGACACGCTACCGCGACACAATGGCGTTATATCCATTAATTACTTAAAACTAATCTGTTAGTTAACTTTAATTCCAGGTTATTGTTCATTAAATAATATTAGATTCGGTTCCAAGTGGCAGCAAAATATATCTATATACAGATAAATAAAATTTAAGTATCCGTTTGTAATTCCAAAATAACAGCTTTTCACTAAATGCATATGAAAGTATACACGATACTGACCTAAAATAAACAAATTTTATTTTTGCTCTATCTGTCTGTTTGTTGCGGCTAATCGACGATTTTAATGGGACTTTCACTGGCAGATAGCTAATATTACAAGGAGTAGGTTCATGCAATTACTACCATTGTACGTGGGTAAATCCGCAGGGCACGGCTAGCATCTTTAAAGAGAAAGATTTGTATTTCTAGGTGTATGTTTGTAATGAATAAACTCAAAAAGTACAGAGCAGATTTTAAAAATTCTTTCACCATTTGAATGCTACATTATCACTGATTAATATAGGCTATATTTTATCCCCGTACTCTTACGGGAAAAGGTACTATGCGACAGTGGCGTACATTGCATATAAGCAGGTAGGCAGAAGTTACAATTTGTGATCACTGAATACACTCGTGTCGTGTGTCTGTGTGTTTATGTTTGTATGTGTATCTTTACTAAGACGTATGTACCTATGCCGCGTCTCATAGGTATGTACTTAACCTGCCTACCTACCTAATTATTGTTTATGCCTACCCCTCTGAAAATCCAATGCACGCCCCTGCTATGCGAGTGAAACCGCGTGACGTCCGCTAGTTTTTATAGTTCGATCTTTAACCTTGAAATCACATCGATATCTTTAAGGTGGATTTCGCTCTCTTTGCGAAATGCCACGACGTGTAGTTACATAATCTGATTCGAATAATATAGACTTGCTATTACCCGTGATTTTGCCTGACTGTCTTTGATCTAATCGCAACTACGGAATACATAGTCCAGCCACGTTATTCACTAAGGTTTCTCAGCGTCGCACTCGATGGGCGTTGGTTTCAATCATGGGAAATTGATACATAATACATAGACGATAAGGTTCAATTTTGTATCTTTATAACCGTGTCTCGACGACGAGTGGCACGCAACCTTGTGTTATTGGGCTTTTTCATCTGCAATTCTATTCATCTTCGGGGCCTGAACTGATTTCACTCACGTGCTTTACGGTGAAGGAAAACATCGTGAGGAAACCTGCATATGTCTGAGAAGTAATTCAAACAGGTATGTATAGTGGCTGAGACGGCGATAGACTCACCATCTGTCACTTTGCACTTAATCATGTTCGGTGAAAAGTGTGTGTTGTTATTACAACACCTCTGCCTACCCCTTTGGAGAATACAGGCGTGAGCATATGTATTTAATACTACAATTTTTTTAAGGAATAAAAAAGTTAGTCGACATCACCGGAGACCGAAGAGCTGGCAGCTACCTCGGACATAGAACTAGTGTAGCCATCCAAAGGGGGAATGCTGCCAGTATCTTCGGAACCTTGCCTACAGGGATTCCTTTCAATAATATATTTTAAATATAATAAAGATGAAAAGAATTGATTGTTTTTGTTTGTTTGTTTGCATTGAATAGGCTCCGAAACTACTTGACCGATCTTGAAAATTCTTTCACCATTTGAATGCTACATTATCACTGATTAATATAAGCTATATTTTATCCCCGTACTCCCACGAGAACGGGAACTACGCGGGTGAAACCGCGTGACGTCCGCTAGTAAGATTATATTTTTTAAGGTTTTTAATTAGTTACTAATTATGTTATACTAGCTGTGCCCTGCGGTTTTACCCGCGTACAGTTAATTTCATGGGTGTCCCGCGGAACCCTAATATTTTTAATAAATAAAAGTAGCCTAAGTTACTCCTTGAAACATCAGCTACCTACCAGTGAAAGTCCCGTTAAAATTGGTCCAGCCGTTTCAGAGATTATCCGAAACAAACAGACAGACGGAGAAAAATTTAAAACTTGGTTTTTCAATGTCTGTAGCGTGTATACTTTCATATGCATTTAGTGAAAAGCTGTTATTTTGGAATTACAAACAGACACTTCAATTTTATTTATCTGTATAGTAGATTCAAATAGTTTCATACAAGATCTATAAAATGCCTTACTTCAAAGGTAACAGTAAGATACGTATAGTCGCACAGACGTGTATATATTCATTGTATGTCACTCGAATAGGAAAGCAACGGTGTCATTTTGCAACTGCGCCCCAATTGCTATCAGCAGACTACGTAATAAGGTTACAACACAGTTTAAAAATTAATTTACTAAGAGCAAATTGTAATGGTTTGTAAGTTTGTCAATCTAGTGAATAGATTTTTTAAGCAGACTAGGTTTTTATTCGCTTCATTTATTTCTTAACTAATATTAAAGAGGATTTGTATGTATGTATGTTTGTAAGGAATTGGCTCAAAAAGTACTGGACCGATTTTAAAAATTCTTTCACAATTTGAATGCTACATTATCACTGATTAACATAGGCTATATTTTATCTCCGTACTCCCACGGGAACGGGAACTACGCGGGTGAAACCGTGACCGTCCGCTAGTTATTTATATAATATCAAAAATACACTGTTATAATGCTGAAATAAAGACAAACAAACAACTAACTTTCCTATTAACGTTTATGATTGAGATATTATATCACAAAAGCCTTTTAAAACGAAGAAATCGTGAGAAATTGCATCCCATAAGGAAATATATAAAATGTTATATTGATATACTATATGATACACGTTTCAACAGTTTTTATCGTTAACGATACATAATTAATAACACTGAATTACTATAAGCTTTTCCTAAAAGTTTGCCTTACCATAAGCTCTTATAGCCATCATAGTTCCACTGTGTGACAGTGACAGACTTATACACGTCATGTAGATGTATATCTGTCTCATGATCTATACATCTATACATACAGATAAATAAAATTTAAGTGCCTGTTTGTAATTCCAAAATAACAGCTTTTCACTAAATGCATATGAAATTATACACGCTACTGGCACTAAAAACCAAGTTTTAAATTTTTTTTCTGTTTGTCTGTCTGTCTGTTTGTGCCGGGTAATCTCTGAAACGGCTGGACGGATCTTAACGGGACTTTCACTGACGGATAGCTAATGTTACTCTAACTTAGGCTACTTAGATTTTTTTTTTAAATTAGGGATCCGCGTGCAACCATAAAAATAAAATCTACGCGGGTGAAGAAAAATTTTAAAACTTGGTTTTTTAGTGTCAGCAGCGTGTATACTTCCATATGCATTTAGTGAAAAACTGTCATATTGGACAAACAAACAGACACTTAAATTTTTTTTATCTGTATCGATGTATAGGTAGATAAATAACTGTGTTCTTGGATCGAAGGATAGCAATTCGGGTCAACTTTTTAATAACAACGCAAAAAATACCTGATAATATTGTGTAAATTTTTAAAACCAATCAATAATGCACCTTACCACCTTTACGTCAAGCTACAAAACAGCTAACCAATAAACTTCAGTGACCTACCGCTGAAAACTTGTTCTGGACAAAAAAGTTACGAAAATAACTATTATGCAACGACACATAACCGACTTACAACCTTTTAAAACCTGTTTATAAACGTTATATGTATAATAACTCACTTTGAACACCACAAACACTAATAGAGCACCTTTATTAGTTAGTAATTAATGTAATGTTATCAATTTATGGTGGCAGTAAACGTTTATTGACGAAAGTCGCGTTCGGCCGCGACGGTGGAACTTGCGGACTAAGGCCACTCGCTTTTGCTTCGTAATAGTGACAGTTTGTTAGGCTGTGACTTGATTGGATGACATTTAGTAGCGATTCATCATCTCAAGCTACACATTTAAATTCAAAATATCTTTATTTGATTAGACTTTATACAAAGTACTTTCAAAACGTCAGAATGACATTAATTTACAGGATTATACATGCTACCGCCAGGTCCAGAAGGTTGTTTTTACTGAGAAAAACCTGGTAAGAAACTCAGTAAATACTCTTTGCAAAAAAAATAACGATTGTGAGTAGGTAGATAAATGAAATTGAAGTGTCTGTTTGTAATCCCAAATTAACAGCTATTCACTAAATGCATATGAAAGTATACACGATACTGACAATAAAAACCAAGTTTTAAATTTTTTCTCTGTCTGTCTGTCTGTCTGTCTGTTTGTTCTGGGTAATCTCTGTAACGGCTGGGCGGATTTTAACGGAACTTGCACTGGTAGGTAGCTGATGTTTCAAGGAGTTACTTTTATTTATTAAAAATATTAGGGTTCCGCGACAATAAGGAAGAAACTAAATCTACGCGGGTGAAACCGCGGGGCACAGCTAGTACAATATAAATCATAAAAAATAAATATAAGCCCATTGACATTGTGTGACAAAAGTCGATAATAAAAATGAAAACTAAAAGTAGGTCATCATCTCCCCGGCCTTATCCCATGTATTTGGGGTCGGCACTTGATTCAACCCGATGTGACTGATTTTTGTGATTCAACCTGATTTTTATACGAAGCGACTGCCATCTGACCTCCATAACCCCTCCGGAAAATCGGCAATCTGGGTTAAAGCAGACTTTCTTAGGCCTCTGACTGACCTGTAACGATTGCCAAAGATGTTAAATTGGCAAGCAGGACCGACGGCTTAACGTGCTCTCCGAGGCACGAAGGGAACTCGGGCGGTCACCCATCCAACTACTGGCTCGGCGTATGGTTGCTTAACTTCGCTGATCGAATCATATGCGTAATAGCAACTGTGCCACGAGCTCCACTAACTTTTACTACGAGTATATACCGACCTCTAAGATATTATATTGTTTCAATTAAGAATATATTTCCCATAATTCGAATTGAATCGTACAAAAACGAACTCTCGTACGAACACACCTTTACCTACATAATTACGCACACACACGCACCTGCTATGCAACCTCGCTATACGCACATGCCGTGATGTTTGTGTGCGTGCCAGAATGCACGGCTGACTAGAATATGTAAATATATATAAACTTTTGTGATTGCACTACTGATATAGACGTATTGCGTTTATATTGTGAAGGGAAACATCGTGAGGAAACCTGCATATGCCTGAGAAGTAATTCAAACACGTATATATAGTGGCTGAGACGGCGATAGACTCACCCTCTGTCACGTTGGCACTTAATCATCTTCGGTGAAATGTGGGTGTTGTTACAACACCTCTGCCTACCCCTTCGGGGAATACAGGCGTGAGCATATGTGAGTTTCTTGCCGGTTGTTCTCAGAAGGCTAGTTTCCAAACCGGTGGTAAAGTCTTCTACATATTTTGTGCATTGGAACTGTGTCCATGGGCTTAAACTGAATAAATAATTTTTAAATGTACGTACTTTTATAAAAAAACATATAATCGAATTGATTACCTCCTCATTTTTTTATGTCGGTAAATATAGGTTTTTAGAGAACCCGTATATTCATATTGTATGATCATGCATACTTTTTGACATATCAGAGGGCCTAGTGCGTGTTTTTCACTGCGTTTACGTCGACGCGGTAACTTGTAACGACAAGTCACCGCGTCGACGTAAACGCAGATTCGTATAGGATCGGAACAGCGCCTCTGTCGGCCTAAACATGACACTATTGTGAGCCCATACTAATCTGTTTTTACGTCGACGCGATCATTTGCGACGGCGATTTTAAGAAAATTCGCACTAGACGCGATATAAGGTATACGGAGTGATTCCCATTTCTCTCAAGGATAAGTTAAATGAGGGATGATTGATTAAGGTACATACAAAATCGTAATTACTTAATAATTTATTATTAAAAATACAAAATTTATTTACAACATAACTTATTTGACGATATAACTACGTAGGACCAAATATGTTTAACTGTTCAATAATATATGCAATATTAAATTTTTGCTTAACTGCGTTTGAATAATATTAAAATAATGTTGTTATGTATAAAAATATCAATATTTTTTAATATTTATTTTGAACGTATAAAAATATGTTCTGTTTTAATTATACAGGGTGTCGGAGAAAAAGGAACAGTTGTCTTCTATAAGTTGTAGGGTTTTATGAATATATCACTATATTGAAATCGTAAAATATCTAGCTCCAACGATAACGTAGTTATAGGCTATGGCCGAAGAGCTCGCGGCCTTAAGCGATTGAATGAACGCGCGCCCGCGTTTACCTTAACTTGTGAAATTAAGGAGAAGGTTATTGGTTTCGAAAAATGCTTTTATGGGATTATTTCAGGATGTATTAGTGGGAGAAAAAAAATAGAAACGTAGTTAGATTTCACGTGAATAACTCTACGTTACAGCTGATTTTTATGCGAAATACTTAAGGTTAACTTTGAACGTCAATTACTCGAAAACGGAAGAAGATATTTTTGTCATAATAATTTTATTTGCTTCCTAATATTATACCCTCTCACATAGTTTAACAGCTGTCCTATTTTCCCCGACACCTGTATAGCTTATATAATTAGGTAGCTTTTCTTACGTTTAAAAGCATTATTATTAATATGGTAACATCGTTTTGGTAAATAATTCGAAACATACATTAAAATGAATGGTTCGCAATACACTGATAATTTAAATACTCAATGAAATTTATAATGAATTCTAAGTGGATTGTAATAAGGTCTATATTATGTTTTTGTCGTAAGGTATAAGTCTCGTTCAGTCATTAGTTAGTGTTGTCTTTTTCTAGTCATTTCCTGTCTCTTTCGTCGGGCTGTCAATCGTCTTCTGTCATATTCACTGTTGTAAGAATTACCCCTGGAATTATAAAAAAAATATTATTCTCAAGCTTTTTTTACCAAATCTATACAGATAAATACAATTAAGGTGTATGTTTATTATTCCAAATTATTTTTTTTTCATTAAATGTACATGAACGTATTAAGGGACCGGATCCTAAAATATATATTTTTTTTAAATTGCTCTTTATCTGTGTGTCTGTCTGTTTGTTCCGGGTAATCTCTGAATCGGCTGTAGCGGTTTGACATAGTGATCTATCAACGCTCAGCCCAAACCACTGGACGGATCGGGCTGAAATTTGGCATGCAGGTAGATGTTATGACGTAGGCATCCGCTAAGAAAGGATTTTGATTAATCATACCCCCAAGGGGATAAAAAAGGGGATGAAAGATTGTATGAAACTTTGTCAATTTTAAACAGAGGCTGAAATAAAATTTATTTATCAAAATATTAGGGTGCCGCGAAATTAAGCATGAAACTTAATCTACGTGGGGCACAGCTTATAAACTTATTTTTTATCTTAAAAACTTAGCTATTATTAAGTAATTACCTATTTAAGAGCTATTCGTACATTATTTAAAAAAAATTAAGTCATATATTTTTTCCTCACATTAAGCTGATTTCGTGTTTTACTTAATTGTACTTACATACTTATATTTTACTTAGACTAAGCGTAACTTGAAACTACAAACGTACTTAAATGATAACCTAAACATGGGTTTCAATGAGACCATAGGTTATATATTTGAATTTTGAGGTTAGACATTTGTCATCCACAAATGTCAAACAAAAAAAATCTGTCACTTTTTGATTACTATACGTTTTTACGTTGACGATATCGCTTGCGTATTGTCTTCATTTAGTATGAGAGCGTTAAAAGCGCCCCAAGCGGCAAGTGAAGGAAGTTTTACGTCTCCAAAGAGCAAAACGCAGGGTCAACGACGTTCGAACGTGGCAAACTTATACTTGGGCAATGAATGATTGAGTTTTCTTGTTACACCATGTATGAACTTAAAAATATAATAATTATGACTAATATTTTGTCTTTTTGACTCGTTTTTGTACTGATAACTTCCGATTGTACAATTATTGTCAGCAAGGAAAAAATCATCACGTATATTTCAAAATAGTGTCAACTACATATATAAATCAGGTAGGTGTTCAGCCACATCGGGTTGAATCAAGTGCCGACCCCAACAATGTATGGGATAAAGCCAGGGAGATGATGATATGGTACACGAAGTACCAGGCGCACATAACGGACAAGGAGTTAACAAGTTGATTGCGGCTAACATGGAGCCACATCGGGTACGATCAAGTGCCGACCCCAACAATGTATGGGATAAGGCCAGGGAGATGATGATATGGTACACGAAGTACCAGGCGCACATAACGGACAAGGAGTTAATAAGTTGATTGCGACTAACATGGAGCCACATCGGGTTGAATCAAGTGCCGACCCCAACAATGTATGGGATAAGGCCAGGGAGATGATGATATGGTACACGAAGTACCAGGCGCACATAACGGACAAGGAGTTAATAAGTTGATTGCGACTAACATGGAGCCACATCAGGTTAAATCAAGTGCCGACCCCAACAATGTATGGGATAAGGCCAGGGAGATGATGATATGGTACACGAAGTACCAGGCGTACATAACGGACAAGGAGTTAATAAGTTGATTGACCTTTGTGTAAACATGAGCCCTAAACTACAAAGTGGTTCAGTAAGTTGATGACACTAGTTGTAATTTTAATAGTTTTAAAGTTGAATGTAAAATGATTCTACTTTTTCCCGCTGATGTAGTTGCCTGCCTCGTCCTTGTACAGGTCTTCGTTGATACCGTAGTAGCTCGGAGACGTCTGGCAGTCCACCTGGAGGAAGACAGATAACTAATCAAAACACAGAAATAAAATTGAAGTGTCATTTTGTAGTTCCAAATTTACAATAAAAAAAGATTTTTTTTTAAATATCTGTGTTTTTCTGTCCGTCCATCTGTCTGTTTATTCCAGCTAATCCCATGACGAGCCTGGCCGGCTCAGCCACTACGTCTTTGAATTAATTCTCAGACATATGCAGGTTTCCTCACGATGTTTTCCTTCACCGCAAAGCACGTGGTGTGATATCACACATAAGTTTTTAGAAAAACTCATTGGTACCGGTCCCGCTGGGATTTGAACTTGCGTCGCTTGCGTAGGCAAGACAGTGCTACTCATATCTAAACATTTCTTGAAGACAGCGTGCGTGGGTGCCCGCTTAGACACCGTGCCTTGGGAAGCACATTAAGTCGTCAGAGTGCCTAGTGCGAGTTTTCTCAAAATCGCCGTCACAAGTGATCGCGTCAACGTAAACGCAGATTTGTATGGGCTCACAATAGTGTCATGTTTAGGCCGACAGAGGCGCTGTTCCGATCCTATACAAATCTGCGTTTACGTCGACGCGGTGACTTGTGACGGCGGCAGTGAAAAACTCGCGCTATGCCCTCAGTCTTGGTTGTCGATTGATCATCTTTGGCAATCTTTTAGAGCCGTCAGAAGGCTAAGAAAGTCTGTCAACTTGTTTTTTCCTAGGTAACCGGTTTTATCAGTTTATATTGCGAAGGTCAGTTTGTATATGCAGAGCTATAAAATGTTGAAGTTATAATATGATGTATCTATATTCTATACATATCCCTACTAATATTATAAATGCGAAAATAACTCTGTCTGTTACGCTTTCCCGCTTAAACCTCTCAACCGATTTTGATGAAATTTGGCACAGACAATCTTTAGCCCTGAGAAAGGACATAGGCTACCTTTTATTTATTAAAAATATTAGGTATCCGCGACCATAAGGATGAAACTAAATCAACGCGGGTGAAACCGAAGATTGACTGCCTTGCCATAGTGGCCGTGGGATTTGGGTAGTCGCCTACTCGCCAGCGACTTAAGCTTGAATTCCAGCGGCCTGTACCAATGAGTTTTCTTAATACTTAAGTGCAGTTATTCCAAGCCACGAGTTTTACGGTAAAAGAAGACATCGAGAGGAATCCTGTATATATCTGAGAAGTAATACAAAGAGGTATGTATAGTGCCTGAGACGGCGATAGACTCACCATCTGTCACGTTGGCGTGAGCATGTTTATTTATTCATTTTAAATTTCAACAAGTCTCTGACAGAGGGTATAAGACATATAAGTCAGTCATATATTTATATGAATGTGTTACCTTGAAGAACCAGTCACAAACGCGTGTCCTCTGGTTGAAGACAGTGCCAGCTCCACACACGAAGGAGTACATCACATTACCGCCAATACTAGGCACGCACCAGTGCCACACCTTGGAAAATAATTATTATCGATCAATACTCAATATTTTTACATAACATGTAGGTAAATAATCAATGTATATTAATTTCAGCAAAAAAATACCAATTTAAAACGCCTGACCAAACTTGAACAGCAATCACATTTGAAAAAACATTGCTAACATAATTATATCAGGCGCTTAGAATACATACTTGGCACATGGTCTCCGGATCTGCGTAATAGCCGGGTATTTTGTCATCGCACGTGAATGATAGACCCTTGGGTACTTCAGTGTATATAGGGTAGTCTTCTCCAGGAACATAGCCGTCTAGAGACTGGAAATAAACAACTGTTTAATACATACATACATATGCTAAGGCCTTTATCTTATGGGAGTAGGTAGAGACCACAGTTCGCCACATGCTACGATCCTTACATACTTCTTTCGCTTCATCCACATTCATGCATCTCTTCATACACTTCCTTCGGGTCGAGTGCTTCGAATTTGACCTGTATTACAACTTTTTAATATCGAAGCTAGTGTTCCGCAGTAACACTAGCAATTCTGCCATTGAAGCAGTCTTATTCAAAACATCCGGACATCACGCGGTTTCACCCGCATAGTTCCCGTTCCCGTAGGAGTACGGGGATAAAATATAGCCTATATTAATCAGTAATAATGTAGCATTTAAATGGAGAAAGAATTTTTAAAATCGGTCCAGTACTTTTTGAGCCAATTCGTTACAAACATACTTACAAATCTTTCCTCTTATATTAGCATAGAAGTGTAAATTTTAAGTTGACAGTTAATACAAAAAGGTTACTTACAGCTAGAGATTTATCCATTAAATACAGCAATATGGCGATAAATCCCACATAACCCACTTGGAACCCGAATAAACGCTTATTTTGTGTCATTGTTATATGGTAATTTATTGGGTTGTTCAAAAAACCTGTAACAATAAAAACACTATGTATTAACACATCAACACGTATAAAATAAAAGTCACGGGACCCAAGTAAAGTATTTTCTTCATTGTGTATGAGAACGTTAAAAAGCGCCCCAAGCGGCAAGTGTAGGAAGTTTTACGTCTCCATACAAAATGAGGAAACTACAAAAACCCTCTTTTTGTGCCGTAGTGGCCGTGGGGTTTGAGCAGTCGCCTGATACGCTAGCGACGCAAGTTCGAATCCCAACGGCGCCTGTACCAATGAGCTTTCCTAAAAACTTATGTGTATTTATATCACACCACGTGCTTTACGGTGAAGGAAAACATCGTGAGGAAACTGCATATGTCTGAGAAGTAATTCAAACACGTATGTATAGTGGCTGAGACGGCGATGGACTCACCATCTGTCACGTTGACACTTAATCATATTCGGTGAAATGTGGGTGTTGTTATTACAACACCTCTGCCTATCCCTTCGGGGAATACAGACGTGAGAATATATACACAAGGCAAAAATATTTGCCATGATGCAGGAATCGAACCAGCGCACCTAATGCAACCGGCTATACTTACCACTGCACCAACGGTGTTATCAAAATACAACTGGTTTTTATACTTCGATATTGTTCACATGTCAGTCAATAATTTTTGCATAACTCGTACAATACAAAAGCTAATAATTACTTCTTAATTACATTAACACAGGTTTTTATTCAATACTAGCTGTTATTCGCGACTTTATTCGCATGGAATTTGCATTGTCCCAATGTATTACGTCTGTATTCCCCGAAGGGGTGGGCAGAGGGGTATATACACCCAAATTTCAGCGATCGGACGAGTGGGTCGTTTTCAAAATAAAAGACTTAGTTAATCCTTGTAACATCAGCTATCTGCCAGTATAGTTAAAAGCAGACCAGCCTTGTCAGAAATTTGCCCGAACAAACAGAGAAACTTAGATATTTTTTTTTAAATGTACGTGCTTTGTATGCTTTCATATTATGTACCTATTAATTATGAATTACAAACAGACACTTTAATTTTATTTATCTGTATAGATGTATAGATATAGATTGCACAATTTCTGTCCGCCTGCCTACCCCGTAAGGGACTCACTGTTTGGATAATATGCAAGTATAGAAATTCGTTATTCCGGTAATCGATAAATTATCGATTCAAACAGCACGCGATTTCAAATCGATAACTCGTAATAAATTCGATTCCCGGAAGATTTTATTCGTTCACGAAACATGTCTGAATCTGACATTATGATACATTTCAGTAGGTTGTATAGGCATACATGCAAACTAACAAAAAAAAGATAACACATGAATGCTATCTAAAAAATTTTTAGTACAAACACACACAGCAAACAAAACGAATGTATAGAGTGTGATCACGTCGACGTAAACGCAGATTTGTATGGGCTCACAATAGTGTCAAGTATTGGCCGACAGAGGGTCTAGTGCGAGTTTTTCACTGCCGCCGTCACAAGTCACCGCGTCGAAGTAAACGCAGATTTGTATAGGATCGGAACAGCGCCTCTGTCGGCCTAAACATGACAGTATCGTGAGCCCATACAGATCTGCGTCTACGTCGACACGGTGACTTGTAACGAGTACGCCTGATGGTAAGCTGCTGGGAACTGCAGCTTATGAATGAAGCTAGCACCAAGAATTTTCTAGCTATATTTGATATCCTACGTGTTGGCGACAGCCGTATCCGTGGTTTAGAATAACGATGCGGTCAAACAGACTTAATAATTTTGTATCGAAATTGTGACTCCAATTTAAACTATTTATACATCTATACAGATAAATAAAATTGAAGTGTCTGTTTGTTACGGGTAATCTCTGAAACGGCTGGACCGATTTTAACGGGACTTTCACTGGCATATAGCCAATGTTACAAGGAGTAACTTAGGCTACTATTAAAAGTATAGTATTAGGCTATTTATTAAAAGTATTAGGGTAACGCGACAATAAGGATGAAACCAGTGGTAAATTCCTCGACATTCATAAGTGCCTAAACTGAATAAATAATTTTCATTTCATTCATTTAAAAAAAACTAAATGTACGCGGGAGAAACCGCGGGACATAGCTAGTTTTAAATACCAGCTGTGCCCCGCGATTTCACCCACGTAGACTTAAGTTCACAGATGGTCCTTAGAAACCTAATGTTTTAAAATAAAAGTAGCCTAAGTTACTCCTTGTAACATTAGCTATCTGCCAGTGAACGTCCCGTGAAAATCGGTCCAGTTGTTTCGAAGATCGGAACAAACAGACAGAGAAAAAAATTAAGACTGGTTTTCTTATCGTATATACTTTCATATTATGCATTTAGTGAAAGCTGCTAATTTGTAATTACAAACAGACACTTAAATTGTATGTATCTGTATAGAGTACTAGCTGACCCGACAGACGTTGCCCTGTCTTAATTATGAGGATGCAGCACGTATTCTGTCAATTCTATGTCAAACGTCATAAGGTTACATCAAAAAGATTTTATTGTCCAAAGCGCTAAGGTTAGATTTAAGAAGAAAGAAATAATTTTATATGGTGGTTAAGTATTCTTAAATTTTCAAATTATCCACGCAATTTTCTTAGTTTTTTCTTTCATAAGAACCATCTCCTGACAATAACGAACACAACAAAAAAAATACTATAGAAATCGGTCCAGCCGTTCACCCGTGATGTCGTGACCAAGGGAGACGGGGATTCATTTTTATATATACAGATTACAGGTGTAAGGTGAAACGTCAAACCTTTGTGTAAAACCAAAAAAACCAGGCCGTGAACCAACCTTGCCATCACTACTAATAATATTTAGATGGTATCTGTGTTTCTCACGCGATTTACAAACTCAAGCGCATTATTATAATTATGTTATGAAACTATACTATTATAAGATGTGCAACTCTTGCTACGTGGAAAATTCATCTCAATTTTGCATCGCAATAACAATTTACAATGGAAATGCGGCTTCCTTTGCAAGCAATGAGGTGCCGTCACGAATTATGAGTGCTATCTCTTCTTTCACCGTAGCTCGTAGTGTTACAACCCTGCTCTAAGTTTTTAGATAACTTATGACCTTCGCCTCGCTAGGAGAAACGATACAAAACGTACGGGAATGACATATGTCACGTGACTGATTTATGTCATTTACATACATTTTTTGACGTTTCTATTAGCGCAAGCGCGAGAGAATATTACTTTGTCTACTCTGTGTGTCCGAAAGCGTATCTTCGCAAGCGTCTTTGAATTACTTCTCAGACATATGCAGGTCTCCTTGTGATGTTTTCCTTCACTGTATAGCACGTGATGTCAAAATCACTCCACTTTATATAACGCTGAGTCTTGAACAGCTATTTATATTAAAGAACCAGCTGACCCGACAGACGTTGCCCTGTCTTAATTAAGAGAATGCAGCACGTATTCTGTCAGTTCTATGTCAAACAACATAAGGTTATCAAATCAAAAAGTTTAAGGTTAGATTTTAGATTTAATTTATTCTTAAATATTCAAATTTTCCACGCAATTTTCTTAGTTTTTCCTTTCATAAGAACCATCACCTGACAATAACGAACACAACAAATTTTTTTTATCGAAATTAGTCCAGCCTTTCACCCGTGATGTCGTGACCAAGGGAAATGGGGATTCATTTATATATATATATATAGATTAGAAATTGCAAATATCTTATTATTACCCAAATTGCTTTGCTTACGCATATACCTAGACAATCGGATAACAATGTCAAAACGTAATATCACACGTTGTGACGGACAAAAACACAGACAAACGCATGGAAGTAGATATAAGAAGTCTAATTAAGATTGCAATACAGACATTTCCTCTGAGACGTGGGAATTTTATTAACAACATAATAACCCTTATATACATACATATGCTCACGCCTGTATTCCCCATAGGGGTAGGCAGAGGTGTTGTAATAACAAAACTCTTTTCACCGAACATGATTAAGAGCCACTGTGACAGATGGTGAATCTATCGCCGTCTCAGCCGCTATACATACGCCTTTGAATTAATTCTCAGACATGCAGGTTTCCTCACGATGTTTTCCTTCACCGTAAAGCACGTGGTGTGAAATCACTGCACAGAATTTTTTAGAAAAACTCATTTGTACAGGCCCTGCTGGTATTCAAACTTGCATCCCTTGCGTAGCAGGTGATTGCTCAAACCCTATGGCCACCACGGCTCTCTTAAGAAGAAATATTCATGATATAAAATGTTTGTCTGACACAGGAATCAAACCCGCTAAACTTAAGATATACTAACTAGTCGTAATACACACCTATTAAGAGCTAGATTTAACGGTTCGTATATATCTTGCTATACCTTGTCATGTGACCTCACTCGCCACAAGATTGCGGTGTGGGATCGTGTTAAAAACACAGGTTTATTGCGGTTTGACAAACGATATGCGATACATTTCATAATTATTACAATTGCGGTAACAATACTTCCTTATTGAGAAATTGGGTTATTTTAAGACACCTTCTCTTTGCTTCAAAAGGTTCCATGACACTAAGAACGTACGATGCCCTCCAACACGTCCTGGAACCAGCAATTCCCCCGGGAACCCTCGGTCTCAACAGCATGAGCCCATCCTGCATGAGGTACCCAGAGACCCTAATCATTTTATCAAGTGCCAACGTGACAAATGGTAAGTTCATCGCCGTCTCATACAAACACATCTTTGAATTACTTCTAAGTGGGCCTAGAGCGAGTTTTTCACTGCCGCCGTCACAAGTCACCGCGTCGACGTAAACGCAGATTTGTATAGGATCGGATCAGCGCCTCTGTCGGCCTAAACATGACACTATTGTGAGCCCATACAAATTTGCGTTTACGTCGACGCGATCACTTGTGACGGCGATTTTAAGAAAACTCGCACTAGGCGCACTGACATATGCAGGTGTCCTCACGATGTTTTCCAAACTCATTGGTAGATAATGCCTAAAATGTGTACATACAATTATTACACAGTAGGTATGTCCCGTTCATTTACATCTGAGAAGAAAGAGACTAATTTCATAAGATTCTCACCAAATGCAACATTGCTTTAAGATCGTGTCAATGCTTGCTTTGCATGAACTCGTTAAATAATTAATGAATTAAGTGAATCGTGTGAATAACTTAAATAACAATTATTTATCTAAATGAATGTGGGGTGACATCATCTCCCTGGCCTTATCCCAGTTGGGGTCGGCACTTGATTCAACCCGATATGGCTCCATGTTAGTCGCAATCAACTTATTAACTCCTTGTCCGTTATGTGCGCCTGGTACTTCGTGTACCATATCATCATCTCCCTGGCCTTATCCCATACATTGTTGGGGTCGGCACTTGATTCAACCCGATGTGGCTCCATGTTAGTCGCAATCAACTTATTAACTCCTTGTCCGTTATGTGCGCCTGGTACTTCGTGTACCATATCATCATCTCCCTGGCCTTATCCCATACATTGTTGGGGTCGGCACTTGATTCAACCCGATGTGGCTCCATGTTAGTCGCAATCAACTTATTAACTCCTTGTCCGTTATGTGCGCCTGGTACTTCGTGTACCATATCATCATCTCCCTGGAATTATCCCATACATGGGCACTTGATTCAACCCGATGTGGCTGATCACCTGATTTTCTTACAATTGATTTCTTCATTTGATAAACTGAAGACTATGTTATATTATAAAGCTATCTGTTATCTTTTCAAGGCTGAATCCAACCCAAGAGTGAACACAATGAAAAATAATGAGGCGGATAAAATTACGGCAGAAGCAAGTGTAAATAGAAGAGCATAACATAACACTTTTGCACATTTGCATTACAATCTGATATTATGTCACAATGAACGAATTCGAACGGATATCCTAGTTAATTTACATGAAAATACATTATTATTCATCTTTGTTCTGAATCAAATAAACTTATCTATGCACTTGATAACTCGCTGTAATTTTTTCAGCTAGCTGAAGTGTCAGTGGGCTGGTCACGTGTGTGCAAGGACCGATGGTCGATGGAGCAGAGGTGTCCTAGAGTGCAGACCGCGGGAGTTAACGTAGTGTAGGATCAGCAAGCTGAAGTGTCAGTGGGCTGGTCACGTGTGTGCAAGGACCGATGGTCGATGGAGCAGACGTGTCCTAGAGTGCAGACCGCGGGAGCTAACGTAGTGTAGGATCAGCAAGCTGAAGTGTCAGTAAAGTACCTTCACTTACAGTGTTACAAAGTACAGTGTTACAAAGTACATTCACTTCATTTGACATTTGTAACCCCTTCAAATGTGACCTAAATTAGTGACCATCTCTCTCACCGTACAACCTTGACAATTCAATTAAATTCCTGGAAAAGTAATTGGTATTTTTCCTTTCCATAATTAAGTACTCTTAACTATTTGTTTTAAGAATGTATATATCCGTCTTTAGTGCTACAGGCTCCATTCAAAATTACAGCAAGAAAGATTATGAGTCCATCGCCGTCTAGACAATATACATACGTGTTTGAATTACTTCTCAGACATATGCAGGTTTCCTCACGATGTTTCCCTTCACCGTAAAGCACGTGTGTGTAATCACTGCACGTAAGTTTATAGATAAACTCATTGGTACAGGCCGCTGGGATTCGAATTTGCGTCGCTTGCGACTGTTCAAACCCCACGGCCGTAAGGGCTTTTTACTTATAACATTTTATATTTAAAAAAATACAGTTTCGCGGGTGTTAGTACATTTATATATGAATCGCATTTCATTCATCCTTTATGTCCAAACCATCTCAACATTATGTTAGTGGGCTATGAATGTGAAAACATTAATTTAGAATCATTTAAGCGCGTGTTGTATTTGCGTGCAAGTAGTTTCCTTAAGCGCACTTCCCATTAGTATAACATTGTAAAAACGCACAGTTCGTATGTTTGTAGTGTTCGATGAAGTGTGAACGAGGAGGCAGTAAGTAGATTTGAAGTTTAGACAAATTTCTGTCAAATATATGAATATTATACATGCAACTGCAAGGTTCGGAAAGTTGCTTTAACTGAGAAGAACCTGGCAAGAAACTCAGTCTTTTCAAAAATATTATACAATTTTAAAAATACCAAATAACTAACTTAGGAAATGTAAACCCATTGACACAGTTCAAATCAATATCTAAAAAAGGGTGAACGGCTGGACCGATTTCGATAATAATTATTTTGTTGTGTTCGTTATTGTCAGGAGATGGTTCTTATGAAAGAAAAAACTAAGAAAATTGCTTGGATAATTTTAAAATTTAAGAATACTTAACCACCATACAAAATGTATTTCTTCTTAAATCTAACCTTAGCGCTTTGGACAATAAAAACTTATTGATGTAACCTTATGACGTTGGACATAGAATTGGCAGAATACGTGCTGTATTCTCATAATTAAGACAGGGCAACGTCTTATTTACAAATTTCGAAACCCTTTCATATTGTATACCTACTCTCTCAATCAGAAAAGAGTTTGTTATGTGTGTAGATGCATAATGAATACTTGTAAAGTCGAATAGAACACAGAATAACGACCTATAACTTAAGTATTTTTTTCATATCGGTAAAATAGTTGACTCTATAGTACTCATAGTATAATCTACACATCTATACAGATAAATAAAATTGAAGTGTATGTTCGTAATTCCAAAACAACAGCTTTAAAGTAAGTAGTAAGGGGTACTGACATAAAAATACAAATAAATTTTTTTTTCAAATTTTTCTGTCTGTTTGTTCAGAATGATCTCTGAAACGGCTGGATCGATTTTAACGGAACTTTCACTGACAGATAGCTTATATGACACTGACAGAAAAATAGAGAAACATAGTCTAATTTGTTTTAAAAAATATAAGGGTTCCGCGGGCCATCCTTGAAATTAAATCCACGCGGCTAAAACCGCAGGGCACAGCTAGTTATACTATTAATAAATCGCGAAAGTTCTTTGAAAATATTCACGAGAATAAACTTATTTATCATTTTTCATTCAATTTTCAAATCAATTACCGTAAAACAAACACGCAATGCTACTTTCCGAAAATCTGTTCATAATTTGGTCCAATTTTTTTCACCAAAATTCCACCGATTATTGATATTAAGACAGTAATAAACGCTTACCCGAAGCACAGAGTATCACAGACACGCGGTTACGTACACCGGCTACAATCACTACTGAAAAGAGACTGCGTATTCACTGACATTACATTTTATATGGCACGTTTACATACCGTGGATACGACACATTTGTATTTATTTATTTTATTTATTCATTTAACAAAAACGGCGAACCAATTACATTAGTTAAAGATGCACAACACAAATAGTAGATAACTTGAATTCAAATCAAAAACAATAAATCTATACATCTATACATCTATACAGATAAATAAAATGGAAGTGTCTGTTTGTAATTGCAAAATAACAGCTTTTCACTAAATGCATGTGAAAGTATACACGCTACTGACACTAAAAAACTAAGTTTTAAAATTTTTCTCTATCTGTCTGTCCGTCTGTCTGTCTGTTTGTTCCGGGTAATCTCTGAAACGGCTGGACGGATTTTAACGGGACTTGCACTGGTAGGTAGCTGATGTTTTAAGGAGTAACTTAAGCTACTTTTATTTATTAAAATTATTAGGTTTCCGCAACATGCAGCATTAAACTAAATCTACGCGGGTGAAACCGCAGGCCACAGCTAGTGAGCAAATATAATAACTTATTAATAAATAAAAAATAAGATCACATCATTCATCGATTTCACAAAATCCCATGCACTGTAACGATAATTGATGCCAATCATCCGCAAGCAAGGGCCCAACCATGAGCTCTTATTGCAATGATAATTCAGTTGTGCGAAAGTGACAGATGTATACACGTCACATACATCTGTCTCATAAATGAGTGAAACTATCATGGCAATAAGAGCTCATGGTAAGGCCCCAGATCACAGCTAGGCGCTCAGGAGAGCGTTGATCGCAGCGAGGGATCGCGGGATAGGTGAGTAGGTGCGCACCACGATGCGACACTGCGGCGGGGCGAACAATCTGTGCCTTCTACTGCGGCTGTACTTACACTTACCCCAGCTCATTCTTCCCAAAAGGCTCCAGAAGGGTCTCCTAGATGGTTAGGACACCAACTTTCACTGAAGAACATTATGCGTCTACTGTGCCCCGCGGTTCCACTCGTGTTGGCTTTTACTTAGTGGAATCCTATTTATTTAAAAATCAATAGTAACCTTAGTTACTCTTTGTAATATCAGCTATCTGCTAGTGAAAGTCCAGTTGAGATCGGTCCAGTCGTTTCGGAGATTACCGGGAACATACAGACAGACAGACAGGTTGATTTTTTAATGTGAATATCGTATATACTTTCATATTATGCATTCAGAGAAAAGCTGTTATTTTGGAATAACAAACCGAAACTTAAATTTTATTTATCTGTATAGATGTATAGATTTAAAGTTTTATTTATAAACATGAATATCCCCGAAGTAACGACTGATTATATTCAATGCATCTTCATATTTTAATGACAAGAATTTCCATAACTATTTTGCAATGTCTTAGTTTGACCCGTTTAAAGAAAAATCATAAAAATGTGTCACACAATTCTTCTTATTGGGTAATATTATTCATGAAACTATTTAAATTTGCAACAACCTTACAGAAGATCGCAGCCAAATGACACTGCTCTATTGTAGTGTTGTGTTCACAAGGTGAGTGAGGTTTACAGAGCTGTCTGTAGTACCTCCACCTTACAGAAGATCGCAGCCAAATGACACTGCTCTATTGTAGTGTTGTGTTCACAAGGTGAGTGAGGTTTACAGAGCTGTCTGTAGTACCTCCACCTTACAGAAGATCGCAGCCAAATGACACTGCTCTATTGTAGTGTTGTGTTCACAAGGTGAGTGAGGTTTACAGAGCTGTCTGTAGTACCTCCACCTTACAGAAGATCGCAGCCAAATGACACTGCTCTATTGTAGTGTTGTGTTCACAAGGTGAGTGAGGTTTACAGAGCTGTCTGTAGTACCTCCACCTTACAGAAGATCGCAGCCAAATGACACTGCTCTATTGTAGTGTTGTGTTCACAAGGTGAGTGAGGTTTACAGAGCTGTCTGTAGTACCTCCACCTTACAGAAGATCGCAGCTAAATGACACTGCTCTATTGTAGTGTTGTGTTCACAAGGTGAGTGAGGTTTACAGAGCTGTCTGTAGTACCTCCACCTTACAGAAGATCGCAGCCAAATGACACTGCTCTATTGTAGTGTTGTGTTCACAAGGTGAGTGAGGTTTACAGAGCTGTCTGTAGTACCTCCACCTTACAGAAGATCGCAGCCAAATGACACTGCTCTATTGTAGTGTTGTGTTCACAAGGTGAGTGAGGTTTACAGAGCTGTCTGTAGTACCTCCACCTTACAGAAGATCGCAGCCAAATGACACTGCAGCGCAGCCATAGTAAGCTAACACAATTCCCACGCGCCGTGGTGACCAGTGTTGTGCAAACTACATTCTTAACAAAATTATCTAAATCAGTACTTTATCAATACATTGTTCTTACTTAGATCATGTTATTTACATACCAATAAACTTTGAGGTTGGGTCTTAAAGTATAGTTGTTAGAGGTTACTAAAGGTTCGACGCTTGGATGATATGTGGGACATAAGATAATGATTATTCTTTGTAAAAAATTTAATAATAATAACTATAATGCCTGAATCTTTACAGATAAATGAAATTGTTATTTCACTAAATGCATATGAAAGTGTATACAGTACTAAAATAAAAATAAACAATTTTAAATTTGTTTCTATTTCTGTCTGTCCATCTGTCCGCCTGTCTGTCTGTCTGTTGATTCCGGCTAATCACTGAAACCGCTAGACCGATTTTAACGAGACTCACTGACAGATAGCTGTTACAAGAATTAGTTCGTCTACTTATATTTAATACTAGCGGACGTCACGCAGTTTCACCCGCGTAGTTCCCGTTCCCGTAGGAGTACTGGGATAAAATATAGCCTATATTAATCAGTGATAATGTAGCATTCAAATGGTGAAAGAGTTTTTAAAATCGGTCCTGTACTTTTTGAGCGAATTCGTTACAAACATACATACAAACTCATTATAATATTAGTATAGAAATTAAAGAGGGTTCCGTTTAGGTAGCCTTTATTCAGGGGCCTTACCATGAGCTCTTATTGCCATGATAGTTTCACTCATTTATGAGACAGATGTATGTGACGTGCATACATCTGTCACTGTCGCACAACTGAATTAACATTGCAATGAGAGCTCATGGTTGGGCCCCAGATCATCTTAATAACATTGTGAACAAATATAAAACTAAGCTATTCTAGTTTTTGCTGCTTTTTTTAAGCTTTTTAATAATGATAGATTTTTTTCAGGTAGGTACTGAAAATGAAAATGAAAATGAAAATGAAAATGATTTATTCAGTTTAGGCCCTGGTAAGGCACTTATGAACGTCGAGGAATCTACCACCGGTTCGGAAACTAGCCTTCTGAGAAGAACCGGCAAGAAACTCAGCTGGCATCATGTACATTTCATTACACAGTAAAATAATAATAATTACAAAAAAAAAACATCATAAATTATTCACAATAGTGAAAATTGTATCAGCATGCATGTGTAAAAAATAATAATTAAAAACGTAAAAACAATACCAAATGATTTACATATCATGTTTGCATACCATGTCATTGCCAGGAGCTACTTGTGCAGAGTTTTAATTCCATATGTCTTTATCATTTATGTAATCCGAAATTGTATAATAAGCTTTCTTCATCAGTACAGTTTTAATGTGTGTCTTAAATTTATCATAATTTAACGCGTTTATTGACTGTGGGATTTTATTGTAGAAACGAACACAATTCCCCATGAATGATTTATTTACCTTTGCTAACCTGAATCTAGGAGCTACAATTTTGTGTTTATTTCGTGTTGAAATTGAATGAATGTCCGAGTTTAAATTGAATAGATGAATATTTTTTTTCATGTATAGCAAATTCTCATAAATGTACAGTGACGGTAGGGTGAGAATATTTATTTCTTTAAATTTATCTCTAAGAGAATCTCGGGGGTCCAGCGAGTATATTGCCTTGATGGCTCTCTTTTGAAGTATAATTACGATGTGGCTCCATGTTAGTCGCAATCAACTTATTAACTCCTTGTCCGTTATGTGCGCCTGGTATTTCATGTACCATATCATCATCTCCCTGGCCTTATCCCATACATTGTTGGGGTCGGCACTTGATTCAACCCGATGTGGCTCCATGTTAGTCGCAATCAACTTATTAACTCCTTGTCCGTTATGTGCGCCTGGTACTTCGTGTACCATATCATCATCTCCCTGGCCTTATCCCATACATTGTTGGGGTCGGCACTTGATTCAACCAGATGTGGCTCCATGTTAGTCGCAATCAACTTATTAACTCCTTGTCCGTTATGTGCGCCTGGTACTTCGTGTACCATATCATCATCTCCCTGGCCTTATCCCATACATTGTTGGGGTCGGCACTTGATTCAACCCGATGTGGCTCCATGTTAGTCGCAATCAACTTATTAACTCCTTGTCCGTTATGTGCGCCTGGTACTTCGTGTACCATATCATCATCTCCCTGGCCTTATCCCATACATTGTTGGGGTCGGCACTTGATTCAACCCGATGTGGCTCCATGTTAGTCGCAATCAACTTATTAACTCCTTGTCCGTTATGTGCGCCTGGTACTTCGTGTACCATATCATCATCTCCCTGGCCTTATCCCATACATTGTTAGGGCACTTGATTCAACCCGATGTGGCTGATCACCTGATTCTTGTCAGAAGCAACTGCCATCTGACCTTCGGAACCCTATTTTAATAGGAAAATCGGTAATCTCGGTAAATTAGGAATATACACCTCCATATTAAGTATTTGAAGTTCGTTTTGAAAAATATAAAATAAACAATAATTAATTAATGCTATCCCACTGTGAAAAATATTATGACGAACACGAATGGAGCACGGTCAACTCACTTTGTGAACACAACACTTGTTTTTTTTTTATTGACGAGGGGGGAACCTTCAAAAGGTCCCCGACCGCCCTGGGAGAGGCAGATCGGGGTATGTGGGATTTTTACCGCACTAAAACCCTCCGGTGGCCATCCTCCGTGCTCAGGGGGGACTCCGGGTACTCTGGTAGATCGCACCGGTGTCCCCCCACACTTTGCCGGGGCACATCCCCGGGGCAGCTGTATCGCCGCCCCTGGAGACCTCGCTGTGCAAGGCAGCGCGAGCCACATCGCGCTGTCACCTCCCCGGGCCCGCGGCTCGGTGGTCAAAGCTCCCACCCCGACCACCGCCAGCAGGCCCTCCGGCCCCCTTTTAGTCGCCTCGAGAACACAACACTGCTCTAAGGTACCATTATTAGTGCGTTATCTTCTGTAAGGTGGACGGTACAGTCCCCTTTCGTCCTCTTATGCCCTATCTTTCTTAAGGGATCCGATATTCTTTTCGCGGAACCTTTAAAGGTAGACAGACAAACCAACAGCGTGAGATAAATTACAGTGTGTTACCAAAAGGGCAATCGATTACAGTTCACGATAATTAGGTTCCCACGATTGCATATCAATCAAACATAATAATTGATCAGTCTGCCTCAATGGTCTTGTGGTTGCAAGCGGCACTGCGGAACTCGAGGTACTGTCGTCGATCCCCGGATCGGGCAGTTTTATTGGGTTTTCCCAGTAGCATTATGGATTAGTACCCGTTCAATGGCAATAGGCAAACTTTCCAGTTTTAATGCCAGTAGGCTTATAAATTGCTCTTTTAATTAATTTGTACCTCTTTGGTCCATATATATACGAGTATCCCGCACAGAATCCGACTCGAACAAATTATGTAAGAAATCCAATATTATATCCATAAAACGCCTGTTAAAAAAATAGAAGCAAACATTTTTCAATGCGTGTATTCCAGTAGACAAACTATATTTTCAAGGCGTTATTATTTCTTGCCGCATTCTTCTCAGTAAAAGCAACCTTCCGAACCCGATGGTAACATTTATAATCCTGTATAATGTATTTATTGTGTTCTAACGATTTGATTGTACGTCTACTAGTAGATCTACGTATTGTAAGCCTTTCCTGCTAAGCTACTAACTTCAGGTTCCGCGACAATAAGGATGAAACTAAATCTACGCGGGTGATACCGCTGGGCACAGCTAGTTTTTACTAATTCTAGGTACCTACGTATTTGTCAAACCCCGTCAACGTATTTTAGCAACACTGATAAGAAGTCTAATCGCGGCTTGTGCAGAGTTGGATAATTATATAATTGTATGCGTATACAGACCTCCATCCTCTGATATTCACTCATTTTGTTCAACAATGGAGGTCATTCTTAAGAAAATATTTCGAACGAATAAACAAATATTGATATGTGGTGATTTTAATGTAGACATTTTAAGAAGGTCTTCTGAGGCGCGTTTATTTATATCTCTTTTTAAATCATTTAACCTGGACTTTGTATTTAATGAGCCCACGAGAATAACGGCCACTTCCTCTACTTGTATCGATAATGTAATAACTAATGGTAGTATAATAAAACAGTCTCAGATAAGTGGAATTCGATCTGACCACATGGCTCAACTAGTTGAGTTGCAATGTAGTAGGCAACCTTCTAAATCTTTTAGGGAATCTAGACCTCTCTCTGTCCATAGACTGCTGAAGTTTAAAAATAATGTTGAGTTAAAAATTAAAAAAGCAGAGTCTCGCGAACCAAACAAATATTTCAATAAATTACATGATGTCATATGTACAGAATTCAACAAGGCATGTCCTAAACAACAATATAAATTAAATAACAGATTACAGTTCAACAACTGGGCAACCAAGGGCATAAGGAAAAGTAGAGACACTTTATATGAGTTATACCACAAGAAAGCCCAAACAACTAATGTCGCTTTTCATAGTCACGTTAGAATGTACTCAAAATTATTTAAAAGAGTTTGCCAGATTGCCAAATCAAAACATATAAGTAGTGAAATTAGCCGCTCTGATGATAAAATAAAAACTGTTTGGAAAGTTATAAACAGGGAGACTGGTAGAAATAAAACTAAAGAGCAAGTAAGTAAGCTTAAAATCAATGATAGTATTATATCGGATAAGTTAGAGGTCGCAACTGCTTTTGAGAATTTTTTCGCTAACATTCCCACAGAGACTACCAAACATCTTAACTCTAGTCCGAATACAGCTGAAAGCTTATTGAAACAATCGTTACGAAAAAGCTTCCCAGATTTTAGTTTTAAACATGTACGTCCTATTGACATCATGAAGGCATTTAAATCGCTTAATATTAAAAATACGGAGGACTTATGGGGACTCTCAATTAAAAGTATCCAATCTATTATAATAACGATTGCTCCCGCATTAGCTTCTATTTTCAATTTATGTATAGATCAAGGTATATTTCCTGATATTATGAAATATAGCAAAGTAATACCGATATTTAAAGCAGGCTCTAAAGAAGATCCTTCTGATTATAGACCTATATCGATTCTTCCCGCGCTTAGCAAAATATTTGAAAAAATTCTGCTTAATCAGATGTTAGCTCACTTTAACGTACATAACATCTTGCACGATCACCAATTTGGCTTCACTAAAGGTAGATCAACAACGGACGCGGCAGCAAAATTAATAAAACACATTTTTGAGGCTTGGGAGGGCGCCTATGACGCAGTAGGAGTCTTCTGTGACCTTTCTAAAGCTTTTGACTGTGTGGATCATCGTACGCTACTTCTTAAGCTAAACTATTATGGAATTCGCGGAAATGCTCTCGACCTTTTATCCTCGTACCTATCAAATCGTCATCAGAAAGTTGGCGTCGGTGGTGTAACATCCAAGGGGTCAATAATCAAAACAGGCGTGCCGCAAGGCTCCATACTAGGCCCATTCCTGTTTCTAGCGTATATCAATGACCTACCACTTGTTGTAGAAAATATCTGTGATATTGTTCTATTTGCAGATGATACATCTTTAGTTTTCAAAGTGAGTAGAAAAGACAAAGATCTTAAGGCACTAAATGAAACTCTAACATCTGTTTCAAAATGGTTTGATGCCAATAATCTCGTTTTAAATTCTAAAAAAACAAAATGTATCCGATTTTCACCACCTAATACATCGCAAATAGATACAAATATATCATTAGTTGGGAGTCAATTGGAGTTGGTCGAAAGCACAGTATTCTTAGGTCTTACCTTAGATTCTAAATTACAATGGGGCGCCCATATTGAAGCATTGTCAAAAAAGCTTAGTTCAGCTGCGTTTGCGGTTAGAAAAATTAAACAAATGACGGATATTGATACTGCTAGATTAGTCTACTACGCTTACTTTCATAGTGTCATGTCATATGGCGTATTGTTATGGGGTTCCGCAACAGACTTAGATTCAATTTTTATACTTCAAAAGAGAGCCATCAAGGCAATATACTCGCTGGACCCCCGAGATTCTCTTAGAGATAAATTTAAAGAAATAAATATTCTCACCCTACCGTCACTGTACATTTATGAGAATTTGCTATACATGAAAAAAAATATTCATCTATTCAATTTAAACTCGGACATTCATTCAATTTCAACACGAAATAAACACAAAATTGTAGCTCCTAGATTCAGGTTAGCAAAGGTAAATAAATCATTCATGGGGAATTGTGTTCGTTTCTACAATAAAATCCCACAGTCAATAAACGCGTTAAATTATGATAAATTTAAGACACACATTAAAACTGTACTGATGAAGAAAGCTTATTATACAATTTCGGATTACATAAATGATAAAGACATATGGAATTAAAACTCTGCACAAGTAGCTCCTGCCAATGACATGGTATGCAAACATGATATGTAAATCATTTGGTATTGTTTTTACGTTTTTAATTATTATTTTTTACACATGCATGCTGATACAATTTTCACTATTGTGAATAATTTATGATGTTTTTTTTTTTGTAATTATTATTATTTTACTGTGTAATGAAATGTACATGATGCCAGCTGAGTTTCTTGCCGGTTCTTCTCAGAAGGCTAGTTTCCGAACCGGTGGTAGATTCCTCGACGTTCATAAGTGCCTTACCAGGGCCTAAACTGAATAAATCATTTTCATTTTCATTTTCATTTTCAATCAAATAAAGATATTTTAATTTAATTTGTTCTTTATTTTATCATGGCAATAAGAGCTCAGGGTAGGGCCTTTGTTATGTGTTTAGACCGTAAATCGTTAACCTACTTATTATATAGGTTAGAAGGCAACATAGAAAGGATTTTTTAATTTAGATCGAACAATGTCCACGGGGTAGTAGGGGGAGGGGGGGTGAGCGCTATGTTATGGGAAAATATCCTTTACTTACATACATTCTCACGCCTGTATTCCCCGAAGGGGTAGGCAGAGGTGTTGTAATAACAACACACACTTTTCACAAGATGATTACGTGTCAGTGTCAGATGGTGAGTCGCCGTGTCAGCCACTATACATACGTGTTTGAATTACTTCTCAGACATATGCAGGCTTCCTCACGATGTTTTCCTTCACCGTAAAGCACGTGGTGTGAAATCACTATACATAAGTTTTTAGAAACTCAACTCAACTCAACTCAAATATATCTTTATTCGATTAGACTTTATACAAAGTACTTTCAAGAAAAACTCATAAGTACAGGCCCCGCTGGGATTCGAACTTACGTCGCTTGCGTATCAGGCGATTGCTCTATCCCCGAGGGCACCACGGCTCTATCTTCTTATTTCCATACTGCCATGTTATTTCTCTTTATAGACTTTCACGCACCTGTGCATTCTGTGACCTATGTGCAGTGTCATTAACATAATATACCCTTAGCTGTGATAGTTCAACCATACATCCTGTCACCCGCGCTTCTTATAAGGAACTAGACGTCACGCGGTTTCACCCGCGTAGTTCCCGTTCCCGTGGGAGTACGGCGATAAAATATAGCCTATGTTACTCGCTGATGATGTCGCTATCCATTGCTGAAAGAATTTTCAAGATCGGTCAAGTAGTTTCGAGCCTATTCAATGCAAACAAACAAACAAAAATATTAGTGTTGGTCGTGTAGACTACATACATGACTGTATTCCACGAAGGGGTAGGCAGAGGTGATCGCATAATACTCCCACATTTGCCATCCTTGGTGTTGGTCACGTTCATAGGCTGCCGTAGCTTACCATCAGGTATTATTTATAAGGTAGTCAACGAGTGCCACCCTTGGTGTTGGTCACGTTCATAGGCTGCAGTAGTTTACCATCAGGTATTATTTATAAGGTAGTCAACGAGTGCCACCCTTGGTGTTGGCCACGTTCATAGGCTGCAGTAGCTTACCATCAGGTATTATTTATAAGGTAGTCAACGAGTGCCACCCTTGGTGTTGGTCACGTTCATAGGCTGCAGTAGCTTACCATCAGGTATTATTTATAAGGTAGTCAACGAGTGCCACCCTTGGTGTTGGTCACGTTCATAGGCTGCAGTAGTTTACCATCAGGTATTATTTATAAGGTAGTCAACGAGTGCCAGCCTTGGTGTTGGTCACGTTCATAGGCTGCAGTAGCTTACCATCAGGTATTATTTATAAGGTAGTCAACGAGTGCCACCCTTGGTGTTGGTCACGTCCATAGGCTGCAGTAGTTTACCATCAGGTATTATTTATAAGGTAGTCAACGAGTGCCAGCCTTGGTGTTGGTCACGTTCATAGGCTGCAGTAGTTTACCATCAGGTATTATTTATCACTAGCTGTGCCCTGCGGTTTCACCCGCGTAGAGTTAATTATATAGTGTACCGACACTTAAGTTTTTTTTTAATTTAAAGTAGCCTGTGTTATTCCTTGTAACATTAGCTATCTTCCAGTGAAAAGCCCTTTAAAATCTGTCGAGCCGTTTCGGAGATTACCCGGAACAAACAGACAGACAGAGATTTTTTTGTGATTGGTTTTATATTATCAATCAATACCGTGTGTACTTCCATATGCAATTAGTGAAAAACTGTGATTTAGGAATTACAAACAGACAGTTCAATTTTATTTATGTGTATAGATAAAAAAATATTATATCTTGTCCTTCTAGTTTCAAATAATATACTAAGTACTTACTATTTGAACTTTACCTTACAACCGTGAGTGTTAGTAATTAACACGACTTGTGAAACATCCCAAACCGGGCATCGAACCCGCGTTTCTAATCACTGAACCGTGGGGGTATGTGAACCGTGATGTGTGGACTACCGGCCGATGCGCTGGCTGATATGCTCTACTTTATATTTGACAACAAATTTAAGATCGTTTTATACACAGACATAGTAAAAAGCCGAAAAATTATGACAAATCGGACATGTTGGCAATTTCCCATTATTCTTTGAAATTTGAAACTAAATAGTTTTTAATTGGTTATCCACCATTTGTTTATATTTTAACCGAATTGCATAAAGGTTTAAGCATCATTCCCACGAAGATAGGAGATACTTTGAATGTATGTGAATTGTTACAAATTAACTAATTAAGTATCTCATAAATCGTATCTGTGAAATATTATGAAGGCAACAATAAAAATACCTTCGCACAATTTCATTGTCAGTTCGTTTAATATTTAAATAATGTAGAGCATTAACCAACTCAAGTCACGCGTCACGTACTATACATAATACACGACACATGTGCGCGTGTACACACACATCACAATTAACAGGTGAACACTCACACATATGCAAATTGATTATACGGAATGTTTTATTTATTTCTAACCGACTTTGAAGAATGAGGTACAAGGTTTACAATTTGACTTACATGTTTTGGGTTTTATTTAGGTAAGTACTAAATATATCACATCACACAAATGGGATCCAAACAATGCTAGGTACTATATAGAAAAAAATATAATAATATTACAATAATATTAGCTGTGCCCCGCGGTTTCACCTGCGTTGATTTGGTTGCATGCTTTATTTATTTAAAGTACCCAAAGTAACTCCTTGGAACATTATCTACCCGCCAGTGAAGGTCCCGTCAAAATCTGTTCAGTCGTCTCGGAGATTAGCTGGAACGAACAGACGAACAGACAGACAAACAGACAGACGGACAGACAGACAGATAGAGATTTTTTTTTAAACTTGGTTATTCGGTCTTAGTAGCTTACTACTCTTTCATATTCATTTAGTGAAAATGCATATGCGGTTATTTTGGATTTACAAACAGACACTTCAATTCGAAGTATCCGCATAGATTTAAATTATCTTTTTGATTTGTAAATGTATAGTAGGTACCACAAGTACTTTAATAGGGTTACAATTTGTCTAATAGCTTAATAATTAGTTTAGCCTAATAAGTAGCTTAATTAAGTAAAGTATCTAATATCTTCTTAGTTTTCTTTCATCGTTCTTAAACGTTAATAATTGCATCATTGCAAAAAGTAATCATGCTGTACATCTTATCACTACCTTACCTCACTGGAAGGTAATCTACAAACTTAACTGAATCATATCTAAACAAACGTATTCCTCACATAATAAAGTTCACTTTCGCTTGTATAACTTGTAAGTGTCTTGGTATTGACATGCATTTTTTCCAACTTACGCTGACCTCCCCCCCTCCCCTTGTGCATTCAAAAAACCTAAAGACAAGGGGAAAATGTATTAAAGTTCACAGTTCCACTTAAATTGGTCATTGAACGCTACGATTTTGAAAATGGAATTAGATTCACATTCGCGCGTCGACCGTCGTTCGAGGCGGCCATTTTGTTTATTTTTTTTTATTTTCGTGAAGTGTTTGGAAACAAAAGTTTTTGGTGATTTGTGATATTTAAAAAATGTGTTGAATTGTTTCGCGTGTGAGTAGGTATTATTTTCAAGTAATTGATATTTTCCGTGCGGTTTTACGTAAGAAATGATGTAATTGTATGACGCTATAATACTTTTATAACAATAAAACTTGTGTGGCGATAATAAATAGTATGTTATCTCGAATATTTTTAACGATTAGTCATCTTTCAGCACAGCCTTAAATGCAATTAATATCTACTTATTTAAGTAGTGCAATGGGTTTCTTTACGTCGGATCGCAGGTTCGAACTTCGGTGCTTTTCTGTACACCACAAAAGACCACAGACAAATAATACCTTAAAGTAGTGTTGTGTTCCTGTGGTGAGTAAAGTCACCAGTACATCAAGGGGATGGGGAGGAATAGAGGAACTTTATTATCATTTATTTCATCTTGTAACATTAGCTATCTGCCAGTGAAAGTGCCCTTTAAAATCGGTGCAGCCGTTTCGGAGATTACCAGTAAAAAAAAAGACAGACAGAAAGACAGAATTTTTTTTTATTATGTCTGTATCGTATATACTTTCATATGCATTTAGTGAAAAGCTGTTATTTTGGAATTACAAACAGACACTTTAATTTTATTTATCTGTATAGAGTATAGATGTATAGATTCTGCAAAACCTATTAATTTTTAGTTTATCAATGTTTTAGCTACAACGAGATAATACCTTATCTTTGATAACATAATGTTAGTTATCTTGAAATAGCATTGTGGGGAAATATTTAGCAAACAATATAATAAGTAAGAGTAGGTAGTTAAGCAGGGGCTTGTCTCAATGAGTTTTTCATCAAAACTTATGTGCCTTCACACCACGTGCTTTACGGTGAAGGAAAACATCGTGAGGAAACCTGCATATGTCTGAGAAATAATTCAAAGACGTATGTATAGTGGCTGAGAAGGCGATAAGCTCTCTTTGTCACGTTGACACTTAATCTTCGTTGAAAGTGTGTGTTGTTATTACAACTACCCCTTCGGGGAATACAGACGTGAGCATATAGTTCTAATAATAAGATATTCATACCAATATTCCTGACGATATTTTCCTAGTTTATAGACTATCCATTGTTTTTTAATAAGAGGGTAAGTGTCAACGTGACAGATGGTGAGTCTATCGCCGCTTCTTACTATACATACGTGTTTGAAATTACTTCTCAGACATAAGCAGGTTTCCTCACGATGTTTTCCTTCACCGTAAAGTGGTGTGACATCACTGCACATAAGTTTTTAGAAAAAGTCATTGGTACTGGTGGGATTTGAACCAGTGAACTCGAACCACTCGATCTGGCTTTAATTATATTTCCATTCATAGAAATACCTACGACGCAATAAGGAATAATGACGACTTCATTTTAACATGAACATTTGTGTAAATACATTGGGCAATTTGTTTGAATAATTATCTTCGGATAATGTTCATACATTGCCGCGTTATTCACTAAGGTTTCTCAGCGTCGCACTCGTCGTCGAGTGTCGGTTTTAAAGATACCAAATTGAACCGTATCCTCTACGTAGATCGTTGATACATAGATCAAGTTCCCATGATTGTTGATGACGTGGCTGTTCATGGGACTGTGTCCATGGACTTATATATTTCTTTGATTTAGTTTGTATTACTCAAAATTTTAGGAATATATTTGACACATTGCTCTCACTTACATAATATAAGTAACCTGTATTCCCCGAAGGTGTAGACAGAGGTGTTGTAATACCAACACCCACTTTTTACACAAGATGATTAAGTGCCAACGTGACAGATTGTGAGTCTATCGACATCTCAGGCACTGTACAAAAATGAAGCATAAAAATATGAGAATATATTTGAAAACAGTCCTGTTTTTGGATGCAATTTCTTTAATTTTGCATCGATTATTGATTCTGCAACATAATTATTTAAATAAATTATATAAACAGGCAAAGTTCATTGAGCTAATAAATATTAATCAACAAAAAATGCATCTTTCTATGTTTTTTAAGAATCTGGGCCAATGAATTCAGATGAAATTATGTAATTGTTATCATTATATTAATCTTGGCGGATTAGCTAATTTATCCATGGTTCAATTTATATTACTGGCTGTGCCCCGCGGTATCACTCGCCTAGCGGCCATTTCATGGGTGGCCCGCAGAACCAATTTTCTTCACTAATACCATAAAGAGGAAAGATTTGTTTGTTTGTTTGTATTGAATAGGCTCCGAAACTACTTGACCGGTCTTGAAAAATCTTTCAGCAATGTAATAAAATAGGCTATATTTTATCCCCGTACTCCCACGGGAACGGCAACTACGCGGGTGAAACCGCACACGTCCGCTAGTATTTTGTAAAAGTAGCCTAAGTTACTCCTTGTAACATTTGCTATCAGCCAGTGAAAGTCATGTTAAAATCGGTTCAAAGCAGACAGGCAAACAGACAGACAGACAGAGAGACGGAAAGAGGCTTTTTCAAATGGGTATTAGTATGTGAGCACCGTGTATACTTCCATATGTATTTAGAGAAAAACTGTTATTTTGGAATTACAAACAGACACTTCAATTTTATTTATCTGTATGTATGGATACAATTAGTTGATTTTTGAATTTGCGCCTTAATATTTGCGCCAACACTCTTAATTTTGGCGCACATAATTAGTACGAAAAATTTTATAACGAAAACTAAAAATAATTTAAAATCTAATTCTATTTTTGCTGTTTGCAACATCCGCATAAGGCGTACAACTTGGGGTCCACCTGCCGTCACCCCACTAGTATTTTGACTGGCCATATGGTTTAGCGGTTGGTAACAGGTGTTTATATATTAAGAGTTCCGTGCCCGGAGTTTGTAAGTTGGTGGAGCTTCCACCCCCGTGCCTCGGGAAGCTCGTTGAACCGTTGGTCTTACGCTTGGGTACTCGCTTTCTCCATAACCGAAGCTTCGGCACAATTTTTTGTAAAATTACCGCACTTAAGTTTTAAAAACTAATTAGTGCAGGCCACGGATTTCGAACTTGCCTAGCTTGCGTAGCAGGGGACAGGGGCCTTACCATGAGCTCTTATTGCCATGATAGTTTCACTCATTTATGATACAGATGTATGTGACGTGTACACATCTGTCACTTTCGCACAACTGAATTATCATTACAATAAGAGCTCATGGTTGGGCCCCTGTTCAAACCACAGCCACTACGGCTGAAATAATGATAATAAATTATAAACGTTGAAGATTACCTGTTTCAAGGTGACTGTTAATATAACCGCTATCACTACTGTAAGCGCTTATCACAGGTGGCGTTTACACAGTAAACGTGTGATGGGCGACCGCGAGCTAAAATAGTGTCATGATTCATTTACTTAGCTGGTGACACAGTATAAATATAAGCTATACAGGCAGTAAGAAATCGAAGCCAATTTTTTACCGAATTCCAAAAACATTTACAAAAAAGTAAAACCGCTGTGCCAGCGGTATTTGTCCCTAGATTCCTTACTGGTTGAAAATCTTATATTTAAACTGTGCTCGTGTCGTGATTGATAACTAGCAATCTTTATGTATATCGTTACAGAAAATTTTCGATACTATCGCTTGGCTTTTATCCATCTCTGATATATCGTATCTACTTTTACTTTAATAACTTTATATCGATACAAAAGAATACCGATAGGATATTTGGCTGCGATCTTCTGTAAGGTGGAGGTACTTAGTGAATGTGAATGTGAGCCTTCACTTCAAGTCTCGTAATGTTCATGTGTTTTAATTTTCTCTTACAGATAGAACTATGCAAATAGTAGCGAAGATTATTTTAATGGGGTTGAATGCATTCTAAACATCATGGCGGAAAATGAAGGTCCTGTCTGTGTAGATGACTTGCCGATAACATTTCAGGTTAGTTATTGGATGAGTTTTGATGAGAGGTGTTAGTGGAATAGTTGCTATTGCTCATATCATTCGATCAGAGGGCCTAGTGCGAGTTTTTCACTGACGCCGTCATAAGCCATCGCGCTGTTCCGATACTATAAAAAATTGCATTTACGTCGACACGGTGACTTGTGACAGCGGCAGTGAAAAACTCGCACTAGGCCCTCGGAACAGCGCCTCTGTCGGCCTAAAGATGACACTACTGTGAGCCCACACAAATTTGCGTTTACGTCGACGCGATGACTTGTGACGGCGATTTGAAGAATACTCGCAAATACTTGCCTCCGTGCTTCGGAGAGCACGTTAAGCTGTCGGTCCCGGTTGCCAATATAACATCTTTGGCAATCGTTACAGGTCAGTCGCAGGCCTAAGAGTGTCTGTAAACTTATCCTCGTAATTCTGCAAATCTTTAACCCCGATTTTTCTCGTAAAAGAGGTTACGAAGGTCAGATGGCAGTCGCTTCGTATAAAAATCAGGTGATCAGCCACATCGGGTTGAATAATGTGTGAGGAAATCTGCATCTGTGAGAAGAGTATCAAAGCCGTCGACCATTCATAAAGAATAATAAATTGTGTGCAATTGACGGCAATAATTAAGGTCAATTAATGTTTGACCCATGGCTACTCATCTAATGCGATTCATAAATTGTATTCATACATATGCTCAGGTCTGAATTCACCGAAGGGGTAGGCAGAGGTATACTTATTGTACACCCAGGGGGCCTACTCGCTTTCTCCGAAAAACGAAGCTTCGGCCGAAAGTTCGCAAAGTTCCTACCACGGTTATTATTCGTTCTAAAATTACGTCCGAACGTGGTCCGCTAGAAAATTATTTGATGTTTATATTTTCTAAACCAACTTTAATTAAATTATTAGACGAAGAACAATTTGAGTATGATAAAAACAAAGCGATAATGAAACTACCCCCCCGATTCCCCAGATTCCGACCCCCAGATTCTCAACATTCTCTCGCGCTTGCGCTAATAGAAGCTATACAAAACGTAAGGCAATGACATAAATCAGTCACGTGACTTATGTCATTCCCGTATATTTTGTATCGTTTCTACTAGCGAAGCGTGAGGATAATGTTACTTTGTCTACTGGGCCCTGTAGTTCTTATACGCTTTGCTTAAACCAATGATGGTAGGCCTCCTGTATTTGGTACGCTTATTTGCTAACTAGCCGTGCCCCGCGGTTTCACCCACGTAAATTTAGTTTCATACAAACTTTCATCCCCTATTTTATCCCCTTGGGGGCAGAATTAATCAAAATCCTTTCTTAGCGGATGCCAACGTCATAACATCTACCTGCATGCCAAATTTCAGCCCGATCCGTCCAGTGGTTTGGGCTGTGCGATGATAGATCACTATGTCAGTCAGTCAGTCACCTTTGAGTTATATATATTTAGATATGGTAACCGTCAAATCTGTATGTCATGCACTTATGTTAAATGTTAATTTCGCATTTTCAAACTGGCAACAAACTTTTTTTTAAATTGAATCACATTTACGGTCTAGTGAGTACGGCTCATGTAATTATGTGTATGAATGTGTGTGACGTCACTTCCGGCCGACAATACTTGGTCATGGTCCAGTTATAATGGAACAATATACGGGGTGTCCATGATAAATAATTAAAACACACGCTTTATATAGAATACCAAACAAATTTATTATTTACTAGCTGTGCCCCGCGGTCTCACCCGCGTAGTTTTAGTTTCTTCCTTATTGTCGCGGAACCCTAATATTTTTAATAAATAAAAGTAGCCTAAGTTACTCCCTGAAACATCAGCTACCTACCAGTGAAAGTCCCGTTAAAATCCGTCCAGCCGTTTCAGAGATTACCCGGAACAAACAGACAGACAGACAGAGAAAATTTTTAAAACTTGGGTTTTCAGTGTCAGTAGCGTGTATACTTTCATATGCATTTAGTGAAAAGCTGTAATTTTGGAATTAAAAACAGACACTCCAATTTTATTTATCTGTATAGATTAACAGCTATTCACTGGAGATATTTTTGAGTCAAATTGAATGTACTTATAGTACACCCACATTTCACCAGTTATATTTAAGTCCCATGTAATAGAGGGCGAGCCTATTGCCATTAACCGGCCACTAATACAGACTGCGGGCTGCTACTGGGGCATTACAAGCTCTGGAACCTCGAGTACCGCAGTCGTACTTCCGACCACTAGCCCTATGAGGCAGAATGCTAACAGGTATTTGTATACAATGCACCTGACTTGAATATATAATGAATGCGTTTTAGAAAGCTGTGGTAGTTTAACTGTAAAAAGGGGAACATGAGACATCTATCCATCTATACAGATAAATAAAATTGAAGTGTCTGTTTGTAATTCCAAAATAACAGCTTTTCACTAAATGCATATGAAAGTATACACGTTACTGACACTAAAAAACCAAGTTTTAAAATTTTTCTCTGTCTGTCTGTCTGTCTGTTTGTTCCGGGTAATCTCCGAAACGGCTGGACCGATTTTAACGGGACTTTCACTGGCAGGTAGCTTATATATCAAGGAGTAACTTAGGCTACTTTTATTTATCAAAAATATTAGGGTTCCGCGACAATAACGATGAAACTAAATCTACGCGGGTGAAACCGCGGGGCACAGCTACTTGTTTATAAGTTTCCTCCCTCAGTCTGTCTGTCTATCTGTTAATTCCAGCTTATTTCTAAGCCGGATCGATTTTAGCGAGACTCACTAGCCGATAAGTAAGTAGTCGAAAAGAGTAATTACTGAGTTTCTTGCCAGGTTGTTCTCAGTAAAAGCAACCTTCCGAACCTGGCGGTAGCATGTATAAGCCTGTAAATTGAGTAATTCTGACGATTTGAAAGTGCTTTGTGTGAAGTCTAATCGAATAAAGATATTTTTGACTTTGACTTTGACTTTGATGATACAAGGATTAAATTAGGCTACATTTTTTTAAAGAAAGGCTCCCAGATAAAATTTCTACGAGGGTAAAACCGAAAATCAAAACCTGCGCGGTCGAATTGAAATCTACGCTAATATTATAAAGAGGATAGATTTGATTGTTTTTTCGTTTGTTTGCATTGAATAGACTCCGAAAGTAATTTTGAATACTACATTATCACTGATCAATATAGGCTATATTTTATCCCACGGGAACGGGAACTACGCGAGTGAAACCGTGTGACGTCCGCTAGTATAAAAATAATGACAGGCATATCCTCCATTTTCCAGGTGAAGTACCTAGGTCAGAGCGACGCCCGAGGACTATGGGGTATCAAGCACACCAGGAAACCAGTCGACCTGATGGTAGCCGCTGCGAAAGCATTACCACCTGGTAAGAACCTTACATATACTGTCTTAGGAGTCGACTGAACAAAACCGGGTGATAGGCCAGTCATAATAGTTATCAGAAAAATATTTAAAAAATCTTTGTTAACGGTGTTTGTTTGGTGACGGGGAAACCGGGACAGCTCTTAAAATATGTGATAGGGTATAATTTTACGAAGCAATTACAATTATTATGACAAAAATATTTTCTTCCGTTTTCGAGTAATTGATGTTCCAAGTTGACCATAACAATTATTTTCGCATAAAAATCAGCTGTAACGTAGAGTTATTCACGTGAAATCTAACTACGTTTTTATTTTTTTCTCCCACTAATTAATCCTGAAATAATCCCATAAAACCATTTTTCGAAACCATTAACCTTCCCCTTAATTTAAAAAGTTGAATGACCGCGTACGGAATGTAGGCAAACGATGCCGCGCGTTCATTCAATCGCTTAAGGCCGCGAGCTCTTCGGCTATAGCTTATAACTACGTTATCGTTAGAGCTAGATATTTTACGATTTCAACATAGTGATATATTCATAAAACCCTACAACTTCTAGAAGACAACTGTTCCTTATTTTCCGACACCCTGTATATTTTCAAACTAAAAAAAAGGAATATTTTACACTCTGTGATTGCGTGCTCTGCGATAGGTCCAGGCACAAGTTATGAGCGCTCGCCTTGGATGCGCAGTAGTCATTTGTGGGTCTTGAATAAGAGCGAACGCGAATATACATACATATTATTATATTCCTACTTTTTCGGTGATTACTCAACTATAAAAACCAGTAAAAATATTTATTGAGTGTGAGTCCATCGCCGTCTCAGCCAATATACATAAGTCTTTGAATTACTTCGCAGTCATATGCAGGTTTCCTCACGATGTTTTCCTTCACCGTGAAGCATGTGGTGTGAAATCACTGTACATAAGTTTTTAGAAAACTCATTGGTACAGGTCCCTGATTGGAACTCGCTAGGCGACTACTCAAACCCCATTTTTGCTAAAAAGTTATTTTATATCAACATTCCAGGTCAAATTCTACCAATAGTGAAGCTAACCATCACGGTAGATGGTGTACATCTGGAGACGATGAACCATGGGACGAAGAAGGACGACTTCGAACACATGGCAGTGTTCTTCAACATTGAATCCATATCCTACGGGGTCCAGGACCTGGTGTATACCAGGGTCTTCTCCATGATCATCGTTAAAGACCACGGAGACATCAAAGGCCTGAACCCCTTTGAATGTCATGCTTTTGTCTGTGAATCCAGGTGGGTGTTCATTTATGTATGCTCACGCGTGTATTCCCCGAAGGGGTAGGCAGAAGTGTTGTAATAACAGCACACACTTTTCACACAAGATGATTAAGTGCCAACGTGCACTCGTGGCTCGAGGGGCTCGTGGCACAGTTGCTATTGCGCATATGATGCGATCAGAAAAGTTAAGCAACCATACGCCTAGCCAGTAGTTGGATGGGTGACCGCCCGAGTTCCCTCCGTGCCTCGGAGAGCACGTTAAGCCGTCGGTCCCGGTTGCCAATTTAACATCTTTGGCAATCGTTACAGGTCAGTCAGAGGCCTAAGAAATTCTGACAACTGGTTCAACCTAGATTGCCGATATTCCTCGAAAAAGGGTTACGAAGGTCAGGTGGCAGTCGCTTCGTATAAAAATCAGGTGATCAGCCACATCGGGTTGAATCAAGTGCTGACCCCAAATACATGGGATAAGGCCAGGGAGATGATGTGCAGGTTTCACTATCTCCATTCATTGATACAGAGTCATTTTTGCGAGATATTAGTTTAATTAGATAAGAAAAAGTGAATGGTTTAGTTGAAAATTATCTATGTACGTAATGTCCTTCGCACTTAGCTACTGATAGAAGAAAAAAAATGTTATTGTGCGTGTAAAAATAATGTTAATTCAATTGCTTATCTGTCATCCATATGGCTTATAATTTAGCAAGTTTTCAAAAACTGCTGTAGCTGAAACCCCATCGGGTCCAGTCGGGTAACTCCAATAAAACCTAAATTTAACGGTAGTGAAAATGAAAATGATTTATTCAGTTTAGGCCCTGGTAAGGCACTTATGAAAGTCGAGAATTTACCACCGGTTCGAAAACTAGCCTTCTGAGAAGTGCCGGCATGAAACGAAAAGAAAGGTAGTTTGCGATATGCCCTGCTCCTCAAACTAAACACAATTTCTCACGATGATAAAAACTTTTAGGTTATACAAACAACAATATGGTGTCAATTTCGAAATATCACGTTGCTAAGATTACAGTATTCAACTGATAACCAATCATTTATGATAGCTTTGTTTGATTTTGATAAGTATAATCGTAAGAGATTGTTAACTATGGCTGAGTGCTGGCGACCTACCATGACCAGGGGCCCAACCACGAGCTCTTAATGCAATGATAATTCAGTTGTGCGAAAGTGACAGGTGTATACACGTCACATACATCTGTCTCATAAATGAGTGAAACTATCATGGCAATAAGAGCTCATAGTAAGGCCTAAAAAGGTCACTTTAGGAGAATCATAATGTGATCCGTCATCGAAATGACAAAATGGTCACTTAGGTGCAATTCATATTATGATTCACGAATGATTGATATTTCGCTATTCAACTGTTTTACACTTTCCTATTAAGATTCCTAAAATGGTCCACAAAATATGAATTGCTTTTGTAATAGCAGAATCATAAAAAGTTAGTTAGGGACTAACATCTACAATTATTGTAATCATTCGTGAATCATAACATGAATTGCACTTAATTGAACATTTTGTCATTTCGATCATGAATCATATTCGACTTACTGCTATTGCCATGATAGTTTAACTCTTATTATAAGACAGCTGTATATGACGTGTATAAGTCTGTCACTGTCACACATTTGTTCTCAACCTTTGCATTGTTAGCGAGTAGCGCCATCTATGGAGCGAGTGGAGAAACGCTGGTAAAATTAAACTGTTCGTTTTTTCAGGAACGCGGCGAGGCGGTTAACCTATTCCTTGGCTGCAGCTTTTCAGGATTATTCAAGAAGAGTCAAAGAGATGCAAGCTACTACTGGTTAGTATATCTAAATATATATAACTCAAAGGTGACTGACTGACTGACATAGTGATCTATCAACGCACAACCCAAACCACTGGACGGATCGGGCTGAAATTTGGCATGTAGGTAGATGTTATGACGTAGGCATCCGCTAAGAAAGGATTTTGATTAATTCTACCCCCAAGGGGATAAAATAGGGAATGAAAGTTTGTATGAAACTAAATTTACGTGGGTGAAACTGCGGGGCACAGCTAGTTAAATATGAAAACCCAATCACAGTAACAGTACGAATCTATAGTACAGATAAATAAAAAAAAATGTCTGTTTGTAATTTCGAAATAACAGCTTTTCACTAAATGCATATGAAAGTATACACGGTACTGACATTAAAAAATCTTTTTTTTTTCTGTATTTGTCTGTCTGTCTATCTGTTTGTTCAGGCTTATCTCTGAAACGGTTGGCCCATTTTTAACGGGACTTTCACTGGCAGATAGTGTGGGTATTACAACGGGGCATGAACCAATGAGGTTTTCTAAAAACTTATGTGCAGTGATTTCACACCACGTGCTTTACGGTGAAGGAAAACATCGTGAGGAAACGTGCATATGTCTGAGAAATAATTCAAACACGTACCTATGTATAGTGGCTGAGACGGCGATAGACTCACCATCTGTTACGTTGGCACTTAATCATCTTGTTTGAAAAGTGGGTGTTATAATTACACCTCTACCCCAGGGGGAATACAGGCGTGAGCATATGTATTTTAAGTATTTTATGAATATCTTTACAGACTCCCACGACAGACCTCCAGGTATGAAGAAGAGATTCGCGATAGACCTCCGCACTCCTGAGGAGATTGAAGCAGACCTCGAGACCGAGGCATAGAGACGTTTAAAACTAAGTTAACAAGTGAAAGACCCCGAATAGGGACTGTAGGGACCTTACAGAAGATCGCAGCCGATAACGGTACAATTTTTACTGAGAAAAACCCGGCAAGAAACTCAGTAATTACTCTTTTCCAAAAAAAATTTACCATTTTGATTAAAACAATATAAATTGCAAGAAATATATACAGGATGTCGGAGAAAAAGGAACAGTTGTCTTCTAGAAGTTGTAGGGTTTTATGAATATATGTTGACACTATGTTGAAGTCGTAAAATATCTAGCTCCAACGATAACGTAGTTATAGGCTATGGCCGAATAGCTCGCAGCCTTAAGCGATTGAATGAACGCGCGGCCGCGTTTACCTACATTACGTTACACGGTAATTAAACTTTTTAAATTAAGGGGAAGGTTAATGTTTCGAAAAATGGTTTTATGGGATTATTTCAGGATTTATTAGTGGGAGAAAAAAAATAAAAACATTGTTAGATTTCACGTGAATGACTCTACGTTACAGTTGATTTATATGCGAAAATAAGGTCTTGATATGGTTAACTTTGAACGTCAATTACTCGAAAACGGAAGAAGATATTTTTGTCATAATAATTTTATTTGCTTCCTAAAATTACACCTTATCACATATTTTAACAGCTGTCCTATTTTCCCTGACATCCTGTATATAAAAGCCCATGGATACAGTTCAAGTGCAACAAAGTCGATAAAAACAACATACAGTCGAATTCATAACCTCCTCCATTTTTTGAAGTCGGTTAAAAACATAAAAACTAACAGTAGGTACTACGTATTGTGAAGCTTGAGAAGACCAGCCCCCACAAGCAGCACCTGCTTAATGGGTTTATTTGTGAAAAAACAAAATCAGCGCTCATTTTTGACGGCATCTGTACCACATATGAGATGTATCGTAGATTCGTTTTATTTCTAAGGTCGCTGTGATAGCTCTATTGATATCACTTAGTCTTTTGTAGACAGTGATTTATGTGAAAGTCGGTGCAGCTAAGAACGGATTAGTACATAAATTATGTAAATATATATTTTCATTCAGTGAAAAGGCATTATATAAAGTGCAGTGATATCACACAGCTTTTCGGTGAAGGAAAACATCGTGAGGAAACCTGCATATGTCTGAGAAGTAATTCAAAGACGTATGTATAGTGGCTGAGGCGATGGACTCACCATCTGTCACGTTGGCACCACTGGAGTTCAGCCTGCAGGGGAAAAAACTTTACATCAATGGAGAATCGAGGCTATATTTGTAAGGAATATGTTTTTATATTTAAATAATATATGTCGAAGCAATTACTTTAGGTCACTGTTAAGAAAGGTAGGATATAATAGTATCTACCGTTCGATATTAGTTTCTGCCCGACTGGTGCCTGGGGGTCTACTCTCTTTCTCCGAAAACGAAACTTCTTGAACGAACGAAACTTAAACATAGTTTCATTATCGCTTTGTTTTTATCATACTCAAATTTTTCTTCGTCTAATAATTTAATTAAAGTTGGTTTAGAAAATATAAACATCAAATAATTTTCTAGCGGACCACGTTCGGACGTAATTTTAGAACGAATAATAACCGTGGTAGGAGCTTTGCGAACTTTCGGCCGAAGCTTCGTTTTTCGGGGAAAGCGAGTAGGCCCCCTGTACCGTCCACGTTACAGAAGATACCACACAAATAATGGTACCTTAAAGTTTTGTGTTCACAAGGTGAGTAAGGTCGCCAGTGTATCTTTGATTATTTGGGACTTTACCATGAGCTCTTATTGGCATGATAGTTTTACTCTTACTAAGAGACAGATGTATTTGACGTGTATACATCTGTCCCTGTCACACACCTGCAATATCGTTGAAATAAGAGCTCATGGTTAGGGCCCAGATCTTACTAATTAGGTATCCTTTAAGATACTGTGCTTTTTAATTTTGATCAAAAAATGTGTTAAAGTCTCATGTAATCTATACATCTATACAGATAAATTAAATTGAAGCGTCTGTTTGTAATTCCAAAATTACAGCTTTTCACTAAATGCATATGAAAGTATACACGCTACTGACACTAAAACACCAAGTTTTAAAAATTTTCTCTGTCTGTCTGTTTGTTCCGGGTAATCTCTGAAACGGCTGGACAGATTTTAACAGGACTTTCACTGGTAGGTAGCTGATGTTTCAAGGAGTAACTTAGGCTACTTTTATTTATCAAAAATATTAGGGTTCCGCGACAATAAGGATGAAACTAAATCTACGCGGGTGAAACCGCGGGGCACAGCTAGTTGTTGATATGTTTAGTTTCCTAAATATATGGTGACCCAAATTAATTGCCAACTATGTTAATAATGTTATAATACTGTAGATATATTTAGTTTTAACACAGTACCAAACATTTCAGTGATGTGATTTAGAATAGAATAACAAATAATATTAAGATATTATAATTATAATGTTTATTGTTTTAATAAAAGTTTGTTGTGAAAATGTGGCATTTATCTCAATATATATAACTCAAAGGAGACAGACTGACTGACTGACTGACTGACTGACATAGTGATCTATCAACGCACAGCCCAAACCACTGGACGGATCGGGCTGAATTTGGCATGCAGGCAGATGTTATGACGTAGGCATCCGCTAAGAAAGGATTTTGATTAATTCTACCCCCAAGGGGATAAAATAGGGGATGAAAGTTTGTATGAAACTAAATGATTAAAAAAACCGCGGGGCACAGCTAGTTGTAGTATAAGCACATACTCGCTAAACCGACCACTAAAATAACTACACAGAAAAAACGTTTCTCTCTCACAATCATTTTTTTTCAATACTAAACCGAAAATCTAATACTTATTCGGGCCAAAATATCAAAAAACATGACCTAAAACTGAGTGAAATATTCAAAAAAGTCATAGTCAAAAATATCTTAATTCGATAAGACTTTATACAAAGCACTTTCACAGGACTTTTTACAGGATTATACATGCTACTGCCAGGTTCGGAAGGTTGCTTTTACTGAGAAGAACCTGGCAAACCTGGAAGAAACTCAGTAATTACTCTTTTCAAAAATATTATACAATTTAAAAAAAAAAACAAAATAAATCTCTTGTGAAATGTAAGCCCATGGATTGTGTTTATATTACTATTCTTAGAAATTATTCCTATTTCTATAAATCAAAATACATCTATTCACTAAATGCATATGAAAGTATACACGCTACTGACACTAAAGCACCAAGTTTTAAATTTTCTCTCTGTCTGTCTGTCTGTTTGTGCCGGGTAATCTCTGAAACGGCTGGACGGATTTTAATGGGACTTTCACTGGTAGGCTGATGTTTCAAGGAGTAACTTAGGCTACTTTTATTTATTAAACATATTAGGGTTCCGCGACAATAAGGATGAAACTAAATCTACGCGGGTGAAACCGCAGGGCACAGCTAGTATGTAATAAAAAAGATGCCTTATAAAAAGTTTCAAAACCAAACATTTAAATGAAAAACTTAAACAAAATTGTTTTTATTTAATATCATTCATAAGTTTCACGACGAACTTAAATTCTTCCAGTGTTTCAAGTGCAGAACTCTCATGTCTCAGTATGTATCCTATGAAATCATTCTCGAGGCCTTCCTTCGTACTTTTCTCAACGAGTTCGAATAAGCGGTTAGTAGACAAATGTAGAATGACATTTAGGAAATCTCTATCGTCTGCAAAATACACCTCTTTGAGGTTTTTAAGCCAATTCTGCTCCCTATATTTGGTAACTGCTGCAATATTTTTGATTGCCATATGGAGCTGTGGAACAAAGTTTTCAATATGAATTTAATCTTCATGAGTACAAGGGGAGAAGAAGACCTACGCAACGGTGGATGGATTGTGTGTAAGATGATATAGCTAAGGGAGTGAATACATATATGACGGCTGATTGAGAGAAATGGAAGAGAAGAACACATTGCGACGACCACTAATAACATGGGATAAGGACAGGAGGAGGATGATGATATGGCTAGAATGGGAGCGAATACAGATATGACGGCTGATAGAGAGAAATGGAAGAGAAGAACACATTGCGCCAACCACTAATAACATGGGATAAGGACAGGAGGCTTATGATGATATGGCTAAGGGAGTGACTACATAAATGACGGCTGATTGAGAGAAATGGAAGAGACGAACACATTGCGCCAACCACTAATAACATGGGATAAGGACAGGAGGATGATGATAATGATATGACTAGCAATGACAACACACACTTTTCACTGATGATTAAGTGCCAACGTGACAGATGGCGAGTCTATCGCCGCCTCAGAAACTATACATACGTGTTTGAATTACTTCTCAGACATATGCAGGTTTCCTCACGATATTTTCCTTCACCGTAAATCACGTGGTGTGAAATCACTGTACATGAGTTAAAAATAAACTTTCATACTTTAAATACCGCGACCTCCACGACAATTCAAGTTCTTGGATGTCGTGAGAATTCATTTGTATACCAAAACAAAAGCCGTGGTCGTTATAAAAGCATGGATGTCTGTGAATAAGACCCTAATCCTAATTCGATATTGAAAAATCATTCACTTACATCGTATAAATGGTAAAGCAAGTGATTTATAAAGCCATTAAAATTGTGGAGATCATTCTCCGCGTCACTTTTCCTCCCACGACCCCTCACCCTCTTCTTCTGAGACAAGTGACTCCTACTGATCTCTTCTTTGCGGAGATGGTCCACTTCTGATTGCGATGCCTTATGGAGGTAGACTGCGTAATTTAACAGTTCTAAGTCTAATGGATGAATTCTTTCATGGTTGATTGCCGTTGCACTAGAATTAATAAATAGTTTTTTGATTACCATTATAGTATACACTAGCGCCACCTCTCGGTGTTACTGTGAGATTTCACCTATATGTCTGTCTGTCTGTGTACCCACTAATCCGTCACCTTGCCAGTTTGACATTTGTGGCATTGACAGTTCGACATAAATTGGAGTGTTGTAACTCCATACATACGCCTGTATTCCCCGAAGGAGTAGGCAGAGGTGTTGAAATAACAATACTCACTTTTCACCGAAGATCAATAAGTGCCAACGTGACAGATGGCGAGACTATTGCCGTCTCAGGCACTATACATACGTCTTCGAAATAATTCTCAGACATATGCAGGTTTCCTCACGATTTTTCCTTCACCGTAGAGCAAGTGGTGTGAAATCACTTCACATAAATTTTTAGTAAGTCCTTGGTACAGGCCCAGCTGGGATCCCAATTTGTGTCCCTTGCGTAGCAGGCGACTGCTCACACCCCACGGCCACCACGGCTCTTATTGTAACTACTTACGTTAAATTAGCAAGTTTATTCAAAGCAGCTTGTAAATTGACAGTGCTTCCCAGCCAATCATACTGCTTCAAACCATCGTCATTCATGCGAACCTTGTCTTTTAAAACGTTCACGTACGCTGATAAGTAAGCGTCATCGTCTCTGCCCAAACGTATTGGTACCTTCAAATCGTGTAGTGTCTCTAAATTTACAAACACATCCGCTTCGTCTGTCATATCTAAAACGAGATATATTTTACACAAGGTGAGAGTGCCCCCACCTTACAGAAGATCGCAGCAAAAAGACCTTGCTCTATTGTAGTGTTGTGTTCACAAGGTGAGTGAGGTTTACAGAGCTGTCTGTCGTACCTCCACCTTACAGAAGATCGCAGCCAAATGACACTGCTCTATTGTAGTGTTGTGTTCACAAGGTGAGTGAGGTTTACAGAGCTGTCTGTAGTACCTCCACCTTACAGAAGATCGCAGCCAAATGACACTGCTCTATTGTAGTGTTGTGTTCACAAGGTGAGTGAGGTTTACAGAGCTGTCTGTAGTACCTCCACCTTACAGAAGATCGCAGCCAAATGACACTGCTCTATTGTAGTGTTGTGTTCACAAGGTGAGTGAGGTTTACAGAGCTGTCTGTAGTACCTCCACCTTACAGAAGATCGCAGCCAAATGACACTGCTCTATTATATTCTACCGCTTACTTGAAGTATAACTTGGTTGTGTATTTATTGGCCTTCTTTGGGCTAATAAACTTACTGATAATTTTCGTTATTGTATCCAACTTCCCATCTTGACTAACAAACTGGGTTGTAGTAGTCCTCGGTTTAGTTTTATCCTTTTTGAAAAACCAAAAGAAACGCTGCGAAGGTTTCAATGTATCGTTTTTTAAGTCATCCATGTATTCTGTGTGTGGTGTCACTTGGTAGTCACTTTTAACAAAGTGTTTGTTATCAAAATGAATAAGCTTAACATCTTCTTTCGGCATTTCTTCAACAAATACATTTCTAGTTAGATTTTTCTGTTTTATGTAACCTATGTTTTTGAAATCGTCACCATCGCTTTCTCGTCTCACTCTTCCACTGTAATGGTCTATTGATTCGCCGTTGACGAAATTATCTCTTTTTTCAAATTTTGCTTTTCCTGCTCTAAGTATTTCTGGTTCTCTTACCCTTTCAGATCCATAAAGAGATTTACCAAACAAAATGCTTCTGACTGCGCTCAAATGGGATTTTAGATTGCCCAATCTCATGCTGTTAAATGGATGCTCCTGCTCCCCAGAACTTGGGAAGTCTTGCCCTCCACGCATCACTTTTCCAAGGTAATAATCAAAATTTTCATTCTCCTCCGGATTGCGTTTGCTTGCGTGTGATGCATCTTTTAATGGTGCGTTTACATTATATTGTTTTAAGAAATGTTTTTTGGGTTCCTGTCTGATGCCAACCCTGACCATGTTTTTATCATCTTCGAAGTAATATTCGTCATCAAATCTATTGCTTCCTCTTAATTCTTTTTTGTAGTCTGTTGTAGATTCCTCTTCATTAGGCCCCAAACGATTATGAGCGTTGAAATAAGCGTTGTTAGGTGCATAATTGTATATAGGAACATAGTAGGGTTCCTCTTCGTCCAATCTTTGAGTCCTCATGAATGGTTTGTTTGCATCTGAAATGTGCAAATATATTCAAAAAAAGTATTTAGAACATGACATTATCCAAGGCATGATTTAGAATATTTAACTAGTAACTGTAGACCTATCCAGCCCATGTCGAGTTGTCATTGAATATGATTTGTGAAAACATGGCAAAAACACCCTTACAAAATGTTAGTTAAGAAAATCCTTGGTTTAAAGAAGCTCTGTCTCGTTCTGTGATACAGAATTAATAAGAGATGGACTTAGATTAAGATCCAGATTTGGTCTAGTCTAGTCTTATTAATTAGATAGAGTCAGAGCCGTTCATAGATAAGTAAATCATTCTTAACTGAGTGTGACAAAATTATGGCTGGCTTTTACATACCAACTTCAAACACCATAAGGTCATGTTTCCCTCCACTTTCTGCTCCTAAATGTTCTTCCTTCTCATCTAAGGTTTCTGCAGCCATTAATTCGTTTGCATTAATTAGTTTTTCAGATTCAGTTCTCAAAATATCTTGTTTTTCATTATTTATATTTAATTTGGGATTTTCATTAGGCTGAGTCACTGGATTATCCGTTGTGTCGAAGTTTGCTTCTGTTACAGAATTTGTTGTTGGACTTGTTTTATTAGTTTTAATTTCAGATGCATTCGTTTTGGTATCTTCATTTGGGTCTACTGTGATGGTTTCAGTTACTTTTGTTGAAGTAGCATCAGTTACTTCAGGGATCAATTTATCTCTAAGAGGTATTATAGATTCATTCATTTCTGTAGTACTAGTTCTTATTTCAACACTATCAGGTTTATTAGAACTGATATCATTAATAGTGAATGTTATATCTGAGTTTTTTGTCTTCTGTATTACATCTTGGCTTAATATAGTGACAGTTGAAGATATTATATCTGTTTTTGGATCAAAAATTCCATTGCCAATAGGTTCTTTAGTCTCATTCTCATTTGATGCATTTGTAAACATTTTATTATGTTTTTCGTTTGAGACATCTGAATTATTATTGCCTTCCCTTGACCAGTTTACTTCAGTTACCGATTGCATTTCTTCTTTCTCATGTTTTAGAACATTTTTATCCACTTCTGATGCATATACTGCTTCTGTTGCAGTTTCTTCTGCAAATTCACTAGGTATACTAAGTATATCACTTGATGTAACTGTCGTAGACGCTTTAGTTGTTTCAACTGACTTAGGGTCTTCTTCAGAACCATGAATCTTTGCTGGTGCCTCAAAATTAAGTATTTGCGTCCCTTCCATTTCTTTGGTACTACTTTTGGCTGTCATCGTTGTAGTAGTAGTTTCTTCCAAATTTCTCCTAAGACTCTTGATTTGAATATCTTCAACACTTCCACTCTCCTTGACATTATTTTTATTAACAACCTCTTTTGTGTCACTAGCGTTATAATTAACGACTACAGGTATTTCATCTAGTTTTTCTTTACCAGTCTCATGAGTGCGTAATGTCAAATCTATATGTTTATTTTCTTTATTGCTCTTTTTTTCTGTTCCTTTATTACCTCGTCTTAGATTCTCAGATTCTTCTTTAAGTATCTGTTTGACGAATGCGTCATGTTTTTCAAGTAGATCATCAGGTAATTCTCCCGTGTACTGATCGCGCTGATCTTGAACTCGAACATCAGCCATGATTCTTTTAGCTATTTTCTCTAAGACCATAGCTTTCTGATCATCTGGCAAAACGTCTATATATTTAGCGTGGTTAGTTTCTTCAGCATTAACAATATTATATAAAATAATTAAAAAATATATAAAATACATCGTGACTTCTCTTCAACACATTTTTATCAACTTGAAATATAATTTCAGCAAATACATTTTCCGTAAAATGACATACGCCCAAGCGATGCGTGAAATTTGAATGATTGCATTTGTTATATGTAATTGGTTTCATTTCTCACGCAATCTGCTTATCGATTGATGCGATTTCATTCATTTCTTATGCTTTATTTTTTTCAGTATTTTTATCCCTAACTTAAGAAGCACAAGAAAAATTCAGCTGTAATTTCAGCAATTAGATCAGATTTTTTCTTCAATACATTTTTTTATACTTTATAATACGAATATAAGACGAATTAACAAGGCGAAATATGCACGCTATCCTAGAAAGTTCTCAAGAGACGTAATCAGAGGTGTTACAGCACCCACTTTTCACCGATAGATGGTAAGTCCAGGCACTATACCTTCATCTTTGAATGTCTTCTCAGATGATCAGGTTTTGCTACCATCGACTACGATTGAGGGGGTTATTCCAATAATGCCCATTGAAAATCCCCACCAATGGGGAAAAGTGGAAAAAAAGTCCAAAAATCCCCACAGCGTTCGAAAGCAGCTTGGAATGGGGATTTTTGGACAAATTTTCCACAAATCCCCATTAGGTTTAAAATCAAATATGAACAACATACTGTATAAGAATGAGAAATAAGTTATTTTAGAAATCAAACAAATTCATGTAATAAGGCAAAGCCTAAATTTAAATTATTTCATGTTGAAGAACGAAATCAAATCATAGTCTAGTGGGGATTTGTGGAAATTTTTTCATTTCATTAAATACCCTATAACACTAGGACCCCACGGACCAAGGGTCTCTGGGTAAATGGGACAAAATCATATTCGGTGCCTAGACCCCTGTATTTGCTAGCTTTAGCCTTGTCCGCCGCTTCACATGCCGCACCAACTCTGTTCTTGGTTCCATGTAGATGGGACGGGGCCAGCGTGTCTGAACAGGTTGCATCCCATACCAGCACCCGTCCCATCTTCCATGGAATCAAACGCATACCGTCCGGTCTCTTGCCATCGTCTCTTGCAATGCCAGTCGGCTCAAGTAGACTTGGCACGTTGACGGTGGCAAGAGACCGGCATGATATCGTTAAGTGCGGCATGTCTCGAGAAGCGGCCTGCACTTTTTTGGCATGATAGTCCGTGGTACCTAAATATATACAGCCCACTTAAAATATCTGATTAGTTCAGCCGAGGGCTGTCAACAGGGTGACCCTCTTGGGCCGGCTATATTTAGCCTAGCAATACACCCTCTCATTTCTAAGCTAAATTCTAAATTTAATGTTTGGTATTTTATTGAATAAAGAATTAAAAAAATATCAAGATAAGGAACAAAGACATTACATACAAAAAACAAACAGTAAATCGTATAGGATTTGTAATTCATTACCATATTTTATTCACCGCCAATAATCCTGTTAAAATTACTAATCTTAGCTCAAACATCAGCTTTAAACCTAAAGGAACCTCTTCGCATCTTTCTATCTTTTCTGAAACTCCTTTCACTAGCTATTCTATCATCTTCCAGATCTTTTACTTCATCAACTTTATTATCATCCTCTTTAGGTGTATTTTCATTTACATTCACAGCAACAGGTATCTCTGGTACAATTTCTTCATAATTCATATCACCAAAAGCCATTTCTTGAAGTTTCTCCTTAAGTTCACCAGAAACTATTTCTTTAAGCAAGTTATCTACTATAATGTTCTGTTTCCTATTATCTTTTCTTTTTTGTACTTTTGTATCTTTTATCTTAACTTCTTCTGTAAGGTTATCTTCAACTTTCTTCTGCTCGGTTTCAACTGGTTCAGCTATTTTTCCCAGTTCCATGTTGACGAAGTAATAGTCAGGTGATTCGTCGCATTCGATAGCATCGCGAGGCCTCGTGCAGACTAGGACTTCCTGAAACAAAAGTAAGAGAAGATAGAATCTCATTGGAACACGTGATTCTGTGTTCGATCCCCAGCTCGGGCAAAGTGTTTGGGTTTTCCATCTGTAATTCCCCAGTAGCAGCCCGGAGTATAGATTAGTGGCTGGTTAATGGCAAAAGGCTCGCCCCCTATTACTAATAAGTACACCCCTTCAGGGAATACAGACGTAAAATTACTTTTTTGAAAAGAGTTATTACTGAGTTTCTTGCCAGGTTGTTCTCAGTAAAAGCAACCTTCCGAACCTGGCGGTAGCATGTATAATCCTCTGTAATCGTGTCGTTCCGACGATTTGAAAGTACTTTGTTAAAAGTCTAATTAAATAATTTTTGAATTGAATTGAATTATCTTTATGCGACGTGATATTTAACCAATATCTTAACTACTGCAAGGGGCAAATATAAATAGCATTTAATCATCATGAATTTAAGAGTAATGAGACTCTTGTCGGTGTAACCGATGCAACTCTTTCCATTAGTCTCTGTCCAGTGCCATCTCTTTGACCTCCTTATACGACATGACAGACACCTTTTCTTTAACTTGTCCCATGTATGTTAGTCTTCCTCTTCCTCTCTTCCCTTCCCTTTCCTTCTATTGTGTTAAGAAGCTGTCATGTCGCACAAGGTGAGCATTTACTCATCCAAGAAGACAACTATAGCTTGATCTAATAGCCACGTAGCGCCACCTAGTGTGAACAATTAAACTCTAATGGTTACCTGGTTGAACACAGTCTCCGCAGGACAGATGAAGCTCCACCGATAGGTGACGTTCCTCCCCGTGGGACTCTGTGAAGGCAGGCACACGTGGAAGATCTGACAATCGTTATCCACGTCAGCGTAGTAGCCGTAGGTTCTATTCTCGCAGCTGGAAAGATAAATATTTTACCTACATACATTTATGTAGGGGGAACCTGAGGTGTTGTAATAACAACACCCACTTTTCACCGAAGATGATTAAGTGGCGACGTGACAGATGGTGAGTCTATCGCCGTCTCAGTCACTATACAAACGTCTTTGAATTACTTCTCAGGTTCATACAGGTTTCGTTCACAAGCACGTGGTGTGAAATCACTGCACATAAGTTTTTAGAAAATTTAGTGACTGAGAAGTTGAAGAATAAACATTTGTCGTGGTATGGACATGTTATGCGGAGGGATGAGGATAATGTTGCCAAAAAAGTTTTGTTTATGAATGTGGATGGTTACAAGGGGAAAGGAAGACCTAAGAAACGATGGATGGATTGTGTGAAAGATGATATGACTAGAATGGGAGTGAATACAGATATGACGGCTGATAGAGAGAAATGGAAGAGAAGAAAACATTGCGCCGACCCCAAATAACATGGAATAAGGGCAGGAGGATGATGATGATGATGATGATAAGTTTTTAGAAAATCTCATTGGTACATGGTATAATTGGTACTTCGCTAGGATTGGAACTTGAGTCGATTACGTAGCAGGCAACTGCTCAATCCCCAAGGTCACCATGGCTCTCATGCAAATAATAATGCAATAATTAGCAACAAACCTGAATGTGTCAGTAATATTTTCCCTGATTGACGTGGCATTGGCTGGTAGGTTCAATGTGTCCGCTTGTGTTTGGTTCGCCATGTCCTGAAAAATAATATATATCATGTACTAGCGGACGACACGCGGTTTCAACCGCGTAGTTCCCGTTCCCGTGGGAGTACGGGGATAAAATATAGCCTATGTTAATCACAGATGATGAAGCTATTCATTGCTGAAAGAATTTTCAAGATTGGTCAAGTAGTTTCGGAGCCCATTCAATGCAAACAAACAAAAAAAACAGTCAAATCTATCCTCTTTATAATATTAGTGTAGACTAGCTGTGCCCCGCGGTTTCACCCGCGTAGAGTTCATTTCATGCGAGATCCGCGGAACCTTAATGTTTTTTTTTAAATAAAAGTAGCCTAAGTTACTCCTTATATCATTAACATTCTGAAAGTCACAGTCCCACTAAAATCCGTCCAGCCGTTTCGGAGATTACCCGGAACAAACAGACAGACAGACAGAAAAAATTTAAAAATTGGTTTTTCTATATTAGTACCGTGTATACTTTCATATGCATTTAGTGAAAAGCTGTTTTTGATATTACAAACAGACACTTCAATATTATTTATCTGTATAGATGTATAGATTGGCAATCCACATGCTCAATGAAGCAAACGTTCTTATTTCAAAAACTATTCGTAGATTCCCTACTGCTTTTTAGGAACATATTTATTTTATACTGTGGCTGAACTATCATAGATCTCATGGTTGGGTCCTAGTGGGTCTGTTACCCCTTGCTACCGATTAATAAATGTACTTACTCTGAGAAATTTCAGCATGACTCCCGTATTGGCTGTCATATCAATATCGTCGAAGGCTTTGATGGTAGCACAGGATAACACGAGCAGTATTAAAAATCTTGAATCGACTTCCATTTTATTTTCTAAAAAAAAAAGGTATATTGACATACATGCACATGCTCACGCCTGTATTCCCCGAAGGGGTAGTCAGGGGGTCTAGTGCGATAAATTTGCGTTAACTTTGACGCGGTGACTTGTGACGGCGGCAGTGAAAAACTCGGACTAGGCCCTCGGAGCAGCGTCTCTGTCAGCCTAAACATGCCACTATTGAGAGCCCATAAAAATCTGCGTTTACGTCGACGGGGTGATTTGTGACGGCGATTTTAAGAAAACTCGCACTAGGCACTCAGGGGTGTTGTCATAACAACACTCACTTTTTACCGAAGGGGGTGAAAAGTGTATCAAAGTTTGTATGAGAAATATTATTATATATATACCTATTATCAAATTTGATTTTGGATGATGATTCATATGATTTATATTGTTTCGATGATATGTACATGATGCCTGGCTGAGTTTCTTGCCGGTTCTTCTCAGAAGGCTAGTTTCCGAACCGGTGGTAAATTCTCGACTTTCATAAGTGCCTTACCAGGGCCTAAACTGAATGAATATTTTTCATTTTCATTAGATAATTAGTATTAGTTACAAATTTATGAATTTTTTTCACTAAAATTTTAAACGACTGCAGTCAAACAAATCCTGATTTTTACTGTTCATGAAAATGTATATGTCGCTGAAAAATGGGGACAAATAACGGTACATCTTCAACAGATATATGCACTTAAAAAACAGATAGTAAAATTCAGTTGAATTAATAATCTTCTCTGTATTCTGAGTGTTGAAAAAATTACGACTTTCAAAGTGCCTTATCATGATATATAATATCATCTTGTTAGTAAATTATAAAATACTAGCTGTGCCCCGCGGTTTCACCTGCGTAGATTTAGTTTCATCCTTATTGTAGCGGAACATTAATATTTTTTATAAATAAATGTAGCCTAAGTTACTCCTTGATACATCAGCTACCTGCCAGTGAAAGTCCCATTAAAACCGGTCAAGCCGTTTTAGAGATTACCCGGAACAAACAGACAGACAGACAAACAGACGGACATAGAGAAAATTTTCAAAACTTGGTTTTTTTGTGTACCGAACAGTACGGTACCGCTTTTCACTAAATGCATATTTTCATATGTGTTATTTTGGAATTACAAACAGACACTTCAATTTTATTTATCTGTATAAAAAAGTCGCGGAAACGCAAGATTTCGCACGCTCTTTAATAAGATAAGTAAAACTCACCAACAAAATCAGGAATAAAAATATCCACAATGCCACTAAAATACAACACTTTAAATATAATCTGTGTTCACTAGCTGAGTTCAGACTAAACTTATATGGTTCGCGAATATCAAGAAATGCAAAATTTTTCACCGTATCATTCTCTTTATATAAACCGTTGGGTTTAAAGTTAACCTTCTGAATTACAAATGAGAGAATTCGATACGGCTAGCAGAGAAAAATCTTATTGTACACTACTTGTGAACTCGTCATACTTGTGCTGCTTGTGGGGGCTGGTCTTCTTTAGATATAAGTACAACTACTAGACTTTTCTTTATGTAAATTTTTATCGACATTTGTGCATTGGAACTGTGTCCATGGGCTTACATTTCTCAAGTGATATTTTTTTTTTAAATGTATAATATTTTTGAAAAGAGTAATTACTGAGTTTCTTGCCAGGTTGTTCTCAGTAAAAGCAACCTTCCGAACCTGGCGGTAGCATGTATAATCCTGTGTAATTATGTCATTCTGACGATTTGAAAAAACTTTGTAAAAGTCTTATCGAATAAAGATATTTTTGACCTTGACTTTGACTTTGAACTACGTATCACATTTTCTTTCACGTATAATTTACGGTATTCACCCTTTAAACCTTTCCTGAACTTTCACAAATATATGCTCACGCCACCCCTGAAGGGTCTCCGAAGGGGTAGGCCGAGGTGTTGTAACAACAACACCCACATTTCACCGAATATTATTAAGTGTCAACGTGACAGACGAGTCCATCGCCGTCTCAGACACTATACATACGACTTCGAATTACTTCTCAGACAGATGCAGGTTCCACACGATGTTTTCCTTCACCGTAAAGCACGTGGTGTGAAATGCACGTAAATTTTTTTAGAAAAACTCATTGGGACTGGCCCCGCTGGGATTCGAACTTGCGTTGCTTGCGTAGCATAATATATAGTCAAGAAAATTTACGTTTGAAATAGTTTTGACAATCATAACCACAAATAAATTGATATTGTAGGAAATATTATATTGGATTTAGTTTTGGCTGCAAACGGTACACGTTTGGCTCTTTGACTGTCTGGAGATGTGACGCGAAAGTATAATGTGTTTGGATAAAAAATAACACAGCCTTGACTTTGAGTCACCACCTCTGGGAAATGGCGATCGGTGAAGATAACACGAATTCTTTTACCTGACTGTCAACGAAGGTACTCATGTGTAGAAAAAAGAGAGTTCATAGTTTCACCCACATTTCACCAGTTATATTTAAGTCCCATGTAATAGATGGCGAGCCTATTGCCATTAACCGGCCACTAATACAGACTCCGGGCTGCTACTGCAGCGGCTGCGACTGCCGGGATATTACAGATGGAAAATTGCGTATCGTTTCTACTAGCGAAGCGTGAGGATAATGGTACTTTGTCTACAGGCCCAGAGCTCTGAGCGTTTCATTTTTACCGTACCTAAAGATAAACGTCAAAGATAAGAAGTTCTTGATACGTGCTATCAATCATAGTTGGCCCCAAGTTATGATACTTTGTCTATGCCTATAGAAGTTCTTTATACGCTGTGCGTAAACTCATGATGTAGGCATGTAGTGAAAATATTTTACGCCTTAAAGGACCGTTTAATCCCAAGTACCGTAGTCGTAAATCACTATAACTGTTGAGAAGTAACAGTTACCGACGACCCAAAAATTCGCGCGTACGCTCGCTGAATTACAAATACTGCAGAATTTTGATGTTACATCAACGTGGGTTATTCCAATAAGCCCCATTGAAAATCAGTGATCTCAGTTTCAGACCATACAAGAATAAGATTACCTATTCTTGATATAGTAATCAGTTTCTGCCCGCAGCTTTGCTCGCGTTTTATTACCTCCGTTTAACAATATAGCCTATGTGATATGAAGACTAGCTTTCGAACGGCAAGGAATAAACATACAGACAGACAGAAGAACAGAATACTTTAAAAAAAAAATTATTATGTTAGTTCTTTCATATACATTTAGTGAAAAGTAGTTATTTTGAAATTACAAACAGACACTTCAATTTTATTTATCTGTATCGATTTTACGGATGGGTAGAATAGACTCCACTCCTCCCCTCCTTGTATTGCTGGCAACCATACTCACCTTGTGAACACAACACTACTCTAAGATACGTAGTTTAAGATAAGTAGTTCTAACTACTCGAAATACTTTTTCAAGAAAAATTATAATTAGTTCTATCAGGCGTCCATTCAAAGTCAAAGTCAAAAATATCTTTATTCGATTAGACTTTTTAAGAAGCACTTTCAAATCGTCACAATGACACCATTTACAGGATTATACATGCTACCGCCAGGTTCGGAAGGTTGCTTTTACTGAGAACAACCTGGCAAGAAACTCAGTAATTACTCTTTTCAAAAATATTTATACAATTAAAAAAAAAAAACAAAATAAATCTGTTGAGAAATGTAAGCCAATGCCCAAATGTCGACAAAAATTAACATAAAGAAAAGTCTAGTAGTTGTACTTATATCTAATTGCGTAGCTTGAGACGACCAGCCCCCACAAGCAGCACCTGTTCACAAGTATGACGAGAATGCCAGCCATCGCCCTCCTCAACCATTACAGAGCGAAGTGAGCGACCCGTCATCCTGACGCCGCCGCAAGCAGAGGCATTTTAGTGAGCATGACATTGTCAAACCGACCTACTACATAACTTATGTATATTCTCTTAGGGCATTATTTACCCGACTACGGCGAAACAAAATGAAGATATGCCCATTAACACATTCGCTGCTGAAATTTCGTCTTCTTCGTAAATTCTCTAACAGTTGGACGCGCAGGTGCGTCGTTAGCAGCGAACGCGTTAAGACGTATTTGGGCATTGGATTACGAAGTTGAATGACCCTTGCCGTATTCCCATTGACATTACATCAATAATACGTGACGAGAATTGATGGCTTCCAAATATTTCAACCACTTACAGTTACACATACACGCTGTTATTTAAAACAAAAACAATGGGTGTTTAGTAATATTACTAGCTTTTACCCACGACTCTATCCGCGTTTTTATCAGTATCTTACGCGCGTTCTCTCGCGTACCTTATTATATAAACTAGCTGTGCCTCGCGATTTCACCCGCGTAGATTTTGTTTTATCTTTATTGTCGCGGAACCCTAATATTTTTGTTAAATAAAAGTAGCCTAAGTTACTCCTTGAAACATCAGCTACCTACCAGTGAAAGTCCCGTTAAAATCCGTCCACCCGTTTCGGAGATTACCCGGAACAAACAGACAGACAGACAGACAGACAAGAAAAATTTTAAAACTTAGTTTTTCGGTTTTTTTAAAAACATAATAGAAGGAAAAGTAGAAGGGAGGAGAGGAAGAGGAAGACCAAGATTAACATACATGGGACAAGTTAAAGAAAAGGTGTCTGTCATGTCGTATAAGGAGGTCAAAGAGCTGGCACTGGACAGAGACAAGTGGAAAGAGTTGCATCGGTTACACCGACAAGAGTCTCATTACTCTTACATTCATGATGATGAGTTTTTCGGTGTCTGTAGAGTGTATACTTTCATATTAATTTTGTGAAAAGCCGTCATTTTTAAATTACAAACAGACACTTCAATTGTATTTATCTGTATAGATTTACTAGCTGTGCCCTGCGATTTCACCCGCGTAGATTTAATTTGATTCCCGCGGAACCGTAAATGTTGTTTATAAATAAAAGTAGCTCACATTACTCCTTGTAACAATAGCTATCTGCCAGTGAAAGTCGCGTTAAATTTGGTCTAGCCGTTTTAGAGATTACTCGGAACAAACCGACTGACTCGCGGGTGAAACCGCGAGGCACAGCTAGTCTACACTAATATTATAAAGACGAAAGCTTTGATTATTTGTTTGTTTGTTTGCATTGAATAGGCTCCGAAACTACTTGACCGATCTTGAAAATTCTTTCAGCAATGGATAGCTAACTCATCAGTGAGTAACTTAGGCTATATTTTGTCCCTGTACTCTCACGGAAACGGGAACTACGCGGGTGAAACCGCGTAACGTCCGCTAGTCAAACATATTCTTAATTTTGATTTTTAGCACGCAAATAAGATGATTGAGTTTGAAGATACAATCTGATACTATTATAGTAATGCGACTATTTACATTCAAGATGGCGTCTGAGAATTATAATACTGATTCACTTAGAATACCTAAGTATATTCCTTCTATCCCGAGTCAACGAACTTGAAAGAAATATATAAGTTTTACATAACTTTGTTTTATCTATGTGATTTTACAATGCGACTCTTCGGTCTAGTCACAAATGTTACTGCGAAACAATTTTTTAAAATCGGTCCTGCACTTTTTGAGCCAATTCTAACATTTTTAATAAATAAAAGTAGTCTAAGTTACTGAAACATCAGCTACCTGCCAGTGAAAGTCCCGTTAAAATCGGTCCAGCTGTTTCAGAGTTTACCCGCAACAAACAGACAGACGGACAGACAGACATACAGAGAAAAAAAATAAAACTTGGTTTTTCAGTGTCAGTAGCGTGTATACTTTCATATGCATTTAGTGAAAAGCTGTTATTTTGGAATTACAAACAGACACTTCAATTTTATTTATCTGTATAGATGTATATTTATTCCTTGTACATAAATTTAAGTTTTAGAATACATTTGTAACAATTTATTCTGTAATAGCTTTGGAAGAGCGGATTCTCCTAATACAAGCAAATCATTGCTTAAAAGGTGAATCCTAACCATGTAAACATTACATGTAAGTTACCGAATGAACAATTTTATTTTTATTTATTTATTATTTATAATAACAAAACGAAAACACGATTTTGACAAAGCAAAGCGATATTGACACTACGTTTGATTTTCATTCGTTTGTGAAGTTTCGTTTTCAGAGATCGAGAGTAGACCTCCTGATATGTAATTTAAAATAAAACTTCGATTCGCTTATCGTTATAAAAATTTATTAAAATATAAAAAGGAATCTTAATTTTAAAACAAAAACATAAAATAAGAAATAAAGTAAGGATAAGAAATAAATAGACGCCTGAAGTGCGATCACGAGTAGCTCAGTTGCAGGTAACTCCTTGTCCGTTATGTGCGCCTGGTACTTCGTGTACCATATCATCATCTCCCTGGCCTTATCCCATACATTGTTGGGGTCGGCACTTGATTCAACCCGACGTGTCTGATCACCTGATTTATACGAACGACTGCCATCTGACCTTCGTGACCCTTTTTACGAGGAAAACAGCTACCATATAGTTAAGGTTTCCATTACGTGGACTACTGTAGGTCTAAAAAGGTCGAAATGACATAATAGTCACTTAGGTGCAATTCATATTATTATGATTCACGAATTATTAATATTTCGCTTTTCACCTGTTTTACACTTTCCTATGAAGATCTCTAAAATACTCCATAAAATTTGAATTGCTTTCGTGAGAAGCAGAATCATAAAATTTTGTTAGGGACTAACATCTACAATTATTGTAATCATTCGTGAATCATAATAATATGAATTGCACCTTAGTGACCGTTTTGTCATTTCGATGATGAATCATATTCGGATCACATTATGATTCTCCCCATGTGGCCTTTTGAGACTTAAAGGTCAGCGCAGATAATTAGTCTAGAACCTCATTTATTGTTGGTGATGTTCCCGGCTTGGTGAACATTGAAGCTAGCCCTTGGATTGACAATCCGATACTGATTCCACCTAACTCCACTACTCTTAATACTTTATCAACATTAACACTAGCCAACTTATCCTTCACTAATGCCACAGTCACCTTAACATCTTCAGACTTTGCAACTGCGTCCATCAACTTTATTGGCAACTCTGCTGTGCTGTCTGAAGTCAAAACTTCGCGACATTTCTCTTCAGTTACATGTTCCATTGCATCTACTATCAAATCGGTAACCTTGTCTTTTTTCGCTACACAACGCGTCACTGATGCTACTACATTTACTGTTTTCACCATAATTGATAAAGCATCATCACTTATGCTAGAATCTATAGTCTTTAGCATCAGACTCGAAATGTTTTTTAGTCCCTTATTGACTGGTATTTCAGGACCGCTACTGCTTTCACCTGAGCTCTCAGGCCTGCCACTACTCTGGCCTAAATCCCGATCAGGCCCGCCAATGCTCTCGTCTAAATCCCGTTCAGGCCTGCCATTTCTCTCGCTTGAACCTTCCCCAGGCCTGTTCCTATCTGAACTCTGCTCTGTGACCATCTCAAATATGATTTTACTGCTGTTTTCGCTGTCAGTCACAATTTTCGGGTCAATATCTAACTTATAATAGCACTTCCTTCTAATATGCTTTGAACTATTGTAAAGCATAATATTGAGTATAGAGTCCCATAGAGCCCGATGCTCATTGAGATCATTGAACGAGCCTTTGCTAAAAGCCTTCATTACATCAGTCAGGTAATCCACAGCAAAATACTCAGCCAGTTTGAAATGTGCGATACGCGGAGCGTTATTTATAACGTGGCCAGCGATTTCAAACATATCCTGGGATGTTTCACCTTTTGTAATCATGTTTGTAATATCACGGATGTCTTCTGATGACATCGTCTGAGCAATATCACTTTCTTTATAGATGGTGAAAAGAGCCAGTTTTTTGCCAATATCAATTAAATTGGCTCGTTCTTCTTTGAATTTCTCTTCCATAACTTCATCAGTTATTTGGGCTTCCGTATAAAGCTGTTTTAAATTTGCTTCGAGTAGGCTCTTGTAGAAAAAAGGTATAGTTTTGAGGAGCCGCAACTTTCTTTCGTGTTCGCTGCATGTTAAGGATTGTTCTATAGATAATACATGTCCCTTAAACATTGCCCGAAAATGCAAGTAGTTTTCGATTATATACAGGTGTAGGGGTGTGCAAGTCTGAGAAGGATGTTGCGATGTGCCAAGATATTCGTCCAAACTTGTGTACTTGTAAAGAAATGATGTCATTTCAGTAATGTCTCGTTTTAAGACATAATAAATAATATAATTATATATATTTATTATAATACCAATACCATAATTATTAGTAATATCCATATTCATAATATGCTTCATTACACCTGGTACAGAACCAAATACTTTGTCGATTAATTCAAACTGATAATTGCTGAGTTCGGAAATGTTTTTTTCAAGCTTCATGCCTGTTGCGAACAGTCTTGCTAACCATCCCTCTTGCTGTATAGTTCTAAGAGGTTCAAGTGAGTATGGCACGCCGAACGTATCTCCCAAATGATTATTATACGGGTCACTAGTCATCCATACACTTTGTTCTAAACACGTCAGCTGAGTTAAAAGGTAAATAACTTCCGTTGAAAAATGATGGCATATATCATCAAAACCATAGAATAAAAACACTATGTTCCTATTGTTCAACGACTCTATGAATAACTCTAGTTCGAATAAAACTAAGCCGTTGAGAATTTCATCACGATTTGTCAAAACCGCAACCCCGTTAGTCACTTCTATTTCTATTTTAGTTCTCCCTATGTTTTTAAGCGAAGCTTTGCATACAAAAGCGACGGCTTCATTTAAGTCGATGACTGATTTATCTTTCTTCCATTTTAAATACTGAGGCTTGTGGTCCCCTAAGTTGATTACTGGAATCCACAAGCTCGGCTTGATTTTCTTTGTTTGAAGAGCAATGTGTGTGAGGAATGTGTGTTTCCCTGTCCTTTGCAACCCTGTCACCACCACCGGTGCGTCAAGATCCAATAAGGTCTGGACTTCGAAAACCTCTTCACCTCGCCTCAACTCTCTATCCAGATATTTATGCTTAACATTGTTGTATTTCTGATTATTTATATCTAAACCCACTTCTATATTCTGGTCCTTAAGTAGTTTGTTTAATATCTCGTCTGACACAAATTTCGGTTTTTCATTTATTAAATTGTCTAGAGATATTTTCTCTCCTTGGAACGTAACTTTGGTTTGCGATAACACTTTTTTACGTGACTCCGCAGTCATATCTGCTAAATCAATTCTATTTTCCCGAATTGTAACGCTTTCAACTTCAGTAAAGTATTGAGTGAGTTCTTTAGATACTATTTCGTCTGAAATGATGACGATTTTACAATGATCTTGGTCATTTAATTTACTCCTCACCATTTGTATTAGCTTGTCACTGAACTTCTCATTCAGAATTATAAGCGTTTTCAAGTTTGTTTCCTTCAGTTCCGTCATCAGCCTGTTGTAATCGCTCGATGGTAATTCAGACACATAGTCGAAATCAACGAACGCAAAATCTCCCTCTTTCAAATACTGCCACACTTTTATACCACTCAGAATAACCGATTTTGTGACAATATTTACTATTTTTGTGTGACGTGTTTCATTAAGCACCAATTTTTCGACGATTTCCTTCGGAAATTCGACCGAGCTCTGCTTAAAACTATTTATATTCATCACATTGTGGACAGTCAGCAATGGGCTTTGCACTACCATCTTTGCTGATTCAAACATATCACTGTTCTTCGTTAAGTAATACACCTGTTTCGTCGTCAACCACCATTTTTGCATGTCGTCGTGAAACTTGGCAAATATAGCGTGACTATGGATACGGAAAAGGTTTTCTTTAACCCGTTTGTCTTTATTATAGTTCTTGTCAATTTCACTAATTATTATTTCCCCTACTTTGCTTTCCCTGCTTTGGTTTGCATAAATATATAGACGGTCTAAGAAGTCTCTAGCAAGACTCTTGTCATATTCCGTTCCATGGAAAGAAATTCTGGGGAATTCACTGATATTTACTCTAAATCTGTATTGGCTGAGGTCATTTGCTGGGAGCTTGAGACTTAACTCAGTCATGAATTGTTTAGCATATCCAAGTAGATTGTTATTACTGAACATGAGCAGTTTAGTGTGTTTGTCTAGTTCAAACACATTACCCACAGCGCTACCTAGTCCGCCTGATATTCCTAAAATTCGTTTGTCTGTCCGATCATTAAGTTCAATCACCTTTTTCTTAATCTTCCCGTCAAATTTCGCTTCTTTTATAATTGGAAGGAACTTTTCTATAATGAAACCTATTCGGCTTGGTTTATTAATGATCATGTCCTTGTTACCAAATGAATTAGGGACAAGCATTTTAATCGATAGCAGCTTTTTCTTACATGTTTTGTCGAAAACCTTTTTGACACTCGCCGATGTTACTATTATATTTTGTAAATCATCCTTATATCGTTTTATATTTTGATAGCCAACAATATTTATAATGCTCTTATTGTCTGCAAATCTGAGTTCCTGAGATTTTTCATCAAAAACAATAATGTTTATCAGGTTGCTAATTGTGAATTCTGACTGATGGTGTATAAGTTGATTGAGATAACTAATTACTTCTTCATTCGTCAAGGTGTTCCTTTTAATAATCTCAGTGTAAAGTGATTCTTTTAACGTACACAGTATTTCATCATTAGAATCAAAAAAGCTATCTCGAAAAACTGCTACGGCGGCGTTGGTGTCACTTGTTACTTCCACGACGCTTTTTGCCAATACAACGTGATATTTTTTCATAAGATCATCTGTCATCATATCCTTAGTGTTGTTATTAACATGGAAATTTAATAATTTCTTTCCCAGTAGTTTCAAGTCTTCTTTAATGATGACATTTGATAGGAATTCTATATCTTTATTATCGTAATTATACCGAAACACGTCTTTGTTCTCTCCAGTAGCAATCAAGTCATTAATTCTCTCACTAATGCGAATAGGTCCTTTATCAACAGGTTTTATCTTCCCATCCATAGCGTGTTCTGCAGATGTATACAGAACGTAGTTACATTCAACATTATTTATATCTGCTTTAAAGAATACATCGTTGCTATTAGGGGTAATAGCTTTTATTATTTTCATGTAACTGTTGAAGTATTTAACATACGAAAAATCTCCAGATATACTTTTTAGATCCCCAATGGTAAGCCTCCCCTTTTTGGGATCATCCCTATGTTTAGCTTGTACGAATAAGTACACGGTTTTTTCTACTTCACCTTTTCTTAATTTGTATTTAAGACAAATGTCATCCAGATCTCCAATGCCATTGATGTTGGAGCCTAAGTAGAATTCTGTGATGTCGTCAATATGTAGTGCTCTGTGAAAAACTAGGCATAGCATTTTGGATTCGTACAGCTGGCCTCCAGCGCCACTTGTCCCTGAGCGTTTAGGAAACGTGGGCGCTTTATCAATACTCCTTTTAGTATTGTTATTATGTAAAATAGCTTTCTCTGTAGGGATTGAGGCTGTGTCTGTGCGAAATACAGCTCCCTTTTCAATAAGCATTTGTTTTATATTGTTCCCTTTGTGACCTAAATCGTCAGCGAATTCCAAAGGGGTTTTATTTAAATCATTAGTCTTATTTACCACTGCCCCATTATTTAACAGAACCTTGACAACTTCTTCGTCTGCTTTGTTAATAGCTATGTGTAATGGGGTATTGTTTTTGTATTGTGGGTAAGCGTAATTAACAGAAGCGCCAGCTGATATGAGTTCTTGTACAATGGTAGTTTTATCCTCTGTATTTGAAAGCAGAGTTAAAAGTAACTGGTCGTTTATGATCAGTTGTTCTTCTTCATCTTTAGGTGTTGGGTCAACCATGATTGATACAATATCTTCACCGTAATCTTTGATATATTCTGCTTTTGCTTTTGATTTTCACTCCTTGTGGCGTGGCATCCTGCAACATTATAATTAAATATAGTTAATAGACGTCGATAATTTAATCGACATAAAAAGGAGTTGTGGCTCCTCACTATGACAGCTCATCTGTCAAATGTTACTGACATTTAAAGTTAAAACTAGATTAAGAAAGTGATATGTTGAGAGAACAAATATAAAATGTACACACAGAAATATAATTGATATTGTTTCAATTGAATCTCAAATGTCTGTCTGTTTGTTCCGGGTAATCTCTGAAACGGCTGGACCGATTTTAACGGGACTTTCACTGGCGGGTAGCTGATGTTCTAAGGAGTAACTTAGGCTACTTTTATTTATTAAAAATATTAGGGTTCCACGACAATAAGGATGAAACGAAATCAACGCGGGTGAAACCGCGGGGCACAGCTAGTGATAAGACGAAAAACAGCTGACATACTGTCGTGAAAAGCTCCACACAGATAAGTTATTATTTAAAAATAGACGTAGTTACAAATTGTCAAAATTATGAGTGCAAATAATGATAAATCAACCGCAGATAATTAATTCACCAACTCATTGTGTCTATCTTACTAACAGACGAACCACAAACGTTTGTTTATACCTACGTTGGGTTTTACGAAAAGATAAAGAATTTCTCTTCGTTGTAGGCACTGGAGGTCTACTCTCTTTCTCCGAATACGATACTTCGCGAACGAACGAAAATTAAACGTAGATTTATTATCGCTTTGTTTTTATCAAATTCAAATTTTCGTTCGTTTAATACTTTTGTCAAAGTAGGATTAAAATATATAAACATCAAAGAATTTTCTAGCGGACCACGTTCGGACGTAATTTTAGAACGAATAATAACCGTGGTAGGAGCTTTGCGAACTTTCGGCCGAAGCTTCGTTTCTCGGAGAAAGCGAGTAGACCCCCTGACTTATCTACGACATTTAAGTGCCTAAGCTGCACTGAGTATTAAATAAAAATCAAAATAGACCCTCGAATTGAGACCCTTCTACGTTTCAACCGACTTCAAAAAAGGAGGAGGTTATCAATTCGACTGTATGTGTTTTTTTTAATTAAATTATTATGTTTGTTACCTCAGTTCCTTTGACTGGGTGAACCGATTTTGATCATTATCTATACTTATATACAGATAAATAAAATTGAAGTGTCTGTTTGTAATTCTAAAATAACAGCTTTTCACTAAATTTATATTAAAATACTTATACACGGAACAGATATAGAAAAAACATTTTTTTTGAAATTTCGTCTGTCTGTCTGTCTGTTTGTTCCGGGTAATCTCAGAAACGGCTGGACCGATTTTAACGGGACTTTCAGTGGCTGATGTTTCAAGGAGTGACTTAGGCTACTATTATTTATTAAAACTATTACGGTTCCGCGACATGAAGCATGAAACTAAATCTACGCGGGGCACAGCTAGTTTTTTTATATAAAAGGTGATGCTTCCCAAGGGATCCCATTTTTTTTGGTTCAGCTCAGGGGCCCAACCAAGAGCTCTTATTGCAATGATAATTCGGTTGTGCGACAGTGACAGATGTATACACGTCACATACACCTGTCTCATAAATGAGTGAAACTATCATGGCAATAAGAGCTCATGGTAAGGCCCCTGATGGCATCCATGAGAAATCGAGGGGAACTTTTGAAAATATTACTCGCAACTAGTGGCTTGGTTATTTATTTTTGAAGTCGGTTTAAATAAAACATTAATTTTTAAAATTTGATTTAAAAAATTAAATACTTTTAAAGTGATAATCCTCACGTTCGATGCAATTATTGATGTAGCAAGCATTTTTATATCGAAAATTGTGTCTAGATATTCAATTAAATTTCCAGACTTCCACCGCCTTCACACTTGCAAATGTTCAGCAGTTTTTTTTTATTTAAATTTATGCATTACATCAGAATATCACATCACATTTTTCACTTCAAAATTTCTTTAAAGAATCATAATATGTGGTTTATGACTGTAACTGTACTTTTAGGTATTACTTTTTATTGAAAAATTATAAAGATAATATAAATAGATTAAGTTGTCTATTTGTTAATAAAAAAAATGACAAGATACTCTACGAAGTCATATAGTCAAATGGATGACTATCGCCCTTATATAGCTTGTGAACTATATACAGGGTTAAAAAAACGAACCTTCTACTGAAAAGGGCAACAGAGTGATAGACACGACACCATCATCACCTTGGCCTCATCTGGGGCCTTACCATGAGCTCTTATTGCCATGATAGTTTCACTCATTTATGAGACAGATGTATGTGACGTGCATACATCTGTCACTTTCGCACAACTGAATTGACATTGCAATAAGAGCTCATGGTTGGGCCCCTGATGGTAAGTTGTTACCGCAGTTTACGGTCGCTGGCAATACCAGGGCCTGTAGGCAAAGTAACATTATCCTCACGCTTCGCTAGTAGAAACGATACCAAACGTACGGGAATGACATAAGTCACGTGACTGATTTATGTCATTGCCATACATTTTGTATCGTTTCTATTAGCGCAAGCGCGGGAGAATGTTACTTTCTCTAGGCTTACAGGGGCATCACTCGTTGCCGACCCTGTAAATGTCTTCGTAAAAGTCAAACTTTGACATCTGTCACTAAATGAAGATACACTTAATAACTTTAGGCTGCGTAAGAAATATATTAAATGAAAGCGTGTTCTGATATTCTTTTCAACACTCTGTATGTATAGAAAAATTTAGTTACCTACTCAAATTTACTTAAATAAATAATACCCTATACTATTCAAATAGTACGTGGTTAGTGGTAGCTTTACCCATAACTTTGTAGGTACCTACTAATACGGGCATTCACCATCTCATGCTATGCGGATGTAAAAACATATGTAAATTATGTTGACAAAGGGCCAAGCCACAATCATGTAGGTATTGTGACTTATATTATAATATTTAGTGCACATTTTGGTTAGGTATATGAGATGCCTTTTCAAATTCCGGAGCTGCCCGACCTTACAGAGTTGCAGAACATCGGAGACAAATAATGCTACCTTTTTTTTTTTTTTTTTTTTTTTTTTTATATGGGGAATCCATTTCGGATACGCACTCGCTGCGGGGGCAGCGAATGGTTATGCCGGGCTCTCACCGGCTAAACCCCATGGTGTTTCTCCAACTCGCTTATTGGGGGGGACACGTGATACGATTGGGGGGGACACGTGATACGTAATACGAAATAATGCTACCTACATTATGATATTACTAGCGGACGTCACGCGGTTTCACCCGCGTAGTGCCCGTGGGAATACGGAGATAAAATATAGCCTATATTAATCAGTGTTTATGTAGACTTCAAATGGTGAAAGAATTTTTTAAATCGGTCCAATACTTTTGAGACAATTCATTACAAACATACATACAAACCTTTATAATATAAGTATAGGTGTGGTAATGGTGTGTTGATGAAGTGTCGCTAGTGCTCAATGGAGGATAGGATTGGAGTCGACGCTGTGTTAAATATTGTTAAAAATTCATCTGATAAGCAATTTACGGACAAACAAATCCCGCTTTCATTTTTAGGTGTTATTGTTAAATAATAGTGATTACGTTAGCTGTACATTTTTGTATCTATAAGTTTATAAATAATTAAAATAATAATGTTCATTATTATTGGTTTTTACTACAATTTTTTTTTAATTTCTTAGTGTAGAATATAACAAGTACATTTTAATTTTAGCATGGCAGCACTAAAAACAAAAGCTTTGATAAATGTCAAACAGAAACGTCAAAGTTAACTTAAGTTATTGTTTATCAATCATTAGAAATCGTGATTTTGTTTCATTTTAAGTATATAGCTAGTTTAATTTCTATAAAATCACACAATAAATATAATGACAGAAACAGAAGAATATTATTGTCGTTTGTGCGCCGAGCCTACGGTGACAGATCAACTTATAGCCGTAGACGAAATAGTGGGAATCAATTCTAAAATCGCCACCAAAATGGAATGGATTAATATCGATATTTCATCGACAAATACACTACCTACATCAATATGTTACTGCTGTTTCGATTTGCTAGAGCGTACATGGTCTTTCCTGCACAATGTCCGAACCGCACAAGTGAAATTAAATGAAATATTCGTAAAGAAAGTTACCAACGAAAAATTGTTGTCAGATGAAAATAACAAGATAAATATTCCCACAGACACTGGAAAACCAGTTGACAAGGACTGGGATGAGTTTCGAACTAAGATTGAGGTCAAAACGGAGCAAGCAGATGAGGTTGAAGTAGTCACTGTAGATCCGAACAACTTGGTTGATTTTGACTCTATTATAGAAGTAAAATCTGAAAAACAAAGCTTAGATGACTTCCCTAATTACGAATCGGACTTCAACACAACTGATAGTGACTTACCTTTACAAAGAACGGCTAAAAAGAAAAAGAAATCAAAAAAATCTGCTTGCGTTTCTGAAAACCATATTATGAATACTCCGTTAACGTGGGATGATTATATGTGTCGTTGTGCAACTTGCGATGCTCAGTGCAAGAACCTGTCTTCGTTACAATTGCATTCGTTGCAAATACACTCGTGTTGTTGTGTATTCAAATGCTCTGATTGCGGGAAAGTTATCAGTAACCACAAAACTTTCATCAATCACGCAAGGCTACATAATAAACAACTCCGGTATTGTTGCGAATACTGTAACAAGAACTTCAAAACTGCTACGCGCCTCAGAAAGCACTACAACACTGCCCATATAGACATCCATGCAACGATATGTCATAACTGTGGAGCAATATTCGACACTCAAGAGCTACTTGAAGATCATCTAATACTTTACACAAAGAGCTATAAAAAAAGAAGTGTAAAAACGGAATCTGAAACTGATTTAAAATGTGACCAGTGCAGTAAAGAGTTTAAATCACGATCCAATTTACAACAACACAAACTAGTTCATATGCCACGGAGCAGAGACTTCTCGTGTCATGTTTGCGGTAAAATGTTCTTTACAAAAGGTACTTTGAGTACACACATGATGACACACGAAGATACAAAGCCTTTTAAATGTGAATTTTGTCCAATGGCTTTTAGGGCAAGAGGTAATTTGCAATCTCATATAAGTCTCCATTCTGGTATCAAGCCGTTTGTCTGTGAATCTTGCGGTAAATCATTCAGAGTGAAAAGACACTTAAAATCACATTCCATCGTTCATACTGATTTAATGCCTTATTCGTGTGAATTTTGTAGCAAAACTTTCCGTTTTAAAACTAGATTGAACTTACACCTACGGCAGCACACCGGTGCGAGACCATATAAGTGTATTTACTGCGATAGAGATTTTACAAATGGTTCCAATTTTAAGAAACATATGAAGCGAAGACATAACATAGACACTTCTAAGAAAAGATATACAAACATTGTAAGTGAACAGAATAACTTGGGACAGACTTAATTTGAAAGCCTGGACTGAAAATGTGTCAGAGTAATCTATATAGATAAATAAATAAGTGTCTGTTTGTAATTCCATATCAACAACTTTTCACACACAACAAACAAAAAACAACAAATTTCTAATATTTTTCTCTATCTGTCACATCTGTTTATTCAGGCTAAACTCTGAAATGGCTGGACCAATTTCAACGGGACTTTCCCTGGAAGAGCCAATGTTACAAGGAGTAACTTAAGCTACTTTTATTAAAAAAACATTAAGTCAATGCGGGTGAAACTGCGGGGCCTAGCTAGTTTTATTATAATTGAAAATGAAAATGATTTATTCAGTTTAGGCCCTGGCAAGGCAACTATGAATGTCGAGGAATCCACCACCGGTTCGGAAACCAGCCCTCCGAGAAGAAATTGAAATCCTGGTACCTTTGTGAAAGGGCTCTGAGTAGGAAGATGTCACTCAAGTTTTCACCAAATGTTGGTTACTTGAAAGAAGATTTTACTTACATAGAAAAATATTTTAATATTGTGGTATCCGTCAAGAGAGTTGAGCGCTCAGCGATAATAGAGGTTATATTAGCACAAAATATTTGCTAAAAAATGTGTACTGTAACCATTATGCATCCCTCCCTACTTAATATTATAAATGTGAAAGTAACTCTGTCTGTCTGTTACGCTTTCCCGCTTAATATACCTCTCAACCGATTTTGATGAAATTTGGCACAGACAATCTTTAGACCCTGAGAAAGGACATAGGCTACCTTTTATTTATTAGGTTTCCGCGACCATAATGATGAAACTAAATCTACGCGGGTGAAACCGCGGGGCACAGCTAGTTGTATATTTTTTAAAAGAGTCATTGTTGAGATTCTTGCCAGGTTCTTAACAAAAGCAACCTTCCGAACCCGGTGGTAACATTTATAACCCTGTATAATGAATTTTATGTCCTTCCAACGATTTGAAAGTAGGTACTTTGTAAGTCTAATCAAATGAAAATATTTTGAATTTGGAATTTTTGCCGCGCTTTTAAGGTCAGTGCTCATTTCTCGTGACGGCTCCTATGCAATATATACCCTACTTACTAAATACTCTAATGTATAAATTATCGTTATTTAATGAGTATATTTTAAGCAAAGTATTTGATTTTCTGTACAACTTGACTTACGTACTTAATTTAATGTTAAGATCTTATTATAAGTTTACTTGTAAATACTTTTATTACATATTTTACGTAAAACAAATTGTTTCTTCTTAGTTTTTATTTCCTTACCATAAACTTAGGTTCATTGCACACATTTGTTCTGAACAAAAAATGAACCCGCAATCCTAGACTAGGCGTAATAGATGATTGAATGAATGAATACGTTCTTGAAAATTGAGCAAAATTCTCCTTTTATTGAAGTCGGTTAGAAACCAAGTACATACCTACCCAATTATAGCGAGACGTAGAGAAATTGAATTAAAAGACGTGTAACGCCATCTATGATCATTTCATGGAACTAATATCATATTCAACTTGCTCGAATTAAAAATAATTTTCTTATTTCGCAACAGAGGACGCTAGAGAGGTAAGTTACACGAAATTAGCAAATCAACTTCTGCAAAATAAGTACTTAATCTATATATCTATACATTTATACAGATAAATAAAATTGAAGTGTCTGTTTGTAATTAAAAAATTACAGCTTTTAACTAAATGAATATGAAAGTATACACGCTACAGACATTAAAAAACCAAGTTTTAACATTTTTCTCTGTCTGTCTGTCTGTCTGTTTGTTCCGGGTAATCTCTGAAACGGCTGGACGGATTTTAACGGGACTTTCACTGGTAGGTAGTTTATGTCTCAAGGAGTAACTTAGGCTACTTTTATTTATTAAAATATTAGGGTTCCGCGACAATAAGGAAGAAACTAAACCTACGCGGGTGAAACCGCGGGGCACAGCTAGTAATTATTATAATGCTAAAATTATAAACGTACGTACAAAGCGACTTAATATTTGTGTAAGTTAAATACGCAAGTAGGTAATACTTTGAAAACGTCAGGTAGATGGGTGTGTTCCCCTACATTTACGGTTCATTGGTTCAATATGAGATAGGTAGGTACTTACCTACTTAATTTGACCGACTTCTACAAGGACTATAATGAAACGACAGGGCAAAGAATGATTAGTTTTGACTTTTCAAAGAAACTGCTCACACCATCCCAGAATGGATCCCCAAAAGGTAGGGAGAGATTCTATAACAACACCCACATTTTCACCGAAGATAATTAAGTGCCAACGTGACAGTTGGCGAGTACATCGCTGCCTCCCACTATAGGTACGTCTTTGATTGCTTCTCAGACATATGCAGGTTGTCCTCACGATGTTTTCCTTCACCGTAAAGCTCGACTCACCATCTGTCACGTTGGCACTTAATCATCTTGTGTGAAAAGTGGGTGTTGTTATTACAACACTTCTGCCTACCCCTTCGGGGAATACAGGCGTGAGCATAATTATATATGTGTCGACTAGCTGGGCCCCGCGGTTTCACCCGCGTAGATTTAGTTTGATCCTTATTGTCGCGGAACCCTAATATTTTTAATAAATAAAAGTAGCCTACCAGTGAAAGTTCCGTTAAAATCGGTCCAGCCGTTTCAGAGATTACCCGGAACAAACAGACAGACAGAGAAAATTTTAAAAACTTGGTTTTTTAGTGTCTGTAGCGTGTATACTTTCATATGCATTTAGTGAACAGTTGTTATTTTGGAATTACAAACAGACACTTCAATTTTATTTATCTGTATAGATGTATATATATGTAAGTACCCGAGTTTATTTATTTACCTAATATCATACGGGCAAAGCCGCGTACTGAAGCTAGTTTATATTGTATAGTTGTAACAAGGCACTCTTGTTTTGTGACAACAATTAGAAACACTACACTGTCCTTTACGCTCCGAATATCATGCAAAGACACACAGACAGCACTTACAACACCATTAAATATCTATATACTTACCTACGTACTTATTTATGAAAGTACGTGATTGCCGCGTTGGTCTGGCCGCAAATGCTACTGCAGAACACGAAGTCCTGGGTTCGATCCCGGTCGGGAAAAGTGGCATGAGCACGTATGTACCTACTTAAGTTAGCTGATGTTTCAAGGAGTAATTTAGGCTACTTTTATTTATTAAAAATATTAGGGTTCCACGACAATAAGGATGAAACTAAATCTACGCGGGTGAAATGTTGAATAAAACTTTTTGATTTGATTTTATTTGCACGATGTTTTCCTATACCGTAAAGCGACATCACTGTTTTTTTAAAACTAACTACGTAAAGGATGAGGTTATCAATACGATTGTATGGTTTTTTTTAATTCATTGCAACTGACCGTAAGATTTGAATTAACGAGTTTCAATCAAACAACGGCTCTAGTGTCAATAAGTAGATGAGTAAATACTCACCTAGTTTCTCAAAAGTGATCTATAAGCATAGCTAGCCACACTATCATTGTGATCTTGCCTCATAATACAATATGTCACACGCAACGATGTGATATACACGGATATTAAATCTCAAGATTATTCTCTATGATTTGTCGACAGTACAAGCTTCTATTTAATCAACTTGCAATGTATGTATATTTATATGGGATTGTTTACATGGCAAACTTGCAACTGAATTTAAAATCTTCTTTTAAAATACTCGTTTAGCTATGTGAAGTTTAGAAAAATTCCAATATGGCGGATCATCCAAGATGGCGGACTAGTTTCTATGTGGGTATCTAATTAAAGGGCTTGCTGAGGATAACACAAAAACAAATCCTACCAAATCTTGTCCCAAAATTATGCGGTTCTATGTTTTATTTAATACATTACCCAGACTCAAGGAAAACACAAATGTTACAAATACATGTTTGTCTGAAGAATGGAACCTGCTAAACCTTCCATAGAATTCAGATTAACAGACTAACCATTAGCAAGACCAATGGTGTCGTCTAATAACCGCATTTGTAGCAAGAAGCATTGCTTTTTTACTCACTTGCGAACGTCACGCGGTTTCACCCGCGTAGTTCCCGTTCCCGTGGGAGTACGAAGATAAAATATAGCCTATGTTACTCGCTGATGATGTAGCTATCCATTGCTGAAAGAAGTTTCAAGATCGGTCAAGTAGTTTCGGAGCATATTCAATGCAAACAAGCAAAAAAACAATCAAATCTTTCCTCTTTATAATTGGTGTAGACTAGTGTAGACAACGCACAAAAGGCTCCAAGAAACTCCAAGATATATCTCAAGATAATGGCTCGTGCCGCTCTCGTGTGTAACAGTCGTGCTCATCAAACCGTACCGAAAACAAAAGCAACGGCAAATGCCTCCAGTGTATACCAAGAAATACGACTGGACAGTTTTCTAAAAGACTCGGTACTAAACTATCCATATTTAAAAAAAGTAAAACAAAATTCTATTTTTAACCATAAATCTAAATAATTTTATAAAAACGTTGAAATTAAAAACAACATCTGTCAGAATTTAAGCGCCAAAAATGACGTCGGCATTTTTAATATTATGCTAACTTTATTCGGTGTTTATTTCATAAATAAATTATAACATTTGTATGTAATTTGTATTTGTTTCACTAATAGCCATGCGAATAACGAGATTAATTAGTTATTTGTAAGTATACATGTAGTGTGAAGCGTGACTTTAATGGTTTGACAGTATAATTTTTTAAAATGATTTGTGGCAAAAACGCGTGGCTGATAGTTTTTGCTTTCTGCACAAGGAATGTGTTCTGTGAAGATTACATTAGGATGGTAAGTGCATAGATTACTAATCTATAAATCTTAATTGTACTTAATTACAATCCATAGAGTTTAGTTTAGTTTTTTTTTTGGTATCGTAAATAAAGAAAAAGGTAATTTCAATCCTTTCATTCCTTCTGAACTATATGCGGTTTTGATCTAATAAATTCATGAGCTTTTGAACATTTCACCTTACTATTTGCACTCATAATTATTATATTATATTTAAATTTTATTATCTATATCTATATCTATACAGATAAATACAATTGAAGTGTCTGTTTGTAATTCCAAAATAACTGTTTTTCACTTAATGTATATGGAAGTATACACGGTACTGAAAAAAAAATTTTTTTTTTTTTTTTCTCTGTCTGTCTGTCTGTTTGTTCCGGGTACTCTCCGCAACGGCTGGACCGATTTTAACAGGACTTTCACTGGTTGGCAGCTAATTTTACAAAGAATAACTTAGGCTTATTTAAGAAAAACATTAGGGTTCCGTGGGAAATTAACTCTACGCGGGTGAAACCGCGGGGCACAGCTTTGTATTGCCATATATTATTTTGGGGTGAATCACCCTTATCATTTAGGAGCACGAAAAGTAAATTTTGGTAGATTATTAGACCTACCCGATACGTAAACAAAATTTCATTAAAATCGGAGCGACAAGTGAATTTTACATATTAGATACCTTCTAAAATATTGTATAAAAAAAAATAACGAAAATGTTTTTATAACGAAACATTTTATTAAATTTAAATTAAGCAAAAAGTTGCAAAAAGCCAACGGCACGCAGTGTTCCCAGGCGGTCACCCATCCAAGTACTGACTACGCCCGACGTTGCTTAACTTCGGTGATCGGACGAGAACCGGTGTTTTCAACGTGGTATGGACGTTGGCGAAAGCTTAGTCAAATTTTATCTTTATTATCAAATCAATTGTTTTTTTATTCGCTAACTATGCCTCGCGGTTTCATACACGAATAATTACTAAATTTATTCCGAACTAGCTGTGCCCCGCAATTCCACCAATTTCGCAAACGCAATTTCGCAAGATTTAGTTTCATACTTCATTTCGCGGGACTTTTAAAAGTTTTCTAAATAAAATTAGCCTTAGTCACTCCACGAAACATTAGCTACCTGCCAGCGAAATTCCCTTTAAAATCGGTCCAGCCGTTTCAGAGATTACCCGGAACAAACAGACAGATAGACGGACAGACATACAAACAGATAATTTTTTTAATATTTGGTTTTTCAGTGTCGGTAGCATGTATACTTTCACACGCATTTAGTGAAAAGCTGTTATTTTGGAATTACAAACAGACACTTGCAATTTTATTTATCTGTACAGATAGATAGATAGATATAGATGCGCACTTGTATACAAAATTTGAAGACTTCCAATACATCACACACTTCTAATTCAAAAAAAATCTCGTTACATAGGTACGTAGTCCTCTACAATCAATCATGCTTCTGACCAAAGGCCTCTTATGCAAAAATTTAAAAAAACATTTTGTTAGATTAATGCGGTACCTACAATAAAACGGTCAATGAAAATGATTTATTCAGTTTAGGCCCTGGTAAGGCACTTATGAATGTCAAGGAATTTACCACCGGTTCGGAAACTAGCCTTCTGAGAACAACCGGCAAGAAACTCGGCTCAGCAGTCACAGAATAAACATAAACTTACTAAGAGGAGTACGGAATATTTCGAAATTTTGCATACTGCTTGTATTATACTGTGGCACGGTGATTGATAGCCGCTTGTCATTATCCTACATTGTATGTTAATATTCGAGAAAGGCTATTAGGGTCCTATCCTCTCATGGAATCCATTTTATAACGCATGTTGAAATGGTTTGGAAATGTCGAAAGAATGTGTGAAATACGATTGAAAAGAGGCTCGTGGCACAGTTGCAATGCATATCATTCGATCAGCGAAGTCAAGCAACCCTAACCCAAGTCAGGAGTTGGATAGGTGACCACCTGAGCTCCCTCCGTGCCTCGGAGAGCACGTTAAGCCGTCAGTCCCAATTGCCTAAGAGAGGCCTAAGAGAGTCTGACAACGATTTCCTCGAAAAAGTGGTCAACCTGGTGACAGACGCACAGAGTATTAGTAAAAAGGTATCGTTTTACGCTTTGAGTCCTACGGAGCCCTAAAATTTTAAACGCGGGTGAAGTAGCGGGTAGAAGTCAGTCATGTATCTTAAAGAATATCACTGTTAGCAATTACCATCAAAGTCACGAAAGCAATTTGTCGAGATGATCATATTATGTAGCGCCAACCGTGAAGGTTGCTCTCAAAACGGATGCCATCTTTGTGGGTGTATCTAACCGTATCAGAGGACATATTTAAGTGCCTTTACACCGATTTACACCGGTAGTATGAGGGTATGTATAATCCGAATTTCAGGGGACCTCGCTTTCTCCGAAAAACGGAGATTCGGCCGAAATTTCGCAAAATACCACGGCTCTTGTTCGTTCTAAAATGACATCCGAACGTGGTCTGATAGACAATACTTTGAAGAATATATATATTCAAAACCTACTATAGTTAAACTATTAACACGTTCACTGCTAACGTCGCATATTCTTCGTAATTTCGCTCACTGCTAACGTGCATATACGTCGTGTAGCAGTGAACGCGTACGAACGAAAACTTGAACAATATATGCTCACGCCATCCCAGAAGGGTCCACGAAGGGGTAAGCAGAGGTGTTGTAACAACATCCACATTTCATCGAATATGATTAAGTGCCAACGTGACAGAGGGCGAGTCCATCGCCGTCTCAGCCACTTTACGTACATCTTTGAATTACTTCTCAGACATATGCAGGTATCCTCACGATGGTTTCCTTCACCGGAAATCACGTGGTGTAAAATCACTACACATAAGTTTTTTAGAAAAACTCATTGGTACAGGCCCCGCTGGGATTAGAAACTTGCGTCGCTTGTGTAGCAGGCGACTGCAAAACCCCGAGGCCACCACGGCAAAGTGATACTGAAAATTCGTTGGAATTTCGTTCGTTTGCTAAGTTTCCTCTTCGGACATAATTCCAAATTTAACAGTTTTCATTAAATGCATACGAAAGTATAAACGGTACTGAAAAATCCTTTTCGTTTGTTACGGCTAATGGTAAATTCGGCATGGTAAAACGGCCGGTGGTAAATTCCTCGACATTCATAAGTGCCTTACCAGGGCCTAAACTGAATAAATCATTTTAATTTCTATTTCATAATCCCTAAAACGGCTGGTTCGATTTTAACGGGACTTTCACTGGCAAGTCGTTCATGCTAAAAGGAGTAACTTCTACTACTCTTTATTACAAAAAAAATAGGCAGAAACGCAGGGGATATCATATCCAAATTTTTATACCCTGACTGATATCTATACGTCTATACATCTATATAGATAAATAAAATTGAAGTGTCTGTTTGTAATTTCAAAATAACAGCTTTTCACTAAAATGCATATGAAAGTATACACGATACTGACACTAAAAAACCAAGTTTGAAAATTTTTCTCTGTCTGTCTGTCTGTTTGTTCCGGGTAATCTCTGAAACGGCTGGACGGATTTTAACGGGACTTTCACTGGTAGGTAGCTGATGTTTCAAGGAGTAACTTAGGCTACTTTTATTTACTAAAAATATTAGGGTTCCGCCACAATAAGGATGAAACTACAGCCCAGCTAGTGGTCTATAATATTCCTCATCGTATTCTATGGGGACTTAGAATTAACTATTTTATTGAATGAAATCGAATCATTGATCCATTGTTAGTATTTAGTCTGAACGGATGTAAAACAAAGGCTTATTAGGTTCACTTTCCCTAAAGTTTCGCTTTTATAACGCCAACTGGGGCCCAACCATGAGCTCTTATTGCAATGTTATTTCAGTTGTGCGACAGTGACAGATGTATACACGTCACATACATCTGTCTCATAAATGAGTGAAACTATCATGGCAATAAGAGCTCATGGTAAAGCCCCAGGGCCTGTAGACAAAGTAACATTATCCTCACTCTTCGCTAGTAGAAACGATACAAAATGTACGGGAATGACATATGTCACGAGATTGATTTATGTCATTGCCATACGTTTTGTATCGTTTCTATTAGCGCAAGCGCGAGAGAATGTTACTTTGTCTAGGGCTACTGAGTATAGCATAAAAGTACAACCAAACAAATCGCATAGTACTTATGTATAAGGAATAAATCCGTGAAGGCCGTTGGGTTTGAGCAGTCGCCTGCTACGCAAGCGACGCAAGTTCGAATCCCAGCGTGGCCTGTACCAAAGAGTTTTTCTAAACACTTATGATCTACATACATACACATGCTCACGACTGTATTCCTCGAAGGGGTAGGCAGAGGTGTTGTAATAACAACAACCACTTTTCACCGAAGATGATCAAAAGCCAACGTGACAGATGGTGAGTCTATCGCCGTCTCAGCCACTATACATACGTCTTTGAATGACTTCTCAGACATATGCGCTTATGTTCTAGATTTCATAATAGTAAGCGTTTTATATTAAACATCCTTATGGTCGCGGAAACCTAATATTTGTAACAAATAAAAGGTAGCCTGTGTCCTTTCTCAGGGTCTAAAGATTGTCTGTGGCAAATTTCATCAAAATCGGTTGAGAGGTTTAAGCGGGAAAGCGTAACAGACAGACAGAGTTACTTTCGCATTTATAATATTAGTAGGTATTATAAAATTATTTCCATTTATTTCTGGATCATTCTATGTGCGAGTCTGACTGACACTTAGCTTAGTTTTAAAGTCGGTTTAAAACAGATTTGTTACGTGACTATGAATCCTACATAAATGTCACATAATGGCAGGAAATCCTTTAATATTATTTATTATTAGCCGAGCTACAAGTATGACGAACGTACTTCTTTATAACCTTCATATTGTAAACTTACTCGGCGTGACGTTGACTTACAAAAGACACCCATTTATCTAGGTTAAAATGTTTGCAACTGACTCTCTGTCATGATAAATCAACATTTGTTGATAGCTCATGCTCATCAGGTATAGCGCGAATCTACATTGGATTGAATCAAGTGCCGACCCCAACAATGTGTAGGATAAGGCCAGGGAGATGATGATATGGTACACGAAGTACCAGGCGCACATAACGGACAAGGAGTTAATAAGTTGATTGCGACTAACATGGAGCCACATCGGGTTGAATCAAGTGCCGACCCCAACAATGTATGGGATAAGGCCAGGGAGATGATGATATGGTACACGAAGTACCAGGCGCACATAACGGACAAGGAGTTAATAAGTTGATTGCGACTAACATGGAGCCACATCGGGTTGAATCAAGTGCCGACCCCAACAATGTATGGGATAAGGCCAGGGAGATGATGATATGGTACACGAAGTACCAGGCGCACATAACGGACAAGGAGTTAATAAGTTGATTGCGACTAACATGGAGCCACATCGGGTTGAATCAAGTGCCGACCCCAACAATGTATGGGATAAGGCCAGGGAGATGATGATATGGTACACGAAGTACCAGGCGCACATAACGGACAAGGAGTTAATAAGTTGATTGCGACTAACATGGAGCCACATCGGGTTGAATCAAGTGCCGACCCCAACAATGTATGGGATAAGGCCAGGGAGATGATGATATGGTACACGAAGTACCAGGCGCACATAACGGACAAGGAGTTAATAAGTTGATTGCGACTAACATGGAGCCACATCGGGTTGAATCAAGTGCCGACCCCAACAATGTATGGGATAAGGCCAGGGAGATGTCTGTAAAGGGAGTAACCTTTTGTATAACGTTCTTTGTTTATGTTTCCAGGGCTCCAATACAAATGCGAATGAAGCGATGCAGTTCCTCAGAGAGTACGACAGGGAAGCCTCGGCCATGTGCTACAGGTAAGGTCTTATCATTTAAACCCTTACTTAGAGGAACCTTAAGTATAAGAATCTCTCACCACTACCTAAACGGTGAAGGAAAACATCGTGAGGAAACCTGCATATGTCTGAGATGTAATTCAAAGACAGATGTATATTGCCTGATACGGTGATGGACTCTCCCCCTGTCACATAAGCTCATGTATTCCCCGAAAATGTTGGGAAAGGTGTATAATTAACCCACAATTCACCATCTAATAGATGGCGAGCCTATTGCCATTAACCGGCCACTAATCCAGACTCCGGGCTGATACTGGGACATTGCAGATGGAAAACCTAATTAAACTATGCCATGGAAGTAACGCTCAGTTTACTCCTTCGGGGACCATTCTGCGATTCTTCGGCTTTTCATGCTGTTTTCTTCCTCATCAGAGTAACAATGTCACAATGGAAGTTCGTGACAAACATAACAGAGGTGAACAGGCGTCGTATGTCAGAGGAACTGGCGCTGAACAGCAAGTTTGAGAGGCTGTCTTGGAGGAAGGCCGCTGCCTATGACTCCTCGAGGCTGGACCCTCAGAGCAGGAGGCAGCTGACTCGTATTATCAGCGGCAGTCGAGCTGCTTTGCCTGATGATAAGTATTCTGAGGTAAGACACTTTTTTTTGACGAGGGGGAAACCTTTCAAAGGTCCCCGACCGCCCTGGGAGAGGCAGATCGGGGTATGTGGGATTTTTACCGCACAAAAACCCTCCGGTGGCCATCCTCCGTACTCCGGGACTCCGGGTACTCTGATAGATCGCACCGGTATCCCCCCACACTTTGCGGCTCGGTGGACAAAGCTCCTACCCCGAACGGGAGATTCAGTTATCAACTCTTTCTTACCCTCTTATTACAAAATATACATTAGGATAGTCATTGGTTTTTAATTAATTCCATCTTCTTCTGTGATAATGATTTAAAAAGGCATGGACATAGTTTTAGTCTGAATTTAGTCTCGGCTTCGTTTAAACTGTACGTTTAAACCGTAAGGTGACATGCGGACTGGGGCTTTTCTCGCTCAGAGAATCAGCATTGCTATTCAACGTGGCAATGCTGCCAGCCTTCTTGGCACGATCCCGAGGGACACCGATTTGGGACAAGTTTTCTACTTGTAATTAGTTTTAAGTACTGTTCCTTATATTTATAACTAGCGGAGACTTACCGTTCCGTGGGAGTACGGGGATAAAAATAGCCTATGTTACTTTATGATGATGTAGCTATCCAAAAGAATTTTCGAGATCGGTCTAGTAATATCGGAGCCTATTCAATACAAACAAATAAACAAATCGTTCCACTTTAAAATATTAGTCTACATTAAGTTTTTATCCAATAAATGTTAATTTAAGTCAAACAATCATTACAGATCCATCAGCTGATAGCAGAAATGAAGGAGCTTTACAATTCTGCGAAAATCTGTCCTTACGGCCAAAAGCCATATGACCAGCATATACCAAGACTTCCTTACCCGAACGAACCACAGACACCCAATCAAATGTATCTAGCCAGCCAGCCCTTCCAGCACTACCAGCCGTATACAGAAGCCTCAGAGTTCCCCAATTACTGCGACATGATGCTGGATCCAGAAATAACCAGGATTTTAGCGCATTCCAGAATTGAGAGCGAATTGCTGTATGTATGGAGGAGTTTCAGGGATACCACAGGACCTAAGTTGAAGAATAGGTTTATGAGATACGTTCAGCTGGCTAACCAAGCTGCTGTGGCTACTGGTAAGATTAAATTACACCCAACATTAACCATAGGCTTGGTGGCCCTGAGGTTTGACACAAATTCGAATCCAAGAGGCTTGTAATAGTTATGTGCAGTGATTTCACACCACGTGCTTTTTTGTGAAGGAAAACATCGTGAGGAAACCTGCATATGTCTAAGAAGCAATTCAAAGACGTATATATAGTGGCTGAGACGGCGATGGACTCACCATCTGTCACATTGGCACTTAATCATCTTCGGTGAAAAGTAGGTGTTGTTATTGCAACACCCGCTTTTTGAGTTTATAAAATAATTGAAGATAAGTTTTTAGAAAATCTCATTGATAAAGTACCCGTTGGTATTCGAACTTGTGCCGCTTGCATAGCAGGCTACTGATCAAACCCCACCACGGCTCTTCAATAAATAATCTTCGGAAACCCTTCTGGGATGCCATAACCATATTTTTATCTTTTTCAGGGTTCCGTGACGCAGGAGACCAAATGCGAGCAATATACGAAGATCAATCCTTCAGGACCAGTGCAGAAGAGATCTATAACCAAGTAGCTCCACTGTACAAACAGCTGTTCACATACGTCAGAAGGAGATTGGTGCAGAGATATGGAGAGAGCACCGTCAGGCCTGATGGACCTATACCAGCGCATTTGCTAGGTAAATTCTGCTAACCATACATTACACATAACATATGAGTTTCTTGCCGGTTGTTCTCAGAAGGCTAGTTTCCCAACCCGTGGTTAATTCCTCGACATTCATAAATGCCTTACAGGGCCTAAGCTGAATAAATCATTTGCATTTTCATATGCTCATGCCTGTATCCCATGGGGGTAGGCAGAGACCACCATTCGCCACAAGCTACGATCCTTACATACTTCTTTCGCTTCATCCTCATTCATGCATCTCTTCATACACTCCCTGCGGTTACACTAGCTCCGAATTTGACCTTCTGAAAAATACTACTAATTTGGTTATAGTAGTTCTTCCTTGGACGCCCTCTACCGACACTTGCGCTCACATTCGAACTGTAATTGGTGGGTAGGCAGAGGTGCTGTGATAACAACACCCACTTTTCACACAAGATGATTAAGTGCTAACGTGATAGATGGTGTGTCTATCGCCGTCTCAGCCACTATACATACGTGTTTGATTTACTTCTCAGACATATGCAGGTTTCCTCACGATGTTTTCCTTCACCGTAAAGCATGTGGTGTGAAATCACAGAGTTTTAAAAAAACTTATTTGTACAGGCCCCACTAGGATGAGAACTTGCGTCGCTTGCGTAGCAGGTGACTGCTCAATCAAACCCCACGGCGACTACTCTTGTTTATCTAAATATAACTCAAAGGTGACTGACTGACTGACTCACTGACAGTGATCTATCAACGCACAGCCCAAACCACTGGACGGATCGGGCTGAAATTTGGCATGCAGGTACATGTTATGACGTAGGCATCCGCTAAGAAAGGATTTTGATTAATTCTACGCCAAGCAAGGGGATAAAATAGGGGATGAAAGTTTGTATAATGAGAAAGGATTTTGAGATGCAGGCTATATAAGATTAGAAATTTTCAGTTAAAAATATACGAATTTCTGTATGCTAGCCAGCCGGGGCATTTTAACGGGACTTTCACTGGCACGTAGCTGATAATAGGCTGCTTTTATTTATTTAAAAAAATAGGGTTCCGTGACATGAAAATTAAAACTAAATCTACGCGGGTGACACCGCGGGACACAGCTAGTTATATATATAGGGTGTCGGAGAAAAAGGAACAGTTGTCTTCTAGAAGTTGTAGGGTTTTATGAATATATCACTATATTGAAATCGTAAAATATCTAGCTCCAACGATAACATAGTTATAAGCTATGGCCGAAGAGCTCGCGGCCTTAAGCGATTGACTGGACGCGCGGACGCGTTTACCTACATTACGTACTTAGGTTAATGTTTAGTACGAAGGTTAATGGTTTCGAAAAATGGTTTTATGGGATTATTTCAGGATTTATTGGTGGGAGAAAAAAAAAAAAAACTAAGTTAGATTTCACGTGAATAACTCTACGTTACAGCTGATTTTTATGCGAATATAAGGTATTGATATGGTCAACTTTGAACGTCAATTACTCGAAAACGGAAGAAAATATTTTTGTCATAATAATTTTAATTGCTTCCTAAAATTATACCCTATCACATATTTTAAGAGCTGTCCTGGTTTCCCCGACACCCTGTATATATATATATCAGTAGGTTAATTCCTGCTTGCCATAATTTCAGGTAACATGTGGGCCCAGAATTGGAAGTCAATAATGGATTTAGTGATGCCGTTCCCTCAGGCTCCTAATGTGGACGTCACAGCTGAAATGCTCCGACAAGGGTTTACTCCACTCAGGTATTATATTACATACATATCAATAAAATTGAAGCGTCTGTTTGTAATTCCAACGGTACTCACACAAAAAACGAATTTTAAGTTTATGCTCTGTCTGTTTGTCGGATTGTTCCAGCTAACCTCGGAAACGGCTGGATCGATTTCAATGGGACTTTCATTTAAGAAGGTTACTTTTATGTAAAACAACATTAGGGTACGGAATAAATAAAAAATAAATATACTCCCCGAAGGGGTAGGCAATAAATCAAATCAAAATGTGTATTTTACTAGAATTATGTTTAACTGTAAATACATTTTATCTAAAATAAATAAAGAAAGATTGTTTTTTTGTTTGTCTGTTTGTTTGCATTGAATAGGCTCCGAAATTACTTGACCGATCTTGAAAATCAGCAATGGATAGCTACATCATCAGCGAGTAATATAGGCTATATTTTATCCCCGTACTCCCACGGGAACGGGAACTACGCGGGTAAAACCGTGTGACGTTCGCTAGTGTCAATAAAAAAATTGATATTAAAATGTTAAATGTGCATTTCGCCAGAATGTTCCAAATGGCGGAAGAGTTTTACACGTCGATGGGATTGAAGCCGGTACCCCCGGAGTTCTGGCGCGGCTCGATGCTGGCAAGGCCTCAGCGGAGCGTGCAATGCACCGCCAGTGCCTGGGACTTCTGCAATAGAATTGATTACAGGTGACACACGAACAAAAAAATCCTATTACTTAATTCATTTAGAACCAGAGTTTTTCCACTCGCTACAAAGATGGCGCTACTCGCTAACAAATGCGAAGTTTGACTACAAATACACGAGGACCTAAATCGCGCAATAAGAGTTTTCAGGCGCAATGCAGTATATACAGGATGTCGGAGAAAAAGGAACAGTTGTCTTGTAGAAGTTGTAGGGTTTTATGAATATATCACTATATTGAAATCGTAAAATATCTAGCTCCAACGATCACGTAGTTATAAGCTATGGTTGCTAAGGGCCGAAGAGCTCGCGGCCTTAAGCGATTGAATGAACGCGCGGCCGCGTTTACCTACATTACGTACACGGTAGTTAAACTTTTTAAATTAAGGGAAAGGTTAATGGTTTCGAAAAATGGTTTTATGGGATTATTTTAGAACTTATTAGTGGGAGAAAAAAAATAAAAACGTGGTTAGATTTCACGTGAATAACTCTACGTTACAGCTGATTTTTATGCGAAAATAAGGTATTGATATGGACAACTTTGAACATCAATTACTCGAAAACGGAAGAAAATATTTTTGTCATAATAATTTTAATTGCTTCCTAAAATTATACCCTATCACATATTTTAAGAGCTGTCCCGATTTCCCCGACATCCTGTATACAAGTGTCCAACTAGAACAGTAGGTGGACATTAATCTGGATTAGTGCCCGGTTAATAGCAATATCTGTAACTCGAGTGGATTAGTGGTCGGTTAGTGGTAATTTATTTCTTAATTTATTTTCAGGATAAAGCAGTGTACAGAAGTAACAATGCAAGACCTGATATCAACGCACCACGAAATGGCTCATATCCAATACTATCTTCAATACGCTGAACAACCACAGCTGTTCAGAGACGGAGCCAACCCAGGTCACTATCTATATCTATATCTATATAGATAAATAAAATTGAAGTGTCTGTTTGTAATTCCAAAATAACAGCTTTTCACTAAATGCATATGAAAGTATACACGTTACTGACACTAAAAAAACAAGTTTAAATTTTTTTTACTGTCTGTCTGTGTGTCATTTTGTTCCGGGTAATCTCCGAAACGGCTGAACCGATTTTAGCGGGACTTTCACTGCCAAATTGCTAATGTTACAAGGAGTAAGTTGGGCTACTTTTAACTAAAAAAAATTAGGGTTCCGCGGATAAAAAGAACTCTACGCGGGTGTTTGCTTGAACGCGCTAATGTTAGAAATTTTGCGGTTAATTACGAAAGCGGTGCAAAACTCGTGATCAGGGTACACGGCCTATGGACAAAGTAACATTATCCTCACGCTTCGCTCGTAGAAACGATACAAAATGTACGGGAATGACATATGTCACGTGGCTGATTTATGTCATTGCCATACATTTTGTATCGTTTCTATTAGCGCAAGCGCGAGAGAATGTTGGAACAGTTGCTGCTACACAAGCGACGCAAGTTCGAATCCCAGCGTACTGTAGAGCCAGGGTCGAAGTCCGCTTCAGTTCTTGATAATGGAGGTATTACACCCTGACACAGACAAATATTAATAATTAAGAGCCGAAGGGTTTAAGTAGTCGCTTGCAAAGCAAGGGATACGTTTACAAATCCCAGCGGGGCCTGTATCAAAACTTATGTGCAGTGATTTCACACCACGTGCTTTACGGTGAAGGAAAACATCGTGAGGAAGCCTGCATATGTCTGAGAAGTAATTCAAACACGTATATATAGTGGCTGAGACGGTGATGGACTCATCTGTCACGTTGGCACTTAATCATTTTCGGTGAAATGTGGGTGTTATTACAACACCTCTGCCTACCCCTTCGGGGACCCTTCTGGGATATGATGAGAATGCTAATTTTAGTGAGAATATTAATTATAATTTCAGCTTTCCACGAAGCGGTAGCAAACGCTGCTACTCTAAGTGTTTACAACTTACAACATCTGCAGAGAGTTGGACTCTATCAAAATAAGTAAGTACTATTTAATTAATAATCTAGCTATGCCCCGCGGTTTCACCCGCGTAGACTTAATAACTATGTTTTTTTTTAAATTATTTTTCTAAGAAAGCTTACAGACTAATCTATACAGATAAATAAAATTGAAGTGTCTGTTTGTAATTCCAACAGCTTTTCACTAAATGCATATGATAATATACTCGCTACTGACACTGAAAAACCAAATAATAAAAACTTTTCTCTGTCTGTCTGTCTGTTTCTTCCGGGTAATCTCTGAAACGGCTGGACCAATTTTAACGGGACTTCCACCGGCAGGTAGCTGGTGTTTCAAGGAGTAACTAAGGCTACTTTTATTTAATAAAAATATTAGGATTCCGCGACAACAAGGATGAAACAAAATCTACGCGGGACACAGCTAGTTATATATATTATATTGCGGATTTTTTTAATAAATGTATTTTACGCCGTGTAACTACTGTCTTCCCATTAAAATCAGTCCGGACGCTTCAGATATTAGGCAGAACATACAGACAGACAAAAATTGAAAATTATCTTTTTTTGTCAGTACTGTATATACTTTTATCTGTATAGATGTATAGAAAAAATATAAAATGAATATTATTTGATTATTTTTGCAGGAGCCATGACCCTTATGAAGTGAGCATGAATTTCCTGATGACGATGGCGTTGGAGAAGGTGGCGTATCTACCATTCTCCTTCATGGTAGATCAGGTGATTACACATTTTCACTATCTATACATCTATACAGATAAATAAAATTGAAGTGTCTGTTTGTAATTCCAAAATAACAGATTTTCACTAAATGCATCTGAAAGTATACACGATACTGACACTAAAAAAGCAAGATTTTTTTTTCTCTGTCTGTCTGTCTCGCTGTCTGTTTGTTCCGGGTAATCTCTGAAACGGCTGGACCGATTTTATCGGGACTTTCACTGGCAGGTACGTGATGTTTCAAGGAGTAACTTAGGCTACTTTCGGCATTTTTTCATTAAAAATCTACGCGGGTGAAACCGCAGGGCACAGCTAGTTGAGAATAATTTTTGATGTTTTTTCATTGTAATTATCATTATTTACTGTGTAATGAAATGTACATGATACCAGCTGAGTTTCTTGCCGGTTCTTCTCAGAAGGCTAGTTTCCGAACCGGTGGTAGATTCCTCGACGTTCATAAGTGCCTTACCAGGGCCTAAACTGAATAAATCATTTTCATTTTCAATGAGTTTTTCTAAAAACTTATGTGCAGTGATTTCACACCACGTGCTTTACGGTGAAGGAAAACATCGTGAGGAAACCTGGATACGTCTGAGAAGTAATTCAAAGACGTATGTATGATGCCTGAGACGGCGATAGACTCACCATCTGTCACGTTGGCACTTAATCATCTTCGGTGAAATGTTGTCGTTACAACACCTCTGCTTACCCCTTCGGGCACCCTTCTGGGATGATCAGGTACACTTATTACAAGTTTAGCACTGGGGCCCAACCATGAGCTCTTATTGCAATGTTAATTCAGTTGTGCGACAGTGACAGATGTATCCACGTCACATACATCTGTCTCATAAATGAGTGAAACTATCATGGCAATAAGAGCTCATGGTAAGGCCCCTGTTTTCGTAATCTATCGCTAGCTTCACCTACAATGTTTGTATGACATATTAACCGACTTCAAAAAGGAAGGTTCTCATCTAAAACATTCGAGTGTATAAGCAATAAACGTAGATTTATTTCAGTGGAGATGGTCCATATTCGAGGATGGAGTTGAAGATATGAACAATAAATGGTGGCAGATGAAGTTAAGATATCAGGTAAGGATCACGCGGTTTCACCCCCTTAGTTCCCGTTCCCGTGGGAGTACGGGGATAAAATAAAGCCTATATTAATCAGTGATAATGTAGCATTCAAATGGTGAAAGAATTTTTTAAAACATACATACAAATCTTAGAGTAGAAATGTGTCTGAAAGTGACTGAGAAGTTGAAGGATATTGCTTAAAGAGTTTTGTTTATGAATGTGGATAGTTACAAGGGGAGAGGAAGACCTAAGAAACGATGGATGGATTGTGTGCAAGATGATACAAGACTTTTCTTTATGTTAATTTTTATTGACATTTGTGCCATGGAGCTGTGTCCATGGGCTTACATTTCTCAAGTGATTTACTTTGTTTTTAAAAATTGTATAATATTTTTTTAAAAGAGTAATTACTGAGTTTCTTGCCAGGTTGTTCTCAGTAAAAGCAACCTTCCGAACCTGGCAGTAGCATGTATAATCCATGTCGTTCTGACGATTTGAAAGTACTTTGTAAAAAGTCTAATCGAATAAAGATATTTTTGACTTTGACTTTGACTTTGACTTTGATATGGCTAAGGGAGTGAATATTTGTTTTGTAATTATCATTGTTAACAATGAAATGTACATGATGCCAGCTGAGTTTCTAGCCGGTTGTTCTCAGAAGGCTAGTTTCCGAACCGGTGGTAAATTCTTCGACATTCATAAGTGCCTTACCAGGGCCTAAACTGAATAATTTTCATTTTCAGTCCACCGTCTCAGGCACTATACATACGTGTTTGAATTACTTCTCAGACATATGCAGGTTTCCTCACGATGTTTTCCTTCACCGTAAAGCACGTGGTGTGAAATCACTGCACATAAGTTTTGATACAGGCCCCGCTGGGATTTGTAAACGTATCCCTTGCTTTGCAAGCGACTACTTAAACCCTTCGGCTCTTAATTATTAATATTTGTCTGTGTCAGGGTGTAATACCTCCATTATCAAGAACTGAAGCGGACTTCGACCCTGGCTCGAAATACCACATCATTTCCGATCAGGTATTTTTTCATTTAAAACAGCTGTCTTTATTTTTTTAACCGACTCTCAAAATATTAGGAGGTTATCAACGACTGTATGTAACTTTTGATTGGGTGAACCGATTTTGATAATTATTTTTTACTAGCTGTGCCCCGTGGTCTCACCCGCATAAATATAGTTTCATGCTTCATGTTACGGAACCCTAATATTTTTAATAAATACAAGTAGCCTCAGCCACTATACATACGTCTTTGAATTACTTCTCAGACATATGCAGGTTTCCTCACGATGTTTGCCTTCACCGTAAAGCACGTAGTCATAGTTCACTGCACATAAGTTATTAGAAAAACTCATTGGTGCAGGTCCCGCTGGGATTCGAACTTGCGTCGCTTGCATAGCATGACTGCCTATATAGATTTAAATATAAAAACTAAATTTATAGAAAACAATGTGTGTGTCCAGGAATACATAAAGTACTTCCTGGCGAGTGTCCTGGAGTTCCAGATCTTCGAGCAGCTGTGCGCGGCGGCTGGACATACCGGACACCTGCACCAATGCGATGTCTACCGCAGCAGGGATGCTGGGAGGGTGCTCAGGTGCCAAAATCTAAATATATATAACTCAAAGGTGACTGACTGACTGACATAGTGATCTATTAACGCACAGCCCAAACCACTGGACGGATCGACCAGAAATTTGGCATGCAGGTAGGTGTTATGACGTAGGCATCCGCTAAGAAAGGATTTTGATTAATTCTACCCCCAAGGGGATAAAATAGGGGTGAAACCGCGGGGTATAGAAAAGCTGTTAATCTGGACTTATAAACAGACACTTCAATTTTATTTATCTGTATAGATGTATAGATATTCATAATATTTCCAGTGAAATAATGCAGCCAGGGTCTTCCAAGTCGGCGACCGAGATTATCCGGCAAATGACCCGCGGCCGGACCAACCGGATATCACCGGAGGCACTTGTCAAGTACGTTTAGATCTGCCGCATTATTCTGTTGGGATTTATAGTAAAAGAAGTTGTGATTTGTCGGATTAATATAGGATTTATTGTATACGGTTTATACGAACGAATACGAACGAATTCGTATAAACGAATGACTGTACGTACGCCGCCACATAAGTTTTTAGAAAAACTCATTGGTACAGGGGTTCAACCATGAGCTCTAATTGCAATGATAATTCAGTTGTGTGACGGTGACAGATGTATGCACGTCACATACATCTGTCTCATAAATGAGTGAAACTATCATGGTAATAAGAGCTCATGGTAAGGCATGGAGGCCTACTCGCTTTCACCGAGAAACGAAGCTTCGGCCGAAAATTCGCGAAGTTCCTACCAGGGTTCTTATTAATTCTAAAATTACTTCCGAACGTGGTCCGCTAGAAAATTATTTGGCGTTTATATTTTCTAAACCAACTTTGATGAAATTATTAGACAAAAGAAAATTTGAGTTTAATAAAAACAAAGCGATAATAAAACTACGTTTAATTAGAGTCTGTAGACCCCCAGGTTGCGCTGGGATTGGAACTTGCGTCGCTTGCGTAACAGGCGACTGCTCAAACCCTACAGCCACCACGGCCTTTTGTACTTAGTTCATTATACAAATCAGACTTAATGCTGCATCGCACTTAAGGGGCGTCCATAAATTACGTGAGATGATTTAGGGGGGGGGTCGATTCAAATCTCATATAATTTCACGTTAGGGAGAGGGAGGGTCTCGACAAATATCACGCAATTTTTGTTCTGATTGAAACAAAAAAAAATTATACTATTGTGGGGAGAGCGAGTGATCATGCTCATCCCCTGCAAAGACAAGATGTTCCATTGAGGCGGGTGTCATGTCTGGGGAACACCGGCTCCAACTGTTCTAGTTGGACACTTGTATATATACTGTGTGGAGAGCGAGTGATCAGTGTCATCCCCAGCAAAGACAAGATGTTCCATTGAGGCGGGTGTCATGTCTGGGGAACACCGGCTCCAACTGTTCTAGTTGGACACTTGTATATATACTGTGTGGAGAGCGAGTGATCAGTGTCATCCCCAGCAAAGACAAGATGTTCCATTGAGGCGGGTGTCATGTCTGGGGAACACCGGCTCCAACTGTTCTAGTTGGACACTTGTATATATACTGTGTGGAGAGCGAGTGATCAGTGTCATCCCCAGCAAAGACAAGATGTTCCATTGAGGCGGGTGTCATGTCTGGGGAACACCGGCTCCAACTGTTCTAGTTAGAAACTTGTATATATACTGCAATGCGCTTGAAAACTCTTCTGGCGCGATTTAGGTTCTAGTGTATTTGTACTCAAACTTCGCATTTGTTAGCGAGTAGCGCCATCTATGAGCGAGTGGAGAAACGCTGCTACACTATTTTGGTCCATTCAATCCAAATTTTTATTACAATTATAACTCTCAGCAATATTGATTACTAGTCAATTAGTCGTAAATAAAAGCACGAAGCAAATTGTTTTTTTTTCTTTCTGTAATAACAACCCAACGCGTTTACGTAAGAAACCCACATTCTGAAAAATCTCACGTGAGATTGGGGGATGGGGGAGGGGGTTGAACAAAATCTCACGTCATCTCACCAACGGGGGAGGGAGGGACAGAAAATAAAAAAAAACACCTCACATTATTTATATTTTTTTACTTTTTTAGTTATTATTTTTTACACATGCATGCTGATAAAATTTTCACTATTGTGAATAATTTTAAATGTTTTTATTGTAATTATCATTGTTTACTGTGTAATGAAATGAACATGATGCCAGCTGAGTTTCTTGCCGGTTCTTCTCAGAAGGCTAGTTTCCGAACCGGTGGTAAATTCTTCGACATTCATAAATGCCTTACCAGGGCCTAAACTGAATAAATAATTTTCATTTTCATTGACGCCCCCTTATGTGTCATGAAAAATGATGTTTCTATCTATATCTTTCTTCGTTCTTTCAGATATTTTAGACCCCTAGAACTATGGCTCCGGGTTCAAAATAGGGATGAACCCCTCATTGGCTGGAACTCCAACTTCCACGATGTTGCCCTCTTCGCGCCCCAACGAGCTGGCAACACCAAGAACCAAATGTCATGTTTATTAATATTAATCTGTGTTGTTTTCACTTTGTTTTGATTAAATATTGTAGTTATTAATATTGGTTGTTTTAGTTTAATGGTTTTTCGTCAAACTATATCTAAGAGCAGTCAGATTCAACCGCAAACGCAAAAAATATGTATCCTTGACCAAAGAAGGAGGAGCTCGTGGCACAGTTGCTATTGCGCATATCATTCGATCAGCGAAGTCAAGCAACCATACGCCTAGCCAGGAGTTGGATGGGTAACTGCCCGATTTCCCTCCGTGCCTCGGAGAGCACGTTAAGCCGTCGGTCCCAGGTGACAATTTAACATCTTTGGCAATCGTTACAGGTCAGTCGGAGGTCTAAGAAAGTCTGACAACTGGTTTAACCCAGATTGCCGATTTTCCTCTAAAAAGGGGTTACGAAGGTCAGATGGCAGTCGCTTCGTATAAAAATCAGGTGATCAGCCGCATCGGGTTGAATCAAGTGCCGACCCCAACAATGTATGGGATAAGGCCAGGGAGATGATGATATGGTACACGAAGTACCAGGCGCACATAACGGACAAGTAGTTAATAAGTTGATTGCGACTAACATGGAGCCACATCGGGTTGAATCAAGTGCCGACCCCAACAATGTATGGGATAAGGCCAGGGATATGATGATATGGTACACGAAGTACCAGGCGCACATAACGGACAAGGAGTTAATAAGTTGATTGCGACTAACATGGAGCCACATCGGGTTGAATCAAGTGCCGACCCCAACAATGTATGGGATAAGGCCAGGGAGATGATGATATGGTACACGAAGTACCAAGCGCACATAACGGACAAGGAGTTAATAAGTTGATTGCGACTAACATGGAGCCACATCGGGTTGAATCAAGTGCCGACCCCAACAATGTATGGGATAAGGCCAGGGAGATGATGATATGGTACACGAAGTACCAAGCGCACATAACGGACAAGGAGTTAATAAGTTTATTGCGACTAACATGGAGCCACATCGGGTTGAATCAAGTGCCGACCCCAAATACATGGGATAAGGCCAGGGAGATGATGACCAATACAAAGCTTGCAACGGACGAAATCGCGTGTTAAATGTAAGTCAACAATAAAATAGGTCCAGACAACTGAAAGATAACACCGTTGTAATTCAAACCACAAGCCTCAACAACTATACTAACCTACTTGCATTACTTTCTCCAAAAATAATAGATTGTGGAATGAAACATTACACTCTTCTACATTTTTTATAATTATAAGTAGTTACTTGTCAAAATATGATACCTTATGAGTTAAAAAGTTAATAAAAATATACGAGTAACTAGCTAATATACTGTAACTACTTTTAACAATGTGCTTTTCACTCATTGGTACAGCCGCGTTATACACTAAGGTTTCTCAGCGTCGCGAGTCAACGAGCGTTGGTTTCAATCATGGGAAATTGATACATCTATACAGATAAATAAAATTGAAGTGTCTGTTTGTAATTCCAAAATAACAGCTTTTCACTAAATTCATATGAAAGTACTACTACTACGCTACTGACACTAAAAAAACAAGTTTTAAAATTTTTCTCTGTCTGTCTGTCTGTCTGTCTGTCTGTTTGTTCCGGGTAATCTCTGAAACGGCTGGACGGATTTTAACGGGACTTTCACTGGCAGGTAGCTGATGTTTCAAGGAGTAACTTAGGCTACTTTTATTTATCAAAAATATTAGGGTTCTGCTCTACGCGGGTGAAACCGCGGGGCACGCTAGTAATACATAGAGGATAAGGTTCAATTTGGTATCTTTAAAACCGAAACTCGACGACGAGTACGACGCTGAGAAACCTTAGTGAGTAACGCGACAGGCCTGGTATTCGAACCTGCGTCGTTGATTAGAAGGCGACTGTTCAAATCTTACGGCCACCACGGCTCTTCACAGTTTTTCTTAAAACTGTGCAGGGATTGAACACCACGTGCTATACGGTGAAGAAAATCATCGTGAGGAATCCTGCATATGTCTGAGAAGTAATTCAAATACTATAGTGCATCAGACGGCGAAAGACTCACCATCTATCACGTTGTGACTTAATCATCTTCGGTGAAGAGCAGTGGCGTAGCGTGCCTTGTCGGGGCCCCGTATAAAATTTTTTTTGGAGGCCCTTATATGGAGGTAAAGATTTTTCACAAAAGAAAAAAAATATTGTGAGAAGTAATATTTATTTATCACATAATTTACCCATTCAAAAGACGTAGGGGTCGTCAAGTCAGGAGATGGGAAGATGACTTAAAACTAACAGCGGGACCACTCTGGATAAGAGTAGCAAGAGACAGGACCCAATGGAAGGATTTGGAGGAGGCCTATGCCAAAAGGCACACCGAACTTAGGGACATCCTGTAACCCTATGTTTAGGATTAAAAGGCTATATTATTATTATTATTATTATATTACCCATTTTACAAATAAAAATCGAATTTGAATTTTGTCATTATAAAATAAATTAGAAAGTTTTTATTCTTTTTCCTTACACACTTTGGGGGCCCCCGTGGCCCGGGGGCCCCGTATAATTGATACGGCAAATACGGCGGTAGCTACGCCCCTGGTGAAGAGTGTGTGTTGTTATTACAACACCCCTGCCTACCCCTTATTAGTTTTTTATTATTTCTTATGACTACAGGCATCGCCTCGTTTTTTTGTCGGTTAAACATGAGTCACAGTTCAACAATATAATATTTACAAAGTTGAGTTATGTTAAGTGATGCAAAAAGCGTCAACGGAAGCCATTGTCTAGATTTTTTGTTTCAATAATTGCATGGTACATTATTTTCATACTTGATACTAATCGGTATTTCGTAGTAAACTGTTTGTTTAATCAAAAAAACTTTTGTTGAAAGTTTCTGAAAATCGCAGTCATCATCTCCCTGACCTTATCCCATACATTATTGGGGTCGGCACTGATTTTTATACGAAGCGACTGCCATCTGACCTTCGCTACCCCTTTTTCGAGGAAAATCTGCGATCTGGGTTAAACCAGTTGTCAAATTATTCTTAGGCCTCCGACTGACCTGTAACGATTGCCAAAGATGTTAAATTGGCAACCGGGACCGACGACTTAACGTGCTCTCCGAGGCACGGAGGGAACTCGGGCGGTCACCCATCCAATTACTGGCTAGGGCTAGGGTTGCTTAATTTCGCTGATCGAATGATATGCGCAATAGCAACTGTGCCACGAGCTCCTCATTTCTGAAAATCGTAGTATTAATAATATTGTGTTTACAATGTGAGCAAGGACTAGGACCGAAGGGGTAGGTAGGCAGTAGTGTTGTAAAACCAGCACCCACTTTTCACCAAACATGTTTAAGTGCCAACGTGACAGATGGTGAGTTTATCGCTGTCTTAGGCACTATACATACGTCTTTGAATTACTGCTCAAACATAAGCTATGCAGGTTTCCTCACGATGTTTTCCTTCACCGCAAAGCAAGCGAACGTTTTAAGTAAAATTCATCGCCGACTGCTCAAACTCCAAGGCTGCCACGGCTCTAAAAAATGATTTTTAAATAATATACCTTTGTTCATCATGAAATTCAATGTTTCGGCCGTGAAAACGAACAGACAGACAACTTATTCGCCCACTAGATAGCGCCACTCGTCACTTAGAGCGTACTGCACCTTCTGTAAGGAGAAAGTAAAGCCCCAGTCGAGTTTTTAAGTTAAAAAAACAATGCAAACTGTGTCACATCACTAACATTTATTGTAGTATTTACTATTTATATATTTATGTAGTATTTACAGTATGTAACGTGAATTTGTGACCACTCAACTTAAGTGCGAGACATCTCTGAATAAACACTCATGAAGTTGGAATGCAAAACTCTTGATTTTGTTTGATGGCAGAAATTCTTGGTAAAAGCAACCGAACCCGGCGGTAGCGTGTATACTAATCCTGCATATCGTAATTAATGTCTATACAGATAAATAAAATTGAAGTGTCTGTTTGTAATTCCAAAATAACAGCTTTTCACTAAATGCATATGAAAGTATACACGCTACTGACAATAAAAAAACAAGTTTTAATAATTTTCTCCGTCTGTCTGTCCGTCTGTCAGTCTGTCTGTCTGTCTGTTTGTTCCGGGTAATCTCCGAAACGGCTGGACCGATCTTAATGGGACTTTCACTGGCAGGTAGCTGATGTTTCAAGGAGTAACTTAGGCTACTTTGATTTATTAAAAATCTTAGGGTTCCGCGACATGAAGCATAAAAGTAAATCTACGCGGGTGAAACCGCGGGGCACAGCTAGTCGTAAATAAAATCCAGGGATGTCGTTCTGGCGATTTGAAAGTTCTTTGTTATAAATCTAATCAAAAAAAGATGTTTTTAATTTGACATTGACGCTCACGCCTATGTTCCCCGAAGAGGTAGGCAGAAGTGTTGTAACATCCACACCTACTTTTCACCAAAGATGATTAAGTGCCATCGTGATAGTTCCATCGCCTTCTCAGCCGCTATACATACATCTGTTGAATTATTTCTCAGACATAGATTCCTCACGATGTTTTCCTTCACCGTAAAGCACGTGGTGTGAAATCACTGCACATAAGTTTTACTCATTGATACAGGCCGCTGGCATTCGAACTTGCGTCGCTTGCGTAGCAGGCGACTGCTCAAACCCCACGGCTACCACGACTCTTATATTCATTTTATTTTCAAATTGTTAGGTACCACCAGCCTCTCTCTGCGTAAAAGAATTTTAAAAATCGATCCAGTACTTTTGAGCCAATTCTTTACAAACATACAATACAAATCTGTCCTCTTTATAATCCGTACTAATATTATAAATGCGAAAGTAACTCTGTCTGTCTGTTACGCTTTCCCGCTTAAACCTCTCAACCGATTTTGATGAAATTTGGCACAGACAATCTTTAGACCCTGAGAAAGGACATAGGCTACCTTTTATTTATTAAAAATATTAGGGTTCCGCGACAATAAGGATGAAACTAAATCTACGCGGGTGAAACCGCGGGGCACAGCTAGTATTAGTATTAACAAGTACTGTCGCTTCATTTTATAAAGGAATTGTATTTATGAATGACCTTACCATAGACTAATTCATACGAAGTGTCTTAAATATTCTTATCCAAAGAATAGGTTAATTTAACATTATAGTTTTCATAGTTTGTCTTGCAGACTATGTCAACCGCAACATTATCGAAAGTGGTGCGTGATTGTGGTCGACAACTAACTACGGGTACCTATTACGGTCAAGTACTTAGCTATCCATGAAGTCAAAGATATAGCATCATGTTCCGTATAATATAGATTTAAGAATAAAAAAGTGAGTTTTTGAACGTTCTTCAACTTTTGTTTAAAAAAAACACATAGTTGTATTTTTTTTTTACTTTTTTTTTTATAGTGGCAACTCCTCTCAAAATTTATTTCAGCCCTTGCCGAGTTTATTTTTACTGTTAAATTTTACATCGTATACTTACTGCTAAGGGTGTAGCATTAACTCATTCAAGTTTTACCGTGTACCAGTTAAATGTATGTAAAATTTTAGAATTCTTGCAAAGATAATAACCTATTTCTTTTCTTTATCTATGCGTTTCAGTGTCTAATCATCATTTTAAGTAGGTAAATTCAGGCTAATTAAAAAGTTTCTTGTCTGGTTGGTACTGTTTTTATTAGTATTTGGTTTTTGAAATGACTTAAAAATCTTACATGGATAAATTTAAAATTATGATCTTTTTTTTTCTCTTTTCCATAACCATAAAGGTACCCAATTTTTAACTAACCATAGAGTTCGTGCCATTGGTAATTTCCCTCTCGAATAATGTATCAAAAGCGAATAAAAATCGCAGTTAAATAAACATTTACTGTGTGAAAAATTACCAACGATTAAGGTCAAAATGATTTCATGGCCAATTTTACAATAAGTAATTTATCGGTGATGTGAGTGTCTTGCGGTCAGCAGTTAGATGGGTGACCGACTATGCCTTGCTGACTTCCCTCCATGCATGCGATAAGAGATATCCCAAAATTATTGCAACTTTGAAATAAACGACTTATATTTATCGTTAGGTATAATTTTTTTTAATCTATGGTTTTTTTCCAAAAATTGGATTCTAATATCACCTACCACCTAGGTTTAAAGGTTTTTTTGGGACTTTATACTGAACAAACCTACAGCTACTACAGTTTAAGTAAAAGTCTAAAAGTTCAACTTATATATGTGTAATAAGATATCACGACAGCTTATTACATTAGGTAGGTATTATATTATACATGTTAACGAAACTAAAGCTTCGCCCATATGACAAGAATAGAAAGTTTTTCCAAGCTCAAATTGTATTCCTGAAATAAATAAATAGCTCTGGAAATTCTAAAAGAATGCCAAAAATGTGTAGATTGAAATTCACAATTTTCCTACAAACATAGTCGAAAGTGTTTTAAGAGGCTAATTTTATACATCATGCAACCATTTTACTTAAGTCTGAAGATAACAACACCGAAAGACCAGATACCTATCAAATTAAAAAAAATATCCCTTTCCACAAATTGGCGGGAGAGAAATCTATGAAGTTCTTTTCGAAAAACGTCACCGAATTTGAATGGCTCATCGCTCTTACGCGAAGTACGGGTGAATGGCAAACATATTTTGGTCGGATAATAAAGAAATGGCGTCGATTTTAAACAACCGTGAAAAGATTTTAGCACAGTGCGCGTCTAAAATTCGGACAATAATAACGCCTTTGTTACCAAATAATAATTAATTTCGAAAAATGCGTTTGCAAATTCTATTTTCAACTGTTCTATTGTGTATTAAAAATTTGAACGCGGATAGTAAAAATGTAAGCTTAATATCTGTTTTAGAAGAAACTTTAGAAGCTAAATTAGGTGAATGCACCCACTATGCAGTTGAGTGGTTGGAAGATTTTAATGATAAACATTTGGGGGCTACCGAGGTAGGCAGGTTGCTGCATTATGAACAAATCAAGCCGAAATTAACTGGAACTGCACGAGGTTAGTTTTTTTATTAACACCCACATACTTTGCTACAAAAATGGTCTCGAAATATCGAAAGCAGTTTTGTTGTTGTAAATACCGCTAAGGCAGCACGCGTTTATATTTATATCCATACAAATAAATACAAATAAAGTGTCTGTTTGTAATTTTAAATTAACAGCTTTTCACTAAATGCATATGAAAGTATACACGATATTGACACAAAAAAAACAAGTTTTAAAAATTTTCTCTGTCTGTCTGTCCGTCTGTCTGTCTGTTCCGAGTAATCTCTGAAACGGCTGGACGGATTTTAACGGGACTTTCACTGGTAGGTAGCTGATGTTTCAAGGAGTAACTTAGGCTACTTTATTTATTAAAAATATTAGCGTTCTGCGACAATAAGGAAGAAACTAAATCTAAGCGGGTGAAACCGCGGGGCACAGCTAGTTGGCCATATGCAAGTTTCCTCACGAATTTTTCCTATAAAGCTCGTACTATGATTTTTTTTTTAAGAAAATGTTTAACTCAAATCAATCGGCGTCTATGGCAAATTTTTTTTTCTTTATCTCCCAGATAGTAAAAGCCTTAAGAAGATGTCCATGTCCATGATGCCCCTGATCTTCCACGTGGGAGCCACCTCCACGTGGATGCTGATCACGACGCTCATGGCCGCCAAGTCTGTCGCCATCGGACTCCTGTTGCTGGTCTTCAAGATTGCTGTCAGTTCTGCTAAGGTATGAGACGACTAGATCCGGGATTTGAACGTGCCCGCTTTTTTTTCTGCTCACGCCTATATTCCCCAAAGGGGTAGGCACAGGTGTTGTAATAACAACATACACTTTTCACCGATGATGATTGATGCCAACGTGACAGATGGTGAGTCTATCGCCGTCTCAGGCATTATACATACGTGTTTGAATTACTTCTCAGACATATGCAGGTTTCCTCATGATGTTTTCCTTCACTGCAAAGCACGTGGTGTGAAATCACTGTACCTACATAAGTTTATGGAAATACACATTAATGCAGGCCCCGCTGGGATTCGAACTTGCGTCGCTTGCGTAGGAGGCGACTTCCCAAACCCCAAGGCCACCACGGCTCCGTAGGTATTTTCATATAACGGTGAAAATTTAAAATGAAATGAAAAAAACAGTTTAAGCCCTGGTAAGGCACTTATGAACGTCGAAGAATTGACCACCGGTTCAGAAACTAGCCTTCTGAGAATAACCGGCAAGAAACTCAGCGGGCAACATAGCATAGACAGAATAAAACAGTCGTATTTTTCATCAAACCAACATTTTCCAGAGGGTGTAGTGCGAGTCTTTCACTGCGGCTGTCACAAGTCACCGCGTCGACGTAAACGCAGATTTGTATAGGATCGGAACAGCGCCTCTGTCGGCCTTAACATGACACTATTGTGAGCCCATACAAATCTGAGTTTACGTCGACACGGTCACTTGTGATGGCGATTTTAAGAAAACTTGCACTAGGCAATCTGAAGTCGTTAAAAGAACCCAATATCAACAACACAAAATATCAACTCATTATTTCAGTAGAATTTTTAACAAACAATTTTTTTTTAACTCTTCAAAAGAATCACATTATCTACTCTCACATTATTCCGGTAAGCAGACAACCATTATGGTAGGCACAGCCTAGTTACTGCCATTCATGATTACCGTCCGCAAGCCACATCGGTACTTAGTACTTCTCATTGTAATGTCGTTAACAAATCACGCGTAAAAAATTATAAATGGAATTTCTTTGTTTGCTTAAGTTATTACGGTCCATAGACAATAATAGAGTTTAAACACACATTGTTACTTGGAAGTTAAGAGAGTCTAAATCTTATACAGATAAATAAAACTGAAGTGTCTGTTTGTAATTCCAAAATAACAGCTTTTCTCTAAATGCATATGAAAGTATACACGCTTCTGACACTGAAAAACTAAGTTTTAAATTTTTTCTCTGTATCTGTCTGTCTGTTTGTTCCGGGTAATCTCTGAAACGGCTGGATTTTAACGGGACTTTCACTGGCAGGTAGCTGATGTTTCAAGGAGTAACTTAGGCTACTTTTATTTATTAAAAATATTAGAGTTCCGCGACAATAAAGATGAAACTAAAACTACGCGGGTGAAACCGCGGGACACAGCTAGTTACTTAAATAAAAAAATAGGGTACCCCATAATAAAGCCAGTCATGAAAGCTTACGCAGGTGAAACCGCGCGGCACAGTTAAGTGACATTAAGTCGTCGAGTTTCCGTTTTAAAGATGCCAAATTGAACCTTATTTCTATGTATTATGTATCAATTCCCTATTATTGAAACCAACTCGTCGTCGAGCTCGACGCTGAGAAACCTTAGTTAACAACGAGGCTGTAAAATTTAACAATGTGAATAACATCTCGTACGTAATTACACCTTTGAAAATACATATATACCTAAAAGTTTTTTTGTTCGTCTGAGAATAATTTGTGTTAGTTTTTGTTCAGTCACTAAGAAATAAGGCTAATTTGGCACGCTTCTTCATGCCCCTAATTATATACTGTATTATACCTAATCGTAGATTTGTTATAAACGCGAAAGTCTTACAATTAAGTACTAAAATTATTTACTCTCATACAGTTAAATAAATTAAATACATTCTTCTCAGTAAAAGCAACCTTCCGAACCTGGCGGTAGCATGAATATCATCTCCCTGGCCTTATCCCATACATTGTTTGGGGTCGGCACTTGATTCAACCCGATGTGGCTGATTACCTGATTTTTATACGAAGCGACTGCCATCTGACCTTTGCAACCCCATTTAAAAGGAAAATCTGTGATCTGGGTTTAACCAGTTGTCAGATTATTTTTAGGCCTCCGACTGACCTGTAACGATTGCCAAAGATGTTTAATTGGCAACCGGGACCGACGGCTTAACGTGCTCTCCGAGGCACGGAGGGAACTCGGGCGGTCACCCATCCAACTACAGGCTAGGCGTATGGTTGCTTAACTTCGCTGATCAAATGATATGCGCAATAGCAACTGTGCCACGAGCTCCTCGTGGTAGCATGCATAATCCTCTATAATTATGTCATTCTTACGATTACGAAGTACTTCGTTAAAATATGACACTAGCAGACATACTAAACTAGAAAAATAAAGTATTTTAAACCGACTTCACAAAAGGGCTGGGTTTTTAATACGACTGCATGTTTATATTGTACTAGCTGTGCCCTGCGGTTTCACCCGCGTAGATTTAGTTTCATCCTTATTGTCGCGAGAGACAGAGAAAATTTTAAAACTTGTTTTTTTTAGTGTCAGTAGCGTGTATACTTTCATATGCATTTAGTGAAAAGCTGTTATTTTGGAATTACAAACAGACACTTCAATTTTATTTATCTGTATAGAGTATAGATTTTCCATTTTACACAACTCTTCTCTATATGTCTTCCTCTTCTAAAGTACTTATAATATATATACTCACGCATGTATCCCATGGGGGTAGGCAAAGACCACCGTTCGCCACATGCTACGATCCTTACATACTTCTTTCGCTTCATCCACATTCATACATCTCTTCATACACTTCGTTCCGTACTCAAAAAAAATGAATCCCTATAATCCCTTGGTCACTGCATCACGCGTAAACGGCTAGACCGATTTTAACGGGACTTTCACTGGCAGATAGCTGATGTTTCAAGGAGTGTTTTAGCCTATTTCATTCAAAAAAAACATATATGGACTGAGAGACACCCATTAAAAAAAGTCTACGCGGGTGAAACCGCGGGGCACAGCTAGTATTATATATAAAATCTGTTCACCCAGTGAAAATTCTGAGGTTACAAACATAAGAAAATATATACAGTCGAATGAAGAGAATTAGAATGAGAACCTCCTCCTTTTTTAAAGTCGGTTAAAAACGTAATAATTTTCAGGTGGCGTCATTCTTCACGCTGTTGAAGACCAAAAGTTCTCACCATCACGGCGGCTGGTGGTCACCGCACGTCGAACATGGTAAGCTGTTTGTCCATTACCTAATTACAGGTCCCGTCACCAGTTATGAGCGCTTAGGGAAGATAGTGTGGATACTGCGCATGTTTTTATGCGCCACGCGCCATATGCCTCCTCCATGGAGCACTGGCGACCTTAGTCACCTTGTGAACACAACACTACTCTAAGGTACCATTATTTGTGTGGTATCTTCTGTAACGTGGACGGTACAGGCACCAGTCGGGCAGCTACAAGAGCTATAAGAGCCGTGATGGCCGTGGGGTTTGAACAGCTGCCTGCTATGCGAGCGACGTAAGTTCGAAACCCAGCGGAGCCTGTACCAGTGTGTTTTCGTAAAAACGTATGTGAAGTGATTTCACACCACGTGCTTTACGGTGAAGGAAAACATCGTGAGGAAACCTCCAAAAAGTACTTCAACGACATTGTATTGTAGCTGAGACGGCGATGAGCTGTCCATCTGTCACGTTGGCACTTAATCATATTCGGTGAAATGTGGATGTTGTTACAACACCTCTGCTTACCCCTTCGAGGACCCTTCTGGGATAAGTCTTTAAGTAGCTACCAAATTATGCTGTGACGTGACCTAACAAAATCTTATTTGATTCTCACTTTATCCCGCGTTTTATTATAATACTAGCTGTGCCCCGCGGTTTCGCCCGCGTAAAGTTTATTTCATGGGATCCCGCGGAACTCTAATGATTTTTTTAAAATAAAAGTAGCCTAAGTGACTCCTTCTAACATTAGCTACCTGCTAGTGAAAGTCTCGTAAAGATCGGTCCAGCCGTTTCGGAGATTAACCGGAACAAACAGACAGACAGACAAAAAAATTTAAAAATGTTTTTTCTATGTCTGAACCGTGTATATTTTCATATGCATTTAGTGAAAAGCTGTAATTTTGGAATTACAAACAGACACTTCAATTTTATTTATCTGTATAGATTATTAAAAGATCTGTTTTTTCATTGCAGGTCATAAAAGGAGTTTATCCAAAACGAATAACGGTAAGAATCACTTACCTAGTTAATAATTATATAAGATTTTGTTAGTGAACTGACCCTAGGCTTAAATAAACCCAGTTCCCTGGTAAGCGACTTCGATCAAATCACAACCGGTTCGGAAACTAGCCTTCTGAGAAAAACCGACAAAAAAGAATAATAAAATACATACATTATCACGCCTGTATTCCCCGAAGGGGTAGGCAGAGGTGTTGTAATAACAACACCCACATTTCACCGAATATGATTAAGTGCCAACGTGACAGAGGGTGAATCTATCGCCGTCTCAGCCACTATACATACGTGTTTGAATTACTTCTCAGACATATGCAGGTTTCCTCACGATGTTTTCCTTCACCGTAAAGCACGTGGTGTGAAATCACTGTACATAAGTTTTTAGAAAAACTCATTGGTACAGGCCCCGCTGGGATTCGAACTTGCTTCGCTTGCCACCAATACCAGCCACCGGCTCTATACTAGTCTACACTAATATTATAAAGATTTTTATTGTTTGTTTGTTTGCAATGAATAGGCTCCGAAACTACTTGACCGATCTTGAAAATTCTTTCAGTATTGGATAGCTACATCGTCAGCGAGTAACATAGGCTATATTTTATCCCCGTACTCCCACGGGAACAGGAACTACGCGGGTGAAACCGCGGGACGTCCGCTAGTAATTCAATATTAATATGGATTTGTATTACAGAACACCAGCCAGTGTTCCAAGACTGGCATTCGTATACCCCTACATGGACCCCACACGAGTCGCACGACTCAATACCACAATACAAGACGTTAGACCAACTACATTTCGGTGAAGATGATTAAATATAGTCCCTTTATCTCTAAAATAACTAGATATCTATACAGATAAATACAATTGAAGTGTCTGTTTGTAATTCCAAAATAACAGCTTTTCACTAAATGTATATGAAAGTATACATACTACTGACACTAAAAAATTAAGTTTTAAAATGTTTCTGTCTGTTTGTTCCGGGTAATCTCTGAAACGGCTCGACCGATTTTAACGGGACTTTCATTGGCAGTTAGCTGATGTTTCAAGGAGTAACTTAGGCTTCTTTTATTTATTAAAAATGTTAGGTTTCCGCGACAGTAAGGACGAAACTAAATCTACGCGGGTGAAGCCGCGGGGCAATTTTTAAAATAAAAGGTCTTAAGTATAAATACGTGTGGTTAAGTATCTTAAAATAGTATATAATTTAATTTATGTAGTTAGCTATAAGTATTACTAAAATAAAAAGCATTTATTAGTTTTATAACATATTTATTTAATAAACAATATTATTAAATTGGACGGTTTCATTTACTTAAATACTATTTGTATATAATATTATATATATTTAAATTAAAATACTTTTGTAGTTAATTAATTTTCAGTGGTTAGTTAGTGATTATGAATATTTTATTATATAAAATTTATTGCATGCAATAAAATATATATTTGTAGTCATCCAATATTATTTTCAAACTTTATATATATATGCAAAAGTATTTTATTTTATTAGTAAGTTGATAATGAAAAAATTTTTTTTCAAATAATGTTGCCATCACAAAAAATATAATACTTCATATAATATTAGCAATTATCATTGCAAAAAATATTTCCATAATACATAAAAAAATGGAATGTAAATACAGATATAATAAGATTGTAAAAAATATAAAAAAAAGCGAGATTCAAAACGAACACATTATTTAAAGCTAATAATTTGTGACAATATTATTTATCACACAAATATGTATAACTCACTAGTTACCCGACGGCGAAGCAAATCAGTCACAGTGTAAATAGAAGCTTTAGAAGCAGTTAGGAACCTCCGAGACAATAAGCGCAATAGTCGTAATGTCAGTAAGAGGTCACGTCGTGGACGTGAGCGGATACGACATTCACGTGTTATACTGACATATTTCAAAACGACAAATTTACATTATTCTGACAGTAAATAAAAGATTGACAACCCTATGCTCAATGGAGAAAATGATAATATTTAAAAAAAAATGGCTTACCTTAACCGCTTGTAAATCTTATTTATTCTTACTGTGTCTGAGTGCTATGAAACATTCTAAGTACTTGTTGTCTGTACTCTTCGGAAAGTAACTGAAGCAGGGTCTGTAGACAAAGTAACATTATCCTCACGCTTCGCTAGTAGAAACGATACAACAATGGGAATGACATATGTCACGTGACTGATTTATGAAAATGAAAAATGAAAATGATTTATTCAGTTTAGGCCCTGGTAAGGCACTTATGAATGTCGAGGAATTTACCACCGGTTCGGAAACTAGCCTTCTGAGAACAACCGGCAAGAAACTCAGCTGGCATCATGTACATTTCATTACACAGTAAACAATGATAATTACAATAAAAACATTTAAAATTAATATTTATGTCATTGCCATGCATTTTGTATCGTTTCTATTAGCGCTAGCGCGAGAGAATGTTACTTTGTCTCAGACTGTCTCTAGTTAACGAGACAATACTCTACAAATCTACTCTCTATAGAAAATGTCAGAGTAACTACATACATAGATATTTTCAGGAATAAATCAAAACACTTTTATTTAAAAATCACAAAATATCTGACACAAATTGTGACTTAATATTATAGGCAGTGATATAATACTTCAGGAATGTATATTCAAATCGAAATCCTTGTAAAACATTAGTCTTACAAATGTCACTTACACTTTTAACGAATTATATTATAATACGGGTTTGTGAATAATAATAATTTTGTTATTTATGTTTTTATAAATGAATTCAACGCGATAATTCAATGACTTACGTATTTTACAACAAGGAAGATATCAGGGTTTTTTTATATCGAGTGAAAAAACACATTTAGTATTCTTATTCATTATACATTTTGGAAGCTTTTAACTAGACATTAGTTCCCCATATTTTCTCTACTTTGAAGCACCGTGTAATTAATGTCTTTAAGCGACATTATTGACAGCCAAAACATTAAAAAAGACACCCAGTCTGTCTGTCTGTACCAATGAGTTTTTCTAACTACAGTAATATCACTCCAGCGAAGGAAAATGCATATGCCTGAGAAGTAATTCAAACACTATGTATGTATAGTGTCTGAGACGGCGATAGACTCACCATCTGTCTTGACACTTAATCGTCTTCGGTGGCAATTGGGTGTTATTACACCTACAAGTCATATCTATACAGATAAATAAAATTGAAGTGTCTGTTTGTAATTCCAAAATAACATCTGTTCACTAAATGCATATGAAAGTATACACGATACTGACACTAAAAAACCAAGTTTTAAATTTTTTCTCTGTCTGTCTGTTTGTTTGTTCCGGGTAATCTCTGAAACGGCTGGGCGGATTTTAACGGGACTTTCACTGGCAGGTAGCTGATGTTTCAAGGAGTAACTTAGGCTACTTTTATTTATTAAAAATATAAGGGTTCCGCGACAATAAGGAAGAAACTAAACGCGAGTGAAACCGCGGGGCACAGCTAGTTTTGAATAAATGTTTATTTTTATTGCATTGGCTTAAAAATGTAATATTTTTATAACTCCTTGTAGTTGTGAAAAAAGTGGACCAGTAGGTCTAAACGGTCACTTTGGGAGAATCATAATGTGATTCGAATATGATTCAGAAATGATTAATATTTCGCAATTCACCAGTTAGACACTTCCATATGAAGATTCCTAAAACGGTACACGAAATATGAATTGCTTTCGTGACAAATAGCCGAATCATAAAAGTTAGTTAAGGACTAACATCTACAGTTATTGTAATCATTCGTGAATCCTAAATATGGCCTTTTTAGACCTGCAGTAGTCCTAGACAAAGTAGCATTCTCTCGCTTGCGCTAATAGAAACGATACAAAACGTATGACAATGACATAAATCAGTCACGTGACATATGTCATTCCCAGTTTTGTATCGTTTCTACTAGCGAAGCGTGAGGATAATGTTACTTTGTCTCGAGGCCTGAGTATTTGATATGACATACATATGCTCACGCCTGTATTCCCCGAAGAGGTAGGCAGAGGTGTTGTAATAACAAAACACACTCACCGAAGATGATTAAGTGCCAACGTGCCAGATGGTGAGTCTATCACCGTCTTAGGCACTATACATACTTGATATGAACAGACGGACAACAGAAATCAAGCCAAATCAGTAATTTTCAAACAAACACCCAGAAATATACACAATGTTATTAGTATCGAATCACTTACTAAGCCAAGAACACTATTGGAAAACCAAGTATACTTAACTTTTTTTTTGGTCAATCTTCGCTTATCGACCGTTAGTTTCACAGGCCACGATTCAAACTCGGTAGGCAGCGGTTGGCACTGGCTACCGTGCCATTTTCGAGGTAAATCGTTAGAACTTTTCGCTTGAATACAAATTTCGAAAATACCTCCCTTTACCAAAGTGTTTTTGAGTTTTTCTTCGACTGTTATTGTTAAAGATCTTAAATTATAAGCAACTTGATTGGTGTAATGTAAGTCGTTTTTATCATCTCGTATATACACTATTATATCGGCCACGTCTTCTGTTGTTATTATGTACCAATACACGTAAATTGAAGTCTGCGAACTGGAATATAAGATACAATTTTGATTAAGTATAATAGGTATAAATGAAAATGAAAAATATTAATTCAGAGTAGGCCCTGGTAAGGCACTTATGAAAGTCGAGAATTTACCACCGGTTCGGAAACTAGCCTTCTGAGAACAACCGGCAAGAAACTCAGCTGGCATCATGTACATATCATCGAAACAATATAAATCATATGAAATCATCATACAAAATCAAATTTGATAATAATTTTAAACAATTAAAAAAAATATATTTAGGTTTGTATTATCTAGATTTATTTAATAATAAAAGCGCCATGCAATGCCAATTACACTAATTAAACTCGGGTAATTAATTATCTATATCTATACAGATAAAAAAAATTGAAGTGTCTGTTTGTAATTCCAAAATAACAGCTTTTCACTAAATGCATATGAAAGTATACACGCTACTGACACTGTAAAACCAAGTTGTAAAAATTTTCTCTGTCTGTCTGTCTGTTTGTTCCGGCTAATCTCTGAAAAGGCTGAGTCGATTTTAGCAGGACTTTCACGGCAGATAGCTGATTATATTATATATACAGAGTAGCATAGGCTACTTTTATTTTAATAAGAGCATTAGGGTTGCGCGGGGCACAGCTAGTAGGAAATATAAATAATATACTTACTATTGCACATCTCTGAACGCCAAATCAGGTTCGGTTGTGAATTCAAAATTCAAATCCCCCTCAGTGTTGGCATACTCAATAATTTTAGTATCCGAATCAATGTTGCCAGCGCACAATAGTCGCTCCTCGTCTATGGTCAGTAAGTTTTCATTTTCCAAACTAATAGGTTCGGAGCAAGTTAAATTTTGATATTTACCGTCGTTTTTCAATACTGAAGGCGGTAGTTTTGTAAGATAATGTTTTAGAGAACGAGTGAAGCAATCGCATTTTAATAGGTTTCCTGAAATAATACAATCATTTAAAATATACAGTGAAACTTGGTTAAGTGGGACCTGGATAAGTGAGAAACCTCCATAACTGGTACTCATGCTGAGGTCCCAACACTTTGGCACAGAATTACCTCTGTTAGTGGGACGAGGTAAGCCTCTATATCTGGGATTTGTTCTTTCGATTTATCATCATAGATACCTCTATAACTGAGACAGCGAGTAAATTGTATATGCATAAACCTCTGTAACTGAGATAACATTGTTTGTTTACTCATTCTTATTCTACCCACAAATTCCACACGTAATCTATTAATGGAACCCTCTGTAAATGAGACAGATATTTATTTATACCTGTATATCTGAGACACTGGGTAAGTGGTATACCTCTATAAGTGAAACGACATTGCAGGTCCCTTGATGTCTCACTTAACCAGGTTTCACTGTACATACATATACTCGTGTATTCCCCGAAGGGGTAGGCAGAGGTGTATGTATACTGCACCCACATTCCACCAGCCATGTTTAAGTTCCATGTAATAGAGGGCGAGCCTATTGCCATTAACCGGCCACTAATCCAGACTACGGGCTGATACTGGGGAATTACAGATGGAAAACCCCAATAAATCTTTACCCGACCCGGGGATTGAACCAGAACCTCATATTCTGCACTAGTGCTTAGACTTATCTAAGTGTATGTTGGTAATTCCAACAGCTTTTCACTAAATGCATAATTAATGTATATACGGTACTCAAATAAAAAACCTAATTTAAAAAACAATCTCTTAATGTCTGTCTGTCTAATGTTTGATCAAACTAATCTCCGAAACGGCTTGCCCGATTTTTACGGGACTTGCACGGGCATATAGCTGACGTAATGAAGAGTAACTTTTATATTTATTTATTTTTTTATCGTTTCGAATCTGTATAGAAAATTAAAAATTTATTTCAAATTTTACCTTCAAAATAAACGTCCAATCCATTCTTGACTCTGCCTACCAGCTCAGGCAGGAAGCTGGTGAGCTTATTGTACCTAACGTCCAGTACTTTCAGCCTACTGGCCTTGACCAGAGCCTCGGTAGGCAGCACCGCTAGATGGTTGTTTTTAAGGTATAACTCTGTTATATTCTCTGGGAATTGGAGTTTGATCTCGGCTGGAATATATAAATCATTTAATAGAATAATTAATAATAGTAAATAGTAAATGACAAAGTTAAAATAACAGTATATTTTCTTTTCTATAGAAGTGTCAAAATGTCCGAATTTGACCATTCTTGATAGAGTGTCAAATCGATTAAATATGACCTTTCTTGATGGAGTGTAAAATTTTCGAAACATGACCGTTTGCTGGAGTGTCAAATTGTCGGAGTTTGACCTTTCTTGACAAAGTGTCAAATCGCCGGAATTTGACCTTTCCTGATGGAGTGTCAATATCGTCAGAACTTGACCTCTTGATAGAGTGTCAAATTGTCACAGTTTGACCTTTCTTGAGGGCTTGTCAAATCATCCAACATTTACCTTTCTTAACGGACTGTCAAATTAACTAATGTGGTTAACAATTATAAGAATAATGTCAATCTTTGACAACTAATCATGATATCGTCAAATTGAACTGTATAGGTATATGTACATATATTATTGTACCATGACGTTACTACTCACTTGTTCTCGATTGTAAGTCCTTCAAGTTGTTGTCGGACAGATCCAACACTTCTAGCGATGTCAAATTGCCGAGGACATCTGTAAATAATAAAATAAATGATTTATTCAGCTCAGCCCCAAAACTCAGCTGGCATCTTGACCATTTCTTACTTAAAATCTTTAAAAAATAAAATATTAATGCTTTTAGTTACCAGCGACTTTGTCCACATATTGAGTTTTACATGAGTCTATCCGCAGGGTCTAATTTGGTGAAAAAGTAACAGACAGACATACATATTCATACTAGCGGACGTCACACGGTTTCACCCGCGTAGTTCCCGTTCCCGTGGGAGTACGGGGATAAAATATAGCCTGTATTAATCAGTGATAATGTAGCATTCAAATGGTGAAAGAATTTTTAAAATCGGTCCAGTACCAATGAGTTTTTCTAAACTTATGTACTTATGATTTCACACCACGTGCTTTACGGTGAAGGAAAACATCGTGGGGAAACCTGCATATGTCTGAGAAGTCATTCATAGACGTATGTATAGTGCCTGAGACGGCGATATCATATAAGAAAAGTGTGTGTTGTTATTACAACACCTCTGCCTACCCCTTCGGGTAATACAGGCGTGAGCATATGTATGTATACTTACAACTTCTTATATCATTAATATTATTCCCAGCGAGGTATAGTTTTTTGACCTTTTTAGCGCCGATAGTCAGGTCGAAGGTCAACACTGGCAAGGCGTTGTGTGATAGGTCAATCTCACTCAACTGGTATGGTATCCAAGGGTTGGATGGGAATATTTTCTTTGTCAAAAAACCTATGTTGTTGTAACTTAAATTTACCTGGAAAAAGAAAAAAAAAATCTTGTTTGTTTTTCCGACTTGGAGTCAAAGTCAAAGTCAAAAATATCTTTATTCGATAAGACTTTATACAAAGTACTTTCAAATCGTCAGAATGACACAATTACACAGTATTATACATGCTACCGCCAGGTTCGGAAGGTTGCTTTTACTGAGAACAACCTGGCAAGAAACTCAGTAAATTACTCTTTTCAAAAATAATATACAATTTAAAAAAATCAAAGTAAATCACTTGAGAAATGTAAGCCCATGGACACAGTTCCAATGCACAAATGTCAATAAAAATTAACATAAAGAAAAGTCTAGTAGTTGTACTTATATCTAAATGCGTAGCTTGAGATGACCAGCCCCCACAAGCAGCACCTGTTCACAAGTATGACGACAAAGAACAAACAAACAGACATCGAAATTTAAGTTTTGTTTTATTTCGCTTTTTATAAATAGCTGAGGAGTTCGTGGCACAGTTGCTATTGCCCATATCATTCGATCAGTGAAGTTAAGCCTAGCCAGTAGTTGGATGGGTGACCGTCCCAGTTCCCTCCGTGCCTCGGAGAGCACGTTAAGCCGTCGGTCCCGGTTGACAATTTAGCATCTTTGGCAATCGTTACAGGTCAGTCGGAGGCCTAAGAGAGTCTGACAACTAATTTAACCCAGATTACGCATTTTCCTCGATGAAGAGGTAACGAAGGTCAGATGGCAGTCGCTTCGTATAAAAATGAGGTGATCAGCCTCATCGGGTTGAATCAATGCCGACCCCAACAATGTATGGGATAAGGCCAGGGAGATGATGATATGGTACACGAAGTACCAGGCGCACATAACGGACAAGGAGTTAATAAGTTGATTGCGACTAACATGGAGCCACATCGGGTTGAATCAAGTGCCGACCCCAACAATGTATGGGATAAGGCCAGGGAGATGATGATATGGTACACGAAGTACCAGGCGCACATAACGGACAAGGAGTTAATAAGTTGATTGCGACTAACATGGAGCCACATCGGGTTGAATCAAGTGCCGACCCCAACAATGTATGGGATAAGGCCAGGGAGATGATGATATGGTACACGAAGTACCAGGCGCACATAACGGACAAGGAGTTAATAAGTTGATTGCGACTAACATGGAGCCACATCGGGTTGAATCAAGTGCCGACCCCAACAATGTATGGGATAAGGCCAGGGAGATGATGATATGGTACACGAAGTACCAGGCGCACATAACGGACAAGGAGTTAATAAGTTGATTGCGACTAACATGGAGCCACATCGGGTTGAATCAAGTGCCGACCCCAACAATGTATGGGATAAGGCCAGGGAGATGATGATATGGTACACGAAGTACCAGGCGCACATAACGGACAAGGAGTTAATAAGTTGATTGCGACTAACATGGAGCCACATCGGGTTGAATCAAGTGCCGACCCCAACAATGTATGGGATAAGGCCAGGGAGATGATGATGATATTACACTAGCGGACGTCACGCGGTATCACCCGCGTAGTTCCCGTTCCCGTGGGAGTACGGGGATAAGATATAGCCTATGTTACTCGCTGATGAAGAGCTATCCATTGCTGAAAGTATTTTCAAGATCGGTCAAGTAGTTTCGGAGCCTATTCAATGCAAACAAACAAACAAATATTTCCTATTTATAATATTAGTGTAGATTAAAGACTTATATTATTTTTATTTATTTTTAAACTGATATGTAAAAACTTAAATAAGGTGTGCACTTACCATTTCTAGTGAGAGGCAATCATCTAACAAACCATTAGTTTTATTGTCAAGTTTTTCCAAAAGATTATGTGACAGGTCTAGTTTTCTGGAAAAAAATCCTTCTTTATCTAATAATTGTTAAGTTTAAACCTAATATTTAGGTAATAATAAAGGCCAGAATAAAGTGATTGCTCTCAAGCCACTCAAGTTCAAATCCCAATAATCTCTACCAATGAGTAGCAACAAAGAAAAATTTGCAATTTTAGTTTTATTTTTATGCAAGTATCGTATATTATACTTTCTTGCGGAATTCCAAACAGACACTTCAATTTTATGCATCCGTTTAGATATATAGATAAATACAGTTAAAATATCTGAAATTATGCCGTGGTGGCAGTGGGGTTTGAACAGTCCCCTGTTACGCAAACGACCCAAGTACGAATCCCAGCGGGGCCTGTACAAATGAGTTTTCTAAAAACTTATGTGCAGTGATTTCACACCACGTGCTTTACGGTGAAGGAAAACATCGTGAGGAACCTGCATATGTCTGAGAAGTAATTCAAACACGTATGTATAGTGCATGAGACGGCGATAGACTCACCCTCTGTCACGTTGGCCCTTAATCATCTTGTGTGAAAAGTGGGTGTTGTTATTACAACACCTCTGCCTACCCCTTCGGGGAATGTGTAATATCCTTACCTCAAAGCAACAAGTCCTTTAAAAGCTTCATTGGGTATTCTTTCCAAGTTGTTACCACGTAACGACAAGTCGAGCAACTGCTGCATGCCCGTGAACGAATGTTGTGCTATGTTCACCAACTGGTTGCTCGACAGATCGAGCTTGAACATCGTCGGTAGATTACCGAACGCTGACTTGCTTAATGATGTTAAATTGTTGTTCTGGAAACATTTAAGACGAATATAATCGAAGAAAAGGGAGCAGTTGCCTGCTACGCAAGGGACGCAAGTTCAAATCCCAGTGGGGCCTGTACCAATTTGTTCTAAAAACTAATGTGCAGTGATTTCACACCACGTGCTTTACGGTGAAGGAAAACATCGTGAGGAAACCTGCATATGTCTGAGAAGTAATTCAAACACGTATGTATAGTGCCTGAGACGGCGATAGACTCAGCATTTAATCATCTTTAGTGTATTTATGTATAACCTGCCTACCCCTTCAGATCCTAAAGAAAGACTCACGGTAAACTAGACCGAGTGTCGGCCGTAGACGGTCAACTAATATCGAAAAAAAACATGATTGCTAATATGAAGAAAGATTCACAATTGACCGTGTCGGGTCCGAGCCGAGTGTCGACCGTAGCACGGTCAAATAATATAAAGAATGACTCACGATTGACCGTATCAGGTCCGGGCTGAACATCGACTATAAACCAATACTCACGCAAGATCGTGTCGCGGCCGATCTGATTGTCGACCTACGGCAGTCTCAACGAATATAATGGATAACTCATGCGAAACCGTGTTTGGTCTGAGGCTGAGCCGGGGTCGACCGCATCATGGTCTAATATAAAGAGAGACTCTAGACCGTATCGCGTCCGAGCTAAGGGTCGGCCTAACACGGTCAACAAATATACAGGCTGGCTTAAGATTGACCGTGTCGAGTCCGAGCCGACTGACGGCCGTAGCACGGTCGGAAACTAAAACTTACTTGCATATACAAATACTGTAAGCTAGTAAAAGTATTCAAAGCTTCCCAAGGCGGTCTTGTCAATCCATTGTCTGACAAATCCAGTATCTGTACGGTGAGTAGTCCGGAGAAACTATTGGAGTCCAAGTTGTCGGCCAACATGTTGGTGGATAGATTGAGTCTTAGTAACGCGTTCATTGCTGGCCATGTGTTCACGCGGATCTCTTGTAAGGAGTTATGGGCGAAGTTTAGTTCTCTGTAATGAGAAATTGATATTGTGGAGGTGTCACGAGATATGAGCGCCCAAACTTCAAACTCATACATACATATGCTCACAACTGTATTCCCCGAATAGGTTGGAAGATTTCACCGAAGATGATTAAGTGCCAACGTGACAGATGGTGAGTCTATCGCCGTCTCAGGCACTATACATACGTGTTTGAATTACTTCTCAGACATATCCAGGTTTCCTCACGATGTTTTCCTTCACCGTAAAGCACGTGGTGTGAAATCACTGCACATACGTTTTTAGAAAAACTCATTGGTACAGGCCCCGCTGGGATTCGAACTTGCGTCGCTTGTGTAGCAGGCGACTGCTCAAATTCAAAATTATCTTTAACCGATTAAACTGTTTACAAAGTACTTTCAAATCGCCAGAAAGACACAATTACACAGGATTATACATGCTACCGCCAGGTTCGGAAGGTTGCTTTTACTGAGAACAACCTGGCAAGAAACTCAGTAATTACTCTTTTCAAAAATATTATACAATTTTAATAAACAAAGTAAATCACTTGAGAAATGTAAGCCCATGGACACAGTTCCAATGCACAAATGTCGATAAAAATTAACATAAAGAAAAGTCTAGTAGTTGTACTTATATCTAAATGCGTAGCTTGAGATGACCAGCAGCATCTGAATACCTAGTGCGAGTTTTCTTAAAATCGCCGTCACAAGTCACCGCGTCGACGTAAACGCAGATTTGTATCGGCTCACAATAGTGTCATGTTTAGGTCGACAGAGGCGCTGTTCCGATCCTATACAAATCTGCGTTTACGTCGACGCGGTGACTTGTGACGGCGGCAGTGAAAAACTCGCACCACTCATCACTCACCCCAAACTAATAGGTATTTGAAATATCCTTTCCAATTGATTGAAGCTAACATCGATGACTCGACAGCTGGCCAACTTGGCGAGACTGCCGCGAGACACGTCGCGCAACTTGTTGTGTGACAAGTTGAGCTCCAACACTGTAGGTACCGAGCCGAATGTAGCCGGTTTAATCACTTCCATTGAATTGTGGGATAGGTCTAAGTATCTGTAATTGTATTTAGGTATTACGCGAACGATAAATAATAACATTTAAAAAAAATTACAGTGAATTATCAAGTTATCTATACAGATAAATAAAATTGAAGTGTCTGTTTGTAATTCCAAAATAACAGCTTTTCACTAAATGTATATAAAAATACCAATTTAAAAAAAGACTAGCTGTGCTCCGCGGTTTTGCCCGCGTAGACTTAATTTCATTCCCGCGCATTAACATCAGCTATCTGCCAGAGAAAGTCCCGTGAAAATCGGTCCAGCCGTTTCAGAGATTAGCTGGAACGAACAAACAGAAATAATTCAAAATTGATTTTTATATTGTTTGTTTGTAGCGTATATACTTTCATATGCATTTGGTATAAAGCTTTTGAAAAACAATTAGACACTTCAATTTTATTTTTCTGTATAGAGATATATAAATAAAAATAAAATAAGTACTTACCTCAAAGAAAATAAGTTCTGAAACACAGCGTTAGCTATTTCACTCAAGTTATTGTGTGAGATATCTACCGTATGTAACTCGTATAGTTTAGGGAACGCTAATTTAGGTATATTCCTTATATTGTTGTAGGAAACGTTAAGGATACGGATCCCGGACATATTTTGGATTGGAATCTGAAAAAAAAGGAAAAATAATCATATACAGGCTGTCGGAGAAAAAGGAACAGTTGTCTTCTAGAAGTTGTAGGGTTTTATGAATATATCACTATGTTGAAGTCGTAAAATATCTAGCTCCAACGATAACGTAGTTATAGGTTATGGTTGCTAAGGGCCGAAGAGCTCGCGGCCTTAAGCGATTGAATGAACGCGCGCCCGCGTTTAACTACATTATTATGTACGCGGTCATTCAACTTGTTAAATTAAGAGGAAGGTTAATGGTTTCGGAAAATGGTTTTATGGTATTATTTCAGGATTTATTAGTGGGAGAAAATAAATAAAAACGTAGTTAGATTTCACGTGAATAACTCTACGTTACAACTGATTTTTATGCGAAAATAACGTCTTGCTATGGTCAACTCTGAACGTAAATTAATCGAAAACGGAAGAAGATATTTTTGTCGTAATAATTTTATTTGCTTCCTTAAATTGTACTCTCTCACATATTTTAACAGCTGTCCTATTTTCCCCGACATGTTTAACATGTCCAAATTATTGACCTTTTTGCTACTAATAATTTTAATAATATGTGATAGGTCTAAACATCCTTGTAAAATATAGAACATACATACATACATATGCTCACGCCTGTATTCCCCGAAGGGGTAGGCAGAGGTGTTGTAATAACAACACCCACATTTCACCGAATATGATTAAGTGCCAACGTGACAGAGGGTGAGTCCATCGCCGTCTCAGCCACTATACATACGTGTTTGAATTACTTCTCAGACATATGCAGGTTTCCTCAAGATGTTTTCCTTCACCGTAAAGCACGTGGTGTGAAAATCACTGTACATGAGTTTTTAGAAAAACTCATAGGTACAGGTCCCTCTGGGATTCGAACTTGCGTCGCTTGCGTAGCAGGCGACTCCTCTAACCGCGAGGCCACCACGGCTCTATAATATAGAAAGTCTAAAATATAGAAAGAACATCTTATTCCCAGTGAATGCGATGCATTAGTTGAACATTTCTAACGAGTAGCTCAGTTGGAAGAGCAACTGCACGGTTTGCAGAGGTCGTGGGTTCGAGTCCCGCTCGTGTTCGTATTTTTCCAGACCATTAAGAATATTTAAAGATATAAACACATACCTGTCCAAAATCCACAAACCGGTTGTGTGTCAAACGAAACTCGTACGCATAAGTATTTTCATCGAAAGCTTTAGAACTTATATTCTCTAATAAGTTGTGTCCCAACTCTAGTAATGTCATGTTATTGCAGTTCTGGAAAGCTCCTGCTTCTATTTTTGACAGCTGGTTGTGGGAAATATTCACCACAGCCTGATAGAGGTCCGTGAAAGCTTGACTCTCAACTATAGTTATCTGGTTCTCTGCTAAGTTTATAAGCTGAAAAAGTTTTTTTTAATGTTAGTAAAAATTGCATAATCCATACAGATAAATAAAATTGAAGTGTCTGTTTGTAATTCCAAAATAACAACTTTTTACTAAATGCACATGAAAGTATATATGATACTGAAATAAAAAAACTATTTTTTTTCACCCGCGTAGATTTAGTTTCATCCTTATTGTCGCGGAATCCTAATATTTTTGATAAATACAAGTAGCCTAAGTTACTCCTTGAAACATCAGCTACCTGCCAGTGAAAGTCCCGTTAAAATCCGTCCAGCCGTTTCAGAGATTACTCGGAACAAACAGACAGAGAAAAATTTTAAAACTTGGTTTTTTAGTGTCAGTAGCGCGTATACTTTCATATGCATTTAGTGAAAAACTGTAAATTTGGAATTACAAACAGACACTTCAATTTTATTTATCTGTATAGATGTATAGATATACCTAAGTAGTATACTAACCTCAGCATATTTGACAGCTTGGAACATCTGATAATCGACTTTATTTATTTTATTCCTCGCCAAATCCACGGTACCTATCCTAGTGACCGCTGAGAATGTTCCTCTACCCACGTCCGTTATCTCATTATCCTGCAGATATAGTCGCCTGGAAGGTAAGCAACAGAGGTGAGGTTGGATAACGGATGGGTTTGAATTAGGTGCAAATTTAAGGTATTAGCTAGGTAGCCTTCTTTGCACGATCCCGAGAGACACCGTGAGGGACAAGTATTCTACTTGTAATTAGTTTTAAGTACTGTTCCTTGTATATATCATTATAATATATTTTTATTCAATTAATGTAATTTAGGTATCAAATGTTATCTAATCGAAATTGTGACCTAATGGGGACGCTTTTAAACAATTTTTTGAAGAATTTTTTTATACAGAACTAGCGGTTTCACCTGCATAGTTCCCGTTCCCGTGGAAATACGGGGATAAAATATAGCCTATATTACTCGCAGATAATTTGGCTATTAATTGCTGAAAGAATTTTTAAAATCGATTCAGTAGTTTCGGAGCCTATTCAATACAAACAAACAAACAAATCTCTCCTCTTTATAATATTAGTATAGATTATTTTCTCATAAAGAATGAGGTTGTTGTAAGTTTTTCGGTGAAGGAAAACATCGTGAGTTCTCAGAAGTAATTCAAAGACGTATGTATAGTGGCTGAGACGGCGATAGACTCACCATCTGTCACGTTGGCACTTAATCATATTCAGTGAAATGTGAGTGTTGTTACAACACCTCTGCTTACCCCTTCGGGGACAGTTCTGGGATGGCGTGAGCATATTAATTTATTTATTTTAAAAGCCAGCAAATACATGGGTCTAGGCACCGAATATGATCTGTCCCTTCGGTGTCGAGACCCTTGGTCCGTGGGGTCCTAGCGCTATTAGGCTTTTTAAAGACATCACAAAAAGGTTAGTCGACATCACCGGAGACCGAAGAGCTGGCAGCTACCTCGGACAAAGAATTAGTGTAGCCATCCAAAGGGGGAATGCTGCCAGTATCTTCGGAACCTTGCCTACAGGGACTCCTTTTAATAATATATTTAAATTTAATGGTATTTAGTGTTAGTGCTATATTTTTTATGAATAAAGTTACCTTATTTGGGTAATAAAAATCAAAAAAAATAATATAATCCTTATAAAATAGCACTTACCTTAAAAATCTCATTCCTCTAAAACTGTTAGTGTCCAGTTTTTTAATTTTATTATTATCTAGATGCACTACTTTGATGACTGTGTTCCTTGCAAACATACCTCTGAAATAAAATTACGCTTCAAATTCAAAATCAAAATATCTTTATTTGATTAGACTTATCACAAAGTACTTTCAAATCGTCAGAATGACATTATTATACAGGACTAGCTGTCCCCCGCGGTTTCACCCGCGTAGATTTAGTTTCATACTGTTTTTTTTTTTAAATTGCCTAAAACACTTTTTGAAACTTCAGCTATCTGCCAGTAAAAGTCCCGTTAAAATCGGTCCAGCCGTTTCGGAGATTACCCGGAACAGACCGACAGACCGACAGACATAGAAAAAAATTAAAACTTAGTTTTTCAGTATCAGTAGCGTGTATACTTTCATATGCATTGAGTGAAAAGCTATTATTTTGGAATTACAAACAAACACTTCAATTTCGCTGAAGATGTAGCTAAACATTGCTGAAAGAATTTTCAAGATCGGTCAAGTAGTTTCGGAGTCTATTCCATGTAAACAAACAAAAGCACAATAAACTCTTTATAATATCAGTGTAGATAAATAATATTTTTTAATAAAAAATTCGTGCCGCATGTTTCATTCAAGAATGCTTGTTGAAAAGTATTACGATAGCCATGTATTGCTTACCTCGGTATATCTCCTATTAGATTGTGGCTCGCGTTACACCACCCAAGCTTAGTCAAATCACCAATATGGCTCCCGTCCAACTTGGTTATATTGTTATAGCTGTAACAATAACACTTTTTAAATCAATATATACAGGGTGTGGGGGAAATCACAACAGCTGTTAAAATATGTGATAGGGAATAATTTTAACCAATTAAAATTATTATGACAAAAATATCTTCTTCCGTTTTCGAATAATTGACGTTCAAAGTTGACCATATCAAGACCTTATTTTCGCATTTAAATCAGCTGTAACGTAGAGTTATTCACGTGAAATCAAACTATGTTTTTATTTTTTTTCTCCCACTAATAAATCCTGAAATAATAACCTTCCTCTTAATTTAACAAGTAAAATGACCGTGTACGTGATGTAGGTAAACGCGGGCGCGCGTTCATTCAATCGCTTAAGGCCGCGAGCTCTTCGGCCCTTAGCAACCATAGCCTATAACTACGTTATCGTTGGAGCTAGATATTTTACGATTTCCATATAGTGATATATTCATAAAACCCTACAACTTCTAGAAGACAACTGTTCCTTTTTCTCCGACATTCTGTATAATAAGAAAACTATCATGACCAGACTATAATAATCTTTTCAAAAAAGTCAAATTCTGAGCAATCGTAACCGAAAGAAGTGTATGAAGAGATGTGTTAGATAGGCAGAGGTGTTGTAATAACAACACCCACTTTTCACCGAAGATGATTAAGTGCCAACATGACAGATGGTGAGTCTATCGCCGTCTCAGACACTATACATACGTCCTTGAATTACTTCTCAGACATATACAGGTTTCCTCACGATGTTTTCCTTCACCGTAAAGCACGTGGTGTGAAATCACTGCACATAAGTTTTTAGAAAAACTCATTGGTCGAACTTGAGTCGCTTGTGTAGCATAAGTGGTAGGCAGAGGTGTTGCAGGTGTCGAGCTCATTAGAAAAATTCTTGAAGCTTGGGAAGCTTCACAGGATGCTCTAGGTGTATTCTGTGATCTATCTAAAGCCTTTGATTGTGTGCACCATGAAACGTTGATCAGGAAGTTAGATCACTACGGTGTAAGAGACCTGGCTCTAAAACTTATATCTTCATATCTAAGTAATAGAATACAAAAAGTCGATATACATGGCTTAACATCTCCGGGGTGCCCAGTAGAGATGGGTGTTCCACAGGGTTCAATTCTTGGTCCGTTTCTCTTTTTAACTTATATTAATGATTTACCTTACATGGTAAGCAATAAACACGATATTGTATTATTTGCTGATGATACTTCTCTAATTTTTAAGATAGACCGGCAAAAAGCTAACTTTGACGATGTGAATAATGCTCTCTCTGACGTAGTACATTGGTTCAGCGCTAATAACTTAGTACTCAATAGTAAAAAAACGAAATGTGTCAAGTTCACTATGCCAAATGTGAAACAAGTGCAAACCAATGTACTTATCAATGACGAAGTGTTGGACCTTGTTGAAACAACAGTTTTCCTTGGAGTTACATTGGATCATAAATTGCAATGGGGGCCCCATATAGCTGGATTGTCGAAAAGACTCAGTTCTGCAGCATTCGCAGTGAGGAAAATTAGACACCTAACTGATATAAACACAGCTTGGTTGGTCTATTTTAGCTATTTCCATAGTGTTATGTCTTATGGCATCCTTTTATCGGGAAATGCTACTGACATCAGTTCTGTCTTTGTGCTGCAGAAACGGGCTGTTCGTGCAATCTATAAACTCAAATCTAGAGATTCTCTCAGAGAGAAGTTTAAAGAAATAGGGATAATGACTGTGGCAAGTCAATACATATTTGAAAATTTGATATATGTAAGAAAGAATATCGATAGTTTTAAGAAAAATAGTGATATGCACAATATAAATACACGCAAGAGGGATAAACTCCGTGTCGCTGTGACTAGACTGCACAAAACTAGTAACTCTTTTGTGGGGCAAAGTATACGCCTTTTCAATAAACTACCATTAAAAATGTGTGAACTACCATTTTTAAGTTTTAAGGCAAGCATCAAACAGAAACTTTGTGAAAAAGCATATTATAGTGTAACTGAGTATATTGATGATAGCCAAACATGGCAATGAGTTGCTCACTCTTCCATTGAAATGTACTTAAACAACCCTATGTATATAGAAGGGACACATGTAAAAAAAAACCGGGGAGTTTGTTTCGCCGTTTCTTCTCCTGACAGGCTTACTTTTGGAAACGGTAGTAAATTAACTTAAGTTAGCGTAAGAAAAATGACGTTCAATAAGTGTTCCAAGTGTCCCTTATGTTGAATAAAACTTTTTGATTTGATTTGATTTGATTTGGTTGTAATAACAACTCAAAATTTTCACACAAAATGATTAAGTGCCAACGTGACAGATAGTGAGTCTATCGCCGTCTTAGCCACTATACATACGTCTATAACATAATAGTATAATGTACCTTAAATCTAACAACTCCGTGTCCCTCAACCCTCGGAACTGGTTCCTCTTCAGCGTGGCTAGTCTGTTGCCATGGAGGTCTAAGGTTTTCAGCTTTTTCAGGGTCTGAAAATTTTGTTAATACATTATCACTGAATAACATACGCGGTAAAACAGTGAGGCACCGCTAATTAATCTATATCTATACATACATACAGATAAATAAAATTGGAGTGTCTGTTTGTAATTCCAAAATTACAGCTTTTCACTAAAGGCATATGAAAGTACTAGCTGTGCTCCGCGGTTTCACCCGCGTAGATTTAGTTTCATCCTTATGGTCGCAGAAACCTAATATTTTTAATAAATAAAAGGTAGACAGACAGTTACTTTCGCATTTATAATATTAGTAGGGATGTTTTTCGGTCTGTCAGTCTGTTTGTTACGTCTAATCTCCAAAACGGCTGGACCAATTGTAACGGGACTCTCACTAGCAGATTTTAGCGAATAAATATTATCATTATTATTACATGCTAGCGCCATTTAAAAGGTAGCGTTCAGACCCACCACCCCCGAAAATATATACAGGGGTATGGTGGGGTGAGGCCTGTACCTATGCGTTTTTCTAAAAACTTATGTACATTGATTTTCACACCACATGCTTTACGGTGAAGGAAAACATCGTGAGGAAACCTGCATATGTCTGAGAAGTAATTCAAACACGTATGTATAGTGGCTGAGACGGCGATGGACTCACCCTCTGTCACGTTGGCACTTAATAATATTCGGTGAAATGTGGGTGTTGAAAATTACAACACCTCTGCCTAACCCTTCTGGGAATACAGGCGTGAGCATATGTATGTATGGTATGGTGGGTCCAGACCGCTCTGACAAAAGCATACCTTCCGATAAGTATAAATAAGGTTTAAAGCTTACTTGAAACGCTTCAACAGGTATATCAGATATCAGTCCGTTGGTTAGATGCAGTTGTTCCAGCTTACCAACTGCCTCGCTGCCAGCGAAGATATCCTTATCCAATTTGGTCATCTCATGCCCGTTTATTGATAGCACTGACAGGTTGCCTAAGATCTGTGAAGTCAGGTTTAAGTTTAGTTTTATAGTTAAAAAAAAGGATTCAAAATTTCAAACATTAAAAGATGTCTCAATTTAGACCGAGACCGAGTCGAGACCGAGTAGAACCCGAGTCGAGTCCGATTCGAGACCGAGTCGAGACCGAGTCGGGGCCGAGACGAGTGTTGGCCGTAGTATGGTCACCAGAGAGCTTAGTGCGAGTTTTCTTAAAATCGCGTGCGGGTGTGAGTTTTTCACTACCGCTGTCACAAGTCATCGCGATTATATACAAATCTGCGTTTACGTCAATGCGATGACGTGTAACGGCGGCGGTGAAAAACTCGGACTAGGCCCTCTGGTCCGGGCCGAGTGCCAAGTAAACTTCCTACTAATATAATAAATGTGAAAGATTGTAGGCGTCGCGGGCACTATTTAATAAAATAATACTTAAAGACTAACATACAGACTCTTTGTATGTGACTGAGACTGTCTCACCAGCTGTCACATTGACATTTAATCATTGGTGTAAAGTGGGTGTTATAACACCATGCTTACACCTAAAAATATGCGTTTATTTACCTGAAATGCCTCTTTAGGGAACTCATTAATCTTAGTATTAACCATATACAGTTCTTGTAAAGTTCTGTTCACCCCAGCAAATGCATATTGGTCTATAGACTTTATGGGAGTGTCCTCTATAGTTATAACTCTTATTGTTGATCTGTGGAATATGGGCCCAAATAGGTGTGCTGGAAGAAAGGGAGTAATATTACTTTTATATGTATATTTATCTATATCTATACGGATAAATATAATTTATTTGTCTGTTTGTAATTCCAAAATAACAGCTTTTTACTAATTGCATATGAAGGTATATACAATACTGACATTAAAAAAAAAAAAATTTGAATTTTTTTCTATGTCTGTCTGTTTTTTTCGGGTAGTCTTCGAAACGGCTAGACGGATTTTAACCGGACTTTCACTGGGAGGTAGCTAATGTAACAAGGAGTAACATAAGCTACTTTTAATCTAAAAAAACCTCTATAAATAATAAGTTAATCTCGTAAGACCGCGGGGCACAGACAGTCTTTTTTAAACTTACTACCTAACACATTGAACTGACCCCAAATAAAATGGGATTGGGACAGGAGAATTATCTATACAGGGAAATAAAATTGAAGTGTCTGTTTGTAGTTCAAAAATATCAGCCTTTCACTAAATGCATATGAAAGTATACACGCTACTGACACTGAAAAACCAAATTTTTTCTCTGTCTGTCTGTCTGTTTGTTCCGGGTAATCTCTAAAACGGCTGGACCGATTCTAACGGGACTTTCATTGGCAAGTAGCTGATGTTCCAAGGAGTAACTTAGGCTACTTTTATTTATTAAAAATATTAGGGTTCCGCGACATGAAGCATGAAACTAAATCTACGCGGGGCACAGCTAGTGATAATATATATCTACTATCAAAACCTCTGAGTTTTATATAAGACAAATTATAAATACAAACATTTAAGTATATAATGGTCTTGCCTCCATCTATCCTCCAAGTTACATGGCTCAAAGACTTATTGTAGTTGGTTGAATTTAGAGAAATAAGGTATAGAATGTAATTTCCCAGTATTAAGCTCATCAGATTTTTAAATACTTACAAATTTTACACTCTTTTAAATACAATCTTTCAATTGGCAGTCCCATTCCGGCAATATTCCCTAGTCCTACACTCATAACTGCCAACCCTGTATTCTGACAGCGAATGTACAACCCTGCATCTGTCCCTTTCTCACACACACAAGGGTACATCAGTTGTAGGTCTGACTCTTTCGGACATGGGTAAGCCGGTCCTGGTGGTATGTATTCCGAATTTAAATTTGTAATTGATGTTGCCAGCAATAAAAACAGAATTTTGCAAATCATTTTGGCTGGAGTGTGGTATACTGAAAAAAAAATTGTGAGAGTATTAGCTTATTTTTAATCGACTTTAAGAAAAGGAGGAGAATATTATGTAATTAAGATATATTTTTTTTATTTGCCTCAAGGCTTTCGACTTGGTGAACCAATTATGATGATTCTTCGTTTATTTGTTTGGACAATAATTTATTTATTCAAAAATTCAAATAACAAAATAAAAAAATGCGTAGAATCCCCACTTATTTTAAGCTGCGCGTTCTTTACTTGTGACGGAACCTGACGACGACGAGCATTGGTTTCGATCATAGGAAATTGATACATAATACACAGATGATAAGGTTTAATTTGATATCTTTAAAACCGACACTAGACGACGAGTGCGACGCTGAGAAACCTTAGTGAATAACGCGGCTGTACTTATTTAAATGCTTACAGATGCAGCGCCAATTTATTACTAATTCTTTCCAACTAATGCATACATGCCATGCCACGGCAGTAAGTGCGTCACACACGACAATACGGATATGAAAGTTCGCACCCCAAGAAACTTCAAAAAAGTTTTGAAAGTTTGTGACGTACGATAACTAAGCATTGCCGCGTTTACAAACAAAGAAATCTAAATATATAGTTACATGACTTCATATTAGTATTGAATAAGAGCCCGCGGAATGCATGCAGCCTTCTCGTACTCAAATAAAAAACAATAAAAATCTCTCATCGATGTGATAAATTGAGTAATTATAGGTAAGTTTGTAAATCAAAACTTTCTTTGAAGTTGAATAAACTCGAAGGATATAAGAGAAAACATAATGAAAAGTCGTAACTCCACAACATTGAGACGCAAAAACCAAGGCTTTATAGACGAGTATTTAAATTGAATTGATATTGTTTGTGTATTTGCGAAGTATAAAGGTCACTTCAAACCTGTTCACGCAGCGTTAAGGCGACAATGTGCAAGTACATAAGTAACTTATTTGTCATCTACAGCTAATTACCGAAGCATTGGTCACCAATATTCCCTTGAAATGATATAATAGCGACAAAAACTTTGCATTAAACTTGCAACACAACTTTCACTTAAAAACAAATGTGTTATGACGAAATTACCTGTGTTAAATCCTTCGCACAACATTTATAACGGTAAATTCAACTATTCTCGTGAACTTTTAGACCGATTTAACTATTAATTGCGATAAAAACACGCAATATTATTATTTACAACGAAATACACAACCTTCCCCTCCATGGTCAACACGGAACTGGAACCATAGACTACAATTGAAATAAAACTAGAAACAAAATATCCAATTTATTATGGCAATATTGTTTTTTCCCACACATAACATTATTACCGCCAGTGCAAGTGTAAATTTGGCAATCATCTTAAAAATCAAGAAACTAATGATGTTTTTTACAACTAAAGAGGTGTTTCAAATGGAGCCAACCCGTACTGTCATTGCTATTTGTCTATATTTTATGAACTGTCAGTCAGTACGCAAGCAAGGGCCCGTGTCGTTTTATAATTATTTATATTTAATAGGATTTTGAAAATATAGTTTAATGAATAGAAATGCCACCTAAAAACAAGACCAAAGGTGATATCAAATCAGAAGCTAGATCGGGATCTAAATGCCAATCGGCTGACACGATATCCCGAACGAAAAAAGCTGGTAGAAAGAAAAACTCACTCAATTGCGGTGCGGTGGAAGGTGCCACCACATATTTACCACCACCAGAAAATATGTTTAGATTAAGCAGTTTTGAAATTATCTGCTTTCCGTACATCGCATGTTTGCGAATATGGGACTGGATACTAACTATATGTTCTGGAAGTAACCAATGCTTTATATATCTGTTGATAATACAATATATTACTTGCAAAATAAGCAAATTGACGACACCAAGTCCTTTGGTTTTCCCTTATTACTTTTATATGTATTGTCAAGTTATTGCTCTGACAATATTGTTTTATTTATTATGGCGTTATTGGCTGCATGAAGCATTATATATCTACTTCAAGGCTATGGCGGATGCTTATACTCCAAAGAAAGAAGAATCCAATGAGAATGATACATTTAGAATGTCTTACAGAAGATTCTGCTTTAGGAAAAGTGAAATATTTGATACAGATAATATAGACAGTAGTTATAAAACGAATGTTAACAACGCTCTTACGATTATCAGTGCTCCAACTTATATAATAGTTGTAGCTTTATATTTATTATTTAGAAAAATGAACTAATTTTTAATGTTTTACAATCATTCATATCTGTTATTGCTTTCAAATAATATTTAATATAATATACACATTTTATCAAATATATTACGTATTTATTTAATTCAGGAGTCCTCTTAGAATAAGCAGGTTTCCTTATTTACAGGTTGTTGTTAAAATTGCATAGTTCAAACTCACAAAGTAAGAAGAACTACGAATTACAGGCAAGTTAACAAGACTATGATGTACGAGTGAAATAATAAATTCTTTGTAGGTACTTATCTAGTTCTTTTACCTTCACAAAACTTGCGAACGTATTTTTATAAGTCGACTAGAAAGAAGTTTCATAGGTGTTTATCTCTACTCGTCCTTTTGCTTCTTCATAAATTGTTAAGATGAATAGACCAATTTGTTTTGACAAATGTTCGATGTGACAGTGACATTTAGAATTTTGTATAATTTCACATTTAGTGTTATTAATTAAAATAAATGTATTTTATTATAAGATAGAATACAAATATTGTATATTATGAAGATTTAGGACAAAATTAACTAAATTAGTTTAAGTTAGTTAAATTAGACAAGTTACAACATTTTCCAAAAGTTATCTCGGAAACAAATCTTTCATCAATCTAAAAGCAAGCTAGTTCACAATGGCTCCTAAGAAAAAACATAAGAAGAAGCCTATGGATCAGAGGTTCAGGTGTGATCAGGTCGAAGGGGAACAGTTCCATGCACCAGCAGAGGAGGTGTTTAGATATAACTGGTGGGAAGTGTTCTGTTTTCCATACATCCTATGCTCGCGGCTATGGGACTGCTTCGTAACTCTATGCTCCGGAACAAACCAATGTCTCGTCTACTGGATGATGATACAATGGCTGGTCTGCAAAATAACAAGGATGACCACGCCAGACCCCATCATATTCCCATATTATTTCTACATGTTCTGCCAAGTCATAATGCTGACGGTGGCGTTCTGTCTCTTCTGGCATTATTGGTTAAGGAAGAATCTGTACGCGTATCTCTGGGCGTTTTATGAAGCTATGGCAGAGGACTCCAGTGGAACCACTGAAAGTGCAGGAGGGTTGGGGAGAAGGAATACAACTATGTTATCTTTCAGGAGATACTGCTTCAGGAAAGGCGAAATATTTGACAGTCCACCTGAAAATACTGCCATCGACTTAACCACGAGTCCTTCATATCTAATTGCTGCAGTTACTGTAGATTTCTTTGTCGAGAGAATGTTTCATTAATATACAATATTACAATCTGAATATTATGTTATCATACTCACTTACTCCCAAAAATACTAAACGTAATAACAGAAGATAAAACAAAACAACCGCATCGCAGCCTTCGCCTTATAATTCTTATTAGATCTTAATATGTTAGTTTGTGAAGGCTAAATGCTCTAGTAAATTTTTATGAAATTTAAGTGTGGATCTGGCTGTATGCGCCTGTTGTTCTTTTATATCGAACGATGCTAAAATAAAGTAAATTGTCTATTATTATCAGTCTGTTGATCGGTCAGTTGGTTGATATTGGCAGAATATCCTCATGTCATTCTGACAGCTTCTGTCACCTGTCTAATCAAACATCAGCTGTCTGCTGTCTGCTGTCTGTCCGCTGTTCGTCCTTCCGCCGTCCATCTGTCGTCCAGTCGTCTGTCAGTCAGACGTTACGTCAGTTGCTTCGAAAATGGTTAGAACGGCATAAACTTATTTCATTATTCCACGAAAATTGCTGATTATTCAATCGCAAATGTGTTAAATTCTTAGAAATAAAATTGTGTATCAACATATACTGCTACACCACTCAGCTACTTAGCTCCACCGGTAAGTAGTAATTAAATTTATCATTTTTGTTTGAGTGAAATCTCTCGATTTCACATAGGCGGATGTGGTATTTAAAAATAATAAATTTAAATAATAAGAGAGATCTGTCGATGAGATTGCATTGTGGTTATTTTGGTGAGTTTATCGCTACCTATCGATAAGAGTTTCTTTTGAGTGAATTCATATTTAAAAATAAATTCAATAGTCACTTCTTATAGTCCTGTTTGGTTTGCGTGATTGAATGCAAAATTCGTGTGTTTAATAATCCGTACTCGTACGAAGCGCACAGGAAACAATTTTGTACGTATTTTAGAACTTAAAAGAGAGTTGAAGTAATTCCACATGAGTTTTAAACAAGTGAAAATTTGGTTTGTTGTGATGACCCAGATTTCAGAAGTAGGTAATCATTTTAAATATAACTGTAGTTACCCACTATTGCGACCTACAGACAGATACCAGATTACTTTAGCCTCAATATTTTACGACCCACTTTCTAAATTGCAAATTTCCTATTTCTAACCTTATTAGCAAAATTTTTGAGTTTTTTTTTTAATTACCTACTTTTATCTTTTTTATTTCTGTTCAGTGAACCAGGTTGTTCTGAGTTCATAATTGGAAAGTATTTCTCAATTTGAAGAATGCTTTGTGGTATTATTCAGAATTAAAAACAAAATTGGAATTCAGTTGAAATTAAATTATTATTGGGTTGTCTGTCTGTTCTATTTTGTTATCAAATGACAAGCCAGACTTACCTTTTTTTATTTATATTTCCAATAAAATGTATATATTCATTGTCTGGTACCAAATCTTTGCTTAGTTTAGCACTAGATGGTGCTGGGCATAGAATATTATTCATAAAAGTATTCAAGCTCGCACCATGACCATCTGGAATGATTTAAAACTATTTTTTAAAATAGAGATAAAATATAGTCTATGTTCCTCACTGATATTGTTGCTATTCATTGCTGAAAGAATGTTTCAAAATTTTCATTCCAGTCAAAAAATTTAAATTCCAGTTTAAGTTTATACCCAGAACTAATTTAACAATTAATTTAAAGGAAATGTATGAGTTATAAGTAAATTAGCGGACGTCACGCGGTTTCACCCGCGTAGTTCCCGTTCCCGTGGGAGTACAGGGATAAAATATAGCCTATTGTAATCAGTGATAATGAAGCATTCAAACGGCGAAAGAATTTTTTAAATCAGTCCAATACTTTTTGAGCCAATTCATTACATACAAAACTTGGTACCTATCACAATATCTTAACAATGTGTTGTGGTGCGTCATTACCGACGCCATATAAACATGTTAAATAATATACAAGCTATGCATTTGCTATTTATAGAAGGTGCCATACCCAAACTAGAGCCGAATGGGCATGTGAAGGTATTGTTAGATGCCCATAATTTAGATTTATGTTCTCTATAAGATAAGTGTTAGATTTGGAAAATAAAGGCTAGTATAAATTTGGATACAACTGTATTTTATAGGTGACACGAGAAGAAACAGAAGAGAACAGTAAAAGCGTAAAATGTAAACATCTGTCTTCTAAGCTAGCGTTCTTTATACAGGGTTCATTTTTGACATATAATAAAATTCTTACTCATTTTTGTTTACTTTATTTACTTTTGGGGTCATGTAGTTTATAAGAATTTTATTTAATCAAAAATAAGCATAGTCTTATGTTCCACATATCATCAAATAAGCATCGAACCTTTAGTAACCTCTAACAACTGCACTTTACCACCAAAATAAATACATAGTATGGTGACGAAAAAATTTAAAGAAAAAAATATTTTCTTTTTTTAAATTGTTATGTGCCAGTACCAATAACTGATGCTCTGAGCCAAAAGTACGCTTAAAAAGTCTCGACTCAGAATCTATTCAGATTCAGATAAATATAAAATTGAAGTGTCTGTTTGTAATTCCAAAATAACAGCTTTCCACTAATTGCATATGAAAGTATACACTCTACTGACACTTAAAAACCAAGTTTTAAAATTTTTCTCTGTCTGTCTGTCTGTCTGTTTGTTCCGTGTAATCTCTGAAACGGCTGGACCGATTTTAACGTGACTTTCACTGGCAGGTAGCTGATATTTCAAGAAGTAACTTAGGCTACTTTTATTTATTAAAAATATTAGGGTTCCGCGACAATAAGGAAGAAACTAAATCTACGCGAGTGAAACCACGGGGCACAGCTAGTACTAATTAAAAACTCATTGGTACTTAGAACTTGCATTGCTTGCATAGAAGGCGACCACTTAAACCACTCGGCCACAACGAGTCGCTTTAAACTTTACTGTTATTAAGTGTCATGAACAGGAAATAATAACTTTACCTTAAAAATTTTACTCAAATGTAAGTATATTTATTTTTCAAGTTAATAACTTCCTTCCTAGTCCTCGCCCTTCAAGGTACCTACTACCGGTATTTTTAAGTTCAAAAGGTAAACTAATTAATAATGATTTTGCCTAATTATTGTTGTGCGTGAGACACCACGAAATATTAATCAAGTAAGAAATCAGGGGCCCAACCATGAGCTCTTATTGCAATGTTAATTCAGTTGTGCGACAGTGACAGATGTATACACGTCACATACATCTGTCTCATAAATGAGTGAAACTATCATGGCAATAAGAGCTCATGGTAAGGTCCCAGGCCAGCCCCGTTATTCACTAAGGTTTCTCAACGTCGCGTACGGGGATAAAATATAGCCTATGTTACTCGCTAATAATGCCTACAGATGAATAAAATTGAAGTGTCTGTTTGTAAATCCAAAATAACAGTTTTTCACTAAATGCATCTGAAAGTATACACGCTACTGACACTAAAAAACCAAGTTATAAAATTTTTCTCTGTCTGTCTGTCTGTTTGTTCCGGGTAATCTCCGAAACGGCTGGACCGATTTTAACGGGACTTTCAATGGCAGGCAGGTGATGTTTCAAGGAGTAACTTAGGCTACTTTTATTTCTTAAAAATATTAGGGTTCCGCGACAATAAGGATGAAACTAAATCTACGCGGGTGAAACCGCAGCTTCCTTGAAACACCAGCTACCTACCAGTGAAAGTCCCGTTAAAATCCGTCCAGCCGTTTCAGAGATTACCCGGAACAAACAGACAGACAGAGAAAAAAATTAAAACTTAGTTTTTTAGTGTCAGTAGCGTGTATACTTTCATATGCATTTAGTGAAAAGCTGTTATTTTGGAATTACAAACAGACACTTCAATTTTATTCATCTGTATAGATGTATAATGTATCAATTTCCTATGAGTGAAACCGACGCTCGTCGTCGAGTTCGATGCTTAGAGAAACCTTAGTGAATTACATAGCAGGTCCTAATATTATCTTTGGTATAGCTTAGCTTTCGGTCTGCAACCCGCATCAAATAGCTCTAAGTAAATAATAGCCGCGAAGAGCTAACAGACGTGAGCGAATTTTATGTATCGCACATTAGAGTTGAATTTGTATAACTAGCTGTGCCTTGCGGTATTTTTTCCGGTTTTTGTAGCATCCCATTGATGATTCGCTGCCTTCCCCGATGAATAAACTATCCAACACAAGAATAATTTTTCAATTCAAACCAGGGGCCCTTTTATTGCCATGATAGTCTCACTCTTATTTTGAGACAGATGTATATAACGTGCATAAGTCTGTCACTGTCACACAGTGGAACTATGATGGTGATAAGAGCTTATGGTAAGGCCTCAGGGCCCGTAAACAAAGTAACATTACCCTCACGCTTCGCTAGTAGAAACGATACAAAATGTACGGGAATGACATATGTCACGTGACTGATATATGTCATTGCCATACATTTTGTATCGTTTCTATTAGCGCAAGCGCGAGAGAATGGTACTTTGTCTAGGTCTGCAGTAGTTACCGAGAAAAACGCGTTGAACCAAACAAATCAACAGACTCAGCTTTATAATATTAGTATACACTAGCTGTGCCCCGCGATTTCACCCGTAGTCAATTTCATGGCTGGTCCGTGTAATCCTAATGTTTTCTTAAATAAAAGTAGCCTAAGTCCCTTTACAATCAGTCCAGTCGTTTCGGAGATTAGCCGGAACAAGCAAACGGACAGATTGACAGAGATTTTTTTAAATTGTTTATTTTATGTGAGTACCGTACATGCGTAGGTACGCATCTAGTGTAAAGCTTTTAATTTGGAATTACAAACAGACACTTAAATTATATTTATCTGTATAGTATAGATTTGTCGTCACCTAGTGACCGACTGGCCGACCTTGGCGCCCAATTATTATATTGTTACGAAACTGCCAGCTTTGATATTCAACAGGTTTTGGTAAAACAGGTTGGTATATCATAAATAGTAAAATTTTGCACTTTTCATCAATCAAGACCTCATTCACCTCATCGTATTATATTGACAACTAGCTGTGCCCTGCGGTTTCACCCGCGTAGAGTTAAATTCATGGGTGTCCCGCGGAACCCTATGTTTTTTTTAAATAAAAGTAGCCTATGTTACTCCTTGTAACATAAGCTATCCATTAGTGAAAGTCCCGTGAAAATCCGTCCAGCCGTTTCTGAGATTACCCGGAACAAACAGACAGACAGACACAGAAAAATTATAAAAATTGTTTTTTTCATGTCAGTGTCGTATATACTTTCATATGCATTTAGTGAAAAGCTGTTATTTTGTAATTACAAACAGACACTTCAATTTTATTTAAATGATCATGAGACAGGTGTACATGACGTGTATACTGTCACTGTCACACAGATAAATTGTCATGGCTATAAAAGCATAGAGTAGGATAGAGCAGCCTGCATCCAATTTTGGCTGTACCGCACCTTTTATTTTCAACTTTATTTCACCCGAGACTCTTACTTATGTGCAGTGATTTCACACCACGTGCTTTACGGTGAAGGAAAACGTCGTGAGGAAACCTGCATAGTCTGAGAAGTAATTCAAACACGTATGTATAGTGGCTGAGACGGCGATAGACTCACCATCTGTCACGTTGGCATTTAATTATCTTCGGTGAAAAGTGTGTGTTGTTATTAACACCTCTGCCTACCCCTTCGGGGAATACAGGCGTGAGAATATTATAAATCGCTTATCTCGGAAACTACCAGGTTTGAATTGAAAAAATATTTTTGTATTAGAAAGTTCATTCATCGAGGAAGGCTTTAGACTTTATAACATCACGCTGCGATCAATAGAAGCGAAGCATCAATGGACAATGTTACAAAAAAAGGGAAAAAATATAACTAACATAGTTTTTATTAATCCACGCGAGTAAAACCGCGAGACACACCTAGACATTGATAAACAAACACAGTAAGCATTTATAATATTAGTTAGTACAGGATGCATATTGATTTGAACTTGACTTTCAATTCTGAATGTCAAATATGTCTAACAATAACTTATTGTCTAGTTCAACAATAAAATTTTACATTTCTTGAGAGTTCTTCACTTGTATTTTACTGTCAGATATTGCATAATTTATAGAGTAACTTATTCCATAAACAAGATCTAACCTTGCCCAAGGACTGGTATGATGAGTACAGTATAAATATAAGCTTTAAAAGCAGAAGGGATCTAGGAGAAATCTTGTGCACTCTTAGAAAAAAGCATTTATTGAATAAAAACTTAATTATATATACAAGGAACAGTGCTTAAAACTAATTACAAGTAGAAAACTTGTCCCTCACGGTGTCTCTGGGGATCGTGCCAAGAAGGCTGGCAGCATTGCAGCGTTGAATAGCAATGCTGGGGCCTTACCATGAGCTCTTATTGCCATGATAGTTTCACTCATTTATGAGACAGATGTATGTGACGTGCATACATCTGTCACTGTCGCACAACTGAATTAACATTGCAATAAGAGCTCATGGTTGGGCCCCTGATTCTCTGAGCGAGGTAACCCCAGCCCGCTTGGCACGAGAGGCTAAGAGGAAAAGTTGATGAGGATCCGGACCCCAAGGCCCAAGAGTTTCAACCGCAAACGCAGAAAATGTATCTTTGACCAATGCAAGCATATTTCTGGCGCTTTTATTTACTCTTGTAATTACAAAAAATAATGTGTAGTGGGGGTAACTGGCTAACTGCGCATGTATTTTATTCAGGTAGGCAACTCATGACTATTACGTATTCAAGGTAAGCGCTCGTAACTCGTGGCGGCACCTGTACAAGTAGACCAGGTTGTTGCATCAGTAAAGCTTATTTAAATTTTAAAATAGTCATAGAAAGCTAGGCGGATCCGGCTGCAGCCTTGGATCCGTGTACATTTCTAGTGTCAACCGGTCTTGGAATTTCACAATTCTAAATACGTCTTGGCTCTTTTAGAGTCATGCATTTAACACGTGCTTCTATCCGCGAGTTCCGTCGCGTGTATTTTTTTCCTAAAATCTCACAATGACTGAGCTTTGCTCGTTTTATCTTGACGATTTCCAAAAAAGAAACCTAGCTAGATCGATTTATCGCTCCCACAACCACCAGCATACAACATTTTGTGAAAATCGTTGGGGCAGTTTCCGACATTCTGATTATAGACAAGAATTGTTCGTTTGAAGTTATTCGATATTTATAACAGCAAATTTAATTATGTCGTTTAGTAAATAACAGTCAGGCAGAGATATCTACTATGAAAGTGAAATTAGCAGTCATTCACTTTATTATAAATTCTTGGTTTTTATTGAATAGGAAATATTGGAATTCACAGATGGTCTTAGTAAACTTTAGTTTTTAACCACCACAAGTTCTGTAGGTCTAGGCAAAGTAACATTCTCTCGCGCTTGCGCTAATAGAAGCGATACAGAAAGTATGGAAATTACATAAATCAGTCACTTTCGTCATTGATGATGTAGTGCCTGATAAGTGTGCTTAAATATACATTTTTATCTTTTCAGATAATAGCTGACAATCAGCTACAGAGCAGTAGTCATGAAAGTGTGGGGGGCTCACGGCGAGTTCTGCGCGCGTCACCAATGGGAGGTGATCGTGGCCACGATGGCGCTGTTAGCGTGCGCCGCGAGCGTCGAGCGAGGTGCAGCAGGCGCCAGGGCGGAGCGGTGCGCCGGCTGGGCACGGGCCTGCCCCGGGCTAGAGGCAGAGTACCAAGCAGCTGACGCCGTCATCATGACATTCGTCAGATGCGCAGCCCTACTCTACGCCTATTACCAAATCTCAAACCTCCAACGCATCGCTTCAAAATACCTCCTCATCATAGCCGGGGTTTTCTCGACCTTCGCGTCTTTCATCTTCACGTCAGCTGTCGCTAGTCTATTCTGGAGCGAGTTGGCAAGTATCAAAGACGCTCCTTTCTTGTTTCTACTTGTCGCTGACGTGGCGAGAGGGGCGAGGATGGCCAAAGCGGGCTGGTCTGCCGGGGAGGACCAGGGGAAGAGAGTTGGGAGAGCATTAGCCTTATTGGGCCCTACTGCGACCCTGGATACCTTACTAGCGGTATTGCTAGTCGGAGTTGGAGCTTTATCAGGAGTTCCTCGGCTAGAACACATGTGCACCTTCGCTTGTCTAGCTTTACTCGTCGATTACTTGGTATTTGTTACTTTCTATCCAGCGTGTTTATCTTTGGTTGCGGATTTCGCGGCTGGTCGTAAGGAAATGACGCCGGATAGCCCGTTTTCTGAAGCCGATCTGAAACCTAATCCAGTGGTGCAAAGAGTGAAGATGATCATGGCAGCGGGCCTTTTGTGCGTTCATCTGACAAGCAGGTGGCCTTGGAGTGATGATAACTTCATCATCGAAGGCCCGACGGAGCACGTGACTCCTACGTCAGAGGACAACGTCCTACTCCACTCGTACGTTAAGTGGTTCTCAGTCAGCGCAGACTACATCGTCATAGCGACTCTCCTCTGCGCTTTGATTATTAAGTTCATATTCTTCGAGGAACACAGGAACTGGGTGATAGATATGAATGATATGACAGTTAAAGAAATGGTACAAGAATCAGATCGTAAGGCCAAGTTCTCAGTTGGAGATGACTCCAGTGCTGATGTATGCACACAGACAGAAGAATGCAACGATATGGAGTGGCCTGTACTGTCTCCCAGTTCGTCAGCTGCCAAATTGAACGCTAAAAAGCGACCGATGGCCGAATGCTTAGAGATATATAGATCAGAAGGTGCTTGCACTTCGTTGAGTGACGAAGAAGTTATCATGCTGGTAGAACAGTCACACGTGCCTTTACATAGACTGGAAGCGGTGCTTGGCGACCCGCTAAGAGGTGTAAGATTGCGCAGACGCGTAGTCGCTTCCAGATTTAACACGGATGTAGCGATCAAACAACTGCCTTACTTGAACTATGATTATAGTAAAGTCTTAAACGCGTGCTGCGAGAATGTGATCGGTTTTGTAGGCGTTCCAGTAGGTTATGCTGGCCCGTTGGTCGTAGATGGAAAACCTTACATGATTCCCATGGCAACCACTGAAGGAGCTTTGGTGGCATCTACGAATAGGGGAGCTAAAGCTATCGGCACTAGGGGAGTGACTAGCGTTGTAGAAGACGTTGGTATGACTAGAGCGCCGGCTGTCAAACTACCTAATGTCGTCAGAGCACACGAATTCCGGCAATGGATCGACAATCCAACGAACTACGCTATAATCAAAGAGGCCTTCGATTCAACTTCACGATTTGCCCGGCTCCAAGAAGTGCATATAGGAGTAGACGGTGCAACCTTATATTTAAGATTCAGGGCAACCACAGGCGATGCTATGGGCATGAACATGGTATCCAAAGGAGCTGAAAATGCCTTAAAGTTACTGAAAAACTACTTCCCAGATATGGAAGTTATCAGCCTTTCTGGAAACTATTGCTCTGATAAGAAAGCCGCTGCAATTAACTGGGTTAAAGGCAGAGGGAAAAGAGTCGTGTGTGAGACGACGATATCTAAGGACAGCTTGAGTAATATCTTCAAAACTGACGCGAGAACATTAGCTAGATGTAATAAGATTAAGAATCTATCTGGATCAGCTCTCGCGGGATCCATTGGGGGTAACAATGCCCACGCAGCCAACATGGTGACGGCAATCTTCATCGCTACGGGCCAAGACCCCGCTCAGAACGTGACAAGTAGCAATTGTTCAACTAGCATGGAGGTTTGTGGAGAAAATGGTGAGGATTTGTACGTAACATGCACCATGCCTTCGTTAGAGGTAGGGACTGTTGGAGGGGGGACAGTATTGACTGGGCAAGGGGCTTGTTTAGAGATTTTGGGGGTGAAAGGTGCTGGAGCGAGACCAGCTGAGAACTCAGCTAGGCTGTCATCTTTAATCTGTGCTACAGTGCTAGCTGGCGAGCTGAGTCTTATGGCTGCACTAGTCAATTCAGACTTGGTCAAGTCTCATATGCGTCATAACAGATCGAATATCAACGTTCCAAGTGTTGCGAATGCAGAAGTAACTACGAATGCTATGACATTAACTGTGCCTAAGTTATAACGAATTATGAGCCTTATGCTTTCTGTTGTAAACTAAAGCTACCTCGAGCGTTGCCTACCTTTTGCATTTTTCTACGAAAAGATCTGATTTTTCATTGAAGGTTTATGGTCAACATTTTATGATTGGATGAAGTGCTTTTGAATCAGCCACGATCAAACGTTCTGCTCTATGATTAAGCAAATAATAATCATGGACATTAAGAGTCTTTTTAACTAACAGTATAAGGGACCAACTGAATTAGCACTATATAAATCCACTATATCATCACATTAGGAAAAAAATCTTAAATAAACTGTCTTTGAAGTTTGAGAAACAATTACAATTGAAAACGCCATTTTATGTCTGTCTCTATTGCACTTATTGAAATGTCGCTATGAGTGAAGAGAGGGGTTTGTAGGCTCAATGTCCATATATGGGCCCTAAATAGTATTTAAGGTGACCATAGTGTTTGACTTTGAAATGAATATATATAAATGCATGATTGTGAAAGATACTATGAAAATATGAATATTGTTTTAATATCGATAGTTGTTTACATGATTACATATTAGAGGCTTTATATTACTTATATTATATTGTGTGTTGGTTGTATTAGGTAGTATTATTATCGTTGTATAAATATACAATACTTATTGATTATTTTCGACATCATAGTCGGTTGACAGATCATTAATTTTATGAAGTAGTTAATAATTTACGTCTCTTTTATAATTTGTCAACTTATTTTTTAAGAATGTTTTTTTTTTCTAATAAGAATAGACTATAGACATACGTTCGAGAACTTATTTAGTTGCAATATGTCACAAAAATCTGAGATAAAATTAAATAAAAAAAAATGATATTTTTATATACTAGAATAATTACTATTTTATTTGTGAACCTTAAGAAACTGATAATTATTACACAGGAATCATGAATTACGTTGGTACCTTTTTGCAAATGTTAAGTCAATATTTATTGTTAATACAATACTGCAAATAATTGAAGTTGATGTGAAATTTTAATAAATGCGTATTATTTTTACATATTATTATGTAATTAATTATTATGGTAGGCAGGTGTATTTGTGCTGTCTGATTACCCACTGAATAAATGACGTTATAAATCTATTTTCTTATTGAAAATAGGATTCTTGTATGTAAATATAAGTTGGTTATTAAAATTGCTGTTTTTATTTAATATGTCATCACTATTGCAACTTGCAGCTGCCGACAAATATTTGAAACAGCTGACGACACTATCCCCCTTATTATAAAACATAGACTAAGATAGACTTTAGTTTCAAAGTAGTGCCATCTTTCTCCGTGATACAGATTTCAAAAGGGGTCCACATCGTTTTAGACCAAATTTAGTTTCGTCTTGATTTATACTGTTTTGTATTGAGTATACATAATAATTTGCACTTGTACAAGTAAAACATGAACCTGTAAATGACATACTACAGTAACTAAAACCTATACTTGGTATGATTTTTTTATGAAATATTCCTAATATTTTTAAACATCAATGTATTTTTTTTTTATCACAGATGTATATAATTTTATAGTCTGTGCTTCTTTACCGCCTGAAATAACAGACTTATTAAATTAGATAATTCTACGTCTGTGATTTTAAAAAGTACTCCAAAGTCTATGACTGAAGTCAACCAATAAGAAGCCATGTTGTTAAAAAAAGTTTGATTACTTCAAAACAGCCAATCAGAAAGTGGATCGTGTACGTCAATTCCAGCCGAGATTAACTTCAACACGTAGAATAATAATTTTGTGCATTTTATCAGATTATTTCATTAAATTAAGACATACACCTGTGAATGTGCCGTTGATAATTATTAAAATGAAGTACTGTGCAGTTTTATTAGCCTTTACATTAAGTTTTGCTTTAGTATCAGCAAGAATTGATCCGAAAAACTTGAAATGTCTAGGTGCGTATTTGATTATAATTTTATGTGTAAGTAATTTCTTATTTTCGAGCACTGATAATAAGTTTCCAATTATTTCAGTGTGCCGGACGACCTTCGAGGAGCTTAACAAAGTGATACTGAATGTAGATAAGTGGAAAAAAATCGATGTAAGTTCCGGTACATTTTCGTTTACAACTGCGATAAATATTTATTCCATACTTATTTTAAAACTACACTATGATAGTTTAGTATAAGTTTATCTGTTTTTTTTAACGAGTTGTTACTACTGATTCACAAAACCAAACTAATTTCAATTGTATGTCAAAGAGTTTCTATGATTTAATTAGTCACAACAGGAAAGTTTTTCGTAGGCTATCATGAAAAAACAACTTTGCAAGAAAGTCTATTAGACTGTAACCGAATACGTAGATGATAGCCAAGTTTGGCAATGAGTTATATTATACCCCAAAATGTATAGTTGTACCCGAATGATCTATAGGGAACACGTCATGTAAAAAATATTACATATTCATCAATGAGTGATTAATGTGTAACTGTGGACTATAATTAATTTAAATAAATAACAAAACATAGATTTTGATTGAATCCATAAATTTTCTGCTTACCAAATCATCACTTGTTGATCTAAAACATCAGAATGCTGGCATTAACGTCCAAAGTGTACTTTGTGCATAAAGTTTAAATCTATACAGATAAATAAAATTGAAGTGTCTGTTTGTAATTCCAAAATAACAGCTTTTCACTAAATGCATATGAAAGTATACGCTACTGACACTAAAAAAACAAGTTTTACAATTTTCTCTGTCTGTCTGTTTGTTCCGGGTAAGCTCTGAAACTACAGGACTGATTTTAACGGGACTTTCACTGGCAGGTACCTGATGATTCAAGGAGTAACTTAGGCTACTTTTATTTATTAAATATCCGCGACAATAAGGATGAAACTAAATCTATGCGGATAAAACCGTGGGGCACAGCTAGTAAATAAATAAAATCCATTGCCGTCTCAGACACATATATTTTTTTAATGTTTTTTCTGTGTGTACAGCTTTATATACATAGCTATAGTATGTTATTTATGAGCTAAATCATTAATAAATCTTTAATACTAATGTTTATTAATGTTCTAAGCAATTTGCCATTACAACTTGATTTCCTTCAAAATAATAAATATAATAATATTACCATTAACTTGTTGGTGTAGTGGTTGCAAAAGGTTACTGCAGATTACATGGTCCTGGGTTCGATCCCCGGGTTGGGCAAAGTGTGCATGGGACTTAAATATAAATGGCGAAATAGGAGTGTGCAATGAATGAAAATGAAAATGAAAAATATTTATTCAGTTTAGGCCCTGGTAAGGCACTTATGAAAGTCGAGAATTTACCACACTTTACTTACTTTACTTTACTTTAAATTTAAACACACCATGGGATAATATTATGTTTATGTATGTAAGTAAGTAAAGTTAACATATAAAATACAAATATTTCCAGGTGGGCAACTTCAGAATGGACAAGGATGGCAACACCATGCAACAGAAGGTGCCCGCACACCGCTCCGCTGTGTACATATCCGAAGTTATTGATGGCATTTGTGAGTAATTAGCTTTCACTAATAGGAAATGTAATGGTGGGCGCTCATGCCATAGATATATAGACTCAAAATATACTAGAAATGTAGTATTCAGTACTACAAAACGATGTATGTATAGTGCCTGAGATGGCGATGGACTCACCCTTTGTCACATTGTACTTAATCATATTCGGTGAAATGTGGGTGTTGAAAATTACAACACCTCTGCCTACCCTTTCGGGGAATACAGGCGTTAGCATATGTTATTCAGTACTAAGTAGTTGGTGTGCCATCAAGTATGGAGTAATGAAAACTTGTAAATGCATGATATACAGGCGTTACTTGCATTCTTCGTAAAACCAACCATAAGTTTTGTAGTATGGTGGTTTCATATTATTGTAATTGTAAATTGGAACTGTGATTTATTTTGTTTTCTTCTAAATTGTAAGTATATTATTTTTGTTAAGAGTAATTACTGAGTTCCTTGCCAGGTTCTTCTCAGTAAAAGCAACCTTCCGAACCTGGCGGTAGCATGTATAATCCTGTAATCTCTAATCGAATAAAGATATTTTTGACTTTGACTTTATTTCGTGGTATGGGTGGATCTACACATTACACTGAATGCTATGGCAGCAATAAATTTTTAAAACTTGAATTAGTCTACATATCTTACCCCTTTGAAAAAGCAACCATAATGATTGCAGGCAAGAAGATGGACGACTATGTAAGAGTGTATTACAAGTCGACTGGCAAGCTGGCCATCATGGAACTCATCATGAAGGATGGCACCATGAACCCGGAGTTCAGTAAGACCAAGTTTGTCACCGATGATGACTTGAACAAGAGTCTCGAGTACTATGTGAGTCACTGGCTGGAATTTGCCATTACTTACTTATATCTATACAGATAAATAAAATTGAAGTGTCTGTTTGTGATTCCAAAATAACACTTATTCACTAAATGCATGTTAAAGTAAACACGCTACTGACACTAAAATACCAAGATTTAAAGTTTTTCTCTGTCTGTCTGTTTGTTCCGGGTAATCTCTGAAACGGCTAGACCGATTTTAAAGGGACTTTTACTGGCAGGTAGCTGATGTTTCAGGGAGTAACTTAGGCTACTTTTATTTATTAAAAATATTAGGGTTCCGCGACAATAAGGATGAATAAAAGTAGCCTAAGTCACTCGTTGAAACATCAGCTATCTGCAAGTAAAAGTCCCGTTAAGATCCATCTAGCCGTTTACGCGTGATGCCGTGACCATGGGAAATGGGGATTCATTTTTATATATAAGAAGATAAAGATAATAACTTAATGTTGCCAGTGCGAGCGCATGTTTGAGGAGAATGAAGATGAAATCACATCATTGTACAAGGACCGGCCCGAGGATGACGTCATGCCCAACGCCGAGCAAGAGGTAAGCTTATTTTGTTGCTATTGCCAATTCATTCGATCAGCGAAGTGAATCAACCTTAAACTTAGCCAGTAGTTGGATGGGTGACCGTCCCAGTTCCCATCGTGCCTCGGAGAGCATGTTAAGCCCTCGGTCTGCTACGCAAGCGACGCAAGTTACCAATGAGTTTTTCTAAAAACTTATGTACAGTGATTTCACACCACGTGCTTTACGGTGAAGGAAAACATCGTGAGGAAACCTGCATATGTCTGAGAAGTAATTCAAACACGTATGTATAGTTGAGACGGAGATAGACTCACCATCTGTCACGTTGGCACTTAATCATATTCGGCGAAATGTGGATGTTGTTACAACACCTCTGCCTACCCCTTCGGGGACCCTTCTGGGGTAGTGTGAAGATATTGTTCTTTTAATTTCTAGATCTGCTTCGCCCACGCGAAGTACTGCGAGGATTGGATGCTGCCCAATGAAGAAGACACTACGTGGACTGCTGAGATGGAACAGGAATACACTAAGGTTACATACATTCAATTTCAATCTATACTCTTTACATCTATACAGTAGAAATAAATAAAATTGAAGTGTCTGTTTGTAATTCCAAAATAACAGCTGTTCACTAAATGCATTGCTACTGACACTAAAAAAACAAGTTTTAAAATTTTTCTCTGTCTGTTCCGGGTAATGTCTGAAACGGCTGGACAGATTTTAACGGGACTTTGACTGATAGGTAGCTTATGATACAAGGAGTAACTTAGGCTACTTTTAATTTTATAATTGGGACCGCTAAATAAAGTATGAAACTAAATCCACGCGGGTGAAACCGCGGGGCCAATACCGTATATCCCTTTACATGTACATGTGCATTTATCAAAAATGATGCACAAATAAACTGCTTGTCTGTGTATATGTATAAAGATTATGTTTGTAATAGATTTTTTATTCAAATAAGCGCCAGACAGCTTCAGATGTGCTTATGTACCTGCTATTTAAATAGTTTTCGACCTTATCGTGTGGGTTTCTAAGGCTAAAAGTTGCCTGATCTGGGGCCTTACCATGAGCTCTTATTGCCATGATAGTTTCACTCATCTATGAGACAGATGTATGTGACGTGTATACATCTGTCACTGTCGCACAACTGAATTAACATTGCAATAAGAGCTCATGGTTGGGCCCCTGAACTTTTATTTATATACTTACATATAATTTTCAGATCCACGGCCCAGATCCGTATGGTTTCGGTGGAATGCCAAACTTACCAAAGATGGAGGACATGGCTGATGACTACGAGGACATCCCAGACGACGAGCAAGGCAGCCGCGACGAACTGTAACTCCATACATATTCATGCACACTCATACATTCTCATACATGCTAAATAAATACGTCTTGGTGCTCAGAAAGAGTCAAATTTGTAAGAAACTGTTCTCGTTGTTAAATATAGCTTCATTCATGCTCATACACTTTCATACATGCTTACTAAATACGTCCATACATCCATTTAGGGTCAACTTTATAAGATACTAAGTTCCCATGATGAAATGTAGCTTCATACATGTTCATACAAATTACCACGTTCATTCGTCGAGGGTTTAATAATTCTTGGTCTATTAAATACATACACATTCATTCAAATTACTTCATAATTTAATATTCCATTAAATGAGAATATTATTATAATCAAAAAAATGTCTTCCATTATCGTATACATAATAACGACAAATGTATTCACAAAAAATATGATCATATCATTCGATTAGCGAAGTTAAGCAACCCCGACCCTAGCCAGTAGTTGGATGGGTGACCGCGGGAGTTCCCTCCGTGCCTCGGAGAGCACGTTAAGCCGTCGGTCCCGGTTGACAATTTAACTTCTCGGGCAATCGTTACAGATCAGTCTGAGGTCTAAGTCTGGCAATTGGTTTAACCCAGATAACTCGTTTTGCACCCAAAGTTTGTGATACGGTCAGGGTATGAGAACTTAGTTAATAATGAATTTTACACTAACATGACAATATAATTATATTAATATATACTTTCCCGTCAAAAACATATGCATATTATAATAGTAATATATTTCAAGGTAGCCATAGACTATGAAGAATTTTTTTTATCAAAGGCATGTACTTAGTATATAGGACATAGTTTTATTCGGAGTTTGATTTAGACTTGGGTTAAACCATGAATTGTAATCAAAGAGATTATGTTTGATGTCAATTCAAACGGTAAAATGTGGGTGTCGTTACACCTAAGACATGTTAAAGAGATTTTTAAATATGTCGTTATGATAAGTATTTGTACTAAACGACGAAACGAGATTATACGCATAGTATGTTTTTTTATGCGTAAATGAAAAATGAAAAGGATTTATTCAGTTTAGGCCTTGGTAAGGCACTTATGAATATCGAGGAATTTACCACCGTATAGTGCCTTATTTAACTATATCATGCATATGCCATTAATACTTAAGTCTGACAAGGCTTTGTAGGAACTAATGAGCATTATAAACATGTAAATTGCATTTTAGAATTAAATTATAGGATAATACTATCCTAATGTTATGAGAGAAGAAAAATCCTATAGCCTTTGTATTGTGAGAAATGAATAAGTCTTGTAAAAACTGTGATTTTCACAGTCATAAATAATTTTATTTGGTTTTACAAAAATCCATTCCATTTTATAAGCTACAGAAATTTATTTATACATTATAAGGGTATTTTAATTTTAGTTATATTTATAAAATATCAAGGAAATGTTTTGTTGTGATTTTCGTGTGATTAGTTTTATTTGGGTATTAAATTATTTGTTGGTATTTACTTTGTTTGTTTCATTTCACAAAAAAAAACTAGAAATTTATAAAAATGTTTCGCATCGCATCATTTAAATACTCGTTTGACGGATTATTGATGACTGCATTATGTAGGTAACTACATTTTTTAAGCTAAGCAAAAAATCTTCTGAGAAAAATGGTATTAGATAAATTTTTACTGACAATCCCCCCTCTTCAAAACAATTTTTTGATAATATGGACAATCAAAAAATTGTAATGACATATTAAATAATATAATACAGGTAAACTTACAAAATAAACTAAAATAAAAAATCCTTTTCCTATTCTGTTGTGCTTGACCTGACTTGATTGACACTGACAATAATTCGAAACTGAAAATAAAGATTTCTATCTAATACGCTATTTTTCTCATAATTTTGTTACGTACTACGGCGCCATTCAAAAAATCCACAGAAAATCCAACCAACGAGAAAGATGTAAATCAATCGCATCTCGAATTCCCGCCAAATTATAAACCCCGCTTAATTTCATACCATAGATATACTTTGATACAAAGACGGTCCATAGACAATCTAAATTGTCCATTACACGAACGCTTACGTAATCAACAGGGTTATCACTCGCCATGTTTAACACATTCGCTGCTGAAATTTCGTCTTCTTCGTAAATTCTCTAACAGTTGGACGCGCAGGTGCGTCCTTAGCAGCGAACGCGTTAATGTTGAGTTTCGTTTGTCAACTTTTTGGGTGAATTTATTACTGCTATTTGAAAAAGACATTTGATTTTGATTGCTATAAGAAACAAGTTTCCTTATTGATAGTCCTATCAATTTAGTCAACGCTCCTTCACCAGTAATTCACCAGTATAGCACTCCCAAATAAAATCATAAAACTTTGATAGATTACATTGTTATTTATAGCACTTGATATATGCTCTACATATACAATACATATTTTAAGATAAGTATGTGAGTAAATGAAATAGCTCCATACGTCCCAATTGGGACATTTTCAAGTCTTCAATTTACGCGCAATAAAAACATAGTCAAGTTGTAGATTTATTTGTATAAAATATCACTCATAGATTGCTTATTTACAGTGCATACAATTCTGATACACAGAGAGGCAGCCCTATAAACATTTGATAATAGCAATGAAAAAAACACGAAAAAAATCATAATGAATGTTGCAGACTGTCAAATTGTCACTTGCCGTAGCTGTCACTTGACAACTAAGTCAACTCAACATCCATTCAGTATCGTCAGGTTTATTTATATTTTTTTATATATTGCATATTAAGTGAGAATCGATTTACAGTAAATCTAAATCAACGAATTTGCGTTATAAATTTTAGTAGCTAATTCTAAATTCCATGGTTTTATTATCTATGCCATTTTATAATGGACAGAAACAGGAAATAACGTTACGATGTCAAGAAAAAACTTATAAACATAAAATTGACACATACACAACAGTAGATGACATTATAAGCAATCAAAAATGAGCGCATTATTTTAAATTGGATACCAATTACTTGCAATGTAGGGCGAACTAGATACTATTAAATTAAAATTTGCCCTTTCGGAGCGCTTCGAATGCCTCGATCACCCATTCTCCAGATTTCCGCCCGCCGCCCCCCACCTACCAACCGACCCAACCAAACCAAACTATACCAACAGTTCGCATTCGGTCTCGTTGCGCGCAGGACCTTTGCTCAACGTAATGTTCAAATTTTTTATGTATATGAAATTGTTTAAAATCTTCAAAATACCTTGAATATTATCGTTAATTCGTCGAGAAGTGACGTTCCAGTGATTTTAGCAAAGAAAAAACCACGTTTCAAGTTAAAATTCAGGTGAGTGACCAGTTGTCAGACTGCGTCTTTTTATATTCAGAGCTTATAATATTATTTCTAACGTTGATTTAAATAGCTTCCCTTGGAAAATGACTTTTACTGAGCATTGTGATCGTGCGCGATAGTGCCATATTGCCTATTACGACTTGTCCGCACCTGTGCCCTCGCCATACGTTTCGCTCGGCCTAACATTACACCTTTTATCTTAACGCTCGTACTGAACTCTTATCAGTCCATCCGAGTCATGTGTAGAAGAAAATGTCAATTTCATAATAGATCGCGCGCTCAGCCGTGCATGCGACTTGGCAACGCGGGGTTGCGCTAATAACTTGTTAAAAAAGCAGATATCTAAACTAGATGTTATTATCCAGCGACCGGCGTTTCCCTTTGTTTTCCGTGTGAAATCGTCCCTTTGTCCTTCGGTAGGGAGCGCTGGGTGCGCCGCGGCAAAGGAATTTCGACTCTAGAAAAGTGGCATAATACAATGATGATATACATCGGTGGGTCGGGCGGTCCGCTCGCGTCGTTTTCACATCGCTGTGTTCGTGCGTACCTACGTGGAGGACGTCACTGTGATCGTGCGGTAGTTTGTTTATACTACGCGCCGATCAAAACTCGCCCCTATTTGTTGCTTCGCATGGTCCGCTATTGTATGTAGGTCGGTGTCCTCGGCGGTGTTTGCCTATCGATCTCTGCGGTGGCCAATGGCATTATGTCGACTCGCTCCTGCGCGGTCGCGCCTCGCCCCGCGCGCTCGGTGAAAGCCGGCCGCTCGCCCGATATACCTACTACTATCTGTATACTTGCATGTATACCCCGACTATATCTATTATCTTATCATTTGAAACGCTGTTGCGTCTCTCGGTGCGGCACCCGCCGCTCGCTTCGTGGCTAACTAGATCGCAATATGAATACGTTGGTCATATCATATCAGATGGCGCGAAGTGCTACATGTACAATTGGAATCGTAAATGTTTTGTCGAGCGAGCGGTGTTTGCCGACCTCCGCGGAGCAGTGGCGGGGGGAGGGGTGCGGGGGGAGGCCGCCAGAAATAGAAGTGCGGATTGGAACCAGCGACGTGGCAACGTCGCGCGCTCGTCCGTGCTCAGTGTCGGTTCAAAATGGCGTCTGTGCGTGATCGATACCGTGGAATTTGCGTTAAAAATGACCAAATTAGTGATGTATCTGGTTGTGGGTCGGCCGAAGAGGTGCCCTGGAACCTCGGGGCGCACGCCCCGTGCCCGGTCCCGGCTCACAACGCGCTCAATGTACGTATCTCAACCATATTGCGCCGACACTTGCCCCTATGTAAGAACATGGCTCTTGTCAGAGGAACGCTTACAATTGCGATGAGCTAGATATCTACATCATACATACATCTATCTGCCACTATCGGGCTATCTATCTATGACAAGTACGTATCTACTTGTACCTATGTATTGTAAATCTGGTATGAATAACATACATAGCTACGAGTATAGTTCATGCTTTCAGGTGTTACGTAATACGAATGCATTATTTGTTCGAAGCGTGAATGTGTACTCTTTGAAAATAGGTTTTAGCCTGATGACCCTATATATATAGCTCGAGTAGAAAGCGTTACCTAAAAATTGTAATATTAACTCGTCAGCAAGTTGCATTACATGATAAGCGTGAACAAGATGGCGTCGTAGATACGGCATGTACTTGTAAAGTTACGACGCAGTTAGTATCGCTGAATGTTGGCAGCATTGCGCGGTGAACACAGAATAATGTGAAGTCACTTGTTCGATAACAAGTTTCAAGGCTATGTTTCTTATTCTCAACAACAATGGATAAATTTAATACGTACTATAAACTAGTTTGGTATATTATAAACTATAATTACACTTTAGCATTCTGCTATTATTTATGTAGACTCGCTTACACACACAGAAGCAACTTAATAATATTGAGGTTAATGCTTCAGTCTCGGTTCCTCGACAAACAAGTTGGTTGGTACTTGGTATATATTGATGTCTACATAATTGTATCCACAACGTATTGAACTCTCAAAAAGATAGGGAAATTATTATAAATGCTTTTGCGTCTGCGCCAACTACTTGGTTTGGTTACATTGCATATTTATAATCATGTTGATTGTTCGTTTTCGCTTCTCTCGTTATGAAGTGAAATTTTGGTTTTAAGCTTTTTAAGCTTTGTATGATGTTGAAACAATATCTCTAATTAGTGTTAAAAATGCACTAAATGAGTTGGTATGAATTAAGTCCCAAATCAACTATTTGCAGTCTTTTTATGGATAAAGCGACTATTTCAAAACTATTGATTTCGTTATAATGTGGAGGTTATCTTCATATTTGGTAATGCTGACTGTTCCATATGGTTTATAAATGCTAATATTTTTATAGTTTCGAGGTCTTATTCACATTAAATGTGGTAAATTCCTCGACATTCATCAAGTGCCTCACCAGGGCCTCAATCCAATTCAATTCAATTCAATTCAATTCATTAATATTAAAAATAATAAATACATGACATGTTATACCGCTATCTAATCCCAAACTAAGCCAAGCTTGTGCTATGGGTACCATACAACGGTATATCAATATTAACAAATACCATAGAGAAACACGGCCTAAACTGAATAAATCATTTTCATTTTCATAAAGAATATTTCATGATCATAGTCTTAGACATAGGCCTAACAACTGGTTTAACCCAGATTGCCGATTTTCCTCGAAAAAGGGGTTGCGAAGGTCAGATGGCAGTCGCTTCGTATAAAAATTAGGTGATCAGCCACATCGGGTTGAATCTCATCTTCCTGGCCTTAATCCCAAATACATGAGATTAAGGCCAGGAAGATGATGATGATGAGTCTTAGACATAGGTTGCTTTTTTATAGCAATCTTTTTTGCTTTTGATTTTTATGAGTCTTGATGAAAGGACCGAATAATTACAATTCAAAATATCTTAAACTTTAAAGGTTACTTTAATGAGACTGTATGTATGGTATATCATCACAACTTCCTAATAAACTATTGAAATCTAAAAAACTGTAGGAAATTCGTCTTCCCCTTATTTTCTTGTTAGATTAAAATACATTTTGATGCAATATTTTCAGGGGCCTTACCACGAGCTCTTATTGCCATGATAGTTTCACTCATTTATGAGACAGATGTATGTGACGTGCATACATCTGTCACTGTCGCACAACTGAATTATCATTGCAATAAGACCTCATGGTTGGTCACAGTTTGCTTTAGATATCAAAGTAAGTAGATAAGCGTAGTTTGTAGTAAATTTTCAGCTTTGGATCAAAATTGCTTAAATTTTTTGTAGCATTTCAGAAACTTGCTAAATCATACTCGCATCATTGATCAAGTAGTTAGAACATATTATAGTTTGCAAAATAAAAAATATTATTCAACTCGTTAATTTAGTTTCTTTCGTGTAACCTTTATTGATAAACGTTTACATAAACATAATTTTATAAAATTACCTTCAGTCTTTATTTTAACCTAAGGAGATTCAATATAACACTAATGAAAGTTGTTCTAAATAAAAAAAAAACATAGTCAATTGATATCTAATGAGATATATAATGAGGAGTCATTTTATTTAAAGTCAGTTAATAATATCCCAAAATATTGAAAGTTTGATTTATTTGGATGATATTTTAGTTTGCTAACCTCACGCTTTTTCAGAAAGTTCCCTGAAGAGTAGGCTCTAGGCATAGGTGTAACAACACCAACTTTACACTTAATAAGGTGCCAACGTGACAAAGTGAGTCCTTTGCAGTCTCGCTCAAGCACTATCCGTGCACGCATACATACGTCATTGAATTTAGCAAGTGTATCAAATAATATGACCTAAGTACTTCATAGAACTGAGCCTAAACATATGGCTAATACAATTACTGCCATTTGATTGGACTGACTGGAACGGACGGAAGTTGCAAATTATTAAAATGCCTTTGTACTATTTGGAATCTTTCACAAGCGCGTCTGTATATCCCCTCATTACCGTTGAATTGTGCCCCTCTCTGTATGAACCAGTTTCTACTGACTGTTGTCAAGGCGACCCAACCAATACACCTATAACACGACAGGAGTCTACAGCGAATGCTCATAATGTATGTATAAGTACATTACAAGCGTCTTTGTGTATCCAATTTCTCATTTATAAGCAGTTGGCGTCATCGTAATGTTGCTTATTTAGAAACCTTCTAACTAGGCCGGTGATTTGCATCTGTGAAGGTACTGAATATTTTTGGCGGGAAGCAGGTACGGGCGGGCCGCAGCGGTCTCGATCGCAACTGTTGTATAATTATAGAGAAAGGAGATTTGTTTTGGTCCACCACCTCCGCGGCGCGGTGGAGGTTCGTGGCATTTCATATCACGGCACGTCCGTTTTGTTCGGCACTATCCGAGGGCGACGTTGCCGCTCTTTGGCAGGCTTGGGCTCGATCGGCGGATCGCAGTGGAGGCGCTGCAAGCAGTCAGTCGGCCGCGCAGCTCGGTGCGCGACGTTTGTCCGCGCGTGTCCCTCCTGTCCCAACCCACTTGCCGCGCCCGCTCGTGCGACAGAGACAGAGCATCGCGAGAGAGAGATGCCACTATGGCAGTGTCGCAACCTCGCCCACCTGACCGTGTTGACGCCGCGCTCGAAAAAGTTGCGCTGTTGCGCTATTTGGAGGCGCACGAATGTGCTCGCGCGGAGCGTGCCGCCGTGACGCTCTACACAGAGTCTCCGTCTTGAGCTAGTTTTTTGAAGTGTTAACTACAATTAGTTCAGTGCTGAAGATTATAATCGCCATCCCACGCATAGGGTGCATCGGTATGTATCGTTTTTTATTTAATTTGAACCTGGTTCGAGGCCAAGCGTTATCTCCTCCGGAGAGATAATAAATTGTGAGCTTACTTTACATCTCTAAATAAGTAGGTTACACCAGTTTTTCTCGTGGATAATATTGATTCGCATTGACGTTCGGTGATCATGGCGATGTAATTGTTGGTATTTAGTCGCCATTTTCTACGGCGGTGACGAATACCGCCTCGCTGCCGTCCTCGTTTCCCCGCCCCACGCCAAACCGGACTTTACCGCACTATTCTGAAAGATGATTATCCTTAACCGACTTTAACTTTTTCTGTAAACGAGATCCGCTCGCTATGATTCATTGTGGAAATAATAATACCTACACAATGTTTTCTTGAGACTGTCTTAGAATTAAACTATCAAAATAATAGGTTACAGCGCACCACTGTAAAAAAGCGGGCTTCGATTGTCGATTTTTGTGTTGTTGCCAACGTAGCAAAGTTGAAAGTTTCACGGATCGCGTTTTGCGTCGCCCATTTCGTGTTGGTGCACCTAGGCTGTTATCGATTTGTGTACACACGTTATCCGCTATAAATAAGTACGAGTTTGTGTCATCGCAGTGCCCGTTCGACCGGTTTTTGAAAGAAACTGGTGTGGTGGTGTGGGTGCCATGACCGAAGATTCGAAATTCCAAATTCGAAACTTGCGCGTTGCCTTTCGATTGCCTTATTGCTTGTTTCGAGTTGCGTAATATGTTTATATGTTACTCGCACATACTTTACTTACGATTTGTTGGTCTTGATCTTCTCCAAATTAATACTTATTTTACTTAATATCTGACTAAAACAATATTTTTTTCTATATATTCCTGTTGGAATTAACCAGACATTAGGTCGCGCGGTTGTACAACGTGACGCCATGTTATTTTCTACGTGCGGTGATTGAAAATAATTAAGCCAGGACCGACCATAGGGCATTGCGATGGTCGTATGATAATTGTGTCTAATACGCAATGCATCAATTTATTATAACCAACAAATAAAAGGAGAAAGTATACTTTTTGTAATGTAGGCTCAAAAGACTAGGTGTCCCGTCAGAAAAAAAAAGGAATTTTATTATGTTGGTGAACTTGACTAAAGAGGAAAGGGAAGAGGGGGTCAAAAAAAATCAAAGCATTACATTGCATAGAACTTTCAAGAGTAAAGTGTCACGATTTTTATGTTGGTCTAACGATTAACACATATTGAGCAAAGCATTGAGCAATCCTAGGAATGGCTTCAAACAGTACGTATAAGGTAAAACTAGCTTCCGATCTTTAAGTTCACTAGTTATTTATAATGTCATTGTAGATTACATGCTAAACGTCTAAATACCTCGCTACATATTTTTTTATACAAGGAAATATGTGTAAAATAACATAACCTAAGTTTTCGCCAGTTTTGATAAAAGTTATCCGCTAAAACACGCTGACGGCTGACCGTTATTGAGACCACGTGCGTAATCTTATTATACGATGCTAATTTGTAAATTGAATATCGCTTAAGTAGGTAACCTCTAATGACGACCTACTGTCACAGTTAACATGTCATCTTTAATAATATTTAGTGAAAAGCTGTTATTTTGGAATTACAAACAGACACTTCAATTTTATTATATGTATAGATATAGATGATATACAATAGTTAACAATAAATCAGTCATGGAAAATAACTATAAATAGCAGGAATTTGTCATGGTCACCTGTAAAGAGGGGTGAACAGAATATTCCTAAAAGACTTCTAGTTATTGAATGAAAATTTGTTGTATATATCATCCCCCCCATCCCGTTGGTGACCTCAGTAGGTTAACCAGCTGCGTACAAGGGGGTATAGTGAGTTAGCATTGGAAGCGCCATCTTGCACCAACACGGCTGATGGCGTGCCGAAAATGTTAATACAAGTAGTTTGTTTAACAAGTGTTATGTATAATCTATACAGATAAATAAAATTGAAGTGTCTGTTTGTCCAAATTAATAGCTTTTCACTTCATGCATATGAAAGTATATACTGTCTATCTATAGCCTATGTTAGTCCACTGCTGGTTACCTATAGGCTCATAGGTCCCATTAGAAGGGATCCAATGGTTTCAGTGATTAGCCAGTACAAACAGACAGACAGACAGTTCTTTTTATATCAGTACTGTATATACTTTCATATGCATTTAGTGTTAATTGTCAATTTGGAATTGCAAGCAGACACTTCAATTTTATTTATCTGTATAGATGTATAGATATAGACCTCTTTATAGTATTTCTGTTCTATCAATGTGATGATAAATTCTGTAAAACATAAAATGACAGTATATTATCATTATTGCAGGTGACCGGGTAATGGGCCTTTGATCTGCAACCATGATGAAGAGAACCGGAGTCCCCCGGCTCGGCCCTGATGAGGCAACGCCCCTGCAGCCGCAGACTCAAGCTCAGGTAACATTATTGATCTTATATTTATAGGTACTTACATACATTAGATACATATGCTCACACCTGTATGGTTCGAAGGGGTAGGTCATGCAATAACAACACCCACTTTTTACTGAAGATGATTTAGTGCCAACATGACTGATGGTAAGTTTATTGCCATCTCAGGGGTCCGAGAAACATTTGGCTATGCAAAGATGCTTCTGGCTACAACTTTGCCTGCAAAGTATGTTTTATACCACAGGGATTGAAAGTCTGAATTTTTTTTAGTTTTCTGTTTTCTGGTCCGTAATTGCCAACCTTATCCTCTCTCTGTCTCTCTAAAGTTCGTCTACCCATGAGATACCCCGAGAGACACCTTGTCATAATTTGTATGCTATAAGAAGCGTCAAGAAAACTTGGGAGTCACATTGTACATTACCATGTAAAGTCGTTCCTATTGGCTTGAAGTCAAAATATGGTTCATTGACATTGGTCCAGCTTTGACGTCACATTTGGCACCCATTGTAGTAAAATACGTGACCAGCCCACTGACACTTCAGCTTACTGATCCTACACTACGTTAGCTCCCGCGGTCTGCACTCTAGGACACCTCTGCTCCATCGACCATCGGTCCTTCCACACACGTGACCAGCCCACTGACACTTCAGCTTGCTGATCCTACACTACGTTAGCTCCCGCGGTCTGCACTCTAGGACACCTCTGCTCCATCGACCATCGGTCCTTCCACACACGTGACCAGCCCACTGACACTTCAGCTTGCTGATCCTACACTACGTTAGCTCCCGCGGTCTGCACTCTAGGACACCTCTGCTCCATCGACCATCGGTCCTTCCACACGCGTGACCAGCCCACTGACACTTCAGCTTGCTGATCCTACACTACGTTAGCTCCCGCGGTCTGCACTCTAGGACACCTCTGCTCCATCGACCATCGGTCCTTCCACACACGTGACCAGCCCACTGACACTTCAGCTTGCTGATCCTACACTACGTTAGCTCCCGCGGTCTGCACTCTAGGACACGTCTGCTCCATTGACCATCGGTCCTTCCACACACGTGACCAGCCCACTGACACTTCAGCTTGCTGATCCTACACTACGTTAGCTCCCGCGGTCTGCACTCTAGGACACGTGATGTGATACCAAGAGCTTAACGGTGAAGGAAAACATCGTGAGGAAACATTGTGAAGGACTCGCTATCAGAGGAAAAAACTCGCACTAGGTGAGAGTTCTTTCACTGCCGCCGTCACAAGTCACCTCTTTGACGTAAGCGCAGATTTATATGGGATCGAAACAGCGCCATCTGTCGGCCCATAGGTGGCACTATACTATTGTGATACCATACAAATCTGCGTTTACGTCAATGCGATGACTTCTGACGGGGATTTTAAGAAAACTCGCACTGGGCAGTCTGTCACGTTGGCAAATCATCTTCGGTGTAGTGTAGTATGGTATTAGTAAAATATATTTATTTTTGTTCAATTTAATCCTTTTGTCATTCTTTCACCGCTCATTAGCCAAACCAACGTAACGAGACCTAGCCAAGAACCGATACATTCTCTACGAAGGACAGTGCATTATATTCACAATTCTGTGTACACGGAAAGTTATTTGTAGTATGTGTAGAAATAGACTGAGTGAGTCACGGCTCGCGTTTGTACGCTCATTGGCGCCCGTCGGAGACAGTTTGTTTACCGACACCTATACGTACATATAAAAGTCGAAGTCGTGACTGACTGACTGTCCTATAGACTAAGAACACGCCCTCCAAATTTCAGTGTCTTGGACCAGTGGTTTAGGCTGTTCATTAATTTCATTCGGACATTTTAAATTATTGTTTGTTTAGATAAAACTAGCTACGCCCTGCGGTTTCATCCGTGTAGACTTATTCATGGAACTATAGGAAAGAAAATATTTCTTTAAATAAAAAAGTGGCCTGTTACTCCTGGTAACATTATCTATCTGCCAGTAAAATTCCCTTTTAAATCGGTCCAATCGTTTCGGAGATTAGCCGGAACAAACAGACAATTTATGATAATTGGTTTTTCTATGACAGTACCGTGTATTCTTTAATATACATTTAGTGAAAAGCTGTAATTTTTGAATAACAAATAGACACTTCTATTTTATCTATCTGTATAGATACCAAGTACGTTTGAATATGCATTTGTTGTAAAATAAGATGTTAACGTCACAGAGATACATGGATAACCTAACGTGTTCAAAAAATTACCATTATCGTCTTTGTACTGCATAAATAGCTTGCAACTTCCCGATAGCCTTGCAGTTAGGTCACAGCTTCCGATCAGCTTGGCAAGTGTTCGTATCACTTCACACATGTCTTTATAGCTGGCTATATGGCATATGGATCTGCCGTCGTGGCCGTGACGCTAATTCGAATACCAGCAGGGCCTAAGTTTTTCTAAAAAAATATGTGCAGTGATTTCATACCACGTGCTTTACGACGAAGGAAAACATCGTAAACCTGCATATGTCTGAGAAGTAATGTAAGACGTATGTATAGCGCCTGAGACGGCGGTAGATTCACCATCTGTCACGTTGGCACTTAATCATCTTCGTTGAAATGTGGGTGTTGTTATTACAACATCTCTGCCTACTCCTTCGGGGATTACATTTAATTTACATATCTGTAAAGATTTTTTCATTTAGTCCTCATGTTTTTCATCCCCCCCATCCCGTTGGTGACCTCAGTAGGTTAACCAGCTGCGTACAAGGGGGTATAGTGAGTTAGCATTGGAAGCGCCATCTTGTACCAACACGGCTGATGGCGTGCCGAAAATGTTAATACATTACCAATACATACATTGAAATAATTTTGGAAACATTTCATCATAATCTCATGTTATTTGTCTTATATCTGTATTCACTTGTATTCTAGCCATGTCATCATCCTCCTGCGCTTACCCCATGTTTCTTCCATTTCTCTATCAGCCGTCATATCTGTATTCACGCCCATAACCATATCACCTTTCACACAATTTTATCCATCGCTTCTTAAGGCTTCCTCCACCTATCCACATTCATAACACAGTATAAATATAAGCTTCAGAAGCAATAAGGGATCTATGAACAAATAGTTGGAAATTACACGAGAATGAATGATATAAGTTATATCCATATGTGAATGTTAAAAGTACTATTTTTATTTGTTGCAGATTCAACAAGTCGCCACAAGCAATATGCACACATTAGCCCAGTCGGCTCAATCTCAAATGATTGGTGAGTACTCATTGCGTCTAAACGCTGATTGTCCAGCACTAATGGCACTCTGAGTGCCTAGTGCGAGTTTTCTTAAAATCGCAAGTCACAAGTGATCGCGTCGACGTAAACGCAGATTTATATGGGCTCACAATAGTGTCATGTTTAGGCCGACAGAGGCGCTGTTTCGATCCCATATAAATCTGCGTTAACTTTGACGCGGTGACTTGTGACGGCGGCAGTGAAAAACTCTCACTAGGCACTCTGTATCCGTCTGTACCCCTATCACGGGTTTGACACCGTTTTCGTAATCTATAATCGCTAGCGTCCCTCGCAATATTTGTATCACATATTTTAGTTCTTCACGTCACCGCTTGGAGGCGCTGTACAATTTCTTATACAAATATTCGGCGGAGACGCTAGCGACTATAGATAACGAAAACTGTATCAAACCCGTGTGATAGGGGTACTGGTGCCTGCGAATCAGTCTGCAGAGGATTTGACATCTTTTTATATATAAAAATTATCCGCATTTCCCTTGGTCATGGCGTCACGCGTAAACGGCTGGATGGATTTTATCGGGACTTTCACTGGCAGATAGCTGATGTTTCAAGGAGTGTTTTAGGGTAATTTTATTGAAAAAAAACAAGGGCTGCGAGACACCCATAAAATTAACTCTACGCAAGTGAATCCGCGGGGCACAGCTAGTATCTTTATAAATTGTATTGTTTGTTCACGATGCTTTGCACTCTAAAGCTTGTGGTCGTCAATAACATTTTGGACACCTAGGCATTTGCCTCATCCGCCTTATGGATAATCCAGCCTGAGGTCTGAGTGCCTAGTGCGAGTTTTCTTAAAATCGCCGTCACAAATCATCGCGGCGACGTAAACGCAGATTTGTATGGGCTCACAATAGTGTCGTGTTTAGGCCGACAGAGGTGCTGTTCAGAGTGCCTAGTGCGAGTTTTCCACTGCCGCCGTCACCGCGTCAAAGTTAACGCAGATTTGTATGGGATCGAAGTAGCGCCTCTGTCGGCCTAAACATGACACTATTGTGAGCCCATACAAATCTGTGTTTACGTCGACGCGGTGACTTGTTACGGCAATTTTAAGAAAACTCACTAGGCCCTCTGGGGCCTTACCATGAGCTCTTATTGCCATGATAGTTTCACTCATTTATGAAACAGATGTATGTGACGTGCATACATCTGTCACTGTCGCACAACTGAATTAACATTGCAATAAGAGCTCATGGTTGGGGCCCTCTATCCTATTCAAATGTGCGTTTACGTCGACGCGGTGACTTGTGACGGCAATTTTAGAAAACTCACTAGGCCCTCTGATCCTATTCAAATGTGCGTTTACGTCGACGCGGTGCCTTGTGAGGGCGGCAGGGAAGGGTCCTCTGGTGGTGTAAATAACGAGTGTCCCCCAGCAGGCCCCGGCGCGGGCTTCGGGCGCGCGGCCGGGCGCGGCGCGGGGCCGGCCGTCATCAACTACCTGAAGGGCAGCGTGCACTACGCCAAGCCGCCGCTGGCCCAGCCTCCCCAGCCTCCCCAGGGACCGCCCCGGCTCAAGGTATGCCTATACCCATATATACTAATTATTGACGTGTCTGTTTGTTATTTATTTGTAGCTTTTCACTAAATACATGTAAGTTTGAATCCCAGCAGGGCCTGTCTATGTTTTTCTAAAAACGTATGTGCAGTGATTTCACACCACTGCTTTACGGTGAAGGAAAACATCGTGAGGAAACCTGCATATGTCTGAGAAGTAATTCAAACACGTATGTATAGTGCCTGAGACGGCGATGGACTCACCCTCTGTCACGTTGGCACTTAATCATATTCGGTGAAATGTGGGTATTGAAAATTACAACACCTCTGCCCTACCCCTTCGAGGAATACAGGCGTGAGCATATGTATGTACTAAATACATATAAAAGTTTATCTCTGTCTGTTTGTTCCGGCTAATGCCAGAAAAGGTTGGACAGGACCAATGTTACAAAGAGTAATATAAGCTACTTTTATCTATACATCTCTATACAGATCAATACAATTTAAGTGTCTATTTGTATTTCCAAATGTATAGCTTTTCACTAAATGTATATGAAAATATATAAATTACTAAAAAAAAAATTTTAACATTCTGTCTCTGTCCGTCGGTCTGTCTGTTTGTTCGGCGAAATAAAGCTACCCAAGTCTTAAGATTATATATAACCGAGGATTTTGACACGTATTTCTTTCTCTCGTATAACACCTGATTTTGTTTGTACAGGCTACCCTAAGCTCGATGCCACCCACCATGGGGTCGCAGTCCCCGGCGCCGGTGCTGGGCCCCGGCCCCGGCGCCGCGGGCCCCGCCGGCCCGCCGGGTCCCCCCGGGCCTCCAGGGCCCCCAGGGCCCCCCGGGCCCCCGGGAGCCCCGGGCACACAGTTCCAGCGGCTCAAAGTAGAAGACGCCCTGTCATACCTCGATCAAGTCAAATACAAATTTAACACGCAACCCCAAGTGTACAATGATTTTCTGGACATCATGAAGGAATTCAAGAGTCAGACGTGAGTATTTATTGATGATTCGTGTGTTATGGCTCGGTGGTTGGACGGGTGGGTTGAGATGGTACGGGGTTTCGTGTCTAGGTTGAGCTATTTGGGTTTTTTATAATTTATTGTAAAATTGTTTTTTTGAAAAGAATTAAAATCAACCTTCCGAACCTGACGGTAGCATGTATAATCCTGTGTAATCGTGTCGTTCTGACGATTTGAAAGTACTGTGTCAAAAGTCTAATCTAATAATGATATTTTGAACTTGAATTTTATGCAAATATTTTTTAATTCAATATCATAAGGATTTTGCAAACAAAAATTTACTGTTTTTTTTACCGGCAATCGAAATCAATGTCGGTTCATCAAAATTAAACTAACTTAATTTTTTGATTAGAATATAGTATACAAAAACAAACATACTATAATCTTATCTTCGCCCTTCAAATGATTAAATGGATATAAACAACACCCACTTCGCGTTGATATTAATAACTAGCTGTGCCCCGCGGTTTCACCCGCGTAGATTTAGTTTCTTCCTTATTGTCGCGGAACCCTAATATTTTTAATAAATAAAAATAGCCCAAGTTACTCCTTGAAACATCAGCTACCTACCAGTGAAAGTCCCGTTAAAATCCGTCCAGCCGTTTCAGAGATTACCCGGAACAAACAGACAGACAGAGAAAAATTTTAAAACTTGTTTTTTTAGTGTCAGTAGCGTGTATACTTTCATATGCATTTAGTGAAAAGCTGTAATTTTGGAATTACAAACAGACACTTCAATTTTATTTATCTGTATAGATATAGATTAACTTCTGCCCGCGACTTTGTCCGCGTGGAATAGTTACTTTGGGCTAACGCTAACTTTAACCCCTTTGCTCATAGCGTAATCATATAGTCTATTACCTTCCTCGATAAATAGGCTATCTAACACTGAAATTATTTTTCAAATCGGACCAGAGTTCCTGAGATTAGTGTGATTCTGTGGCTTTATATACTGACTAGCGGACGTCACGCGCTTTCACCCGCGTAGTTCCGGTTCCCGTGGGAGTACGGGGATAAAATATAGCCTATGTTCCTCGCTGATGATGTAGCTATCCATTGCTGAAAGAATTTTCAATATCCGTCAAGTAGTTTCGGAGCCTATTATATGCAAACAAACAAACAAATCTTTCCTCTTTATAATTTTAGTGTAGACAAAAAAATTCAAATTAGAGGTGTACTTATAGTACACGCGTATTCTGTCAGCTATATTTAAGTCCCATGTAATATGGTATTCTTTATAAGTTGGTAATAAGTGTGTTGATATATATTTGGATTCATACACAAGCCAAATATTTTAGTGTCGAGGCATCGAATCCTATATCTTAACATCTCAACCCAACCGCATTACGACCAAGCTACTCTGACTAGGTAATTTTCATTCTAGGTAATTAATATTAATAAAAAAATCACGTGAAAAATATATCATTCTTAACTTCTAATAATAACTAATATAACAGTTTAAATATTAGCTTTTCAAACAGTTAGGAATCTAGGAACAAATAGTTGTATATGCCACACTCACACAGACTCGCATCTCCGAGATAATAAGCGCAATAGTCGTAATGTCAGTAAGAGGTGTCACGTCGTGGACGTGAGCGGATACGGCAGTCACGGGTTATACTGACATGTCAAACCTAAAGGACAAATCAACATTATTTTGACAGTAAATAAAAGAGTAAATTATATAATCTTTGATTTACAACTCTCAATGGAGCAAACGTTCTTATTTCATTAAATGGACCTAGATTCATATACTAGCTGTGCACCGCGGTTTCACCCGCGTAGATTTTTATTTCATGATTGATCCCTATTGATGGATCCCTAATGTTTTTTAAAAGCCTAAGTTACACCTTGTAACATTAGCTATCCGTCGGTGAAAGTCCCGTTAAAAGCGGTCCAGCCGTTTCAGATAATACCCGGAACAAACATACAGACAGACAGAGAAGAATTTTAAAACTTGGTTTTTCAGTGTCAGTAGCGTGTATACTTTCATATGAATTTAACGAAAAACTGTTATTTTGGAATGACAAACAGACACTTCAATTTTATTTATCTGTATAGATACGTTAAACTTCCTTACTGTTTGTATAGCTTATATTTATACTGTGGTAATACTCTAGTTAGATAACGTATCATAAACAAATGTATATATTAAAAATCGGCCATGTGTGATTTAGAGTCACGAGGATATTTTCATTCGCACTGTAGAAATCTTACATCTCGCGTAAATCAAACCTGTAGCCCTAGACAAAGTACCATTCTCTCGCGCTTGCGCTAATAGAAACGATACAAAATGTATGGCAATGACATAAATCAGTCACGTGACATATGTCATTCCCGTACATTCTGTACCGTTTCTACTAGCGAAGCGTGAGGATATTATTTTAGGAGGATTTTTTAACGTTTCTATTAGCACAAGCGGGAGAGAATGTTTGTTTTGATTTTTGTCTAGGGCTAAAGCTATGTCTACTATTTTCGATGAACGCTCGTAGCTCGTGACGGCACCTGTACTCCAAGTATAGGTTTTGACATGTATAGACGAAAAAGCGGAACGTAAAAGCGCCCCAAGCGGCGAGTGTAGGAAGTTTTACAGCTCCATAGAAAATGAGGAATATACGCAATCGATATAGTCTAAGTTAGAGCATGTTAATACCTATACTTGTGGTATAGTACTTGTATTGTAAAGAGGTTGTTTGGATTTTTCTGAGGGCCTTGGTGCAAGTTTTCACTGCCGCCGTCACAAGTCACCGCGTCGAAGTAAACACAGATTTGTATAGGATCGGAACAGCGCCTCTGTCGGCCTAAACATGACACTATTGTGAGCCCATACTAATCTGCGTTTACGTCATCGTAATGAGTTGTGACGGCGATTTTAAGAAAACTCTCACTAGGCATTCTGATTTTTCGTATCTGTAAGGGAGTTTGTTTTTCTTAATTTATTCACCAATGCTAGAACTCATTGGACTGTCTTATGACATTCATGGTGTAAGTATCTCATTGATATACATACATACATACATACATACATTCACACAATCCATCCAAGGTAGGGACGATAGAACTAAATCGGGGCTGCCCTTGCAGAAGATCGCAACCGAATAATGCAAGCGTCGTCACGATTACGAGTGCTGACTGAATGCGCAGTTGTTCTTAACATACTTTTTTGATGAGCCTGTTTCTGTCTGTCTGTCTGTATGACGTATAATACATGCACAGTTACTGACTGAGCGCTCTTAACTCGAAGACTCCGGGGCCTGTAGACAAAGTAACATTATCCTCACGCTTCGCTAGTTGAAACGATACAAAATGTACGGGAATGACATATGTCACGTGACTGATTTATGGCATTGCCATACATTTCGTATCGTTTCTATTAGCGCAAGCGCGAGAGAATGGTACTTTGTCTAGGCTTACTGTGCAGATTGATAGGAAGAAAAGAAGGTACTCTAACTACTAAATCTTATTCATATTCATATACTAGCTGTGCCCTGCGGTTTCACCCGCGCAGATTTAGTTTCACCCTTATTGTCGTGGAACCTTAATACTTTTAATAAATAAAAGTAGCCTAAGTTACTCCTTGAAACATCAGCTACCTGCCAGTGATATCCCGTTAAAATCGGTCCAGCCGTTTCAGAGACTACCCGGAACAAACAGACAGACAGACAGAAAAATTTTAAAACTGGCTTTTTTAGTGTCAGTAGCGTGTATACTTTCATATGCATTTAGTGAAAAGCTGTTATTTTGAAATTACAAATAGACACTTCAATTTTATTTATCTGTATAGATTTATTGCATAAGCTAGTTACAATATAAACTTAATTGTAATCTCGCGCAGACGTAGTCGCGGCAATGTGCATAAGTCTCTTAATTACATACATATCCCATACAAGATACAAAATGTCTAACAAACTCTAAACATTATATACAAGATGTTGTCTATGCATGATTGAGTGTTGTGATCTTTTGTTGACTCCTATGGTTTATTGGTGACGCGCCTGGCTTTCAATGTTTCACTACCGGGTTCGATCCCCGGTTGCATAAATGAATTTTCACTTTTATGTGTGTGTATAACTTCACGAGGTCCCAGAGATGTCGCGAAGGGGTAGGCAGTAGGCAGGTAGAGAGATATTCCCCAAAGATAAATGTGGTGTAAACGTGACAGATGTTTGAAAAAACATATAAAACGGTGTCTGAAAATAGTTTTAAATGTAGTTCCATCTCATTCTGTGATACGGATTTAAAAAGGGATGGACATAGTTTTAATCCGAGTTTGTTCTAGTCTTGTTCTAAACTATGTTTTGTAATAAAAGGTAATTGTATTAGAAAGTCTAAATTTAAAGTTTTTATCTCGCTACGAAGTTGGTAGCCTAGACTGCATTTCTAATTATCCAATTTAAACTGAGCTCCTATTTTAAAGAGCAGTATTGTAAATGAGAATCCATTTTAAATGGACAATACAACATTTTGTTCAACAATAAATCGCGTCATATATTCTAGCATGCGGGCGAATTCCCAAGGAAATACTGGTTTTAATAGTTCATCACTCTGTGGCTTACCATGATAAGTCAGCAATAGGCGCCACAGAGACTTCGAATATTGTTATTGTCTATTGACATGTGTCAAAGTCGACGAATTTCGTTATTTCGTTATTATACGAAATTATCCTTGAGTAGCTCGTGGCACAGCTGCCAATTGGTTGGGTGACCGCCCGAGTTCCCTCCGTGCCTCGGAGAGCACGTTAAGCCGTCGGTCCCGGTTGCCAATTTAACATCTTTGGCAATCGTTACAGGTCAGTCTGAGGCCTAAGAGTCTGACTGAATTAACCCAGATTACCAAATTTCCTCGTAAACGTGTTACGAAACTCAGATGACAGTCGCTTCGTATGAAAATCAGGTGATCAGCCACATCGGGTTGAATCAAGTGCCGACCCCAACAATATGGGATAAGGCCAAGGAGATGATGTAAAATCCGCCATCTTTGCAAAAGTATCAGAATTTTCTTCGTTCCACGACATTGAAAACAAAGTTGTATATTTTTCAAATGTCGTCAGTGACTCGTTGATACGCAACGAAATTCGTCAACGTTGAAACATGACAAACTATACTTGGCACTTTAATAATGACGCAAACGTGTTCAATATCACCTTTCTGCCTTTGATAGACTTAGTTAACCGACTACGGTGAAGCAAAAAGGGGTGCTATTTACAAAATGATGTAACAAATTACCGTTTGATTATTATGATATGAATAATGGCTGCATATTTTATTTGCTGATGTATTTTCCACCTTCAATTGTTGGTGTGACAGTTCATAATGTGTTGTGAATGTAAGATTTTGTTCCAGAATCGATACCCCCGGCGTGATAACCCGGGTATCGAACCTGTTCAAGGGCCATCCGGAGCTGATCGTCGGGTTCAACACGTTCCTACCGCCCGGGTACAAGATTGAAGTGCAGAGTAATGGACAGGTTAGAATTATACATGCACTAGCGGATATCACGCCGCTTCACCCGCGTAGTTCCTGTTCCCGTGGGAGTACGGGGATAAAATATAGCCTATGTTACTCGCTGTTGATGTAGCTATCTATTGCTGAAAGAATTTTCAAGATCGGTCAAGTAGTTTCGGAGCCTATTCAATGCAAACAAACAAACAAAAAAACAATCAAATCTTTCCTCTTTATAATATTAGTGTAGATAGTCATGCTCACGCCTGTATTCCCCGAAGGGGTAGGCAGAGATGTAATAACAGCACCCACTTTTCACCAAAGATGATAAAGTGACAACGTGACAGATGTTGAGTCTATAGCCGTCACAGGCACTACTAAATATGTTAACATCTATACTATAGACCAGCTGTACCCCGCGGTTTTACTCGCGTAGATTTAGTTTCTTCCTTATTGTCTCGGAACCCTAATATTTTTAATAAATAAAAGTAGCCTAAGTAACTCCTTGAAACATCAGCTACCTACCAGTGAAAGTCCCGTTAAAATCCGTCCAGCCGTTTCAGAGATTACCCGGAACAAACAGAAAATTTTATAACTTGGTTTTTTTGTGTCAGTATCGTGTATACTTTCATATGCATTTAGTGAAAAGCTGTTATTTTGGAATTACAAACAGACTTCAATTTTATTTATCTGTATAGATACGTTAAAATTAAAGTGTCTGTTCGTTATTCCAAACTATTAGTATAATCTATCAACAATTAACATAGTTTTTATTAGTTATCGTTGGTAAAACAGCGACGGACAGCTAGTCTTAATATAATAATGTATTGTGTTTGTCCAGGTGTCAGTGTCGATGCCGTCCCCGACGGGCATGAACTCCGGCGTGATGCTCGGTGCTCCACCGCAGCCGCAGTTGGTGCATCTACTGCCTGTTGCACAGTGAGTATAATTACAATCTGTGAGTTTTCACTGCCGCCGTCACAAGTCATCGCGTCGACGTAAACTCAGATTGGTATAGGATCGGAACAGCGCCTCTGTCGGCCTAAACATGACACTATTGTGAGCCCATACAAATTGCGTTTACGTCGACGCGATCACCAGTGACGGCGATTTTAAGAAAACTCGCACTAGGCACTCTGTTTACTACAATCTCTGTTCGAATCGCATCTGTGCGTGTAATTTCTAACGATTAGTTCCCACATTCCTTACTGCTCTTAAGCTTATTATTGTACTGTATGAATGGTTGGCTACAAGGGGAGAGGAAAACTTACTCGAATTTAACATTACTCGAGATAGCACTTCTCTAAGGATAAGCAAAAACGAAACTATTCAAAAGCAGCATAATTTTAAATTCTTAAAAATATTTACGAAAAATACAAATAATATGGACATGTTATGGCGGAGAGATGAGGATAATGTTAGCAAAAAAGTTTTGTTTATGAATGTGGATGGTTACAAGGGAGAGGAAGACCTAAGAAACGATGGGTGGATTGTTTGAAAGATGATATGGCGATGGGAGTGAATACAGATATGTAGGCTGATTGAGAGGAATGTGGATGGTTACAAGGGGAGAGGAAGACCTAAGAAACGATGGGTGGATTGTTTGAAAGATGATATGGCGATGGGAGTGAATACAGATATGAAGGCTGATTGAGAGGAATGTGGATGGTTACAAGGGGAGAGGAAGACCTAAGAAACGATGGGTGGATTGTTTGAAAGATGATATGGCGATGGGAGTGAATACAGATATGAAGGCTGATTGAGAGGAATGTGGATGGTTACAATGGGAAAGGAAGACCTAAGAAACGATGGATGGATTGTGTGAAAGATGATATGGCGATGGGAGTGAATACAGATATGAAGGCTGATTGAGAGGAATGTGGATGGTTACAATGGGAAAGGAAGACCTAAGAAACGATGGATGGATTGTGTGAAAGATGATATGGCGATGTCTATGGCTGATAGAGAGAAATGGAAGGGAAGAATACATTGCGACGACAAATAACATGGGATAAGGGCAGGAGTAAGGTTTAAACCATGTTTTAAAACAAATGATATATGTATATGTCCAGGTCAGTGAATAGCAGTATAGTGCACAACTTGTCAGTGAGTGCGCCGCCGCCGACCAACACACTTCATCAGATCTCTCAGGCCCATCAGCAGATCGAGGCCGCTGCCATACACCACGCACCTGGTGAATATACACCCATTTTATATACACCTATTTAAATAAACTGTGGTCTTACCATCATCGGTTTAAGCAGAGCGTTAAGAACTTCTGAGGTTTAAAGTATTATTTTGCTATTTGCTAGTAAAAGTAAACGTCGAAGCTAAGATCATAACATGTGCTGCTTAAACGATTATAGTTGGCCTTTGACAAATGATGAAACAAATTACCGTTTGATTCGTGATATTAAATCATGGCTGCATTATTTTATCGCTGATTATAATTAAGTTGTTGCAAGTAAAATATTACAAACTAGCTCTGCCCCGCGGTTTTAACAGCGTAGATTTAGTTTCTTCCTTATTATCGCGGAACCATAATATTTTTAATAAATAAAAGCCTAAGTTACTACTTGATACATCAGCTACTTGCCAGTGAAAGTCCCGTTAAAATCGGTCCAGCCGTTTCAGAGAATACCCGGAAGAGAAACAGAGAAAAAAATTTTAACTTTGTTTTTTAGTGTCTGTACCGTTTATACTTTCATATGCATTTAGTGAAAAGCTATTATTTTGGTATTACAAACGACACTTCAATTTTATTTATCTGTATAGATATACTTATAGAGATCTATAACTCGGTGGACCTTGTTTTCCCAAGTTGTTAAAGCCTGAGTTACTTTAAGGATGTGAAGAGATTAAGATGCCCCTACCATTGCAGTCCATACACTGCGGTGACCACTAACCATATGCTCTCACCTGTATTCCCCAAAGGGGTAGGCAGAGGTGTTGTAGTAACATCCACTTTTCATACCAAATGATTCCGTGCCAACGTGACAAATGGCGAGCCTATCGCCGTCTCAGGTTGTAAATACGTCTTTGAATTACTTCTCAGACATGCGAAGTTGAAGTTCAAATACACGAGAACTTAAATCGCGCAGTAAGAGTTTTCGCTAGAAGATAGAAGTCTCCAACTAGAACAGTTGGAGCTGGTGTTCCCCAGACATGACACTCGCCTCAACGGAAGATCTTGTCCTTGCTAAGGATGAATGATCACTCACTCTCCCTACAAAATAAAAACTTGCAACAGCCTTCCAAGTGTAATAATTGTATGAATATGTATGTGTATGAGCGTGTATGTAATAATTGTATGTATATAGGAGTGGGAGTGTGTGCGCACGCGCCGGCGCCGGCGGGCCAGCCTGTGGAGTTCAACCACGCCATCGAATACGTCAATAAAATCAAGGTAAGCTACTCTTGATGGGTGACCGCGAAGAGATGACTGTATTTTCATTAGGTTGTATATATATAAAGCCATGCTAACCATGATATAGCAACAATATATTACAAATTGTCGAAAATTTTAATAGCACAACTATAGACTACATTCTCTAAAAAGTCAAGATTTATGGGGTTTTCAGCCTAATAATATTTAATTGCAAATTATTTGTGAAATTATTAAAAGAAAATATTTAAAGATGAATTGAAATCTTCCTGTGAATAAATTAAAACTCCCGTATTACAAAACCCTGCACCGCAAAGTAGTCAAGTCTCTTTATGTGATACAGTGTTAAAAAGGGATGGACATGGTTTTAATCAGTTAATTTTATATTAAAACAAAAATAACTTGTTCTTTAGGTTAATTTTGTGGCAATTCTGTATACATAGTAAAATGGTCTGTTTGTCCGTCAGTCGCGGTTCTCCCGGCAGCCAGACAAGTACAAGCGGTTCCTGGAGATCCTCCACGCTTACCAACGTGGACACCGAGACCTCAAGGACAAACAGCAAACTGAACAGGAGGTCTACTCGCAGGTACGGTCATTTCATGGGTGGTTTTCTTCACGGAACCCTGATTGAGCCTAAGTTACTCCTTGTACTATTAACTATCTGCCAGTGAAAGTCCCGTTAAAATCGGTCCACGCGTTTCGGAGATTAGCCGGAACAGACAGACAGAGAAATATGTCAAATGTTGTATTTTTTAATGTCCGTGTCGTCCATCAGAAATGTATTTTTATCTGTATTGATGAATATATTATTATTCCTCTATAATGGTTGAGGAGGGCGATGGCTGGAATTCACGTCATACTCGTGAACAGCTGCTTGTTTGAAAATGATGAAACAAATTACCGTTTGATCCCTGATATTAAATCATGGCTGCATTATTTTATCGCTGACGAAAGCTTAAATACATCTTCATACACATTTCGGTATAATATATGTATAATATTAATGTATTGTTTGTTTGTCAGGTGGCGAAATTGTTTGAAAATCAAGACGACCTACTTGCAGAGTTCGGCCAGTTCCTGCCGGACGCCAAAGCGGTCACCAAACCGCAACCGGAGCCCTACGCGCCTTGTCCACCACCACAGGTAATAAAATGCCCCCGAAGGGGTAGGCAGAGGTGTTTTAATAACAACACACACTTTCCACACAAGATGATTAAGTACCAACGTGACAGAGGGTTAGTCTATCACCACATTATACATCTTTGAATAATGCAGGTTTCCTCACGATGTTTTCCTTCACCGTAAAGCACGTGGTGTGAAATCACTGCACATTATTTTTTTAGAATAACTCTTTGATTTGATACAGGCCACTTGCGTCTCTTGCGTAGCAGTCGATTGCTCAAACCCCACGGCCACTACGGCTAATCATGACAGCAAATCATAGTGATATATCAAGTTTTTTCATTTACAAAATGAATATAATTTATTTGCGAAAGTGACATTGGTGTTAAGTACATAAAAATAATAATAGCTTTGTTTTACCCCAAATCAAAGGATATGTGGTAAATTTTATATATTGTGTTTATCGTCGTTGCGCGTGCATAAGTCGCTATGTGTATTTCGTGAACTCTTGTGTCAAAATATCCAGTAATATTTAATTTTGTCATTATTAATAATAATACCTATCCAACATTAATCTAAAAAAAAACTCGGTAAATTTGTCAGATCACCTGATTTTTATAGGAAGCGACTGCCATCTGACCTTCGTAACCCTTTTTTTCGAGGAAATCGGAAATCTGGATTAAACCAGTTGTCAGACTTAAGCCTCTGACTGACCTGTAACGATTGCCAAAGATATTAAATTGGCAACCGGGACCGACGGTTTAACGTGCTTTCCGAGGCACGGAGGGAACTCGGGCGGTCACCCATACAACTACTGGCTAAGCGTATGGTTGCTTAACTTTACTGATCGCATCATATACGCAATAGCAACTGTGCTACGAGCCCCTCCGATCCGATATAGTACCTATGTAAAAACAAAACTGAAACATTTAACTTTTAATTAAATATCTTTAACAACAAGATTTAATGATGAAACAAATTACCGTTTGATCACCATGATATAACTAATGGCTGCTTTTTAAAGTTCTGATCATCAACCTGTAATCATATGTATAATACGTGTATGAACGTGTGTGTGAAAGTGTATGTAATTTCAGCGTGAAGTGGAGCCGGAGTTGGAGCGGTTCGTGCTGGCGCCCGCGTCGCCGCCCACACCCGCACATACATTGCACCATGCACCCGTGAGGATATTTACATACATCTATACAGATAAATAAAATTGAAGTGTCTGTTTGTAATTCCAAAATAACAGCTTTCCACTAAATGCATATGAAAGTATACACGCTACTGACACAAAAAAAACAAGTTTTAATTTTTTTCTCTGTCTGTCTGTCTGTTTGTTCAGGGTAATCTAAGAAACGGCTGCACCGATTTTAATGGGACTTTCACTGGCAGGTAGCTGATGTATCAAGGAGTAACATAGACTACTATTATTTATTAAACATATTAGGGTTCCGCGACATGAAGCATGAAACTAAATCTACGCGGGTGAAACCGCGGGTTATTTCACTTGTATGGTACTAGATATAGGCCGCTACTATCACTTGAAAGATTACACGACAATGCAAACTGAATTATATATACAAGGAATAGTACAAAAATACTCAAGTATTTGTCAAAATATACTTGACTAGCGGACGTCACGCGGTGTAACCCGCGTAGTTCCCGTTCCCGTGGGAGTACGGGGATAAAATATAGCCTATGTTACTCGCTGATGATGTAGCTATCCATTGCTGCAAGTAGTTTCGGAGCCTATTCAATGCAAACAAAAAATAATGAGATTATATTTAATCCATAGGTACCGAAACACCCCCCCTCGGGGCCCAGCACCGTGGCTCCCCCTCCACAGCAGCATCATCTCAAGAGATCACCCAGCTTCTCATCAGCCAACCAACTTGGTAAGTCACCATCTGTAATCCAATATTTATTTATACAGTCACGAGTTTTGAGCGCTCAGCGTAAATAGTGGAGGTATCTGGGCATTGTTTGCATTATACCACACAGATATTTATTTCATATGCAATTCTGACCTGTAAATAATAATTATTATTATGTCTACAACTTAGTATGCCTGCTTACCTGCATGCTAATTCAATTTGTCACTATTGTCAAATTTGTTTTTTTTTGTATGATATGTACATGATGCCTGACTGAGTTTCTTGTCGGTTCTTCTCATAAGGCTAGTTTCCGAACCGGTGGTAAATACTTCGACATTCATAAGTGCCTTACCAGGGCCTAAACCGAATAAATATTTTTCATTTTGAATGATGTTTGTTTGGAGAGCCGTGGTGGTAGCCACACCACGTGCTTTACGGTGAAGGAAAACATCGTGAGGAAACCTGCATATGTTTGAGAAGTCATTCATAGACGTATGTATAGTGGCTGAGACGGCTATCTGTCACGTTGGCACTTAATCAAATATTCGGTGAAATGTGGGTGTTTTGTTGTTGTTGCAACACCTCTGCCTACCCCTTCGGGGAATACAGGCGTGAGCATATGTATGTATGTATCAGTGGCGTGCATTGCATATAAGCAGGTAAGCAGAAGTTGCAATTTGTAATCACTGAATACACTCGTGTCGTGTGTGTGTCTTTACCAAAACGTATGTACCTACGTCGCGTCACATAGGTGTGGACTTAACCTGCCTACCTATCTACTTATTGTTTATGCCTACCCCTCTGAAAATCCAATGCACGCCCCTGGTATGTATGGTATTTGTGTGTAGGGTCGGGCGGGTCGGGGTCGGGGGCCCCGGCGGCCAAGAAGGCGCGGTGGTCGCGCGACGTGTCGTACGCGGAGGCAGCCAAGCTGGGCTCGGCGCACGAGTACAACTTCTTCGATCGCGTCCGGAAGGCTCTGCGCTCGCACCATGTCTATGATAACTTCCTCAGGTAATATATATACATCTATACAGATAAATAAAATTGAAGTGTCTGTTTGTAATTCCAAAATAACAACTTTTCTCTAAATGCATATAAAAAAAAGTATACGTCCTACTTACAATAAAAAATCGTGTTTTAAAATGTTTCTGTCTGTCTGTCTGTTTGTTCCGGGTAATCTCTGAAACAGCTGGACCGATTTTAACGGGACTTTCACTGGCAGGTCACTGATGTTTCAAGGAGTAACTTAGACTGTCTTATTTATTAAAAATATTAGGGTTCCGCGACAAGAAGGATGAAACTAAATCTACTTGGGTGAAACCGCCGGGCACAGCTAGTATATATATATATATATATATATATATAACTCGAAGGTCCCCGACCGTACCGGACCGACTGACTGACATAGTGATCTATCACCGCACAGCCCAAACCACTGGACGGATCGGGCTGACATTTGCCATTCAGGTACATGTTATGACGTAGGCATCCGCTAAGAAAGGATTTTGATTAATTCTACCTCCAAGGGGATAAAATAGGAGATGAAAGTTTGTATGAAACTAAATTTACGCATGTGAAACCGCGGAGTACAGCTAGTATATATATTTTTTTCTATACTCGGATGACATTAATTTGTCTGGTATTACATAATTTACAGGTTTCACTAAGTGCATAATGATGGTATTATGCGGTAGTTGCATAAAAAAAAGCTACTTTATTAAATTTTATTTGCCTGTTTATTCCGCCTAATCACTGGACCGATTTTAATGGCACTTTCACTGGCAGACAGATAAGTAATATTAAAAAAATCAATTTTACTCGATTAGATTTCTTACAAAGTATTTCAAATAGTCAAAAGGACAAATAAAATACATTATACATGATTATAAATGTTACCACCGGGCTCGGTTGCTTTTGCTGATAAGAACTTTGTTACAAAAAGTAACTAATTAAGGCTATTCTCAGCACGAAATTAAGTCTACGCGACTGAAACCGAAAGGCTCAAAATAAATAAGCACAAAATAGCAAAACGCTAGTACCAAATAACCTGTTCCCCGCGGGTTATCCCGCGTAGGTTTGATTTCATGTTTTATTTCGGACGACCCTAATATTATTTTCAAATTAAATTAGCCTTAGGAACATCAGCAATCTGCCAGTGAAAGTCCCTTTAAAATCCATCCAGCCGTTTAGGCGTGATGCCGTGACCAAGGGAAATAGGGATTCATTTTTATATATATAGATGTTTATCTCTGTACAGATGCCTATTGCTGTTCACGAATGAGATAATATCATCGTCGGAGCTCCTGTGCGTGACGGCCCCGTTCCTGTGCCGACACCCCGAGCTGCAGAAGTGGCTGCAGGACTTCGTCGGGCCTCCCTCGCCCCCACACACCCCCACCAACACCATCTCTACCGGTAAATATATGTTACAGCGTACCTCCACTCGCTCATAGATGGCGCTACTCGCTAATAAATGCGGAGTTTGAGTACAAATACATAAGAACCTAAATCGCGCCATAAGAGTTTTCAAGCGCATTGCAGTATATATACAAGTTTCCAACTAGAACAGTTGGAGCCGGTGTTCCCCAGACATGACACTCGCCTCAATGGAAGATCTTGTCTTTGCTGGGGATGACACTGATCACTCGCTCCCCCCTATATATACTTTTTTTTTCAACTATTACATAATATACTAGAGGACGTAGTTCCCGTTCCCGTGGGAGTACAGGGATAAAATATGTTACTCAATGGGTGAATGTGGCTTTGAAAGAATTTTCTAGATTGGTCAAGTAGTTACGGAGCCTATTCAATGCAAACAAACAATCAAATCATTCCTCTTTACAATATTAGTGTACCAAGTGACCGACACCAAGCGTGAAACTCCTTGTCCTAAAAGTCTGAAGAAAGAAATCCTTAATCTACTTAAATATGAAAAATAAAACAATCATCTCCCTGGCTTTATCCCATGTATTTGGGGTCGGCACTTGATTCAACCCGATGTGGCTGATCACCTGATTTTTATACGGAGCGACTGCCATCTGACCTTCGCAACCCCTTTAACGGAGGAAAATCAGTGATCTGGGTTAAACCAGTTGTCAGACTATTTGAGGCCTCTGACTGACCTATAACGATTGCCAAAGATGATAAATTGTCAACCGGGACCGACGGCTTAACGTGCTCTCCGAGGCACGGAGGGAACTCGGGCGGTCACCCATCCAATTACTGGCTAGGGCTAGGGTTGCTTAACTTCGCTGATCGAATGATATGCGCAATAGCAACTGTGCCACGAGCTGCTCGAACACAAAAATAAACTCGAAAACAATAAATTTTATAATTCATTTGATTACACTTAATAATCCCCCGGGAACTGTCTGTCCGTTTGTTCTTGCTTATATCTGAAACGGCGGGACCGATTTTATTGGGATGATAGCTTAGGCTTGCATAAAAAATTGGATCGGTGAAATTAAGTAAATCATGTGTTTTATAAATATGTATGTATATACACAGGTTACAACAACTTCACGACCGGCATGTACAGCGAGAGGGAGCGTGACAGGGACGTGACAAGGGACGCGACAAGAGACGTGACAAGGGACGTGACCAGGGAGCCCCGCGTGAGATACGAGCCCGTGGGACCGCTGGCTGCCCAGTTGAGACACGATAGGCCACAAGGGGACGCCGCTATTGATATAGGTATGCAACACATTTCTAAAGCTTACTAATACTAAGTTACTTGCTGAATGCGGTTTTACTCGCAGAAACTAATATAAAAGCAGTCAGACTTACCTCTTATAACATTAGCCAGTGAATTTCCCGTTAAAATCGGTCCTGCCGTTTCAGAGATCTGCCGGAACAAGATTTTTATTAACATATTCACTTCTAAAATTTCATCTTCGTAAATACTCTAACAGTTGGACGCGCAGGTGCGTCGTAAGCAGTGAACGCGTATTGTTTTGTTTTAGTGTGACTACCGTTTTTTATACTTTCATATATACATTTAGCGAAAAGCTATTAATTTGGGATTACAAACTGTCTCAATCTACGTGTTTAGATAGTTATTTGGTTTATTTCTGTTTGTTCCGGCTAATCTATGCAACAGCTAGATCGGTTTTAACAGGACTTTTTTTTCACAAACCTATGTTGGTTGCCGCGAGATAAAAGCCCCTCCAGAAATCGACTATTCGAAAGAATTCATCGCGAGTGCGAAAGTCTGTCTCAGTCTGTCTGTATAGCGCTACGCAAAAAAATACATTCGCAGTTACCCTCACTAATTTGGCTGAGCACTCATAACTCGTGACGGCACCTGTAGTAAGATAAATGTGTTATTCCAGATCTGACGACGTGCAAGCGACTGGGAACGTCGTACTGCGCGTTGCCGCGCGAGGCAGCCGCACGGCGCTGCTCCGGCCGGACTGCACTTTGCAAAGAGGTGTGTACATTGTTCAAGTTGACATAACGTTCTTGCTGTGGTTTTCTCAGTATTATGTGGTCAAAAAATAAACTTTTATTGACCACAAAACAGAGCAATTGAAAAACTCAAACTCAAATATATCTTTAATCGATTAGACTTTATCCAAAGTACTTTTAAATCGTCAGAATGACACAATTTACAGGATTATACATGCTACCGCCAGGTTCGGAAGGTTGCTTTTCTGAGAACAACCTGGCAAGAAACTCAGTAATTACTCTTTTAAAGAATATTATACAGTATAAAAGATAAAGCCTTTGAAATTAACTGTACGCGGGCGATACCTCGGGGCACAGTTAGCTATATAATAAAGTGACACTTGGTCGCATTCAAAGGTAATAGCTTATCATCTGTCGGACTGCATGCTTATTTGATATCTTTATAGTAAGGAAAAAAAATCACACCCTAAAAATCGTATATACATATGCTCACGCCTGTATCCCATGGTAGACAGAGACCACCGTTCGCCACATGCTACGATCCTTACATTATTTAAATTGTGGTATATTCTTCGACATTCATAAGTGCCTTACCAGGGCCTAAACCATTTTCATTTTGCGTCGTACACATAAGTCTAGTTTAAAAATTAGCTAATTATTGTTTTACTTACCTTCATCCCCCCCATCCCGTTGGTGACCTCAGTAGGTTAACCAGCTGCGTATAAGGGGGTATAGTGAGTTAGCATTGGAAGCGCCATCTTGTTCCAACACGGCTGATGGCGTGCCGAAAATGTTAATACAATGTACATGATGCCAGCTGAGTTTCTTGCCGGTTCTTCTCAGAAGGCTAGTTTCCGAACCGGTGGTAGATTCCTCGACGTTCATAAGTGCCTTACCAGGGCCTAAACTGAATAAATCATTTTCATTTTCATTTTCAAATGCCTGTACCCCTATCACGAGTTTGCAACCGTTTTCGTAATCTACACTCGCTAGCGTCTCCGCCGAATATTTGTATGAGAAATTGTACAGCGCCTCCAAGCGGTGATGTGAAGAACTAAAATATGTCATACAAATATTGTCTGAGACGCTAGCGAGTGAACCCCCGACCCCTGCTAGGGCCGGCGCGTGCCGAGCCACTAGCCTTAAACACGTCCCTAAATAATACAACTCAGATCCAGCTCCCTAGCTCATCCCCCAGCAACGCCCTAAGCCGAGGTCCGAGCCCCGCACCGGGGCGCCATTAGCTGTGTTGCTTGGTATTTAAGTTTAAGCTCGGCTGGAGGCCCTTGGGTCTCGCCCTATAGTCCGGTTAAGCTGTGGAGGTAACTCCCCCCTACCAAATGCGAGAGACCATATCCAAAAAAAAAAGTTGCGAGTGAAAACGGTGGCAAACTCATGATAGGGGTTCAGTTTTACGACCTAGCTTAGGCCGTTGTCCGTTGCTCGGCAATCACTCAGTAACCGTAACCGTAATGTATATAAGTGTATGTAAACAATATTTTGTTGTTAACAGGTCCTAAATGACACGTGGGTGTCTTTCCCGACGTGGAGCGAGGATTCCACCTTCGTCACCTCCAGGAAGACCCAGTATGAAGAGTACATCTACCGCTGTGAGGACGAGAGATTTGAGGTTAGTTACTTTATATTAGACTAGTGGACGTCACGCAATCTTACCAGCGTAGTTACCGTTCCCGTGGGAGTATGGGGATAAAATATAGCCTATGTTACTGAGGGTGAATGTAGCTTTCCTATGGTGAAAGAATTTTTGAAATCGGTCCAGTAGTTTTTGAGCCAATTCATAACAAACATACATACAAACTTTTCCTCTTTATATATATTAGTATAGACTAGCTGTTCACCGCAGTTTCACACGATAACACCAGCTTTCCTTTCGAATCTAATGATGTGAGACAATGATGAAACACATGCGATGTGCTTTGACAGAACTGTCGATGTTGATACAAGCATGCTGCCTTCCTACTGACGTCTCTTACATATATTCAACACAATATAAACACAGTTTCCCATAAGAGAGCGAAAATAATTAGGTATAGTGCCCAAAGCTTTCCGTTTCTTGCAAATTTTCCTTCGTTATACCCAATACAATTATTTAAATCCACGTTAACCCTCAAATCCACATTTTCCGTAGCCCTTTCCATTTCCCGAACCCAAGGGTAGGCAGAGGTGTTGTAGTTTTCAACACCCACATTTCACCGAATAGGATTTAGTGCCAACGTGACAGATGGTGAGTCGATCGCCGTCTCAGGCACTATACATACGTCCTTGAGTTATTTCTCAGACATATGCAGGTTTCCTCACGATGTTTTCCTTAACCGTAAAGCACGTGGTGTGAAATCACTGTACATAAGTTTTTAGAAAAATCCCATAGGCCCCGCTGGGATTCGAACTTGCGTCGCTTGCGTAGCAGGCGATTGCTCTAAGCCCGTGGCTACCACGGCTCGTATGTATGTATATATATATACTAAAATAACTGTAATGTCCACAGTTGGATGTGGTAATAGAGACCAACGCTGCCACCATCCGCGTGTTGGAAGGCGTTCAGAAGAAGCTAGCTCGTATGACCGGAGAGGATGCAGCGAAGTATAGACTGGACGACTGCCTCGGAGGACACTCGCCCACTATTCACCAACGGGCGCTGCGCAGGATTTACGGTGACAAGGTGGTACGATGACCCCCCCGAATGTAGGCATGTGTAGTCAGATCAGTGTTGCCAACTCACATTTTGAAAATGCGTAGAATTAGTAAAAACAGCTTATGAAATGTTAGGATCTAGGTACTTTCACCAAGCTGCTATTTTTGTTTAGGTTTCATCAGATTGGTGGCAAATATCCTCTTGTTGGTTGGGTATCTACCAAAAAGAAAATAACTAGCAGTTACAATTTACTACTAGCTGTGCCCTGCGGTTTCATCTGCGTAGAGTTAATTTTATGGGTGTCCAGTGGAACCTGGATATGTTACTCCTTGAAACATCAGCTACCTGCCAGTGAAAGTCCCGTTAAAATTGGTCCAGCCGTTTCAGAGATTACCCGGAACAAACAGACAGACAGACGGAGAAAAAATTTAAAACTTGGTTTTTTAGTGTCGTAGTAGAGTAAAGCTGTTTTTGGAATTACAAACAGACACTTTAATTTTATTTATCTGTATAGATGTACAGTAAAAGTAGATTCTGGATTGAAGTAGCATTGCAGGAAAGTCCTAAAATACCTAAATCTACTTAAAAATAAGGAGAGTTGGCAACGCTGAGTTAGATTATGTATCATATAGCTTGTCTTAATATCAGTGGGTTTGGGCGCCATTTTTTCTTCTGAAGGCCTACTGTAAGCTAAGACAAAGTAACGTTCTCGCGCTTGCGCTAATAGAAACGATACAAAATGTATGACAATGACATATATCAGTCACGTGACATATGTCATTCCCGTACATTTTGTATCGTTTCTACTAGCGAAGCGTGAGGATAATGTTACTTTGTCTTCAAGCTTCGTAGCAGGTAGAAAAACATGTATCTATTTATAATATTAATAGTCTATAATATTATACAATGTATAATATTAATATTTTTCAGTATATTATTGCTTGGTGCCCTTATTTATGTAGATGTAACATATTGTATATTAGCTGTTCATATATATCTAACTGCGAAACGAAAACAGACAGACATATATTTTATATAGACATTTATATAGCCTCGCTTGAAGAATATATACTCTAATAAAACTGCTGTCACGAGATTTGAGCGCTGGCATTGACCCATTACTAACTTTTATAATCCCGTTCAATCATGTTGTTCTGACGATTTGAAAGTACTATATTAAATCCTTATCAAATACAGATATTTCGAGAATTAAAATTAAGAAAAAATTCACTCTTTTTTTAGCAGTTCATAACCACTATTTATCGCTAATCGCTCAAAACTCGTGACGGCGTCTTTTAAAAGCAAAAATAGTAATGTTTATGTATGTTTTTATAGGCGGTGGATATTATAGCCGGTTTGAAGAAGAACCCGGTGGTAGCAGTCCCGGTCGTGTTGCGACGGTTGAAAGCCAAGGAAGAAGAGTGGAGGGAGGCGCAAAAGGTATGGTTTATTTACTACTAGCTTTGTGCCCTGCGGTTTTACCCGCGTAGACTTTAATTTCATGGTTACCCGCGGTTACCCTAATGTTTAAAAAAAAATCTAAGTAGCCTAAGTTACTCCTTGTAACATTAGCTATTCGTCAGTGAAAGTCCCGTTAAAATCCTTCCAGCCGTTTCGGAGATTAGCTGGAACAGACAGACAGAGAAAAAATTAAAAACTTGATGTTTTGATGTCAGTACCGTATATAATTTAGTGAAAAGCTGTTACGTTTTAATTATAAACAGGCACTTCAATTTTATGTATCTGTATAGATATAGATATCTGGGTAGTTTGTAAACACAAGCTACCCACATAAATTTAATATGTGACGTATTAGGGTAGCTCCGTTACACTATATCGGGGTAGTTCATTAGAAATTTGCTAGGAATAAGTATTTTTATGATGAAACAAATTACCGTTTGACCTCAAAAGGTATGATATAATTAATGGCTGCTTTTTTAAGTTCTGACTATTTCACCCAAATATACATTTAATTGTTTTATAATATGCATAATTAACCTTATTTTTTATTAATTAGGGTTTCAACAAGCAATGGCGTGAACAGAACGAGAAGTATTACTTGAAGTCCCTGGACCACCAGGGGATCAACTTCAAACAGAACGATTTGAAGGCGATGCGCTCCAAGTCGCTGTTCAGTGAAGTGGAGAGCGCTTATGCGGCGCGAAGGCCCGGCCCGCATCTCTCTGTCGACTACAATATGTTCAATCGGCAAGAAGGTATGTAGTTTATTCTCAGTAAAAGCAACCTTCCGAACCTGGCGGTAGCATGTATAATACTGTGTAATTGTGTCATTCTGACGATTCAAAAGTACTTTGTTAAAAAGTCTAATCAAATAAAGCAATTTTTCAATTGAATTCAAAAGTTTATACTTAAAACTCTTTAGTTATAAGAGTCGTGGTGGCCGTGGGGTTTAAGTAGTCGCCTGCTACGCAAGCCACATGAATTCAAATCTCAGCGGATCCTGTACCAACGAGAGTTTCTAAAAACTTATATGCAGTGATTTCACATTTTGAAGGAAAACATTGTGTGGAAACCTGTTTATGTCTGAGAAGTAATTCAAAGACGTATGTATAGTGCCTGAGACGGCGATAGACTCACCATCTGTCACGTTGGCACTTAATAATGTTCAGTGAAAAGTAGATGTTGTTATTGCAAAACCTCTGCCTACCCCTTCGGGGAATAGAACGTGAGCATATGCTGTGGGCATGGCTTTTTTTAAACGAGACAATGATGAAACACATGCGATGTGCTTTGACAGAACTGTCGATGTTGATACAAGCATGCTGCCTTCCTACTGACGTCTCTTTAACAATAGGGTCTTACTAGGGGTCACAAAACAAATTCGATCTAAGTTACAGATGTTGAATGTAGTGGTCTATCTACACAAGCTTGTTTTATTTGAACTGGCATTGATCTATGCTTAACTATTAATCAAAGAATAATTGATTTCATACTAAAACCATGACAGTGCCGGATTAAGCCAGCGCGGGGCTTGCAAATTCGGCTAAGGGGTTGGTTTGCTTTAGATTTTCAGGTGCGAGTGATGCATAGCCTAAGCGTCTGCGTAAATTATATATCTATCTGCAATTCGCGGGGCCCTTAGCATTTGCTACTCTTGCTACGTGGCTAATCCGGTACTGAACTATGACCAAAAATCACCATCCATGTCAGGATAATGACACAAACTATACTATTGCATATCATCGGTCCTTTATAAGTACAAAGTTTCAAATCAATCCGTTTTTAAAATTTTCCGTTTGCAAATTGGGGTGAAAATCACTTTCAAATAATAGGGAAACCTAATTGTAGAAATACGTCTGTCGCGTTGGCACCTAATCGTCTTACAAAAATTGGGTGTTTGACACTTCTGGCAACCTAAGCTTACGTTTGTTAACTCAATGATAAATATTCCAGCAATTAAAATAGTCCGCGACTGCGCGGAGCTGGTGATCCACCACGCGAGGCGGCAGGCTGGCATACAGAAGGCTGAGAAGCGACGCATCAAGCAACTACTCAGGCACTTTCTGCCTGACTTGTTCGGACACCCGCGCACACCGCTCTCGGACGACGAGAGAGATGAAGGTACTTTACTTATATATTGCCATTTAAAGTAGCGACTGACTGACTGACAGTTTAAACCGCCACGGTTTTAACCGCGTAGGATTCATAATAATAACTGTATCTAAAATAATCGAAGCTTAATTTACTACTGGTAAAATCTGCTATCTGCCAGTGAAAGTCCAGTTAAAATCGGTCCACCCGTTTCAGAGATTAGCCAGAGCAATCGGACAGGTCAAAATTTTGGAAATTTATACAAATAAATAAAATCGAAGTGTCTGTTTGTAATTCCAAAATAACAGCTTATCACTAAATGCATATGAAAGTATATACAATACTGACATGAAAAAACACTGTCTTTCTGTCTGTCTGTTTGTTCCGGCTACTCTCTGAAAGGGCTGGACCGATTTTAACGGGACTTTCACTGGCAGATAGCAAACCTTATAAGGAGTAATTTAGGCTACTTTTATTTAAAAAAAAACCTTAAGGTTCCGCTGAGCACAGCTAGATTATTACTAAGTAGCGCGAAATGGTCTTGAATGCCTTCGACTCGGAGCTGAATATAATTTCAATGTAGCATGTTTGTTGTCAGAAGAGAAAGACGACGACCCCAGCCCGGACAGTCCCGCTGAACAGAGCGGCCAGGATGACAAACCACCGGGACTGGTCAAACAGGAGAAACAAGAGGTATACTATACATCTTATACCTTTAAACGAGCAATTCTTGTATATATATATATATATATATAGAATCTGGATCTCGGGAACGGCTGCAACGATTTTCATGAAATTTTGTTTGTAGGGGGTTTCGGGGGCTAAAAAATGATCTAGCTAGGTTTCACTTTCAGAAAACATTGTTTTGACCATGTTTTCATGCACTGAAAAACTCATAAAATATCAATACAATACGACAGTAAATATCGCCGACAACTGTCAAGTTATGATAGCTCAGAGGTGAGGCTGTCAGCTTACGAGGTGATAACGAAACTAGAGTACCCCGGTTCGAGACTGTCGTTCACCAGTTCGATTTTTTTCTTTTGGTTCCTTTTACTACTAGCTTTTTTGAGAAAACTTCAAGTATTTTTTCTTTAGTGGGAAAAAGATTAGTTTTTTTGTGAGAAAAAGAAACCGAACACAGCTCGGTCAACCAGGTACTACTTCTATATCTACACATAAATAAAATTGTCTGTTTAAATAGAATCGGTCCACCCGTTTCAGAGGTGAGCTGGAACAAACAGACAGACAGACTGATACAAATTATGGAAATGTTCTATACAGATAAATACAATTGAAGTGTCTGTTTGTTATTACAATATAACAGCTTCTCAGTAAATGCATTTGAAAGTATATACGACCCTGACATAAAAATAACAAGGGCTGCAGTAGCTTACCATTACATTATAGATTATTAAGTTATAACATTAATACGAGTATCTTGAGACAATGATGAAACACATGCGATGTGCTTTGACAGAACTGTCGATGTTGATACAAGCATGCTGCCTTCCTACTGACGTCTCTTTAACAATAGGGTCCAACAAGGGGTAGGTAAACAGAAACTCTTTCCATGATAATTAGATTCTAATGTGGCAGATGAAAAGTGGCCGTCTCAGCCACTATACATACGTGTTTGAATTACTTCTCAGACATATGCAGATTTCTTCACCGTAAAGCACGTGGTGTGAAATCACTGCACTTAAGTTTGTAGACAAACTCTTTGATGTAGTCATTATCATCATAAATGTAAGAGTTGTGACTCTTGTCGGTGTAACTGGTGCAACTTCTTCCATTACTCTCTATCCAGTGCCAGCTCCTTGACCTCCCTATACGTCATGGCAGACACATTTTCCTTAACTTTCCTCATGTATGTTAACCTGGGTCTTCTTCTTCCTCTCTTTCCTTCAACTTTTCCTTCTAACATGTAGTAAAAAGAGTTTGTTTTGTTTTGACAGCACTCGTCCGAGTCCGACAACGCGTCAGATAAGAGCGGTAAACACAATAAGAACAAAGAAAATAAACCTAAGAACAACAATAATACCGACGGAAAAGGTAGGCTTACAAGCTAACTTACAGCCAGTAGGCTCAATGACACAAATCAGTCACGTGACATATGTCATTCCCGTACATTTTGTATCGTTTCTACTAGTGAAGCGTGAGGATCATGTCATTTTGTCTCAAGCCCTGGGATGATTAATTAATCTTAATCTTTGCTTTGACTGGCTGGAATTTGCTATGCTCACAAATAATTAATATGCTCACGCCATCTCAAAAGGGTCCCCGAAGGGGTAAGAGGTGTTGTAACAACACCCACATTTCACCGAATATGATTAAGTGCCAACGTGACAGGTGGTGAGTCTATCGCCGTCTCAACTATACATACGTGTTTGAATTACTTCTCTGACATGCAGGATTCCTTCTTCACCGTAAATTTCGTGGGGTGCAATCACCGCACTTAAGTTTATAGACAAATTGGTACAGGTCCCGCTGGGATTCTATTTTTGTTTTTTGATTAAATTTATCTACATGTTTGTAATTTTGTCCAGATGTCACAAATCCGTGTGCGAACAGCGTGAAGCGCAGCAGTAGCAATGATGAACAGTCCTCGGGCAAGTCGGATGTCAAGAGCGAATCCAACGACCTCGAGGACGACTATAGAGATTATCCACCTAATGTGAGTATTGTTATACCATTTTATGACGAGCACGGCTTAGGACTAATATCTATACTAATATTATAACGAATTGGCTCAAAAAGTACTGGACCGATTAAAAAAATTTAAAGACCGGTTGAATGCTACAATATCACTGATTAATATAGGCTGTATTTTATCCCCGTACTCCCACGGGAACGGGAACTTCGTTGGTGAAACCGTGTGGCGTCTGCTAGTATACATATAAAATTCAAAGTCCTGACTGGCGACCCACTAAATAAGGTGTGAAAGTTATTATTTGCCAATTCACAACGTAATTTGGTACGCATATAAGATAAAGTCGGAGCTATTGTAATTGTTAAATATTACCTATCTTTACCGTTTAGCTTTTTTCATCGTGTTATCAAAACTTTGTAGTTTGTGTTCATAAAGTATGTGGAAAGAATGAAGTATATGGAGACAATGATGAAACACATGCGATGTGCTTTGACAGAACTGTCGATGTTGATACAAGCATGCTGCCTTCCTACTGACGTCTCTTTAACAATAGGGTCCAACAAGGGTAGGTAGAAATATAACACTTCCTTTGCTCAAAACTAGACATTTTCCTTTGCTGTTAGGGTGCGTTTCCACCAGGGATGATTGAGCAAGCATAGCGAGGGATATATTTGTTGAATTAACAGAATCACTGCTCTGAGCGAGGCTAAAGAAATGAAGCTATACTAGTCTATGAAATTATCGCTATACATATCTAATGGAAACGCACCGTAAAGCTCTATGCCTATCTAGCAAGGCATGTGTATGTTCAATAGGGAGTGCATATGTTTGTGCGTGCAGCGTCTAGCAAGGAGTGTGTATATGTAGCAGAGAGAATTTTTGTGCGTGTTGCTCTTAGCAAGCCGTTTGCATATCCAGCAGGCAGTGTATGTGTTTGTGCGTGCAACCGCTAGCAATGCGTGTGTATGACAAGTAGACAGTGTATGTTTGTGCCTGCAGCTTGTTACAAGGCGTGCGTATGTCCAGCGTACAATGTTTGCAAGCCGTGTATATATGTGTCAGCAGTGGGTGTATAGGTGTATAGGAGTGTTTATGTGTGGCAGGAGGCGCGGTTCGTGTGCACGTCGTCGTGGTACCTGTTCCTGCGCGTGCACGGCGCCGTGTGTATATGTATGTGTCAGCAGCGGGTGTATAGGAGTGTACATGTGTGGCAGGAGGCGCGGTTCGTGTGCACGTCGTCGTGGTACCTGTTCCTGCGCGTGCACGGCGCCGTGTGTATATGTATGTGTCAGCAGCGGGTGTATAGGAGTGTACATGTGTGGCAGGAGGCGCGGTTCGTGTGCACGTCGTCGTGGTACCTGTTCCTGCGCGTGCACGGCGCCGTGTGTATATGTATGTGTCAGCAGCGGGTGTATAGGAGTGTACATGTGTGGCAGGAGGCGCGGTTCGTGTGCACGTCGTCGTGGTACCTGTTCCTGCGCGTGCACGGCGCCGTGTGTATATGTATGTGTCAGCAGCGGGTGTATAGGAGTGTACATGTGTGGCAGGAGGCGCGGTTCGTGTGCACGTCGTCGTGGTACCTGTTCCTGCGCGTGCACGGCGCCGTGTGTATATGTATGTGTCAGCAGCGGGTGTATAGGAGTGTACATGTGTGGCAGGAGGCGCGGTTCGTGTGCACGTCGTCGTGGTACCTGTTCCTGCGCGTGCACGGCGCCGTGTGTATATGTATGTGTCAGCAGCGGGTGTATAGGAGTGTACATGTGTGGCAGGAGGCGCGGTTCGTGTGCACGTCGTCGTGGTACCTGTTCCTGCGCGTGCACGGCGCCGTGTGTATATGTATGTGTCAGCAGCGGGTGTATAGGAGTGTACATGTGTGGCAGGAGGCGCGGTTCGTGTGCACGTCGTCGTGGTACCTGTTCCTGCGCGTGCACGGCGCCGTGTGTATATGTATGTGTCAGCAGCGGGTGTATAGGAGTGTACATGTGTGGCAGGAGGCGCGGTTCGTGTGCACGTCGTCGTGGTACCTGTTCCTGCGCGTGCACGGCGCCGTGTGTATATGTATGTGTCAGCAGCGGGTGTATAGGAGTGTACATGTGTGGCAGGAGGCGCGGTTCGTGTGCACGTCGTCGTGGTACCTGTTCCTGCGCGTGCACGGCGCCGTGTGTATATGTATGTGTCAGCAGCGGGTGTATAGGAGTGTACATGTGTGGCAGGAGGCGCGGTTCGTGTGCACGTCGTCGTGGTACCTGTTCCTGCGCGTGCACGGCGCCGTGTGTATATGTATGTGTCAGCAGCGGGTGTATAGGAGTGTACATGTGTGGCAGGAGGCGCGGTTCGTGTGCACGTCGTCGTGGTACCTGTTCCTGCGCGTGCACGGCGCCGTGTGTATATGTATGTGTCAGCAGCGGGTGTATAGGAGTGTACATGTGTGGCAGGAGGCGCGGTTCGTGTGCACGTCGTCGTGGTACCTGTTCCTGCGCGTGCACGGCGCCGTGTGTATATGTATGTGTCAGCAGCGGGTGTATAGGAGTGTACATGTGTGGCAGGAGGCGCGGTTCGTGTGCACGTCGTCGTGGTACCTGTTCCTGCGCGTGCACGGCGCCGTGTGTATATGTATGTGTCAGCAGCGGGTGTATAGGAGTGTACATGTGTGGCAGGAGGCGCGGTTCGTGTGCACGTCGTCGTGGTACCTGTTCCTGCGCGTGCACGGCGCCGTGTGTATATGTATGTGTCAGCAGCGGGTGTATAGGAGTGTACATGTGTGGCAGGAGGCGCGGTTCGTGTGCACGTCGTCGTGGTACCTGTTCCTGCGCGTGCACGGCGCCGTGTGTATATGTATGTGTCAGCAGCGGGTGTATAGGAGTGTACATGTGTGGCAGGAGGCGCGGTTCGTGTGCACGTCGTCGTGGTACCTGTTCCTGCGCGTGCACGGCGCCGTGTGTATATGTATGTGTCAGCAGCGGGTGTATAGGAGTGTACATGTGTGGCAGGAGGCGCGGTTCGTGTGCACGTCGTCGTGGTACCTGTTCCTGCGCGTGCACGGCGCCGTGTGTATATGTATGTGTCAGCAGCGGGTGTATAGGAGTGTACATGTGTGGCAGGAGGCGCGGTTCGTGTGCACGTCGTCGTGGTACCTGTTCCTGCGCGTGCACGGCGCCGTGTGTATATGTATGTGTCAGCAGCGGGTGTATAGGAGTGTACATGTGTGGCAGGAGGCGCGGTTCGTGTGCACGTCGTCGTGGTACCTGTTCCTGCGCGTGCACGGCGCCGTGTGTATATGTATGTGTCAGCAGCGGGTGTATAGGAGTGTACATGTGTGGCAGGAGGCGCGGTTCGTGTGCACGTCGTCGTGGTACCTGTTCCTGCGCGTGCACGGCGCCGTGTGTATATGTATGTGTCAGCAGCGGGTGTATAGGAGTGTACATGTGTGGCAGGAGGCGCGGTTCGTGTGCACGTCGTCGTGGTACCTGTTCCTGCGCGTGCACGGCGCCGTGTGTATATGTATGTGTCAGCAGCGGGTGTATAGGAGTGTACATGTGTGGCAGGAGGCGCGGTTCGTGTGCACGTCGTCGTGGTACCTGTTCCTGCGCGTGCACGGCGCCGTGTGTATATGTATGTGTCAGCAGCGGGTGTATAGGAGTGTACATGTGTGGCAGGAGGCGCGGTTCGTGTGCACGTCGTCGTGGTACCTGTTCCTGCGCGTGCACGGCGCCGTGTGTATATGTATGTGTCAGCAGCGGGTGTATAGGAGTGTACATGTGTGGCAGGAGGCGCGGTTCGTGTGCACGTCGTCGTGGTACCTGTTCCTGCGCGTGCACGGCGCCGTGTGTATATGTATGTGTCAGCAGCGGGTGTATAGGAGTGTACATGTGTGGCAGGAGGCGCGGTTCGTGTGCACGTCGTCGTGGTACCTGTTCCTGCGCGTGCACGGCGCCGTGTGTATATGTATGTGTCAGCAGCGGGTGTATAGGAGTGTACATGTGTGGCAGGAGGCGCGGTTCGTGTGCACGTCGTCGTGGTACCTGTTCCTGCGCGTGCACGGCGCCGTGTGTATATGTATGTGTCAGCAGCGGGTGTATAGGAGTGTACATGTGTGGCAGGAGGCGCGGTTCGTGTGCACGTCGTCGTGGTACCTGTTCCTGCGCGTGCACGGCGCCGTGTGTATATGTATGTGTCAGCAGCGGGTGTATAGGAGTGTACATGTGTGGCAGGAGGCGCGGTTCGTGTGCACGTCGTCGTGGTACCTGTTCCTGCGCGTGCACGGCGCCGTGTGTATATGTATGTGTCAGCAGCGGGTGTATAGGAGTGTACATGTGTGGCAGGAGGCGCGGTTCGTGTGCACGTCGTCGTGGTACCTGTTCCTGCGCGTGCACGGCGCCGTGTGTATATGTATGTGTCAGCAGCGGGTGTATAGGAGTGTACATGTGTGGCAGGAGGCGCGGTTCGTGTGCACGTCGTCGTGGTACCTGTTCCTGCGCGTGCACGGCGCCGTGTGTATATGTATGTGTCAGCAGCGGGTGTATAGGAGTGTACATGTGTGGCAGGAGGCGCGGTTCGTGTGCACGTCGTCGTGGTACCTGTTCCTGCGCGTGCACGGCGCCGTGTGTATATGTATGTGTCAGCAGCGGGTGTATAGGAGTGTACATGTGTGGCAGGAGGCGCGGTTCGTGTGCACGTCGTCGTGGTACCTGTTCCTGCGCGTGCACGGCGCCGTGTGTATATGTATGTGTCAGCAGCGGGTGTATAGGAGTGTTTATGTGTGGCAGGAGGCGCGGTTCGTGTGCACGTCGTCGTGGTACCTGTTCCTGCGCGTGCACGGCGCCGTGTGTATATGTATGTGTCAGCAGCGGGTGTATAGGAGTGTACATGTGTGGCAGGAGGCGCGGTTCGTGTGCACGTCGTCGTGGTACCTGTTCCTGCGCGTGCACGGCGCCGTGTGTATATGTATGTGTCAGCAGCGGGTGTATAGGAGTGTACATGTGTGGCAGGAGGCGCGGTTCGTGTGCACGTCGTCGTGGTACCTGTTCCTGCGCGTGCACGGCGCCGTGTGTATATGTATGTGTCAGCAGCGGGTGTATAGGAGTGTACATGTGTGGCAGGAGGCGCGGTTCGTGTGCACGTCGTCGTGGTACCTGTTCCTGCGCGTGCACGGCGCCGTGTGTATATGTATGTGTCAGCAGCGGGTGTATAGGAGTGTACATGTGTGGCAGGAGGCGCGGTTCGTGTGCACGTCGTCGTGGTACCTGTTCCTGCGCGTGCACGGCGCCGTGTGTATATGTATGTGTCAGCAGCGGGTGTATAGGAGTGTACATGTGTGGCAGGAGGCGCGGTTCGTGTGCACGTCGTCGTGGTACCTGTTCCTGCGCGTGCACGGCGCCGTGTGTATATGTATGTGTCAGCAGCGGGTGTATAGGAGTGTACATGTGTGGCAGGAGGCGCGGTTCGTGTGCACGTCGTCGTGGTACCTGTTCCTGCGCGTGCACGGCGCCGTGTGTATATGTATGTGTCAGCAGCGGGTGTATAGGAGTGTACATGTGTGGCAGGAGGCGCGGTTCGTGTGCACGTCGTCGTGGTACCTGTTCCTGCGCGTGCACGGCGCCGTGTGTATATGTATGTGTCAGCAGCGGGTGTATAGGAGTGTACATGTGTGGCAGGAGGCGCGGTTCGTGTGCACGTCGTCGTGGTACCTGTTCCTGCGCGTGCACGGCGCCGTGTGTATATGTATGTGTCAGCAGCGGGTGTATAGGAGTGTACATGTGTGGCAGGAGGCGCGGTTCGTGTGCACGTCGTCGTGGTACCTGTTCCTGCGCGTGCACGGCGCCGTGTGTATATGTATGTGTCAGCAGCGGGTGTATAGGAGTGTACATGTGTGGCAGGAGGCGCGGTTCGTGTGCACGTCGTCGTGGTACCTGTTCCTGCGCGTGCACGGCGCCGTGTGTATATGTATGTGTCAGCAGCGGGTGTATAGGAGTGTACATGTGTGGCAGGAGGCGCGGTTCGTGTGCACGTCGTCGTGGTACCTGTTCCTGCGCGTGCACGGCGCCGTGTGTATATGTATGTGTCAGCAGCGGGTGTATAGGAGTGTACATGTGTGGCAGGAGGCGCGGTTCGTGTGCACGTCGTCGTGGTACCTGTTCCTGCGCGTGCACGGCGCCGTGTGTATATGTATGTGTCAGCAGCGGGTGTATAGGAGTGTACATGTGTGGCAGGAGGCGCGGTTCGTGTGCACGTCGTCGTGGTACCTGTTCCTGCGCGTGCACGGCGCCGTGTGTATATGTATGTGTCAGCAGCGGGTGTATAGGAGTGTACATGTGTGGCAGGAGGCGCGGTTCGTGTGCACGTCGTCGTGGTACCTGTTCCTGCGCGTGCACGGCGCCGTGTGTATATGTATGTGTCAGCAGCGGGTGTATAGGAGTGTACATGTGTGGCAGGAGGCGCGGTTCGTGTGCACGTCGTCGTGGTACCTGTTCCTGCGCGTGCACGGCGCCGTGTGTATATGTATGTGTCAGCAGCGGGTGTATAGGAGTGTACATGTGTGGCAGGAGGCGCGGTTCGTGTGCACGTCGTCGTGGTACCTGTTCCTGCGCGTGCACGGCGCCGTGTGTATATGTATGTGTCAGCAGCGGGTGTATAGGAGTGTACATGTGTGGCAGGAGGCGCGGTTCGTGTGCACGTCGTCGTGGTACCTGTTCCTGCGCGTGCACGGCGCCGTGTGTATATGTATGTGTCAGCAGCGGGTGTATAGGAGTGTACATGTGTGGCAGGAGGCGCGGTTCGTGTGCACGTCGTCGTGGTACCTGTTCCTGCGCGTGCACGGCGCCGTGTGTATATGTATGTGTCAGCAGCGGGTGTATAGGAGTGTACATGTGTGGCAGGAGGCGCGGTTCGTGTGCACGTCGTCGTGGTACCTGTTCCTGCGCGTGCACGGCGCCGTGTGTATATGTATGTGTCAGCAGCGGGTGTATAGGAGTGTACATGTGTGGCAGGAGGCGCGGTTCGTGTGCACGTCGTCGTGGTACCTGTTCCTGCGCGTGCACGGCGCCGTGTGTATATGTATGTGTCAGCAGCGGGTGTATAGGAGTGTACATGTGTGGCAGGAGGCGCGGTTCGTGTGCACGTCGTCGTGGTACCTGTTCCTGCGCGTGCACGGCGCCGTGTGCCAGCGGCTGGGCGCGGCGCGGCGGGCGGCGCTGGCCCTGGCCGCCGACGACCGCTGCTCGCCCGCCTCCGCCCTCCGCCTCAAACCCAACAGTGAGACATACCTACTTATACTAACACTGTGCCTAAGGTGCTCAAAAACTACCTTTATGCTACGCAAGCGACGGAAGTTCCACTCTCATTCAGCCTGTACAAATGAGTTTTTACAAAAACTTCAAAAATTTCAGGAATCTTGCATATATATGTCTGAGAAGTAAGTAAGAAAACGGCGATGAACTCGCCATCTGTCACGTTGACATTTGGCGCTCAATAATTTTTGGTGAAATGTGGGTGTTATTGTTACAACACCTACTTACCCCTTCTGGGATGGCGTAGGCATATTTATTTAAACAATGCTTTATGTACAGACCTGCCAGCCGACGTGACATCCCCGTCGGAGTATTACAACGCCCTGCTGGAGCTGGTGAAGGGCGTGTTGGATGGCAACACCGAAGCGTCGGCCTACGAGGACGCGGCGCGGGAGATGTTGGGCATCAAGGCATATCCCGCATATACGTTGGACAAACTGGTCTCCATTGCTGTTAGACAGGTGAGAAGGAAAAACTTACTAAGGCATGGTATTCTCCAATCGGTACATAGATGGCGCTACTCGCTAAAAAATGCGTAGTTTGAGTTTTTGAGTGAATAGCAGTATATATACAAGTGTCCAACTAGAACAGTTGGAGCCGGTGTCCCCCAGACATGACACCCGCCTCAATGGAACATCTTGTATCAGTGGCGCGCGCTCACTCGCCAGTCCCCCGCACTCTCTCCGCCCTCCACGCTCCAACCCTGATTGTGACGTGTTCGCGGATGAATTGCAGACGATAATGTCAGCATGCCTGGAGTATTGTGAGGGGAGCGAATGAATGTGTTTTTTGTATATATTAATATTACTCTTAATTAGTGTAATTGGCTTTTAGCCGTTCTAATTAATACATGTATAAATAAAAATAAATAAATAGATAAAATTGTCTTTGTACATGATGCCAGCTGAGTTTCTTGCCAGTTGTTCTCAGAAGGCTAGTCTCCGAACCGGTGGTAAATTCCTCGATATTCATAAGCGCCTTGCCAGGGCCCAAACTCAATAAATATTGTTCATTTTCATTGTAGCAGCGTTTCTACACTCGCTATATAGATGGCGCTACTCGCTAACAAATGCGAAATTTGAGTTCATGTGAACCTAAATCGCGCAATAAGAGTTCATTCATATATTTACACACAAGTTACTTATAGTGGTATTAACTTATAACTAACAACCCTGTTAGGGCACAGCAATTTGCAGTTTTCGCGCAATATATTCCAATTCTCTTTGTTTCCAAAATTGCCAACTTGTGAACCCTTTTTTATCAATGAATAATAACTTATTTCCCACTAGCTGTGCCCCGCGGTTTCACCCGCGTAGATTTAGTTTTATCCTTATTGTCGTGGAACTCTAATATTTTTAATAAAAAAAAGTAGCCTAAGTTACTCCTTGAAACATCCGCTACCTGCCAGTGAAAGTCCCGTTATAATGGGTCCAGCCGTTTCAGAGATTATCCGGAACAAACAGACAGACAGACAGACACAGAGATAAAATTTAAAACTTGGTTTTTTAGTGTCAGTAGCGTGTATACTTTCATATGCATTTAGTGAATAGCTGTTATTTTGGAATAACAAACAGACACTTCAATTTTATTTATCTGTATAGATGTATAGATTAAATAAAAAAAAATTTCTATATTCAGCTTCAGCATTGCGTGTCGGAGCCGTGGTCAGTGCGGGCAGCGGAACTGTGCGCCCGCGGGGGAATGAGAGGGCCCGCAGCCTACGTGCGGCGAGCGAGGCGATACCTACGGCATGATCACACTGCCTTCCTCGTTAAAGTGGTTAGTATACTACTCTACTAGACCTACTAATATAAACACGAACATGATCATATTGCCTTCCTGGTTAAAGTGGTTACTGTTTTACATTACAATCTATAATAGTATTTTCTAGCAATGGTCCGCGGCTTTGCCCGCTTTTTTAGGGTTTTAACTCTATTAAATATATAGAAACTAGACTTCACAGACGAACTTTTTTGTCACTGAGCATTTTAGTAAACAAAAACATACAATCCAATTGATAAACTTCTTTTTTGAAGTCTGTTAAAAAGAAGAATTATCATATGTTCCACATTTCCTCCAATAAGCATCTGTAGCAGCGTTTCTCCACTCGCTCATAGATGGCGCTACTCGCTAACAAATGCGAATTTTCAGTACACAAGAACCTAAATCGCGCCATAAGAGCTTTCAAACGCATTGCAGTATATATACAAGTTTCCAAGTAGAACAGTTGGAGCCGCCTCTATATGTATATTAATGTGTCTGTCTGTTGCAGTACGGCGGCGATGATTGCAAAGTGACATTCGAGCTACTGGACGGCTCGGGCGAAGGACGGACGTCGCCACAAAACCACGACTCGAGTCGACTGTCGCCCACCAATCAGGTATGTACACAACACATTATTATTATTAACTAGCGGACGTCACGCGGTTTCACCCGCGTAGTACGCGTTCCCATGGGAGTACGGGGATAAAATAAAGCCTATGTTAATCAGTGATATTTTAACAAGCAAATTTTGAATAAAGGTAACCTAAACTACTCCTTGTAAAATTTGCTGTCTACCGGTGAAGTCTCATTAAAATCGCTCCAGCCGTTTCGGAGATAAGCCGGAAGAAACAATGAAACAGACAAAAAAATAAAAAATGTTTATTTTTTATGCGCGTACGTACATATTAATTTAGTGAAAAGCTGTTATTTTGTAATTACAAACAGACACTTCAAGTTTATTTATCTGCATCGATTTCTTTCTTTTGATTTGTTCCTGTGTAAAGTAATGTTGTCAAGCTGTGGATTAATTGTTGTAGTTTTCATAATAACTGGAGTGCAGCTCGGTTTCAAATGTACGTTGGTTCATATATCTACTAGTATTTTGTTTGGTATGTTATTATTATTTATATCTGTAACTATATACATGGCAACCCGAAGTATAGCCTAATTTATCACTAGGTATATACATAATTTATGTCAAATTGAATGTTTTCTTTTGCGAATTAAATTGAGATACATGTGCTGGAGCGTTCGAGCCATGAATGAAAAATCCTTGCATAGGGAGACAATTAACTTTGAAAATGCCACGTTTGTTGCATGGATGCCTCCTTAATATTTTATTTTATTCAGTTTTTATTGTATTTGTTGCCGTTATAGGCAATAAAATACATTTTGTGTGAAAATTTGAACTGACTGCAATTAATAATAAAAGTTATCGAACACAAAAAATGTTTATATTGTGAATGTAAAATTATACGTATATACGCATGATTGTGACGAAAATACAATTATTAGAACGGACAAACAGACGGACAGCCAATCATAGCGGGTTCGAGAAGATTCAGGGCTTAAAACTCCTGATGGCGGCACCTAAACTATAAAAATTTCGTCCAACGAGTATCCTGATAAAATTAGTTATTTTTCCATAGGGAGTGAACCGCGGCGAAGCAGTGTCCCGCTTGGCGGCGTGGTCGTTGTACCGCTCCCGTCTATCGCGCGGCACCCCGACCACTTCGACGTCGAAGCCGCTGTTTCTACGTCGATGCGCCCGCGCCCGCGCCGGCCGCTACACCCACAATGTGCACAACTCGGGCGCCGCCCGCCCCGGGAACCCGCCCGCCCTCGCACAACCCTCGCACGCTCGACGTAAGACGCCGCGGCTCGCCGATCACACCGAGTGTACTCTCACACAGAACTACAGGTCGGTATTAACTCCTTGTCCGTTATGTGCGCCTGGTACTTCGTGTACCATATCATCATCTCCCTGGCCTCATCCCATACATTGTTGGGGTCGGCACTTGATTCAACCCGATGTGGCTCCATGTTAGTCGCAATCAACTTATTAACTCCTTGTCCGTTATGTACGCCTGGTACTTCGTGTACCATATCATCATCTCCCTGGCCTTATCCCATACATTGTTGGGTAATCGCCGGTTCGGAAACTAGCCTTCTGAAAACAACCGGCAAGAAACTCTGCTGGCATCATGTACATATCATTACATAGTAAACAATGATGATTAAAAAAAAAACTTATGTTATCCGAAATGTGTGCTATAATCACATCTCTGCCTACCCCTGGATATAGACGTGAGCATATGTAATAACACGAAAACTAATAAGATTTTTACTGTTTTATCCAGGTGTCGCGCAGTAGCCCTTCGCCCTCTCCAACTATACCGCCGCGGAGCCCTAGCCGCCGCGCGAGCCTCGCAGCCGCGGCTACTGGCACGACGCAGGGAGAGGTTCCGGGCCTGGCTGGCACTGCCTACCAAACACTAGATGCCTAGCCTTTACACGGACATACACATACTTACTGCATCAACATTATTGGTTATACTTCTGTCCACTGCATCCAATTCATATAATGAAAATATGATTAGAAAACACGCGTAGTTTTATGTGTACGTTTTGAGATATAGAAGGGTATGCTTGAACTTCGTCGAGAAACTGTTTAAAAATTAAAAATATTTACGTCGAAAACTTACCACCGGTTCGGAAACGATTCTGAGAAGGACCGGCAAGAAACTCAGCTGGCATCATGTTCATTTAGTTTCTAAGACCAATCGAACGTGACCACGTCTGCCTGTGTTGCAGGATTACCTATACAAGTATTAGAAAGATTTGTCACGATATCTCTGTTAGTGGCGAGGGTGATATGACGAAAAAACTGTTCTTCCCATATTGGTAAATTGGGAGTTTTCCCACACCATGTAACTACCCGGCCAATTACACCAATTGTAAACACTACCTTGTTATGATCAAGACACACAAAATGTAACTGTGAAGCTGTTTAAAACTGAAGTGACAAACCAATACCACAGTATAAATATAAGCAGTAAGGAATTTAAGCCTTGGAAATAAGAACTGTTCCATTGAGCACGAGGGTTGTCAATCTTAAGATTTTAAAATATACTCATTTATTTGCTGTCAAAATAATGTAGATTTGTCGTTTTGAAAACACAAACACCATTGACGCTACTATTCAGAGTGCCTATTGCGAGTTTTTCACTGCCGCCGTCACAAGTCACCGCGTCAAAGTAAACGCAGATTTGTATAGGATCGGAACAGCGCCTCTGTCGACCTAAACATGACAGTATTGTGAGCCCATACAAAGCGTTTACGTCGACGCGATCACTTGTGACGGCGATTTTAAGAAAACTCGCATTAGGTATTCTGTTCCTAACTGCTTGTAAGATCTGTTACTATCACGATATTAATACATAAAGTACCGAATTTGTCCTTTTCATATTAATGAAGAATTAAAAGTTGTTTAGATTTAATTGACGCAACATTGTAATTTTAAAACGAATTTACATAAATCATCTTGGTCAGTCCTAATTAAATGTGTCTCCAAATTTTAACATTGAATTTTAATCAAAGATTTGAATTTTAAAGCATTTTATAGCAAAACTGTGCCAAGATTTTATGCAATTTCAATAAATGTCCGAATAAATTTGTGAATTGACTACATAATTTAGTGTTTGAGTAATATCTTGACAAATTGAAAGGTAATTTCTAAACGAGCATAACATAGTATGCTAATTCTTAATTACATGTACTGGAATAGCTCTAAAACTACTTGAACATTGGGAATTTATCTCTAGATATCATACCAAAGAACTTAAGTACAGTGATTTCACCCCACGTGCTTTACGGTAAAGGAAAACATCGTGAGGAAACCTGCATATGTCTGAGAAGTAATTCAAAGACTATATAGTGTCTGAGACGGCGATAGACTCATCATCTGTCACGTTGGCACTTGATCTTCGGTGAAAATTGGGTGTTGTTATTACAACACCTGCCTACCCCTTCGGGAATACAGGCGTGGGGATATGTATGTATTATTTTCGGTGAAAATATGTTGTAACTGACCCCTTCTGTGTATGATTTCTAGAGATTACCAAACAGTAGTAGACGCCAGTATTGTAAGACTTGTATATAGTGATTGCATGTAATTTGTTGCATGCATTTTAAAATAGAAATCTCAATTAGCAGCTATCCGATATGTCACGTTTTAGTGGCTAAGGATTAGTCTGTTTGTACGTCACGCGGGGAAGCTAAGCGGCCTGCCTACCCTGTCTTTTTGCAAAATATGGCTTCAGAATAGGTTTAAATCATGCTCAACACTCATTCTTGCTTCTGATACAAATGTAATACCAATATAATTTGTGATTCGATCATATTTTGTTATTTTGTTGTTGATAAGAAATAAGATATTTGTTTCAAAATATGAATTTATGCATAGTAAAATACACAACATGTAAGCCACTTCTATATATAATGAAAATTAATACAATATATATATTTCCTTATTTGATTTGATAATTTCTTATCCGCATAGAAATAACACAATATTGTAGAATTATTCTCAGATTACAAAATGATCTTGGTACTAAGTTTGTTTAAAGACCCCTTTAATTCACGTCACAAATCGTCACATTACCATAAGCCATATCTTGTAATAAGAAGTTTTCAAGGACCTTACCATAAGCTCTTATTGCCTTAGATCGTGACAGTGACAGGCTTATACACGTCATAATCATTGGTAATATGAGATCGTGGTAAGACCTCGTATCCGGAAAGACAGTCACAGTGTAAATATAAGCTTTACAATAAGTTAGGAATTATATTTTGGAATAACGATTGTTCTAAGCACGAGGCTTGTAAATCTCAAAGATTTTACTGTCAAAATAATGTACATTTTTCGTTTAGAAATATGTCAGTATAACCCGTGACTGCCGTATCCGCTCACGTCCACGACGTGACACCTCTTACTGACATTACGACTATTGCGCTTATTGTCTCGGAGATGTGCGCCTGTGTGAGTGTGGCTTTCAAATTCAAAATATCTTTATTTGATTAGACTTCATCAAAGTACTTTCAAATCGTCAAAACGACACGATTCCACAGGATTATACATGCTACCGCCAGGTTCGGAAGGTTGCTTTTGCTAAGAAAAACCTGGTAAGAAACTCGGTGATTACAAATAAATGCTATGTTCCTAGATTTCCTAACTGCTTATAAAGTTTATATTTTAACTGTGACATAGGTTTACTTGTCTTTATAGTCATAAGATTGTGATTCGTATGTGAAGTTTTAAGTCAATTTTGATGTATAATAGTTTGGTAATGTGGACTTTGAGCTTCACGATAAGGTGTATGTCCCCGCGGACGCACGTAAAGATCTCTTGATTATAAAAGTACACGTTGTATTTTATTGTATTGTATTGTATATAGTAGTGTGTGTGGTCGATTGTCAGCGCCCTAGAGTTAGTTGTTGGGGTACCAACATTGTTAATTGTAAAAAGTGACTTGAAAGAATTATTATTATATTTATAATAAAATTGTGGTGTTTTCTTTACATTTCCCAAGTCCAGCACTCATTTGTTTATGAAAACTTTTTTTTTAACTTTGCAGACATGAATACTAGCCTTAAAAGACGAAAAACTATTCACACAAAAATTGCAGCTCAGAAACACTGCAAAAGAGTATAAAAGTAATTAAACGGTTTTCTGTTTTAAATTTCCCAGTCCAGCCCAGCTCCCTAGCTCGCGATCCAGCAACGCCCTAAGCCGAGGTCCGAGCCCCACTATAGGGCGCCCTTAGCTGTGTTGCTTAAAGCTTTGCGCCTGGCTGGAGGCTTTAATTAGTCTCGCCATTGTCCGGTTAAGCAGAAATGACTCCCGGAGTTTAATCTGCAAGAGACACCTCACAAAAAAAAAAAAAAAAATCTGTTTTAAAATGACAAGAGTAATTTAGTCGGAAGACTTAAATAACAGGGAAACCAAGTCTTTTTGGTTTCTCAAATGATATCTTATAAAGATTTCTCAATACGCAATTTAAGCATGGCAACAATATTAAAAAAATATTCCATTTCCGGTTTTGTGACCAATCACAGTAAACCGTTCTGATTTGTCAATCTAAATACAAAACTACCCTCTTTCACATTAGTTTTTTACGTCACATTATTATTGAAATTCTGCTCTCCTGGTACCATTCGACCGGAAACATGAATTTAAAGCCGCACTTCCTTAAATATTTCATAAATTTATGTACAAATGGTTCGACGTTTGACTTAAAACATACATACAACCGACCAATGAGTATAATCCATCAATGAGAGAAGACTTTGCAATTACTTCTCACTTCACGTCAGTGTTTTGTCTCTTTCTTTCCACGTTGTACACATAAGATCTCTTCTAATGTTCTGCACTCCTGGTACTTATCAACCGCAAAGACGTCTTAAATTGGCCTTTGAAATCAAAACTGACTTTGTAGCTGTCATATTGCTAAAACCTCCTGTATACTCATGCGGTCCTGGTACTTTTCACATTTTCAAGAAACTTATCGATTCAATTCTACGAAATGCTTTAGCGTTATGCTACCCTAGTATTTGAGTTCAACTTTCTTTACCAATCTGCACAGAAAAAGATTTCTTTTTTTATTGGGAAGTAATTAAATTAAAATAATGATTTCAAATCAGAGTATTTTCTTACATGTCTATGCTTCAATCTATACAAATATATAAAATTTAAGTGTCTGTTTGTCATTCCAATTAAACAGCTTAATACTAAATACTATACAAAGAAAAAACAAAAATATAAAAATGTTGTTCTTATTTTTTTCGCTCTGTGTGTTCTGGCTAATCTCTAAAACGGCTGGACTGAATTTAACGAGACTCACTGGCTGATAGCTGATGTTTCGAAAATAAACTTGAGCTACTTTTATTTATCAAAAATATTAGGGTCCCACGAAATAAAGCATGAAACTACATCTACGCAGGTGAAACTGTGGGGCACAGTAGTCTATGAATATGGGTTTTCAAATCAGAGTATTTTATTTCATGTCTATGTTTCAAATTGTCAATAAAAAAAACAATGAGTTATAATATAAAAATATATTTCATTCATAGATGAAGGCAAGATCATCACATTACAATATTAAAATATTTGATCATCGAATTAATGGAAGATCCCAATAGGTATTATACATTAATCTTTATAAAATTCCGGCATTTGAATGCGCAGTAGTCATTTTGTAAGTCTGTCTATCTGTATGTATGGTGCGAAGTGAATAAAAACGTGCGCTGTATCCCCACAATTTTCTGTTGAGCGTTCTTTAGTCATGACGGGACCTGGGGCCTTACCATGAGCTCTTATTGCCATGATAGTTTCACTCATTTATGAGACAGATGTATGTGACGTGCATACATCTGTCACTGTCGCACAACTGAATTAACATTGCAATAAGAGCTCATGGTTAGGCCCCTGTAGACAAAGTAACATTATCCTCACTCTTCGCTAGTAGAAACGATACAAAATGTACGGGAATGACATATGTCACGTGACTGATTTATGTCATTGCCATACATTTTGTATCTCTTCTATTAGCGCAAGCGCGAGAGAATGTTACTTTGTCTAGTATTATTTGACTTAATTCATAATCATGCTTACAATATCAGAGTGCTGAGTTTTGAGCGATCAGGGAAAGTAGTGGGGTTAACTTGTACATACATATGCTCACGCCTGTATTCCCCGAAGGGGTAGGCAGAGGTGTTGTAATAACAACACCCACATTTCATATAAGTTGATTAAGTGCCAACGTGACAGATAATGAGTCTATCGCCGTCTCAGGCACTATACATACGTCTTTGAATAACTTCTCAGACATATACAGGTTTCCTCACGATGTTTTCCTTCACCGTAAAGCACGTGGTGTGAAATCACTGCATATAAGTTTTTAGAAAAACTCATTGGTACAGGCCCCGATGGGATTCGAGCTTGCGTCGCTTGTGTAGCGACTGTTCACACCCCACGGCCACCACGACTTGTGTTTATAACTACTGCGCATTCATGGTCAGCGCTCAGAACTCGTGACAGCACTTACAAACCTACTCTAAGAATATTTCACATTATTATAAGCAACTTTTTTTTAACACTTACAACTATTAAACATAATTATTTTAATTAAAAAAAACGTTATTTTGGAATGTCAAGTTATACAATAAATTGGTCCCGAATTCACCAAATGTATATACTTAATTGTTAGACTTACTATTTAGTTTAAAGCCTAGCTTTTTGCCGTGACTTCGGATATACTTACTAGCTTACAATAGCGGCTTTGCCCGCATGTCATTTAAATTTTTTGATTAAGTTGTCAAGGCGTGAATGAGAAACAAACAGACACATTTACATAAACAATATAAGTTACAATACATTCCTCATTATTACAGGCCTACTAAGATAGTCCTTGCTTTAAAACAAGCTCTCTATGATATGCATTTCGAAAGGGCAGAACATAGTTTTAGTCAGAGTTTAGTCTAATCCTGGTTTACTGAGTTTCTTGCCAGGTTGTTCTCAGTAAAAGCAACCTTCCGAACCTGGCGGTAGCATGTATAATACTGTGTAATTAATGTCATTCTGACGATTTGAAAGTACTTTGTAGAAGTCTAATCAAATAAAGATATTTTCGACTCTTGATAAAGACATATGGAATTAAAACGAAATACTCGTAGCTCCTGGCAATGATATGGTATGCAAACATGATATGTCAATCATTTGGTATTGCTTCCTCGATAAATGAGCTATCTATCACTGAAATAATTATTCAAATCGAACCATTTCCTTTAGTAAGTACTTTGTAAAAGTCTAATCGAATAAAGATATTTTTGACTTTGACTTAAAAGCCAGGTTTTAATTACCGAGAGAGGTTCAAGAAATTAAAAGCGAGGGTTTCCGTACCGTTATCTAAAATAAGGTCCTGACTCAACACGATAAAAATATATGAGCAAATTTGGATTTTCACGAAAAGTTATAAGTACAAGAATATACCAGAATTTTAATTTTTTGTGCCTTGATTTTGGCTCTCTAATCAATGACATAAGCCCCACGCCTGTAGTCCTAGACAAAGTAACATTCTCTCGCGCTTGCGCTAATAGAAACGATACAAAACGTATGGCAATGACATAAATCAGTCACGTGACATATGTCATTCCCAGTTTTGTATTGTTTCTACTAGCGAAGCGTGAGGATAATGTTACTGTGTCTACAGTTCTTATATTCATTCTATGAATATTTATATCTAAACTTTTCGGGGGATTTTGAACCCCCAAACCCACCCCTTTGGCTGTCCTTTTAGTCTTAGTTTAAACCAAGTCTTGTAGTAAAGGCGATAATGTTTCCAATGCTATTCCCACATAAGCGAAGTCACGTGAAGAAAACTTGTAAAGTTATGAAGGAAGGACCGAGGAGTTCAAAAACTATGGATAGTATAAATCTTAGCTTACTAAGCAGTGTGGAATCTAGAACAAATATGTATATATCTATACAGATAAATAAAATTGAAGTGTCTGTTTATAATTCCAAAATTACAGCTTTTCACTTGCATATGAAATTATATACGGTACTAAAATAAAAAAAAAACAATTTCAATTTTTTTTGTGTCTGTCTGATTGTTCCAGCTAATTTCGAAACGACTGGACCGATTTTAGCGGGACTTTCACTGACGGATAGCTAATGTTACAAGGAGTAACTTAGGTTACTTTGATTTTTTTTAATATTAGGGTCACAGCAACTTTAAAAAAAATTAAAATGTATTTAATGTCAGTACCCTATATAAATTCCTATGCATTTAGTGGAAAGCTGTTAATTTTGTATTACAAACAGACACTTCAATTTTATTTATCTGTATAGATTTAGATATATATACTAGAAAAACAATTAGGAGTCTAGGAAGAAATCATTCGATATGCCACACTCACACAGAGGCGCGCATCTACGTCATTATACTATCCATAGCTTTCGGTTGGTCCCAAGGTTAAGTGCTCGTGTGTCCGGCTGGCGTGTGGATGGGTGTCCGTCAGCAGCAGAGGCTGCGCTGCATCTCTCCATGGGCGATGGTGTCTATACTCCATGCAGGTAGCTCCACTTTCCCATCGTGGGTCGCATCCTCTTCTGTTGGGGAACCTGGCAATCATTTTAATAATAATTATAATTAGCTTTTACTGTCTTCAATCACATGGCAACATCAAAAAACATGAGATTTTTTTTACAAATTAATAAAAAAACATTACAAAAAAACAAGAAAATTGTTAGAAAATAAAGAAAATAATATTAAAACTAGCTGTACTGCCAGTGAAAGTCCCGTTAAAATCCGTCCAGCCGTTTCAGAGATTACCCGGAACAAACAAACAGACAGACAGACAGAAAAATTAAAAAAATTGGTTTTTTAATATCATTAGCGTGTATACTTTCATATGCATTTAGTGAAAAGCTGTAATTTTTGAATTGCAAACAGACACTACAATTGTATTTACAGGTACAGGTATATATGTAAGCGTTACCTGAGGGCAATCGGTCGGTGTCGCCATCAGCGGAGTCGTACGACCGCAGCGACGAGCCCGCGCCGCTCGCCGACAGCTTCAGGAGAGACGACGCCGTGTTCAGGAACACTTGCTCTATACCCTACAATATAAACACATTCATATAATCTAAGAACAACTTTAAAAATATAATTGATATTCCAATTTATTGTATCATCACGCGGTTTCACCCGCATAGTTCCCGTTCTCGTGGGAGTACGGGGATAAAATATAGCCGATGTTACTCGCTGATGATGTAGCTATCCATTGCTGAAAGAATCTTCAAGATCGGTCAAGTAGTTACGGACACACAAAAAGGACGAAACAAACAATCAAATCTTTCCTCTTGATAATATTTGTGTAGGTATTTCAATTTATTGTATTAAAAATCAAGAAGGCTCGGATCTATGTTCTTACTGCCGGCCTTCTACGAAAAATATGTTTCAAACTGAAATATTTAATGCGACCAGCGCCATCTGTTGAAATAAGTTTTTACTAGAATGAAACATTTTACAATACCTATGCAACATTCTACAAAACTTTTGCCGAAAACCGGCAGATGGCACTGTCTGCCTCATGTGACTAGCGCCATCTACCTAAATAAGTCCGAATCAGAATTAAACATTTTACAATACCTTTGCAAACATCTATAAAACTTTTGAATAAAACCGTCAGATGGCGCTGTTGGTCTCACAAATCGAAATTCGATTACCTCATAGCTATTTTCCCTCGCATAGAATGTGAGCAGTCACTTATTACGTAAATAGTGCGTAATAAACCGGTATAGTTAATTATTCAACTACCAAACGAGAATTTTTTGCGGTTCCGTATTGTTATGTACATTATTTAAAAATTTAGGTTTATTATGGGTCTAGCTTAATCCCGCGGTTTTACTGTTCCTGTATTTTCATACATATACTCACGCCTGTATTCCCCGAAGGGGTAGGCAGAGGTGTTATAATAAAAACACTCACATTTCACCAAACATGATTAATAGCCAAGGTGACAGATGGTGAGTCTACCACCGTCTCAGACATTATACATACGACTTATTGAATGACTTCTCAGACATATGCATATCAGCTATCTGTCAGTGAAAATCCGGTAAAACTCGGTCCACCCATTACAGAGATTGCCGAAACAAATAGACAGACCGATTTCTAAAAATGTATTTTGTCATGTCACTACCGTATGTACATACTATCAGATGCATTTACTGAAAAGCTGTCAATTTGGGATTGAAAATCAAAATGGCAAATTCAGTTTAGGCCCTGGTAAGGCACTTATGAATGTCGAGGAATTTACCACCGGTTCGGAAAATAGCCTTCTGAGAGAGCCGAAGAAATTGCAAACAGACACTTCAATTTTATTTATCTGTATAGAAATACCTGGTCGTGCAAGGCGGACGTCTCGCAGTAAGCAGCGCCGATGGAGGCCGCGTAGCTGGATGCCTCGGACTGGGTGACCGCGCGCAGGGAGCCGAGGTCACTTTTATTTCCCACCACCGCTAGTACCATCGCCTCGGTCACGTTACTGAAATATAATATATGCAATGACTAGCTGTGCCCCGTCACCCGCGTAGATTTAGTTTCATGCTTCATGTCACGGAACCCTAAAATTTTTAATAAATAAAAGTAGCCTAAGTTACTCCTTGAAACATCAGCTACCTGCCAGTGAAAGTCCCGTTAAAATCGGTTCAGCCGTTTCAGAGATTACCCGGAACAAACAGACAGACAGACAGACAGAGGAAAAATTTAAAACTTCAGTATCGTGTATAATTTCATATGCATTTAGTGAAAAGCTGTTATTTTGGAATTACAAACAGACACTTCAATTTTATTTATCTGTATAGATGTATAGATGTATGGATGAATGTAAGCAATTTGTGTTTTGTAGACCTTACCCAATTTGTTTTGGAGCGCTCGGAAATAAGCCTTCCTACCATTTACACCTTGGTACCGGGTAATCTTGTAAATTTGTTGAGACATACCTTTGTAATTCCTTCACCCAACTCTTGATAGCGGCGAAGCTGCCAGCACTGGTGATATCAAACACGAGGAGAGCAGCATTCGCATTCCTGTAATACATCGGCGCCATTGAACGGAACCTCTCTTGGCCCGCGGTGTCCCATACCTGAACAACACCAAGAATTTTATAACACACTAAGAAATATTAGGTTGGCGAACGTCACACGGTTTCACCCGCATAGTTCCCGTTCCCGTAGGAGTACGGGGATAAAATATAGCCTATGTTACTCGCTGATGATGTAGCTATCCATTGCTGAAAGAATTTTCAAGATCGGTCAAGTAGTTTCGGAGCCTATTCAATGCAAACAAACAAACAGAAAACAATCAAATCTTTGCTCTTGATAATATTAGTGTAGACTTAAAAATATTCAAAGAAAGATGCACGACTGTATTAGAGCAGTAGGCAGAGGTGTTGTCATAACAAAACCCACTTTTCACCAAACATCATTAAGTGCCAACGTCTCTTTGATTTCGTTTTATACTGACTTGCATGCTAATACAATTTGTCACTATTGTGAATATTTATACCTGTTAACAAATTTGATTTTGTTGTTGTTGGTTGTCAATTTAACATCTTTGGCAATCGTTACAGGTTTGTTTCGCCGTGTCTTCTCCTGACAGGCTTATATTTTGGAAACGGTAGTAAATTAACCTAAGTTAGCGTAAGAGAAATGACGTTCAATAAGTGTTCCAAGTGTCCCTTATATTGAATAAAACTTTTTGATTTTGATTTTGGTCAGTCAGAGGCCTAAGAAAGTCTGACAACTGTTTTACCCAGATTGCCGATTTTCCTCGAAAAAAGGGGTTACGAAGGTCAGATGGCAGTCGCTTCGTATAAAAATCAGGTAATCAGCCACATCGGATTGAATCAAGTGCCGACCCCAAATACATAGGATAAGGCCAGGGAGATGATGATATCAAATTTGATTTTCATATGATTTATATTGTTTTGATGATATGTACATGATGCCAGCAGAGTTTCTTGCCGGTTGTTCTCAGAAGGCTAGTTTCCGAACCGGTGGTAAATTCTCGACCTTCATAAGTGTCTTACCAGGGCCTAAACTGAATAAATATTTTTATCAACTCATTTTTATTTTCATACATGCTGCCAGGTTCGGAAGGTTGCTTTTACTGTGTTTGTAAACAGACCTGTAACTTGACCCTGGCATTGTCCACGTTGATGTTGCACGTGAAGAAGGAAGCCCCGATGGTGGGCGATATGTGTTTGGAGAACATCTTCCCGATGTACCGCACCACCAGGCTTGTTTTGCCCACTCCTGGGAAATAAAATATTAAAGCATTTGAGTTTCATAAAACATTTGGCACCAACTTAAAAAGTAAGTAATTTAAATCACGACTAGCTGCGCCCTGCGGTTTCACCCGCGTAGAGATATTTTTATGGGTGTCCGGCGGAACCCTATTTCTTTTTTAAATAAAAGTAGCCTATGTTACTCCTTGTAATATTACCTACCCGCCAGTGAAAGTCCCGTTAAAATCTGTCCAGCCGTGTCGGAGATTACCCGGAAAAACAGACAGACAGACAGATAGACAGACAGACAGAAAAATTTTAAAACTTGGGTTTTTAGTGTCAGTAGCGTGTATACTTTCATATGCATTTAGTGAAAAGCTGTTATTTTGAAATTACAAACAGACACTTCAATTTTATTTATCTGTAAAGAGTAACAAAATTAAAACGGCTGGACCGATTTTAAAGGGACTTTCACTGGTAGGTAGCTGATGTTCCAAAAGGTATCTCAGACTACTTTTATTTATTAAAAATATTAGGGTTCTGCGACATGAAGCATGAGACTAAATCTACGTGGTGAGCCCAGATAAAATTCGTTATCCGTGCAGTTTTGACATGTGTCCTATAGTTATCTCGATAAAAGCGACAAATAGAGCTGTATTGTATTAGAGCAATATATTACAGCTACCGAACTGATAGCAAACATAAATACATCAATATACAGGTTGTCCGCGAAGAACACTTTTATCTATACATACAGATAAATAAAATTGAAGTGTCTGTTTGTAATTCCAAAATAACAGCTTTTCACTAAATGCATATGAAAGTATACACGCTACTAACACCGAAAAACCAAGTTTTTAAATTTTTATCTGTCTGTCTGTCCGTCTGTCTGACTGTCTGTTTGTTCCGGGTAATCTATGAAACGACAACGGCTGGACCGTTTAAAGGGATTTTCACTGGCAGATAGCTGATGTTACAATCAGCAACTTAGCCTGCTATTTAAGACTTCTGCGAAATAAAGTCACCTTTGAAAATAGGTTTATGCAGGTAAAACCGCGCGTCACAGCTATTGTTTGCGTAATATTGGAGGTGAAAAGAGTTATTCAGGACATGATGTATATTGTATTTATCTGAGTGTGAGATAAGATGAATAAATAGTAGACTGGTAGCTAATCTTGACACATAAATATTGCAATCCCAAACTTTAAGTCATAAACAATAACTAACAATTTTAATACAAACTAGCAGACGCCACGCGGTTTCACCCGCGTAGTTCCCGTTCCCGTTAAAATAGGTCCAGCCGTTTCAGAGATTACCCGGAACAAACAGACAGAAAATTTTAAAACTAGGTTTTTCGGTATCAGTAGCGTGTACACTTTCATATGCATTTAGTGAAAAGCTGTTATTTTGGAATTACAGACAGACACTTCAATTTTATTTATCTGTATAGATGTATAGATAGTGACTAGCTGTGGGCCACAGTCATTTGTCTGTCTGTTTGTTTGTTGTGGCTAATCTCTGACTGGACCGATTTTAACAGGACTTTCACTGGGAGATAGCTGATGTTACAAGGATAAACAAATCGGTTCAGCCGTTTCAGAGATTACCCGGAACAAACAGACAGACAGACAGAGATAAACTTTAAAAGTTGTATTCATTCATTTAGTGAATAGCAGTTATTTTGGAGTTACAAACAGACACTTCCATTTTATTTATGTGTATAGATATAGATGTATGTATGTTAGTCTGAACTAGAATCATTGAACCGAGTCCTCATTCCTACGAGTGGTAATTTAGTCCATCCAACTGTAATGCGGATTGTGCCATTAGAATAAAGTTACGATTCTATACATACAGATAAATAACATTGAAGTGTCTGTTTGTAATACCCAATTTTCACTCATTGCATAGACACATGCATACATATGCTCACGCCTGTATTCCCCGAAGGGGTAGGCAGAGGTGTTGTAATAACAACACACACTTCTCACACAAGATTTATTCCATAAGCTGTGCCCCGCGGTTTCACCCGCGTAGATTTAGTTTCATCCTTATTGTCACGGAACCCTAATATTTTTAGTAAATAAAAGTAGCCTAAGTTACACCTTGAAACATGAGCTACCTCCCAGTGAAAGTCCCGTTAAAATCCGTCCAGCCGTTTCAGATCTTACCCGGAACAAATAGACAGACAGACAGACAGAGAAATTTTTTAAAACTTGGTTTTTTAGTGTCAGTTAAAGCTGTTATTTTGGAATTACAAACAGACACTTAAATTTTATTTATCTGTACTGTATAGATATAGATGAATGTATATGCATTACTGACATAATAAAATCTACACTAATATTACAAAGAGGAAAGATTGGATTGTTTTTTTGTTTGTTTGCATTGAATAGACTCCAAAACTACTTGACCGATCTTGAAAATTCTTTCAGCATCAGTAACATAGCTATATCATCAGTAACATAGGCTATAATATATCTCCGTACTCCCACGGGAAAGGGAACTACGCGGGTGAAACCGCGTGACGTCCGCTAGTAATTAATAAATAAGAACCTATCTGTCTATCTTTATGTTTGTTCCGGCGAATCTCTGAAACTGCTGAACTATCACTGACCGATAGGTCTCTCATGTCACAAGGAGCAATTAAGGCTACTTTTACTTCTGAAAAAAAACAGGTTCCTCAAAATACAGTTAAGTTTACGCAGGTGAAACCGCGGGGCAGAGCTAGAAAGCAATAATTAATGTCGAGGTCTGTCTACATGGTTCAGGGGTAATGAGCTTAGCTTGAGACATAAGGGTATTGGGTTCAAATGCGACCATAATCACTATGAAGCCTCTAAGTATGATAACTAATTATAATCTATACATCTATACAGATAAATAAAGTTGAAGTGTCTGTTTGTAATTCCAAAATAACAGCTTTTCACTAAATGAATATGAAAGTATGCACGCTACTGACACTAAAAAACCAAGTTATAATAATTTTCTCTGTCTGTCTGTCTGTCTATTTGTTCCGGGTAATCTCTGAAACGGCTGGACCGATTTTAACGGGACTTTCCCTGGCAGGTAGCTGATGCATCAAGGAGTAACTTAGGCTGCTTTTATTAATTAAAAATATTAGGGTTCCGCGGCAATAAGGATGAAACTAAATCTACGCGGGTGAAACCGCGGGGCACAGCTAGTGCTAAATATAAGTCTAACAATTTATCAATATTTTTCGGGCGTTCAAACAAAAAAACTCTTCAGCTTTAGATATTACTAGATGGTACCTGCGACTCTGTCTACACAGGATTTTACCAACTTTATATATTTTGGAGAATTAATAAAATGTTTTTACAAATTATATCCTATGTGTTGTTCTGATGTACTTTGTATAAAGTCCAATCGAATAAAGATATATTTGAGTTGAGTTGAGTTTGAGATGTATAAGCTATATTATTGTAAAGTTTCATCAAAATCCATTCAGTAGTTTTTGCGTGAAAGAGCAACAAACATACATTCTTACAAACTTTCGAATTAAAAATATTAGTGAAAATGAAAAATATTTATTCAGTTTAGGCCCTGGTAAGGCACTTATGAATGTCGAGAATTTACCACCGGTTCGGATACTAGCCTTCTGAGAAGAACCGGCAAGAAACTCAGCTGACATCATGTATCATCATCGAAACAATATAAATCATATGAAATCATACAAAATTAAATTTGATAACAGGTCTAAATATTAGGAGTATAAGTAGGATAGGACCAGTGGTGTATTGCATATAAGCAGGTAAGCAGAAGTTACAATTTGTGATCACTGAATACACTTGTGTGTGTGTGTGATTATGTTCGTATGTGTATCTTTACCAAGATGTACATACCTAGCCCGCGTCACATAGGTGTGTACTTAACCTGCCTACCTATCTACTTATTGTTTATGCCTACCACTCTGAAAATGCAATGCACGCCCCTGGATAGGACTAGTAGGAAGTAGGATGATATATTGGTGTCAGGTTAATTGGTGTAGACCTGGACTAGGTCAATTTACGTGGAATTATTCAATAAGATAAGATAAGATATATATTATACACAGTCCATAGTTAGCGGGTAGACAGTATAAGACAAATAAATCACAATGACCATATTGCTAGCAGGATAAATGGAGGGCATGATTAATTTTAGATTGTTATGTTATGTATGTAGAAATAGGCCTTGGGGTTAGAGCAGTTGCCTGCTACGCAAGCGATGCAAGTTCGAATCCCAGCGGGACCTGTACCAATGAGTTTTTCTAAAAACTTATGTACAGAGATTTCACACCACGTGCTTTACGGTGAAGGAAAATATCGTGAGGAAACCTGAATTTGTCTGAGAAGTAATCCAAAGATGTATGTATAGTTCCTGAGACAGTGATAGACTCACCATCGGTTACTTTGGCACTTAATCATCTTTGGTGAATAGTGGGAGTTATTGTCTTAATAAATATCAATCACAATATAAATTTACCAGTTAGCGTTCCCATGGGAGTACAGGGATAAAATATAGCCTATATTAATCAGTGATAATGTAGCATTAAAACGGTGAAATAATTTTTAAAATTAGTCCAGTAATTTTTGAGCTAATTCGTGACAAACATACAAATCTTCTCTCTTTATTATTATAAAGAGAATATACTAATATTTTAGTACAGATGAATGCAGTAGCAGATAAGATACTTGAAAGATATTATTCCAACATACAATGGATCTTAAAAAACCGGCGCATTAACTAGTTTTTATTAGGAACGTAGGCGTGTCTGCAGGATTTTAAATTGCGATGTAATGTATTGCTAGACATTGGTCAGATACATTTTTTTTTATCTAGGTTTACTTAGGTAAGTACTATCATTTAGTTAACTATAATGGTCAGTTACTAAGTTTCAAAATTCGTGGTGAAATCACTACAAATACAAGTTTCCGTAAAAGTAAATTAAGTAGTTTGTAATAAAATTAAAACAGCAATTGAAAAATGTTGCTTACCTTGCGATCCCAAAACAACTATTTTAGCTTCAATAACTTTCATTTTCACACAGTTATACGTCTATACACTACACAGTAACATTTTTAACAAACTTAACGTAACTTTTCTAGTTAAAAGCTATTAAAAACTTATATTTTCAAAACTCAACATTTTCACATTTTTCTCACACTCTACCAGCTGTCAAACCATACTATGGTTAACTAACAAAAAATACAATGACATAAGCGTACTAAAACAAGTTTCTAAGTTTCGAACGAATTCTAATTCTATCTATATCAAGGAAATTGGAATCCACATAATTTAATCGTATTATCAACACTATATTTCTTACACTAGTAGCAACATCTATACGATAATTGAAATACTAAAAGGAGGTCATTACAGTAAGTTATTAAGCTCCAAAGATGCAAATCTAGTTTATAAAAAGTACGAAAAGATGGCAGTAGCATCGACTTTTATTTTGTTTCAGCTACTCACCGATAGATGGCAGACTATGAATTATCATAGATTTTTTTTTTCCCTTCATGATTTATATAAAACCAAAGATAATTTGAGTGCCAACGTAGCGTACTAGCGCGCTCAGACAATTGACATTAATCGATGAACTGATACTCATATATTTATTGTCTATGTTATTGAAATAATATAAACAAATATTAAATATTCTAAATTTTGTAATGTCAATAACTTACAAAAATCAAGTACTTCTTTCTGTATCTTTGTGTTTCAGTTAATTCCTTTAGATATAAGATTAATATTAGATTGTATACCAATATTATAAAAACGTTAGTATGTCTATCTGTTTTTACCTATTCATGGCTAATACGATTTACTTAAAAATCTTTACGCGAACAAAGTCGCGAATTAAACCATCATAAAAATAAATAAATAAAAAATATTTATCGTCCCAAATCCGTCTGGTAAAACTCATGAGGAAAACAAGACGAGTTGATTAACGCTTTCCACGTCGCTATCTCTCTCCAACACGAACCAATGATACTTCTGTCCCGCTCCCACGACTGCCTACCACACTCATTGAGCGCGCCGTCAAAATCTTAAGTTGTTTAATTAGATACGTTTTAAGACGTGCTATTTAGACTAATTACGAATTGGAAGAAGTCAGTTTGGTAATAAGGCTGTTTAATGCTTATTACTGGCAACACCATGCGAGGAAATTATAATCTACTAGTTATTCCCCGCGGTTTTAACCTTGTAGAGTTTATTCCATGGTTGACCCGAGGAACACTGAAGTTTTTTTAAATAAAAGTAGTCCGTAACATTAGCTATCTGCCAGTGAAAGTCCCGTTAAAATCAGTCATTTCAGAAGACAGATAGATAGGTATATTGGTACCTATATTTTTTTATGTAAGTGCGTTCATATGAAAAATAGGTTCTTTCTCGTGCATTTAGTGTAAATACCTACAGATTATCTAAGAGGTACATGTAACCTCAGTTTCACGAAAAAATCTTAGGTACCTAAGTACCTAATATGTTTACACATTTTAAGATTTAAATTTTTGTTTGAACTCTGGTCATTAAAGTCACGACCAGACATCATTCTACCTAGCACAAAAAAACACTAGATTTTCTAAGTTTTTTTTTACAATAATATTTTCAGTCAACAACACTTCAGCCTTTTAAAAAACTTACGCGTGCGTGCTTAATATTCCGCGGACGAAGACGCGTGCAGAATTTCATTTATATTTATATAATACAATATGTGTACATCCGAGTCCAACCCTGGCCGCCATCCAATTAGTGATCAGATTAAAGATATGCCGGGGGAGCTATTACCCGGGAAATTACCCGCTGACGGGAGGCGCCGCCCACCCCACCCCCACGCGTGGGACACTCCACGAGCGGCCGCGGTATACCATATCATCATCTCCCTGGCCTTATCCCATACATTGTTGGGGTCGGCACTTGATTCAACCCGATGTGGCTCCATGTTAGTCGCAATCAACTTATTAACTCCTTGTCCGTTATGTGCGCCTGGTACTTCGTGTACCATATCATCATCTCCCTGGCCTTATCCCATACATTGTTGGGGTCGGCACTTGATTCAACCCGATGTGGCTCCATGTTAGTCGCAATCAACTTATTAACTCCTTGTCCGTTATGTGCGCCTGGTACTTCGTGTACCATATCATCATCTCCCTGGCCTTATCCCATACATTGTTGGGGTCGGCACTTGATTCAACCCGATGTGGCTCCATGTTAGTCGCAATCAACTTATTAACTCCTTGTCCGTTATGTGCGCCTGGTACTTCGTGTACCATATCATCATCTCCCTGGCCTTATCCCATACATTGTTGGGGTCGGCACTTGATTCAACCCGATGTGGCTCCATGTTAGTCGCAATCAACTTATTAACTCCTTGTCCGTTATGTGCGCCTGGTACTTCGTGTACCATATCATCATCTCCCTGGCCTTATCCCATACATTGTTGGGGTCGGCACTTGATTCAACCCGATGTGGCTCCATGTTAGTCGCAATCAACTTATTAACTCCTTGTCCGTTATGTGCGCCTGGTACTTCGTGTACCATATCATCATCTCCCTGGCCTTATCCCATACATTGTTGGGGTCGGCACTTGATTCAACGCGATGTGGCTCCATGTTAGTCGCAATCAACTTATTAACTCCTTGTCCGTTATGTGCGCCTGGTACTTCGTGTACCATATCATCACTTCCCTGGCCTTATCCCATACATTGTTGGGGTCGGCACTTGAATCAACGACATAAAAAGTGAGGTCCTAGCGCTATTAGGCTTTTTAAAGAAATCACGAAAAGGTTAGTCGACATCACAGGAGACCAAAGAGCTGGCAGCTACCTCGGACAAAGAATTAGTTTAGCTATTCAAAGGGGGAATGCTGCCAGTATCTTCGGAACCTTGCCTACAGGGACTCCTTTTAATAATATATTTTAATTTTATGGTTTTTAGTGTTAGTACTATATTTTTAATCTGTTATCATGTAAATAATATCCCCTCTCTCAACACTTGCACCGTCCGCCTCGGTAGTTCGTTTCGCCGCCGACTAATTGTTTTAATCGCAGTGCGCGTTATGTATCGCCTCGCATTGTATGTATACCGTCGGGTTTACTCTGTTACTGCGTTTACTTAAAGCTTTTAAACGCTTTTATTTATTTTATAAGTTGTTTAATGACTGCTTGTTTGTCTATGAATGGACTCGTAATTGTATGAAAATAAATATTTGCGTTTTTTACTGACTTTTAGTAAGCAGATGTATTGAGCAACACCTTTTCACCGAAGACGATTAAGTGCCAACGTGACAGATGGTGAGTCTATTGCCGTCTCAGGCACTATACATACGTCTTTGAATTACTTCTCAGACATATGCAGGTTTCCACACGATGTTTTCCTTCACCGTAAAGCACGTGGTGTGAAATCACTGCACATAAGTTTTTAGAAATACTCATTGGTACAGGCCACGCTGGGATTCGAACTTGCGTCGCTTGTGTAGTAGGCGATTGCTTAAACCCCACGGCCACTACGGCCCTCCTTTAAATAATAATATACTTAGCTAAGTGAGTACCTACTTATATAAAGTGCAGTAGCAAGTTACAATATTTGTTTTTCGCTCACAGCAGCTATCATTCCATTAACACTATCGAACAACACGGTTATCAAGGGCTTATAATATATCATTCACCCAAATAAATATAGCTATTTACCTTGGTTTTACTCTACTTAAATATGGCATGCTTTGAGGAGCTGTAAACCTCACTCACCTTGTGAACACAACACTACAATAGAGCAGTGTCATTTGGCTGCGATCTTCTGTAAGGTGGAGGTACTACAGACAGCTCTGTAAACCTCACTCACCTTGTGATCACAACACTACAATAGAGCAGTGTCATTTGGCTGCGATCTTCTGTAAGGTGGAGGTACTACAGACAGCTCTGTAAACCTCACTCACCTTGTGATCACAACACTACAATAGAGCAGTGTCATTTGGCTGCGATCTTCTGTAAGGTGGAGGTACTACAGACAGCTCTGTAAACCTCACTCACCTTGTGAACACAACACTACAATAGAGCAGTTTTTCCGAAGGGGTAGGCAGATGGTGGGTCCATCGCTGTCTCACTTCTCAGGCACTATACAAAAGTCTTTTATTTCATTTATAATAGGTTTAATTTTAACTCGATAAAACTTTTTTTCATTCTGTGTCAGTAAAATACCTACCTACGAAGCATAGACGATTTTTAACAAATGAAGCTTACAGACGCACACATGCACATTATAACTATTATTATATTAATAATTATATTACTACCTGTGTCCAGCGGTTTCACCCGCGTAGATTTAGTTTCATCCTTATTGTCGCGGAACCCTAATATTATTAATAAATAAAAGTAGCCTAAGTTACTCCTTGAAACATCAGCTACCTACCAATGAAAGTCCCGTTAAAATCCGTGCAGTCGTTTTAGAGATTACCCGGAACAAACAGACAAACAGACAGACAGACAAAATTTTTATAACTTGGTGTTTTAATGTCAGTAGCGTGCATTTAGTGAAAAACTGTAATTTTGGAATTACAAACAGACACTTCAATTTGATTTATCTGTATGTATAGATAGATATAGATGTATAGATTATAAATGTAAAAGTGACAACACGTGTATTGTATTATCACTTACGGTCACTTAGCGTCAATTAACGGGGATGTGATAACGATGATAAGGCAGAGTGGACCCCAAAATACAAATAATACTTACGCTAAGTGCAGTCAGTGCCCAAGTATATGTTTAGCCAGGTTCGAACGTCGTCGCTTGACCCTGCGTTTTGCGCTTTTGTATGGAGACGAAAAACTTCCTACACTCGCCGCTTGGGGCGCTTTTTAACGTTCCCATACAAAATGGGGAAATTACGCAGGCGATATCGTTCACGTAAAAACATGTTAAAATCTTGGGGTACTTCACCATGCTTAAGTATTTAATAAAGGAAAAAGACTACGAATGCCTGTAATGTCCCAGTAGCAGCCCGGAGTCTGTATTAGTGGCCGGTTAATGGCAATAGGCTCGCCCTCTATTACATGGGACTTACACATAACTGGTGAAATGTGGTGTGCACGTTCATATCTGGCTATATAAAAAAATTCAATAATCTATACAGATAAATAAAATTTAAGAGTCTGTTTTTAATTCCAAAATAACAGCTTTTCATTAAATGCATATGAACGCTACTGACACAAAAAAACCAAGTTTGTCGGTCTATCTGTCCGTCTGTTTGTTACGGCTAATCTCCGAACCGGCTGGACCGATTTTAACGCGACTTTCACTGGCAGATTGCTAATGATACAAGGAGTAACTTATGCTCCTTTTATTTAATAAAATAATTAGGGTTCCGTGGGTCACCCATCAAATTAACTCTACGAGGGTAATACCGCGGGGCGCAGCTAGTTTTTCAATAAATTGGAAGTAGGTATCCTGTTTACTGACTAAAGATAATGTCGTAATGTTTTTTATCTTTGATAAGAGATCTCCGGCGTCCAATGAATCACACCAATAATTTCCTAGGATGACACATGTCAAACAAAGTGACAGGTGTCACGATAGTGTCAGTTAAGTGTGAAATATTTACTTTTTAATGACAATGTTTATCAAAATCCTCGATTTATTGGGGATATTACACGTTATCGCCGTGTGAATGAGGTTTAATGGTGTTTATTTAACATCCATACAAATAATACCAATACGAATGTGTACCTGTCTGTCTGTTACTCTAACGTGGCTAAGCACATATAATACTTATCTCATTTCCTCTTTAATCAAATCAAATCAATTTATTAATAATATAAGTACATGATGATGACATGTCATATCGCCATCTAGTCCCAAACTAAGCAAAACTTGTACTATGGGTACCAGACAACGGTATAACAATAATACAATAAATACCTTTAAGACTAACATACATACAACATTTATAATAACATAATAACAATAATAATTATATATAATTAGGGTTTAGCGATCCTGCGCGCATCTCTATAACGCCGGTACACTATTCCTGTCGGTCAGAAATCCGACTGGATGAACAAGTCACGATACGTTGCAGGCACCTTGAGGACGTAGGACTTGAAGTTTGTTTCCGTCGTCGACTCAAGTCTCTGCAAGTGCTTGCATCTAATTATTGTGGGAGGTAGAAAAATATCCCGTATTAGGTACCTGTGTGTAAGTAGAAGTACTCTATGAAAAAGTATTCTCCACAACTAGATACCTATACATAGTCCTCGATGTATTCAATAGAATCAAGTTTTACTTTGCCGTGATGGCCGTGGGGTTTGAGTTACGCAAGCGACGCAAGTTTGAATCCCAGCAGGGCCTGAACAAATGAGTTTTCTAAAAATGTCTGTACAGTGATGTCACACCACGTGCTTTACTGTGAGGGAAAACATCGTGAGTATTAGTATACTAGCGGACGTCACTCGGTTTCACTCGGAGTACTGGGATAAAATATAGCCTATATTAATCAGCTATAATGTAGCATTCAAATGGTGAAAGAATTTTTAAAATCGGTCCAGTTCTTTATGAGCCAATTCGTTACAAACATACAAGCAAACCTTTCCACTTTATAATATTAGTATATGTACCTAGATATGTAGTATAGAGGTTTGCACAAAACGATTTAATTCAAACTAAATGCAAACTAACAATATGAATAGTTAATTGATTCCCACATGCCGCTTATCGGCCATAATGTGTTGACACGACGTGTTTGTTTGTTTGTCCGCGCGAAACATAATGATAACGACACTTTCACACGCTGTGTGCGGCGCAAATGGCCACCATTTTGTTTGTATGTTTAATATTAAAAGTAAATTAAAAAATGTTTCAAAACTTATGTAATACTAGCTGTACCCCGCGGTTTCACCCGCGTAGTTTCACGCTTTATGTCGCGGAACCCTGATATTTTTTATAGATAAAAGTAGCTTAAGTTACTCCTTGAAACATCAGATACCTGCCAGAGAAAGTCCCGTTAAAATCGGTCCAGCCGTTTCAGAGATTACCCGGAACAAACAGACAGACAGACAGAGAAAAAATGTAAAACTTAGTTTTTCAGTGTCACGGGGCACAGCTAGTTTATCTGTATAGATGTTCCGTATTCATCTTATGTAGTTTGATTCTAACCAAAGTGCATTTGTATGAGAAGTAATTATACGTATGTATAGTGCTTGAGACGGTGATGGACCTACCATCTGTCACGTTGCCACTTAATCATCTTGTGTGAAAAGTGGGTTTCCCCTTCGTAGTTTCTTCTGTGATGTCGTGAAATTATATAAGGGTTGTAATAACTCTTGTTATAAGCGCTGACCGTGAATGTCCAGGCATGCATTTTATGACTTTATATGGCGCGATATACCTAGTAAAGTTACCAATGTAATTAAATCGGAAATAAGTTGGTAACACAATCAAATAAAGTGCACACAAATAAGGAACGCTTCTAATTCTACTCACTCCAATTTCCAAACGAATTTTCATGTTACGCGAGTGCATTTTCTCAAAAGAAAATAATGACAAACAAAACTCATTACGTCTTCTCTGTCACTCGCGTATTCTTGCATATCTTTTGTCTCGTTTCCACATCAGGATTGGTTAAAAACTTCGCGCTCCGCCCAAAACAATGGTTATGATAAAAGAACTAAGTATTGTCGTCTCTGTCGCCCACTCTTTAGTTATTCTCATTACACGTTTGAAGTATTTTTAATGGAAGCTTAACATTTTTATTCATTTAGTTTTTTTTCTAGTCCGAAAAGGCTTTGTTACCAGTCTTGGTACGCTTTGTACTTTAATTTGGGTCACAGTAAGGTCAATCATATTTTATCTGTATTAGTACCTAATATTACTTTTTTGTACTAATTGCAATGAATAGCAATTTAAAAATAAATTATATATTATGGCACGTAAGTAAAGGACAGTATTTATTTTTTTCTTTACAAAAATAAAGTTTCAATCGAGGGGCTTACAGTTATAAAGAATATAAAAAAAATAGTAGCCCATAAATTATCGAAAGCCGGGAAAGCTTCATATTCGAATAAAACGAAAACTTTGAGCAATACTTAAGTACTTATATATGGTTCCCATCTAAATCACTGCTAAATCCATTGTTAAGTAGTTACATTAGATATGTGTTAAAAACATTCAAGAGGCAACAAAAACACATCTCTTTTTGTAGTCGGTGTAAAATATTTTCATGAAAAGCTAAAATACCTAAACATTGTGTTAAAAATCTTAATTTCCATTGTAATATTGTGGTTGCGAGACAAAGAGTAAGTCGGAAAGAGATAAAAAATAAGATGGGCGTGTTTACCAGAATACTCAGAGCTCCATATTGATAGAGGAATTGAGGTCGCGAGAGACCTACTTATGATAGGACGTTCCCGCCCAACAGTTTGCGCGATACAATGGAAGGCATATGAAATAAAATAATTCAGTCGTTCTCAATCGTTTCATTCGGACAGATATCCGAACGCGCGTAAAAAATACGTTTTTTTTTCAATTTAATAGTTTTAAGTGTGTGCATTAAAAAAAAACTTTTGTTCTAATCTGTGCAGTGGTTTTAAAAAGTGTTCTTTTTTTAAAAGGTAATCGTTTGGCACCTAGGTGTTTGAGCAAGAAAAGTAGGTATGTGCTAATACATTTGGTATTTTATTTATAACTTGTTTAATTGGATAATTATCGGTATTTAAAAATAGTTATAATTATTATTCTAGATTACTTATTATAATTATGTAGTATCTAATGATCAAACAATCCTACTTTCTTACTTATTGGGTTATATAGTATGGATAAGGTCTTTTATAAGATAATGGATTCCAATCCTGTTTCTCTAAAGTATCTCAGAATTCATTAACTTCAACAATAAAAAATAGTAAGTATGATTTTAATTTTCGGTAAAGATAAACATGGTAGAGAATACCTATTCCAAATGTACGGACTAAGTATGCAATCAATATAGAGTATTATCTGTGCCCCGCGGTTTAACCCGCGTAGACCTGATTTCATCCGTGGTCCGTGGAACCCTAATGTTGATCTATACAGATAAATAAAATAGAAGTGTCTGTTTGTAATTCCAAAATAACAGCTTTTCACTAAATGCATATGAAAATATACACGCTACAGACACTAAAAACCAAGTTTTATGTTTTTTCTCTGTCTGTCTGTTTGTTTGTTCCGAGTAATCTCTTAAACGGCTGGACCGATTTTAACGGGACTTTCTCTGGTACCCGCCAGTGGGTGTTTCAAGGAGTAACTTAGGCTACTTTTATTTATTAAAAATATTAGGGTTCCGCGACAATAAGGATGAAACGAAATCTACGCGGGTGAAATCGCTGTGCACAGCTAGTTTTAAATGAAATTGCTTACTCCTTGTATCATTAACTATCTGCCAGTGAAAGTCCCGTTAAAATTGGTCCAGCTGCAACATACCTACGGACAGACACACTCACGCCTGTATCGTGGGGGTAGGCAGAGACCACCGTTCGCCACATGCTATTCATACACTTCCTGACAGACGGACAGACAACATATTTTTTAAATGTGAGTACCGTACGTACTTTCAAACAGTAAAATTACAAACAAACAGATACTTCAATTTCATTTATCTGTATAGATATCCTTCACCGTAAAGCTCGTGGTGTGATATCACTGTACATAAATTTTTAGAAAAACGCGTTGGTGTCGATCGCAGGGATTGAAAGTTGCATCGTTCACGCAGGCGACTATTCAAACATTTCAGCCACCGCGGCTGTTATATTAGCGTTGATAATATATTATTAAATTGCCATAAGTGTGTATTATTATCGACTGATAAACTTAATTTGGCTATTATTGAAAGCTATGGTAGTCATTTATCGTTATCACTGAATTAATTTCACTCAGGCACGTGCCGCGGAACTTAATAAAATTGTTATAAGTAAGATTATATTTAGTTAGCTGTGCCCGCCGTTTATTTCGCAGAAACCGAACTACTAAAATTTTTGATTAAATTAAAGTGACTACCTCACCAGCCATCTGCCAGTGAAATTCACGTGAAAATCGGTCCAGCCGTTTCAAAGATTAGCCGGAACAAACAGACAGACAGACCGACTGAGATCTTGAATTTATTTTTTGTTTTTATTATGTTCCTAAGTACCGTATACTTACTTTTATATGCATTGAGGAAAGCTGTTAATTTGAAATCACAATCAGACACGTTAATTTTATTTATCTAATTTATAAATACCAATTAAATCACAAATAATAACCTTTAATATTACTTAAGTATAATGTTTCATGCTATACAATTAACCACTAACTATAACTAAAAACCTTAAAAAAAATCTGATACCTAAAATATATTATTACAAGGAGTCCCTGTAGGCAAGGTTCCGAAGATACTGGCAGCATTCCCCCTTTGGATGGCTTAACTAATTCTTTGTCCGAAGTAGCTGCCAGCTCCTCGGTTTCCTGTGATGTCGACCAAATTATTTCTATTCATATGGTAGTCAACGGCCGAACACCCTTACGGAACTATACGCAGTAGAAGAAAAATGACATCAAAGACACAGTTTAAATATAAGCTTTTCAAGCAGTTAGGAATATAGGAACAAATAGTTGTATATGCCACACCCACACAGACGCACATCTCCGAGACAATAAGCGCAATAGTCTTAATGTCAGTAAGAGGTGTCACGTCGTGGACGTGAGCGGATACGACATTCACGGGTTATACTGACATATTTCAAAACTACAAATCTACGTTATTTTGACAGCAAATAAAAGAGTGAATTTTAAAATCTTTAAGAATGACAACCCTCACGCTAAATGAGTAAACATCCATAAAAAAATAGGCCTAGATTCTTTACTTTGTCCAAGAGTTTTAGATTTCTTTCACTCGAATTTTCCTCTAAATTCTTGTTATTAAAGAAACTTTTCTTCTAGGTCCAGTTGACTATGTAAAATCAAGAAATAACCACAATGACGTCACAAATCCTGTCTCAGATGTACCGTCGCGACTCCTCTGACGACCGCCAAGAGTTAGACGATTCACAGAGTCGATCAAACAGCCCTAAAAACATGAAATACTATAAAACAGACGAGGAGAAGACCTTAATAAACCAGGGAAATAAATCATTCTGCATAGACGCCTTGCTCTCTCGCCAGCTGGAACCAGACAGTAGCATCCAAGACCGACTTTCACAGCAGAAATATCTGGCATTAATGAACAAAAACTATATATCCAGATACCAAGAGAATTATGATACGCAGATTGAGCAGAATACAATAAGTAAATATCCAGGGTCGGAGCAGGAGAGCCCTAGGTCCTGTCAGAGCAGTCCAAGGTCGGGTAGTCCAGGGTCTGATGATGGAAACAGGTCGGAGACGTACAGCCCGCCTATATCTCCTGGGGTTGAAGGGGGCAGTGAAGATTATGAGAGTTATAGACCTGGTAAGGATTAAATCCTACTTTTTGGGGTTAAGTACGGAATGGTCTGTCTGCCCGTCTGTTTGTCTGTCCATCCGACAGGCATCGTCTGACACCCGGTTGAATCTCATGAGTAATAAACAGAGTGAAATAAATATTTAAACGGAAAAATAATCACGTGAACAGATAGGGAGTACTAGAATTACTTCTCAGACTAAAACACAAAGCTGCTGTACGTGATTATATCTTCTACTTTATGTAAATTGAAGTCGTTTCCACCGTCTGTTCGTCAAGATATTTTAAGCTATACGTGCTTCTTAATTATTATCTACATTGCACCCGTGCGAAGACATGGCGGGTTTCTTTTAAACCTGATATTTTCTGCATGTCATGCTGAGCGATAAGGGTAATGTTGCCGTAAAAGTTTTGTTTATGAATGTAGATAGTTACAAGAAGACCTAAAAAACGATGGATGGATTGTGTGAAAGATGATATGGCTTACGGAGTGAATACAGATATGACGGCTGATAGAGAGAAATGGAAGAGAACACATTGCGCCAAAAAAAACATGGGATAAGAACAGGGAATAATAATGATATTTTCCGCAGGTATAATCCCGAAACCTGGACTGCTACCCCAGAACCCAGCTCTGGTAGCGGCCCAATCAGCAGCCTTGTTCAACTACCCGCAACTCCAGCAAGGCTTGCCTCCAGGGGCGCCGATGCCCTCGGCCTTCCACCACCCTGGGGACAGGGTACTCCACCACATGCAGCTCGAGTGGCTGGCTAGGACTGGCATGTTCTACCATCGGATTCCTGAACTTGGAGGTAAGGGGAAATTCTTCGTTTTTTATCGCACTTCTATATTTACACAGGAATCTTTAAGAAATTCAGTTCTTTCTAAATATCCGTATGCGGGTTTCGTTTGTTGGTCGTGGATAATATGATTTAGGTGATTATATAAATGGTTTAAAAGGTTTTCTGTGCGAAGTACCTAAGACATTTTTGTCAGGTTCGTACTTAAATTCGCTTCGATTTTGGTGAACACCTCGATAATTCTTTTTATATCCTTGGAGACTGAAAAAGGACTGCCGAGTATGTCTTCCGAAGGAAACTTCACAGGGCCTAGTGCGAGTTTTCCACTGCCGCCGTCATAAGTCACGGCGTCGACGTAAACGCAGATTTGTACGAGTATAGGATCGGAACAGCGCATCTGTCGCCCTAAACATGACACTATTGTGAGCCCATACAAATCTGTTTTACGTCGACGAGTTCACTTGTAACGGCGATTTTAAGATAACAACAACGCTAATATTACACAAAAAATTAAGTGTCAACGTGACAGAGGGTGAGTCCATCGCCGTCTCAGCCACTATACATATGCATACAGCTTTGAATTATGATCCGCTGGGCTGCGAACTTACGTCGCTCAACTAATAGGCAACTGTTCAAACCCTAGGTATGGTATACAAGTTCTTAAACTGTTTCCGAGCGTCGTTCATATACAGGGTGTCGGAGTAAAAGGAACAGTTGTCTTCTAGAAGTTGTAGGGTTTTATGAATATATTACTATATTGAAATCGTGAAATATCTAGCTCCAACGATAACGTAGTTATAGGCTATGGCCAAGGAGCTCGCGGCTTCAAGTGATTGAATGAACACGCGGCCGCGTTTACCTACATTACGTACGCGGTAATTAAACTTTTTAAATTAAGGGGAAGGTTAATGGTTTCGAAAAATGGTTTTATGGGATTATTTCAGGATTTACTAGTGGGAGAAAAAAAATAAAAACCTAGTTAAATTTCACGTGAATAACTCTACGTTACAGCTGATTTTTATGCGAAAATAAGGTCTTGATATCAACTTTGAACGTCAATTACTCGAAAACGGAAGAAGATATTTTTGTCATAATACTTGTATTTGCTTCCTAAAATTATACCCTATCACATATTTTAACAGCTGTCCTATTTTCCCCGTCATCCTTATGCAGATGACAGTGGGGTTAGAATTTCCGTCGCTTAAGACACAAGCGTCTCACACCTCTTTAAAGATCAATCTCGAAGTAACAGATAAAAGAACAATAAATCTCCCAAATCGGACACATAGGTGTTAAAACTGTTAAATGATCGATCATTGTTATCGTATTGGCCAATAATAATACAATTGATGTGTTATTTGGTGATATCAACCTCGCTTATGTGATAATGTCACAAATGGGATCTAAAATAATGTTATCATCCATATATAAGATATATACTGGCATTGTTTTCTGAGAAATACTTCGATATGTTGTTTTCCATTCTCCGTAACAGATGGAGAAATATCTGTAGCGGCGAACCGATTGATACCTCGTTCGGTTATAATTATATTCTCTTATATATAAAAAATAATCCCCATTTCGCTTGGTCACGGCATCACGCCTAAACGGCTGGATGGATCTGAACGGGACTTTCACTGGCAGATAGCTGATGTTTCAAGGAGTATTTAAGGCTAATTTTATTTAAAAAAACATTAAGGCTGCGGGGCACCCGTGAAATTAACTGTACGCGGGTGAAAGCGCGGGGCAGAGCCTGTATTTTTATATTTATATTAACGGACGTCACACGGATTCACCAGTTCCGTGGTGAAAGAATTTTTAAAATCGGTCTAGTATATTTTTGAGCCAATTCGTTACAAACATACATACAAACATTTCCTCTTTATAATATTAGTATAGATAACTTTAATTTAACATGTGCGTTTAAGTTGATTAGCTGTTAGCAAACAGACATTAAGTGAACACAATAAATTACAGTTATAGGGTGGACCCGGGGGTAAATATAACTAGCGTATTATCCATTCACTTCAACACCCCCTGTATTTGTTAAATTTATTATTAATCAGCGCATTTTTCTCGTGGTGAGTTAGAGGGGTTGAAAATGAAAATGAGTTATTCAATTCAGGCCTTAATAAACGCTTATCAAAGTCGGAAAATTACCGCTGGTTCGTGTACTAGCTTTCTGTGAAGAACCGGTAAGAAACTCAGCTAGCATCTTGGCATTTCTTAATTGGACCGCGTGGACTTTAAAAGAAGCCTAGGCTACTCCTTGTAACATCAGCTTTCTGTCAGTGAAAGTCCCGTTAAAATTGGTCCAGCCGTTTAAGAGATTATCCGGAACAAACAGACAGACAGACGGACCGACAGACAGACAGACAGAGATTTTTTTTTATGTATGTACCTTTACCTTTTTCCATGTAAGTATTACATAAAGATGATAAATGATAATAACATAATTTTCATCCCACCATCTCGGAAAGAGTATTTTTAATCTTCAATATCTGAGTGGAAAAGCCGTTTTTATTCTCTAGAGGATAAAGTAAATTGAATTTAGAACATCGTGTGCACTAAGTTTGTGAATTAAAAAGATTATTCTGTAATACTTACCTGTCATAATGTAGTAATTAATACCTAAACTGAAATAAAAGTGTACCTATCTTGTGATTGTAAACGTTTATTTTTTTGCATTTAGTCATTTCCTCGCTGAGGTGGAATGAAAAGTTACGTGTTGCACTCGAGTGCAAAGATTTTTCACCTCGTGCTCTATTGATTCCCTCGCTAACGCTCAGGATTCTAATTTTAGGATCCTTCGCTTGCTCGGTCATCAAAATTGAACACGCGGTTAAAAAGCAACTTTGCACTCTTGTATAACAAATAACTATTGTTACTAAGTTTAACTAATAACAAAACCTTAATGAATATAATCTTATAATTAAAATACATTATTAAAAGGAGTCCCTGTAGGCAAGGTTCCGAAGATACTGGCAGCATTCCCCCTTTGAATAGCTAAACTAATTCTTTGTCCGTATATACTTTCATATGCATTTGGTGAAAAGCTGTTCATTTGGAATTCCAACAGACACTTCAATTTTATTTATCTGTTTTTGAATCAACGGCCATTTCTGCCAAATAGTTCTTTCTTAAAGTCTGATTTAGAATTTTTTCACATTTTTGAAATTTATTTTATAATAATTGCCGTTTAATAGAGCAGCAGATTTTTTATTCTTGAAACTTATTTATGCGGAAAATTAATATGAATCGATTGGTGTTGCCACCCTCCGCACTATCAAATCCCCGAGGGACATATGTGACCATAATAAAATGCGCTATTAGCTCGTGGGGTGACCCTATTAAGTGCACTTAAGTATACGTCATAAAATTATATGGTAAATACAAATTAGGGCTAATTATTATTGGTGCCTAATCGAGATATATCTGCACTAATCAGTATTATAAAGAGGAAAGATTTGATTGTTTGTTTGCATTGAATAGGCTCCGAAACTACTTGACCGATCTTGAAATTTTTTTCAGCTAAGGATAGCTACATCATCAGCAAGTAACATAGGCTGTATTTTATCCCCGTACTCTCACGGGAACGGGAACTACGCGGGTGAAACCGCGTGACGTCCGCTAGTGATAAATAAAGAAACATGGTGGTCGTGGTGTTTGCGCAGTTGCCCGCTACGCAAGCGACGCAAGTTCGAATCCAGCGGGGCCTGTATCAATAAGTTTTTCTAAAAACTTATGTGCAGTGATTTCACACCACGTGCTTTACGGTGAAGGAAAACATCGTGAGGAAATCTGCATATGTCTGAGAAGTAATTCAAACACGTATGTATAGGTGGCTGAGACGGCGATAGACTCACCATCTGTCACGTTGGCACTTAATCTTCGGTGAAAAGTGGCTGTTATTACAACACTTCTGTCTGCCTACCCCTTCGGGAAATACAGGATTGAGCATATGTATGCCCGATCGAAAAAACTTAGAACTTTTATGTAGGTATTTTGAAAATCGCTTGATGGTACACTTACTGCCCCCTAGATTAGAAGTTGGATAGGTGACCACTGACCGCCCGTATTGGCAAGCTAATTGAATATCTTTGGAAAACATTGCAGCATTGTCAGAAAGTCTTTTCCCTTCTTTCTAGAGGGAAAATAGAGTCATTAAGTAGGCAGAGGTAGGCAGATTTAGGCCTCCGCATGAGTTGTAAGTGAGTTAAGTTAAATATAGCTTTTATATCGTTTATTAGTGAGAACAAACAAACAAACACTCATTCGAAAGTTAATTTAAAAATCAACTCAAGCCGGTTTGTTAATTAAGAATGATGTGTGGTCTCAGTTAAAGCGATAATCGTCTTTGTATTTAATATATACATATATACAGATAAATAAAATGTAAGTGTCTGTTTGTCATTCCAGAATGACAGCTTATTACTCAATGTATACACCGTACTGATATTAAAACCAATTTAAAAAAATTATCAGTCTGTCTGTCTGTCTGATTGTTCCAGCTCCCAGATCTCCGAAACCGCTAGACCTATTTTAAGACGACATTCACTGGACCAAGCTATTGTTGCAAGGAGTAACTTAGGCTAATTTTATTTATAACTAGCTGTGCCCCGCGGTTTCACCCGCATAGATTTAGTTTCTTCCTTATTGTCGCGGAGCCCTAATATTTTTAATAAATAAAAATAGCCTAAGTTACTCTTTGTAGCATTAGCTGTCTGCAGTAAAAGTCCCGTTCAAAACGGTCCAGCCGTTTCAGAGATTAGCCGAAGCAAACAGACCGAGAGACAGACAGACGCACAGACAAAAAATTGTAATTTGTTTTTTATGCGAGTACCGTATATACTTTCATATGAATTGAATGAAAAGCTGTTATTTTGGAATTACAAACACACTTATACATATAGCCCGCTCGAACTGCGACTCCACACTAATTCCCGGGGGCTTAAGCCAATTATCAGGCAGCAATTTGCGCTGCAAACAAAGGGACAGGACCTTAACAAATTAGATCCACGTGTAGGGATGCGGCAGGGGTGGCGGGAGTCGATAGCATTGTATCGATGCTTCACTGTCGATGGTTTTGTGCCATTTACCGAGACTAGTGACGAATGGTTAAGGTCCCCAAATGTCTACTTCAGGTTGGAAACTATTTTGTACTAGCTGTGCCCTGCGGTTTCACCCGCGTAGATTTAGTTTCATCCTTATTGTCGTGGATCCCTAATATTTTTAATAACTAAAAGTAGCCTAAGTTACTCCTTTAAACATCAGCTACCTGCCAGAGAAGGTCCCGCTAAAATCGGTCCAGCCGTTTCAGAGATTACCCGGAACAAACAGACAGACAGACAGAGAAAAAAATTAAAACTTGGTTTTTTAGTGTCAGTAGCGTGTATACTTTCATATGTATTTATTGAAAAGCCGTTATTTTGGAATTACAAACAGACACTTCAATTTTATTTATCTGTATAGATATAGATATATTATAAGCCCATAGACACAGTTCAAATTGCTTGATGCAAAGGTGTTCAATTTTCCACCGGGTCCGACGGCATTAAGTGCTCTATCACACTCTTTTTTTTTTACTGGTGTATTGTACGTCTAAGAAACCAGGCTCAAAATTATATTCCGTGGCTTAGCTTTACTTCTACACCCGAACGGAGTACCTAAACTTTTAAATATCGATAATTTGTACGAATAGTTGCAAATATAAGGACATCACTAGATTTTTCTATACTGAATTCGTATTCTATGCTATATTTTGTAAGGTAGTGATAAAGTGATAAATATATCTACAATGATTTAACCTATTTAGTTTACAGAGGTTACGGACACGGTTTTGTGTCATTCCGTGGTAAGTATATAGGCGTGGATTATCGATAAATGTTGTGTTCAAAGCACCTAACAAAAATTGACTGCAAATAAGTATTTAACACGAATATACTTATTACAAATGAAAATGAACAATATTTATTCAGTTTAGGCCCTGGTAAGGCACTTATGAATGTCGAGAATTTACCACCGGTTCAGAAACTAGCCTCCTGAGAAGAACAGGCAAGAAACTCAGCCAGGCATCATTTATCGAAACAAAATAAATCATCATACAAAAATATAATTTGATAACAGGTATAAATATTCACAATAGTGACAAATTGTATTAGCATGCAGGAAAAACATTGGTTAAGATAATCCCTGGTTTAAAAGTAGTTTCATCTCATTTCGATGAAGCCTATTGATGAAGAAAGTTGCAAGCCATCAGGGCCCAAACCATGAGCTCTTATTGCAATATTAATTCAGTTGTGCGACAGTGACAGATGTATACACGTCACATACATCTGTCTCATAAATGAGTGAAACTATCATGGCAATAAGAGCTCATGGTAAGGCCCCAGGCCTAAGATCGGTTTAAGCAGAGTGCATTAAGAATTTCTGAGATTTGAAGTTTCAAAGTCAAAGTCAAAGTCAAAAATATCTTTATTCGATTAGACTTTTTACAAAGTACTTTCAAATCGTCAGAACGACATGGTTATACAGGATTATACATGCTACTGCCAGGTTCGGAAGGTTGCTTTTACTGAGAAGAACCTTACAAGAAACTCAGTAATTACTCTTTTAAAAATATTATACAATTTTTAAAAACAAAGTTAATCACTTGAGAAATGTAAGCCCATGGACACAGTTCCAATGCACAAATGTCGATAAAAATTAACATAAAGAAAAGTTTCATTAGAAAAAGGTACCGTAGAAACGTCAAAGCTAATATAATATGCTCACGCCTGTATTCCCCGAAGGGTAGGCAGAGGTGTTGTAATAACAACACACACTTTTTACACAAGATGATTCAATGCCAACGTGATGGTGAGTCTATCGCAGTCTCAGTCACTATACATAAGTCTTTGAATTACTTCTCAGACATATGCAGGTTTCCTCACGATGTGTTCCTTCACCGTAAAGCACGTGGTGTGAGTCTGTGAGTTTTTTTAAAGTTAAAGCTGAGAATTTCTTAATTCGCGCTGCCTAAGACTATGATTTTAAGTAAAAATAAGAAGAAAGGTCTTAACGAAAAGAATCCAAAAACTTAATGGGTTTGATAATTAAAATTATAGTGCGATTATTCCAGCGAATTTAATACATAACACAAAATTAAACAATATTGATAATAAAAGTTCTAAGTGCAGTTTGAAGATAGGGTGGGGTGTCAATGTAGGCGGGACTTATAATCGCATGCGCTGTATAGTTTAAAGTTAAATACCTACGCGCTGTTCAGTGTCTTCATGTTTCTCGATACAGAGATCAGAGTGCCTAGTGAGAGTTTTCTTAAAATCGCCGTCACAAGTCACCGCGTCGACGTAAACGCAGATTAGTATGGGCTCACAATAGTGTCATGTTTAGGCCGACAGAGGCGCTGTTCCGATCCTATACAAATCTGCGTTTACGTCGACGCGGTGACTTGTAACGGCGGCGGTGAAAAATTCGCACTAAGCCCTCAGGGGGCCTACCATCAACGATTTAAGAAGAACGTATTATAAGAACTTCTGAGCTTTGAAGTATCAAGCTCAAACTCAATAATATCTTTATTCGATTAGACTTTTTACAAAGTACTTTCAAATCGTCAGAATGACATAATTATACAGCATAGCTGTGTCCCGCAGTTTCACCCACGTGAATTTAGTTTCATACAAACTTCTATCCCCTATTTTAACTCCTTGGGGGTAGAATTAATCAAAATCCATTCTTAGCGGATGCCTACGTCATAACATCTACCTGCATGCCAAATTTCAGCCCGATCCGTCCAGTGATTTGGGCTGTGCGATGATAGATCACTATGTCAGTCAGTCAGTCACCTTTGAGTTATGGCAAAAGACTCAGTAATCAGTTTAATATCAAAGCTAAGTAGTTCTTAGTTGGCTACCAGGGGCCTTGACCACAGAATAAACCTAGGCCTATTTTTTTAAATAAAATCAAATAAAATCGTTTCTGCATTTAGCGTGAGGGTTGCCAATACTTAATAAAAAAAAACTTTTTAATTTACTATTAAAATAATGTAGATTTGCAAAAGTAGAATATTATCTATTCTTCTATATCTATACAGATAAATAAAATTGAAGTGTCTGTTTGAAATTCCAAAATAACAGCTTTTCAATAAATGCATATGAAAGTATACACGCTACTGACACTAAAAAAACAAGTTTTAAATTTTTTCTCTGTCCGTCTGTCTGTCTGTTTGTTCCGGGTAATCTCTGAAACGGTTGGACCGATTTTAACGGGACTTTCACTGGCAGGTAGCTGATGTTAAGGCTGAGACAAGGAGTAACTTAGGCTACTTTTATTTATTAAAAATATTAGAGTACCGCAAATAAATAATAAGAAAGAAACTAAATCTACGCGGGTGAAACCGCGGGGCACAGCTAGTCTTGAAAAAAGTTTGTAAAACGTAATACGAGTCAAAGATGAACAGACGTACAGGGACAAAACGATTGTGATAGCATAATAGCAGGGGTGCTAACTAGTCGTATGTAAATAAACAAACAAGTGATCAAAGCGACAAATTGTATCACATTTTGTTAAGCCACCCCAATTTTAAACACTCATTCCATTTTAATCCCTAATTCAAAGTGTAAAAGTTAGTTTCTCGTCAGGGAGTAATGGCTGTAATATTTTAAATAGTTGCAATTGTGTTAAATTACTTTTAGTGATAAATACACTGTAGACAAAGAGACACATCTTATTTTATTTCCAACTAAGTAGCTGTGCCCCGCGGTTTCACCGCGTTGCACATGACTGACGTTGTCTTAATTTCAACTATATGTCAGTGAAAGTCCGGTTAAAATCGGTACAGCCGTTTCGGAGATTAGCCGGGACAGACAGACGGACAGACTGATAGACAGGCAGATCTTTTTTTACAAATTGTTTTCTTTTGTGTAAGTACCGTATTACTTACATTTAAATTTTTATTAATTAATTGGTATAGGATCGGAACAGCGCCTCTGTCGGCCTAAACATGACATTGTGAGCCCATACTAATCTTCGCTTACGTCGACGCGATCACTTGTTACGGCGATTTTAAGAAAACTCGCACTAAGCACTCAGGTTCGCTCACGATGTTTTCCTTCACCGCTTTACCCAAAATGCCGGACAGATGGCACGGTATCTGTAATAGTTGTAAGCCGTTTACTTTATGGCCTCCCCCGTCGCCACTTGTTTTGGGTGTCACCCCTAACGAGGTGCACGCAGCCCTATCGATAATGTACGCTTATAAGGGGTGCATTCATTGGTGTTAATTGTTTTATTGAATACTTATTTTTTAACTGTTTTTTTTTATACTGAGATATTTAAGTAGAACTTAGTTTTTAGCTAAACCTCAATACATCTATAAAGATAAATAAAAATAACTATAGTGGAAGTGTCTGTTTGTAATTCTGAATTAACAGCTTTTCACTAAATTCATATGAAAGTATATACGGTATGCGGTAAGTAAGTACCGACATAAAAAAAAACTTTTTTTTTTCTCTTACTGGTTTAAGTAAATTTTCGACGTTCATAAGTGCCTTACCGGGGTAAAAACTGAATAAATAATATTCATATCCAAAAGGATCTCTTGTCGGTTATACCTCACGGCTAATACCGCTGAACCGATTTGAAATACGACTGACTGATAAACCTATTTATATCATTAAGCGGACGAAGTAGCGGATAAATGCTAGTACACATATATGTATGTATATAACAATATATACGATATACAATGTCCTCGGGGCGGAGGGGGTAAATCGAATTACCCTGATTGCTAGAGTTGCGCTCGGCGGAGCGGCGTAACGTTATTATCAGAACCCCATCCGATCTTAGACCTTGGGCGATCACTTCTGTCCGCGACTTTGCTTGAAGTATATTTGACACCTAATTCATAATTAACAACTTTCTCTTTCGCATTACATAAATGATAAAGACATGGAATTAAAACTCTGCACAAGTAGCTCCTGGCAATGACATGGTATGCAAACATATTTATGTAAATCATTTGGTATTGTTTTTACTTTTCTTATTATTTTACTAGCTGTGCCCCGCGGTTTCACCCGCGTAGATTTTAATTCATGGTTGCTCGCGGATCCCTAATGTTTTTTTAAAAATCTAAGTATAGCCTATGTTACTCCTTGTAACATTAGCTATCCGTCAGTGAAAGTCCCGTTAAAATCCGTCCAGCCGTTTCGGAGATTATCCGGAACAAACAGACAGACAGACAGACGGACAGACAGACAGACAGAGAAATTTTTTAAAAATTGGTTTTTCTATGTCGGTGCCGTGTATACTTTCATATGCATTTAGTGAAAAGTTGTTATTTTGCAGTTACAAACAGACACTTCAATTTTATTTATCTGTATAGACTGTATAGATTTACACACGCATGCTACAATTTTCACTATTGTGAATAATTTTATTGTAATGAAATGTACATGATGCCAGCTTATTTCTTGTCGGTTCTTCTCAGAAGGCTAGTTTCCGAACCGGTGGTAAATTCTTCGACATTCATAAATGCCTTACCAGGGCCTAAACTGAATAAATCATTTTTATTTTCTAATATTGGCCAACAAAACAAAGCCGCAAACTGTAACTTAATTCGGCATTACAAACAGGCACTTTAATTGTATTTATCTGTATAGATATAGATGCATAGACAATGTATAGATTGACTGACAATAGCATTGGCACAAAACATATCAATCAATAAACATAGAACCTTTAATAATCCCTTACAATTACACTTAACCACAAAAATAAGTAATAATTATAAAAAAAAATTAGGGATTTTAATTGGTATGTACCGCCTATCGAAGCCTTGTGCCAAAAATGTACTAAAAATGCCTTAAAAAACTCCTATATCTATACAGATAAATAAAATTGAAGTGTCTGTTGTAATTCCAAAATAACAGCTTTTCACTAAATGCATATGAAAAACAAGTTTTAACATTTTTCTGTCTGTCCGTCTGTCTGTCTGTCAAATAAAATTAAATAAAGGTCGAATGAGGAAGTTCCTTGAGTCGCAGAATTAAAAAAATTCAAATAATGTGTTACTTTAGTAGACACTTTATCAGATATATTGAGGTAGGTAGCTATAGCTAGCTGCATACATATTTGGCATTTACATTATTATAATATAATACAATTTGACATAAAAATTTAACAAAAACAGTTTCCTATGTTTGTCTATGTTCTTGTATGTGTTAAAAATAAAACCGATAGGTAATTCGAAAAATAAAGACCATAGACAAAAAAACACAAAAACTGTTTCTTATATTTGTCGATGTTCAGGTATGTGCTGAAAATAAAACAGATACAGTACGTATATTGTCTATGTGCTGTTCTGTGCTGAAAATCGCGACTTTACGTGAAAATAAATCGGCTTCCCCTATTTCTAATCCCCTAAACGTCGCGGTTATTTATACGATAAGTTGCCCGACCGATTGCTATCGCGAATATTGCTCCACATCGTTTTATTTTTATCCGACTACGGCGAAGCAGAAAGGAGGATTATGATTTTGACCGATGATTTTGACAAATGAGGTTATCATTAGACGCGTTTTGATTATAAATTTTATGAGAATAAATTAATATTTAGGTTAGAAAAATAGATGAACCAAAAACAAACAAGTAACCGCAAAACAATATATTCTAATAGTATCGTGGCATATGATCACAGCCATACTTCTAGAGCGTGATTATTTTATACACATGAACTAGATTCTCATACAAAAACAAAAGTGAGCTTAAAGAACTGTTTTCAGTTTAACAAGTACCAAGTGTTCAAAAATATCTGTATTTGATTAGACTTTTACCAAGTTACAATATACAGGATTATAAATGTTACTTCTGGGTTCGAAAAGTTGCTTTTACTGAGAGCAACCCGACAAAAACTCAGCAATAACTCTTTTAAAAAACGTAACTTGAGTAAGGTCGGCCAAGAAAGCATTACCTAATTAATTATGTTACTGGTTATTACCAGTGTTTTTAAATGTTCTTGTTGTTTGTAAAGTTATTAATGACCTTCTTGTGCAACCGAAAATATAACCTCATGGTTTAGTTACGCACAAAATATACAACAAAGCAGGTAAAATATAGTTGGTTGCTTGTAAGTCATAAGATTTTCGAAGGTTCCCTTCTATTTTTCATGGATGCCATCATCAGAACTGAACAAAATTAAAATGGGGCCACATGGGAATTACCTACTTTCAAATAAAAAAGACTCATCCAAATTTTGTTTACCCATTCAAAAAGTTATGAGTTAACAAACCTTTTTTGAATTCGTTAAAAATACATACGTTCTTAGACGACATTCATTTTCGGAAATAAACAGTCAAATTGGTAACCTCCTCCTTTTTTTGAATTCGGTAAAAAATATGGTAAAACGTTAATAATATTTTACTTTTAACACCCAATAAACGTAAAACTCAAATAGAGCAACATTCGCAGTGTAGCGGTGGGTACGTTCCAGGGTAAGATTTATGGAACGAACAGCCTGCATACAAGCGCGCCATTAGCGAATCTTTAATCTTATACTACTGATTTGTTTGCGGAACTGGAATGTTATTTAGTCTGTACAATTTTATACGTAGAAAAAAAATTGGGTTTGAAATAAGAACGCGCGTTTTAAATAAAAAAAAATATTTTGTGAAGAGTATCAACGATCAAATAAAATGACCTAAATGACGTTTGTAATGGATTCTCATTTAAGAACACTCGCTTGTTACACGAACAAATAAACATAATTATTATCTTTATTGCCGTTTGCACAAGCCAAACAGTTTTGGAAAATAAAATAATTAAATGTCGGCCAAAGTCACGTTTGGTCAACAAATAAGATAGATGTGAGAGCAGTGGCTGTGAGTACTCCCACTTGAGCACGACTTGCCTGTTGACACTACTCTTAATTTATTTTTAAAACGTTTTAAATTGTTGTGACTGGCCAGTTTTATAAAAATTATATATTGACAACATATATAAATGCTTTTAAAACGACGACGCTACGGAAGAGGGTTCATCATTTCAAGTATCTTCGTCATAATGGGAAGAATTGCTTGATAAAAAAACAAAGTTATTCTTTGTGGGATAAATAGCCAAATTTTAAGTAAAAGCGTCGATCCGACCCCGACAGGAACATGTATAATTCTTAAGTCTTAAATTTTCTCATTTATCATGACACTCGTGTTATATTACGATTTATTTGTATTTTTTTAATGTAAGGAATATTCTAAAAAATTATTAGTAAAATCGGTTTAGCTGCTCTCGAGATTTGCGCTTAGGTACACATTCAGCGATTCATTTTATATTATAGATAAAGAATACATAAAAAAAACAATAACATTGTGTCAAATAAAAATATACCTAGCATATAAAAATTTCGGTGTCGGAAAGAAACACCTTGCTCTATGGGCACCATTGACAAGTCCCGCCAAAAATTGACAGATGCGTAGCCGCGCATTATCGCCTTGTGCAAACACAACCAAATGTCGCGTTCGCTCAATCCTGTTAAACTAATTGATAATTATCATTTTTATGGGCTTAGTGTCACCGCGCGGCGCTTTTTGACGCTTCGATTAAATTAGTTTTGTTATTAGTGTAAATTAATTAGTTCTGACCAATCTGTGCGTATGTTTTGATTAGTAAACTGATAAATACTTATAGTGATTACCTACTTTACTTAGTGGATGTCTATTTGTTTTGTTATTTACAATATAATATGATGTTTGCTCTTATGTTCTTCATTTGAGGAAATATTTTATTTATTTTATTTATACATGTTAGAACGGCTAAAAGCCAATTACACTAATTAAGAGTAATATTAATATATACAAAAAAAAAACACATTTATTCGCTCCCCTCACAATACTCCAGGCATGCTGACATTATCGTCTGCCATTCTGCCATATGTAAGTGTTTAGTTACAAGATTATTAAAAGATTGATTGATTTCATGAACAAAGTTATATTTTGTAATCCGTTTGTCAATTTCTTAGTTCTTATAAGAGCTAAATTTAAAAAAAATACGTTTCGCTTACGTTTTCTGTGTTAATTTTTTTTTTGTTTCAAGGCGGCTATTAAATTAATTGCCGCCGGCAGTTTTCAAATGTTTTGTGTCTTCATGCCTTAGATATAGCGATAAACTCTCCATCTTCGGTGGATTATAAGTTTCCAATCATTCATATATTTTAGTACCATTGACTTAATTTTAATACACACTTTTTTAAGATTTCAAAATAAGTAGGAGGTTCTATGCTCAACGCGTTTGTTTTTTAAAACGTAACAGAATTTAAAATTAAACCTTTTTTATTATTTTTTTGTTCCCAGGTGCTCCCCACGCCCTTCTAGGCAAGACCCGTAGGCCACGCACCGCGTTCACTTCCCAGCAACTGCTGGAGCTGGAGAAGCAGTTCCGCATGAACAAATACCTGTCCAGACCGAAGAGATTCGAAGTAGCCACCAGCTTGATGCTGACTGAGACACAGGTGAGGTAACAGACCAACGAGACCAACATATAAATATGCTCACGCCATCCCAGGGTCCCCGAAGGGGTAAGCAGAAGTGTTGTGACAACAACACCCACATTTCACCGAAGATGATTAAGTGCCAACGTGACAGATGGTGAACTATACAATACGTGTTTGAATTACTTCTCAGACTTATGGTTTCCTCACGATGTTTCCCTTCACCGTAAAGGACGTGGTGTGAAATTACTACACTTAAGTTTAAGTCGTACAACCCTTTATGTACATAAATAAATAAAATATGCTTAAGCGGGAAGGCTCTTCAAAGGGGTAAGCAGAGGTGTTACATAAATATTAAAAAAATAAACGATTTTTGTAGAAACCCAGAATTATTTACAAACACTACTAGCACCTAGGTTAGGTAATGCGTTAGAAAAAATGTGCCCATATTTATTGTAGTAACAAACGCTGAAAAAGACAAAAACATTTAAGTAGGCCCACATCGCTACATTCCCGCTCACTCTCCGCACGTCGACACCAAAAACAACCTTATTTTGACATTTGGCAAATGGCGGGAAACACCTGTCAAGTGTGCGATGGCGGGATTTGGGCTTACAAATGTTGAAGATTATAGGGGTGTGCTATAAATGTTATTGCTAGGGGTGTTTTACGCGACATATTAATCTCTGCTAGCCACTTTGGGGTGTTGGTTTTACGATATGAGAGGAAATTTTCACGGTCTGCCAGATATTATAGTTGTTTTCAATTTTATGGCGTATTTCGTGCGTTCCTCTAGAATTGTCGTTTGTCGTTGGAACTTGTTTTAAATAATAGATGACTAGGAACTTCTTTGCTTTGCATATTATTATTTTTTATAATAATGTTTATATACATATAGGTTTGTACTTAAAGTGTAGTTCACAAAATAATGCTCTGCAAAATTTGTTTTTACCATTGACCTTAATAATACAGTTCAAATAATGGTAATAATTTACATATTTGTAACATTAAGGGGGTGTGAATGGAGTTCATATTTTAGTTCTTCACAGTAATTTTCCGAACCGTGGTCTGAACTAAATTAATCATAATATACATTTTCCGATTAATATGCATATTTTCATTGCCAGGTAAAAATATGGTTCCAAAACCGCCGTATGAAATGGAAGAGGTCCAAAAAGGCGCAACAGGACTCAAAAGTCAAGGATCCAACGCACCAAAACGAAGAAAAAAAACCAAAAGACCATCCCCCGTCGGAACCGGATAAACCGCAACAAATGGCGGCAGATTTGACAGCTGTCAAACCACCCCCGATGTTGGACAGGGACAGAATCATCGCGCTTGAGCGGGAGAGGGCAATGGCCGCCGCCAACTTTAATTCTAATTTGGAAAACAATAGGCGGGGTCTAGTCCTGAGCCAAGATGGCGGTCGGCCCGGAGTTGACATGTTCAGACCATATGTAGTATGAAAATAGAAATATTTTTTTATTTGTTATACGTTTGTTTTTTTACACCATGTATACTGACAACAGACTTAATACACCATGTATAGTATAGTTAAATAATCTAGTCTCTGTGGCCGGTTGTAACAATATGTTAGCGTTTAAGGAAATTTACTATTCGATGTAATTTATTTGTGTGTGTAAATAATATAATAAAAATATTTTGTTTTTTTAGTGATTGTCTGAGCTCAAATAGAACGGCGATATTTTAGGGTGGCTTTCGAAGTGAAGTAATTACTGCGGAACACGAGGTCCTAGGTTCGATTCCCGGATCGGACAAAGTGGGTGTTTCCATCTGAAATGTCCCAGCCCGTAGTCTGGATCCGGTTAATGGCAATAGGCTCGCCCTCTGCTACATGGGACATAAACATAACTGATAAAAGTTGGTGTACTATAAGTACATCTCTGCCTACTACTTCGGGAACTCCAGGCATAGGTATGTGGCAGGGGAATGACTTGCTATGGCAAGCGGTTATCCACTCATCTAATGGATGTTAAGTGGTCCGTAATCCAGTGAAATGGAAAAGCTTTCGTCATTTTAGTTTGGACAACTCCCAAAGTAGATCTCATAATTTTTCAGGGTTTAATAATAAGTACAATTAAGTACCAATACAATAACATTATTTACCGTCCCGTATCGGCAATTTTTTTTATTTTTTATTTCCATAGATATAATAGAATCGCAGGTTATTCTTTTTTAATTCTATATTATTAAAAATGCATTCATATTTTTTCTTTGGCAATGTATTTTTGTTTTAATTTCCATAGATATAATAGAATCACAAGTAATTGATTTTATTCTACTTATGCCTTGTTAAAAATAAAGATAATAAAAATGTGTCGTATTTAACCGGAATATTTATAGTTTTGTATTGTATTAATTAATTTAATGGAAAAAGACATCTTTCAAGCAGTATTATTGATTTAAAAAGACATCTTTCAAGCAGTATTATTGATTTAAAAAGGAAATATGGCGGCATTGCCCGTGACCTTCAGATTGTTATAAAATGTTTTAACGTTAATGAATTTCGTTTCGTATTAACAAATACTTATTCTTGCCCAATGTTTGTATGTAAATAATTTAGTTAGGTTTAAATTGAGGCGAATTACAATAACCTACGTAAGTACATACTTTAAAATGATTTACGAAAAACATAACAAATATAAAGTATTACTTAATTCGTCTAACAGTATTTAAAAAATGTTACTACTTATTAAAATATTCGCATCTGTGACCCAACTATAGGTTTTTACGTAAACAATATCGCCTGCGTATTTTCCCCATTTTGGATGGAAACGTTAAGAAGCGCCCCAAGCGGCGAGTGTAGGAAGTTTTACGTCTCCATACAAAAGCGCAAAACGCAAGGTCAAGCGACGACGTTCGAACGTGGCGAAACGTAAGCTATCCTCACGCTTCGCTAGTAGAAACGATACGAAATGTACAGGAATGACATGTGTCACGTGACTGATTTATGTCATTGCCATACATTTTGTATCGTTTCTATTAGCGCAAGCGCGAGAGAATGTTACTTTGTCTAGGGCTACTATACTTGGGACACAATTTGCACTCTAAGTACGTACCCAAAAGTTAAGTTGAGATTTTATTTAAATGCCAATAAATGAATTAATCGTCGTCTCAAATTAATTATTGTATGTAGCATATAAATAAGCTATATATTTAAGAAGGATTGTAAAAATATAGATAAAAGAATAACTATTAATAAAACAGAAATATAGTTCGTATGTTTAAAGAAAGTATTTTTATTTCCCTTTCAAATTCAAATAGATTAAAAAAATCGAAAGCAGAGACAAAAAAATCCATGGAAGATTCATAGACCAGACGGTAAGTGTAAGAGCAGCGCCGTTATTAATACGTCTATGAATAATTTCTCAGACATATGCAGGTTTCCTCACTATGTTTTCCTTCACCGTAAAGCAATTCTCAAATCTTAAACGTTGTAAAGTTATGATCTAGCCCGGCAGCTCTGAATTTCAATTTGAGGACTGTTATGCCCTTAATCCGTTTGACGGAGAAATTTTTGTGGTAAAAGAAAGCCCTTTTACGTGGTTCCAAGCTTTTTATAATATAACTAGCGGACGTCACGCGGTTTCACCCGCGTAGTCCCGTTCCCGTGGGGTAAAATATAGCCTATGTTACTTGCTGATGATGTAGCTATCCATTACAGAAAGAATTTTCAAGATTGGTCAAGTAATTGCAGAGCCTATTCAATGTTGTTTACATTGAATAGGCTCTGCAATTACTTGAACAACAAAACAATAATATTAGTGTAGATCTATATATCTATACGTCTATACATCTATACAGATAAATAAAATTGAAGTGTCTGTTTGTAATTTCAAAATATCAATTTTTCACTAAATGCATGTGAAAGTATACACGCTACTGACAGTAAAAAACCAAGTTTTAAAATTTTTCTCTGTCTGTGTCTTAAAATTAATCTCTGAAACGGCTGGACTGATTTTAACGGGACTTTCATTAGCAGGTAGCTGATAATTCAAGGAGTAACTTAGGCTACTATTATTTATTAAAAATATTAGGGTTCCGCGACAATAAGGATGAAACTAAATCTACGCGGGTGAAACCGCAAACCGAAAAATAAATCTTATGAGACATGTAAGCCCATGGACACAGTTCCAATGCACAAATGTCAACTTTAACAACAATTATCGTGCATTCTTTTTGAAAATCTTAGATACCAATTTAATAGGGGGAGGTTTTCAAGTTACAATAAGTAACAGAACGAATGAACTCGATAGGTACACCCACTCGCTGTGGAAAACTGGAAAAACTCATTCAATATTCCACTCGTGTCTTAGAGAGAGATAGAGGTGCTTCTATCCTGCTCTACGCCTTGTTTTACGGATGTCGAGTCGTATTTATAGGCTGGTAGGATAATGTGAATTTTTATTGGAACGAAGTTCTTTATCGCGCGTTGTGAAAGGGGGCTAGACGGAAAAAATTCTAACGAAAAAGTTGTAACGACACTTTTGTTCTAAATTCAAAAGCAAATCATATTTTAATATTACAATATCAGAACATATGTATTTAGCAAGCCGTGCGTGTTCTAACCTATACGCTGTTGTGTTTAAGAAGCATTATATTCATTATATTTACTACTAGCTGTGCCCCGCGGTTTCACCCGCGTAGATTTAGTTTCATCCTTATTGTCGCGGAACCCTAATATTTTTAATAAATAAAAGTAGCCTAAGTTACTCCTTGAAACATCATCTACCTACCAGTGAAAGTCCCGTTAAAATCCGTCCAGCCGTTTCGGAGATTACCCGGAACAAACAGACAGACAGACAGAGAAAATTTTTAAAACTTGGTTTTTTAGTGTCAGTAGCGTGTATACTTTCATATGCATTTAGTAAAAGCTGTTATTTTTTATTTACAAACAGACACTTCAATTTTATTTATCTGTTTAGATATAGATGTATAGATGATTAGACTTATATGTTTATTTCCCTCTTGCTGTTTCGATCCCTTTTTTATTTCTTCTTTTCTCAACTTACTTTTAATTTCTAATTCTGTGTGGACTTTGATAATCAAATAAAAATACTTATATTAATTAACTTAAATCAATTTTAATTAATATATTCGAAGTTAAATATACATTTTGGTGGCTGCACTATGGATTTGACACAAGGGGCGTGGCCGCAGCGCGGTGTGATTGATGTCTTTTGTTTAAACAACTTACCGCCGAGATGTTTGTCGATACTAAAATATGACGATAGTGAATTATGATACATTGCTCAAACTGGCTTATACTCTCTCGTAGTATTACTGTCGTACTGTCCGTCGTATATACACTTCCAACTAATGGTTGAGGAGCCCTCCTCATGGCTAGCATTCTCGTCATACTTGTGAACAGGTGCTGCTTGGGGGGGCTACTCATCTCAGGCTACACAATTATACGTAGTAGGTACTACGAACGTCACGCGGTTTCACCCGCATGGTTCCCTTTCCCGTGGGAGTACGGGGATAAAATAAAGCCTATGTTACTCGCTGATGATGTAGCTATCCATTGCTGAAAGAGTTTTCAAGATCGGTCAAGTAGTTTCGGAGCCTATTCAATGCAAACAAACAAACAAAAAAACTATCAAATCTTTCCTCTTTATATTATTAGTGAAGCACTTTTCAACTTACTCGCATTTTATTAATCCAAAATGGTACAAAGTATTTTGGTTGGGTGGATAAAAAAAAAGTACTTCCCGTAAATCTACCATAGTGTCTGTTTTCTGAAAATATCTATTGACAGATGAAAACTGTAACGCAATCCCGCGGAGATGTGCAAATAGTATCTCCCACTTCAAACAGAATACAAAATCGAGGAGCGAATATCAATATTTGATATTTGGTTTTGTAACGAAACCCGCCCGCCGGCCATGTTGACGCTCTTGGCGCGCTTTTTGACGTTTCGCTGACAGACCGCTTTTTTTCTTCAGAGTATTTTTTTAAAATTACATTCGATTTGGTTCCGTCATCGAACTGTTTGAATTGCAATAATAGAAAAAGTTATGTCAAATGATTGGCCCTGTTGAATTTCCGATTATCTACTTACCTATTTATGAAAGGGCTTTTTTTAATTTGTACACAGATTCAGAATATTTTTAGCCCCACGGTGTTACCTATAAGACTAAAATTTATTAAATGTTACCGCGACATTTAGAATATGTTCATGTAAGTAAGAAGATGGCAAAAAAAGGTATCTTTCTTATGCTATATATAATCTATACACATACATCTTTACAAATATTATAAAGCTGAAGAGTTTGTTTGGCTGAACGCGCTTATTTCAAGAACCTCTAATTTGAATTGAATAAAAATATTTTGTAAGATAGTACATTCATCGAGGAAGGCTTTAAGCTTTATAACATCACGTTGCGACCAATAGGAGCGAATCATCAATCGACAAAGTATTGTTTTTATTGTTAATCAAACGCGGGTAAACCGCGGGGCACAACTAGTCTAGACATCTATGCAGATAAATAAAGTTGAAGTGTCTGTTTGTAATTCCAAAATAACAGCTTTTCACTAAATAGATATGAAAGTACATACGGTACAGACAAAAAAAAAATTTTTTTTCTCTGTCTGTCTGTTCAGACTAATCTCCGAAACGGCTGGACCGATTTTAACGAGACTCACTGGCAGTTAGGTAGCTAATTTTACAAGGAGTAACTTAACTAGAAAAATACGTTAAGGTTCCGTGGGTCACTGATGAAATTAACTCTACGCAGGCAAAACCACGGGGCACAGCTAGATTCAGAATAAAACCACTCAACCTAAGCTTACCGCGTTCAAAAAACATAAATGGAACCCGAAAAATTCCAAATTCAAAAGCACGTCCGGCCGTTGCCCAACGCTGAAGGCGGGAAGACGCCGCTAGTTGATTGGTGCAAATTGAATTTGGAATCAAGGAACGCGGGGGCGGCGGGGGCGAGTGGAGGGGGCGGGGGAGCGTATTGTCGTGTTGGCGATCGCTCGCTGATTGCTCGTTTGCGGTACGACGAACTCAGTAGAGATACGACTATTGTTTTACGGAATGTGTTTTAATGAAAAAAACTTAAGTAAAGATTAAGTACTCTTACCGAATTTCGGTTACAGCGTCTAATCTCAACGAAGATTGGCCATGAGCGCAGGAGATATTATATCACAAGTGTGTGCGCAAGCACAGGTGCACTGTTTTTGGCTCACTCTCATAGTGGGATGGGAGGCAATCCCACACGACTTGAGACAGATCACGCGTAGGACCAACGGTGCAACGTGCTCTCGAACCCACGGGGGTGGAAACACCTTCCAAACTCTAGGCACATATTGTGAATTTCTTGAGAAAGTCCCAATTACAATTTTTTACCTAACTGAGGAATCGAACCCGGGACCTCGTGATCTACAGATGAACTGTCTAACCACTACATTAACGAGGCAGTTATAGGCATACATATGTATAAAGAATAGAAAATTTTTTTGCCTAAATATATCTGTGTCTACGAGAATAGTGCCCAGTTAGCTGGCTGCGTCACCTCGCTGGATCGCTAAACTGATCCTCTGACCGAGATAAGAACCAGCTCGACGGTCACCAGAGACATTAGGCGTTTCCAGAAGCCTTTAAAAAGGAATTTTGTCTACTTATTTTATAAAAAAAAATTTGGCGCCCACCATGGGACTTTTGGCAAATGTTGGGCGCCAACTTTACAGCCACCTTTATTTTCTCTGTCTGTCTGTCTCTGTCTGACTTTCACAGGCAAATAGCTAATGTTTCAAAGAGTAACTTAGGCTACTTTTATTTATCAAAAATATTAGGGTTCCGCGACAATAAGGATGAAACTAAATCTACGCGAGTGAAACCGCGGGGCACAGCTAGTCATTAAATAAAATATAACTACATGGTAGTATCCACATTAAGGCGTCGTGTAAGCGAGTGATTGTGTACCCGAGCGTCGTTTGACGGCGCCGACACCACGCTACTGAGCTAACAATTTGTGCACTCCATTGTACCCGGCTACCTACTAACACAATACCTACACTGAGTAGTATACGAGTACCCGCTGGTGAACTCAACACTTGTTTCAATGTGATTTACGGTTTTTGTAATACAATCATAATTAATATATATTATTGCTAATATTAAGATTTATTTCATTTCTAGCTGTGTCCTGCGGTTTCACCCGCGTAGAGTCAATTTTTTTAAATAAAACTTGCCTAATTTCTTGTAACATTAGCTATCTAACAGTGAAAGTCCCGTTTCGGAGATTAGTCCCGTATATACTTTCATATGCATTTAGTGAAATGCTGTTAACTTGAAATTACAAACAGACACTTCAATTTTATTTATCTGTATAGATTATCCTTAAATATTCTTCAGTAAAGGTAATTTCTGCACGAATTAAAATAAATACGTAACAGATTAAAGTAATCCCCATGTAATTTCGTTGACTGGTAAGCTTAGTGCAGTAATAGACAATATGTCAAATAATTTCCTTCCAAACCATAGAGTAACCGACCACTCAGCCTAAACAAATCGCGCCAAAATGTTTATGATGCATTAGCGATATTACGACGACTGTACGTAATCCCAAGCATTTGGCCCAGCACTGCGCTTGAAGCTTATAACCATTGCTTTAAGCGGCTACATGGTGTAAAACATTATACTTTTTAAATGTCTCATACTTTAATACAATAAATAAATTTATGGAAGATCTCATGCAAATAATAAAGAAAACTAATTATAAATTTCATAGTGAAGAGTTTTCTAACTGTTCACATCCATATGCTCACGCCTGTATTCCCCGAAGGAGTAGGCAGAGGTGTTGTAATAACAACACACACTTTTCACCGAAGATTATTAAGTGTCAACGTGACAGATGGTGAGTTTATCGCTGTCTCAGTCACTATAAATACGTCTTTGAATTACTTCTCAGACATATGCAGGTTTCTTCATGATGTTATCCTTCACCATAAAGTACGTGTTTTAAATAACGCGTTTCTATTTTATTCGATAAAGCAACCTCATAAAATGCATTCCCCATAATAGTTAGGGGGGTAATTTCGTCAAGATTTTACAATAGGTCAGGAAAACCGATCGTTTATTCATAATAAAATTAACGACTATGCAATCATGTCAAATTTATGTATAGGCCCAGAAAAGGGCACTGTTAGAAGAATTTATATCAAATGTAATCAAGTAATTTTAACCAAGAAATAGAAAATCACGTTATGCAAAGCGCTTGAAGCGCTGCATTGCACCAAAATACCAATATGTTAAGGTTAGTAAGTAAGAAATGAGACTAATTTAGCTAAAAGCTCGCGAAAAGCGGGCAAAGTGGTCGTAACAATAAAAGCGGCTATAAATAACGACCAGCGCCATCTATTTTCTGAACCTTCATGTTGTATTCATGAGATTCCCCATTAGATGGCGCTAGTGGTAATATAATTCTGACTTCACTTTTTTACGCGTCAATGAATTTGTGGCCAATTGAATAAAAATGCCTGTGTTTAATACAATTAATGGCTTAGAACGAGCTGTTATTATTGTTATTGAACAGCTGCTGATTAAATGAGGTCTTATAGGGAGAATGGAATTTGTAATAAGATTCTTCTCATAAATAATATTTGTGGGAAAAATTGTAAATTGGCGATTAATTTTGTGGATATTTTTGTGGTAGGCCTCATCGTAAACTTTTGGTTTTATTATGAGAGATTTTTGTATGAATATACATTAACCAAATACCTTTTCCTTGAAGTTTTTTCTAATATTGTAAAATAAATTAAGATTTATTTTTTGTTTATTATTGACGTGTGTATATTATATTACCTTTGTATGTTATAAAGAAATTGCACAGGACCTAATATAAGAACCATAAAAAGTTTTACATTTTATTTATAGTGTTAATACTATTGCTAAATCGTGTTATCATTAAAACAAGTTATTTCTTATTAATTTATATCGCTTAGGGAAGACAAATGCGTACTTCACAAAACACGTGCTGCCATCTGTTGTCTAATAGCAACACTATGACAATATTCGATTTTATAAAATCACTATACTTTTACTACTCACCGAGTGATGGCGCTGTATTCAAAAAGTTAATGTAGAAATCTTTTTCTATAGGTACATGTATTTGGAGTCGCGTAACGTTTTATTTAGTTCAATACAAGTTTTTTGTTTATTTATTCACATACGCATAGCTTCGTCTCGTATTGACGCAATCTTCAGTCCGTTAGTTTTAGAAAATGTCACTGTCTGTCATTTCGGTCAAACCATAGATATGGAAAAAAATTGCACCCACAGACTTTGAATGACACATATGCAATCAATGCCATGCAATTACAGTTTCATTCGTCTAATTCCTATGAATATTAATAATTTATTACATAATTTACCTTATAACCCAAGATTGATATAAAAACAAAGTTAATTGCGTTGACATTTATCTTATTAGATACGCGCGGTTTTTTAATCGATTAGTCCAAAATAATACAATTTGGAATTGTATTGAATGCGTATACTCTACTTCTTATAAATAATTATTCTTGTTGATTATTTTAGGTGAATTCAAACCAATCCGATCGGAAGACCGATTCTCTGCATCCTTCCCTATAGTTCATTCGTTGTTAGCAAAGAACCAAGCTACCATTTTATTTGTAACAATCAATTTCTTTGCAATACCTTGTGATTGTTACATGTTTCCATAATCGAGCAAGTTGCAATGAAACTTGTGTCATTTGAAATTGTTTTGAATTGAATTGAATGTGTATTAAAAACTGTAAATAAATGAAGAAGTAAGTTATTTGGATTGAACTCCGTTTATTATTTTAATCTATGTAAATATTGCTATCAGTATTGGATATTTAATTACATTGGAAAGCCTGAAAACTCTAATAAAGTGCGTACTTACATACCAAAACAAAGTTTTTATATTACTAAGTAAGTATTTCTGTTTCAAAGCCATGGCACCAGCAAGGCGAATCACAGACCGTCAAATGCAATTGCTTGTGGAATTTGCTGAAAAGCGCCCCGATATATCAGTGAAGCGGAGTGATAATGGTATTGTAACGTACAAGGAGACTTGTGTGGCATGGACGCGACTGGCTAAGGAACTTAACGCCGCTGGAGACGGGATAGTGAAGAGTCCTGACAGATGGAAGAGAGTAAGTAATGCAAGCAACATAATTATCTAGGTATATACAGATAAAAAAATTGTAGTCTGTTTGTAATTCCAACTTAACAGCTTTTCACAAAAAAACAGTATGTAATTCACATTAAAAAAATATTTTTTTTTGTCTCTGTTTCGGCTAATCTCCAAAACGGTTGGAATAATTTGAATTCAACTTTAAAAGATTAGGGCTCTGCAGGTCATGCATTAAATTAAAAATGCGGGTGAAACTGCTAGGCACAGCTGACTAGCAGCAAGTATAATTAAGCATGCACTTATAATTAAAACAAAAAGAAAATTATGTATATAAGATGTAGCCTTTTATGTTTATTATTTTTCACCGTTTCGAGTCTGTGGAAAATATAATATTTCTTTATTAATCATAAAAGTGTTAATTTATTGAATAAGCAATCATTAAAAATGCCTAAAAATATATTTATTTGCACTTATGGTTACATTCCAGTACTGGCATTTATTAAAATGTCGCACAAAGGCCAAAGCATCAGACGTAAGAAGGTGCGGTAATTCCGGAGAGATTGAGAACAAGATATATCCTCTTACGGAGTATGAACTGCGTATAATAAATGTGCTCCAAGGGGGTGTACCCCCTAAGCCCGTGGTAAGGGTTAAGGAAGAGTTACATCCATTAAGACAGGTGTCCGCATCAGCGGACAGGGATAGGTCACAAGTTCGATCATATTCTTCGTCTGAGCCAGACACTGACAGGTTAGCAGAACCTGACAGATTAGCTGAACATGACAGATTAGCTGAACCTGACAGGTTAGCAGCACCTGACAGATTAGCCAAACCCCACAGACTATCCACACAAGACAGGTTTAAGCGGCCACGGAGAAAGAAATTAAGTAAGTATTTTTTACTTATTTGTAACAAGCTACTTAGGAACTCTGTGTGTGCATAGAATGGTATCTTTTATTTACTGTGGAATATGCAAAATTCAAAAAACAAATATTCAAAATATCTATAGTTGATTAGACTTTTTAGAAACTACTATCAAATCGTCAGGACACAAAAAATACATTATACAGTATTATAAATGTTACCGGGGTCGGAAGGTTGCTTTTGTTGAGAAGAACACAGCAAGAAACTCAACTATAACTCTTTAAAAAAATATTTTACAATGTTTGAGGACTTCTTAGCTTTGTAGGGCTTCTGTAAACATGTTATGCGCATTTTTGCATGCGATGTCGGCCTACAGATGGCACTATTATGATCCCATATTGTTATGTATGTACACTAGCCTATGCATGCTCAATAAAATGGCGTCAGTGCGTTTACAACTACGGGTCGTTTCACTCATGTTCCCAACTAACACATACAAATCTGCGTTTACGTCGACGCGATGACTTGGGACGGCGATTTTAAGAAAATTCACACTAGACTTTATTTAAAAAATGATTATGAAGAAAATTTTACAGATAAAAATGAAAATGAAAAATATTTATTCACTTTGGACCCTGGTAAGGCACTTGAATGTCGAAAATTTACCACCGGTTCGGAAACTAGCCTTCTGAGAATAACCAGCAAGAAACTTTACAATTGAATAAGTTTTTATTACAATAAAAAGGTATCACAGTATACGCAAACTGCCTTTAAACCACCCACTAATTGGTAAAACTTTCAGACGAAGAAGTACCAAGATGGGTGTATGACATGGAACAGCGACGTATTGACTCTGAGGAGCGTTTAGCCGAGGCCGTGGTGAGTTTGGCCACCACCAGCGAGGCGACACTGCAGTGCTTGCAGCAGATGGCTGCCACTCAGGCACAGCTCGTGGGGATATTGGACGAATATCTACATCCTAGTTAACTGGAAAGAAGTCTTGTCGGCGATTTACTCTACCTACACCGAGTCGCGTTAGACTAGCCTACAACTTACGTGTTCAAAGTACTTGTCTATACATCTATATCTTGGGGTTTGTGAGGAACATTGTGAGGAAACCTGCATATGTCTGTGAAGTAATTCACAGACGTATGTATAGTGGCTGAGACGGCGATGAACTCACCATCTGTCACGTTGGCACTTAATCATATTCGGTGAAATGTAGGGCATAAAAAACCTGCATATGTCACCATCTGCCTACCCTCTACCCCTACCAAGAAACTAAGGTACTCACGTTACACCAACTCCTCGATCGATTTCGGTAGGCAGCCGGATCGGGACACTATCCAATAGACAAGAATAAACCGATGATATTTTATCTAAGATTTATAATAAAAGTACCATATGATTCGTATCGACGCATAAAAACGTCGCGCGGCTGAATAGTACAAAAAAAAAAAACAGTCGAATTAATAACCTCTTTTTTTTTTAAGTCGGTTAATTTAAGTTCACTTGCACTATTGACATATCTGTCACACACTACAGGTGCCGTCACGAGTAATGAGCGCTCAGTAAATATAGTGGTAACTGCGCATTTTGTGTCTGGAGTCAGCGCTGATCGTGACGACACCGACACTTGCAAATGTGTGTCCGTACTCGCGTCACTTGAAAAATAGATAATTATTACATCTTAATTGTTTTTTTATTACTGACTCTACTATATAAATACGCTGAACTAGTTAAAGCCAACTTATTGTACCAAATACCGTCATTTTAAAAATAAAAATTTGATCCGTCATTTTGTCGCTGTTGTCTTTAGCGAGCGGATACGGAACTAAGAACCTTTTTTATAGGATCGTTATTGGTTTATTCATTAACTAGCTGTGCCCCGCAGTTTCACCCGCGTAAATTTGGTTTCATCCTTATTGTCGCGGAACCCTAATATGTTTAATGAATAAAAGTAGCCTAAGTTACTCTTTGAAACATCAGCTACCAAAGTCCCGTTAAAATCGATCCAGCGGTTTCAGAGATTACCCGGAACAACAGACAGACGGACAGACAAAGAAAAAAATTCTGACTTGATATATAATATAGTCACAAACGAGGAAGTATTAGAGAGAGTAGAAGCAAGAATGATAATCCGGACAATAGAAAACTGGGGCCTTACCATGAGCTCTTATTGCCATGATAGTTTCACTCATTTATGAGACAGATGTATGTGACGTGCACACATCTGTCACTGTCGCACAACTGAATTATCATTGCAATAAGAGCTCATGGTTGGGCCCCAGGAGGGGCAAGATGATTGGACACCTATTATGACATGACGCTTTCATTACAAACATTATAGAAGGAAAGCGAAGAAGAGGGAGACCAAGGATTAGTTATGTACAACAGCTGAAGGAACAAGTCAGCGTCATGTCGTACAAGGAAGTCACAGTGTTAGGACAATAGAGACGGTTGGCGATTGCTTCACCGACAAGAGCCTAGCTCTTAAATAAATGATGATGATATAATATAGATAGATGTATAGATATGACTTACCCTCGGAAATATGAAAACGAATTTCAAAATTCAAATCTATACAGATAAATAAAATTGAAGTATCTGTTTGTAATTTCAAAATAACAGCTTTTCACTAAATGCATATGAAAGTATACACGCTACTGACACTAAAATGACAAGTTTTAAATTTTTCTCTGTCTGTCTGTTTGTTCCGGGTAATCTCTAAAACGGCTTGACCGATTTTGACGGGACTTTCACTGGTAGGTAGCTGATGTTTCAAGGAGTAACTTAAGCTATTTTTATTTATCATAAATATTAGGGTTCCGCGACAATAAGGATGAAACTAAATCAACGCGGGTGAAACCGCGGGACACAGCTAGTCTGTTTATAATTCCGAATTAACAGCTTTTCGCTCCGTTTATCTTTATAGATGTATAAATATATATATGTAAATAACCGTGTGATAAATAAAACAAACATTATTGTACGCTAAAATCTTTAATTTTAACAACGATATACTCTACACATTACAATTATTTTAATAAACCTCATATAAATACTTAAGAGACGATTGTCGTATTCCAACTTGACAGTTCCACTGTCACCTTGACAGCTCTGACAGTTCTACTGTCAACTTGACATTGATGTGCATTCTGACAGGTAACGTCATGTAATATACAATTTTGGTTTGTGAGTTTTAGAGAATATCTGGGAAACTTGGATATAAAAAAAAACTTTGTTTTTACACAAAATTAATTAGTAACATTGAGTTAACAGAGAGAATATAAGGGTTGACAACTTTATCAATATTTCTTGATCATATTTATATTTTTTAGGGATTGGCCAGAATTAAGTAGGTATAATGTTTTTAATAAATAACACCGACGTTATAATAATGTTTTGATATTTTAATTAATGTTCCCCCCAGCACTTTCAGGTTTAGTTATATTCTGTCCGGTTCAATAAGTCCATAATTTTATGAAATGTCTAAGTATTTTCTGTATGTAATTAATACTCGCTTATAACGTGGAAAACTAGTCTACAGTCCACCTGATGGTAAGCGGTCACCGCAGAGTAATAGCGAATACAATAAAAATAGTATTTTACTGCCTCATAACTGAATTGAATAATCCTAGATTTTCCGGCAAATGAGTAGCCCTTAGATACAGCCAAAAATCATTACCTTATGAAATACCGATTCTATTCTACAGTGGGAATCGATTGAACTCCATTTCTCCAAGTATAGGTTTAATCGTAGACGATATCGCTTGCGTATTTTCGTTATTTCGTATGGTAACTTAAAACTTCCTACACTCACCACTCTTTTACTTTCCCATACAATATGAGGAAGATCAGTCTATCTTATTCGATAGAGGCAATTTTAAAACCTATATTTGGGAGATAAATTATATACGATTTCGTTAAGACACAAATCTCTCAAAAATGACAAAAATTATGACGCATCTTTCTTGAGTTTTGGAAATTACTTAGACATTCCAAAAAAAATATAAACAATAATGTTATATTTTACTTGAAATCGTGACACCTTGCCAGTTTTGTGAGTCCTTTTCTAAATTATAATATTATTATAATGGTAATAATAAAAAAATAACTTACTTAAACTTAACAACTAATTTTATGGGATGAAATATAATATCGAAAGTATTAAAAGGGATTTGAGGTCTAAAGTTGGATGGATGACCATTTCAAAGCATAATCTACCTTCTGTACTTGGTAATAACGATGGTTTTAGTGTAACAGTGTACTGTAAGAATATTTTGAGACACAATTTGGGATTACATAAATTATATATTATACAGTTAGTGATATGTGTGATAAAGAAACTTGAAATAATTTATTACCAGATAAATATTGTAAGTAGTCTCATTGTAATTTACTTTTTTATTTAAAATTATATAATATTTTTGAAAAGAGTAATTACTGAGTTTCTTGCCAGGTTGTTCTCAGTAAAAGCAACCTTCTGAACATGGCGGTAGCATGTACAATCCTGCAAATTGTGTCATTCTGACGATTTGACAGTGCTTTGTAAAAAGTCTAATCGAATAAAGATATTTTTGACTTTGACTTTTTGACTCTTGATAGAGACATATGGAATTAAAACTCTGCACAAGTAGCTCCTGGCAACGACATGGTATGCAAACATGATATGTCAATCATTTGGTATTGTTTCCTCGATATATGGGCTATCTAGCACTGAAATAATTATTAAAATCGGACCATTTCCTGAGATAAGCGCGTTCAAGCAAACGAATAAACTCTTCGACTTTATATATTAGTATAGATATAATTGATTAAGTTCAGTTTCTTGCCGGTTCTTTTCAGAAGGCTAGTTTCCGAACCGGTGGTCAATTCTTCGACGTTCATTGCATTACTAGGGACTGAACTAAATAAATAATGTAATTGCTATCAGATACTTTTAAATGACAATTTTAAGAGATTTTATAGTATCTCATTGTTACGCTAAAAACAACCTTATTTCCATAAACATAAGAAAGATTATGATTTGAAAACACATCTCGGTATATCCCGTATGTAAATGACAGAATATTGGAAGATTATCGCGATAAAAACTACATTCAAAGTATTCAAACAAATTACTTATCTTAGCAAACTTTGGCACCTATTTATTTTCGGTGTAAACTGGGTGTTGTTACACCTACGGTGATTTTGTGTGTGCAAACACAGGTGCACACTTTTTTGCCTCACTCTCATAGTCCGATGGGAGACAATCCGACACGATCGGAGAGTGATCGGTACCCCTATCACGAATTTTATTAGGAGATATTTTACAGCGCCTCCAAGCGGTGACGTGAAGAACTAGAATATGTCATACACATACTATCGGAGACGCTAGCGAGTGTAGATTGGGAAAACGGTGACAAACTCGTGATAGCGGTAAAGGCCTACGGACCTAAGGCGGACTGACGGCCTAGCGTGCTTTCCGAGACACGGGGGTGGAAAAACAGCCAACTTACAAACTGCGGGCATTTATTGTGAATTTTTTGACCTGAACCGGGACTTGTGATCGTCAGGCGAGCTTACTAACTACTAGACCAACAAGGCTGAATCTAATTGCCGCCGTCGCAAGTCTTCGCGTCAATGTTAACGCTGATTGGGATCGAAGCAGCGCCTCTGTCGGCCTAAAGATGACACTGTTGTGATCCTATACAAATCTGCGTTTACGTCGACGCGGTGACTTGTGACGGCGGCAGTGAAAAACTCGCACACAGAGTGCCTAGTGCGAGTTTTCTTAAAATCGCCGTCACAAGTCACCGCGTCGACGTAAACGCTTTGTATGGGCTCACAATAGTGTCATGTTTAGGCCGACAGAGGCGCTGCTCCGATCCCATACAAATCTGCGTTAACTTTGACGCGGTGACTTGTGACGGCGGCAGTGGAAAACTCGCACACAGATCACATTATGACTTTCGAAGTGGCCTTCCTTGAAAGTAGTTTTACATCACGTTTAAAAAAAACTTAAATAATAAAAGAAATAATATAAAAATGACTAGTTTTAAGTAGAGATCTTAAAGTGTCTACTGTGGTACTCGACTTAAACCATTTTGGGTAACATTCATCATTTTCAACTCTATTCAAAGGTGCATAAGGCTCATCTGAACAGATAAATAAAATTGAAGTGTCTGTTTGTAATTTTTAAATTAACTTGTCACTAAATGCGTATGAAAGTTTATACGGTTATCACAAATGAAAAAATATATCTGTTTTAATGGTACTTTTACTGGCAGATAGCTAATGTTACAAGGAGCAACTTAGGCTTTTATTAAAAAAAACATTAAGATTCCGCGGACCACCCATTAAATTAAGCCTATAGCGGATAAAACCGCGGGGCACAGCTAGTAATAATATAAACAATGAGCTAGCAAAGTATTTTAAGAAAAACTCGCGATATTTTTATTTTAGTTATTTGAATTACATTCATGCTTTATTTAATTCGCGATCCATTAATTTGTTTTCTAAATAAAAGTAGCCTAAGTTACTCCTTGAAACATCAGCTATCTGCCAGTGAAGTCCCGTTAAAATCAGCCCAGCCATTTCGGAGATTAGCCTGAACAAACAGACAGAAAGACAGACAATTTTTTTTTTATGTCAGTATCGTGTATACTTTCATATGCATTTATTGTAAAGCTGTTATTTTGGAATTACAAACAGACACTTTAATTTTATTTATCTGTATAGATAGAGGTATGTCCAGCAGTGGGAGTGGTCTAACGACGTCCACTCCTGGTGTCCGGGTTGGGTCGTCTTGGTTGGTTCATTACTGAAACGAATATATATATATATATATATATATTTATATAAAAGCCGTAGTGGCCGTGGGGTTCGAGCAGTCGCCTGTTACGCAAGCGACGCAAGTTTGAATGAGTTTTTCTAGAGACTTATGTGCAGTGATTTCACACCACGTGCTTTACGGTGAAGGAAAACATCGTGAGGAAACCTGTATATGTCTGAGAAGTAATTCAAACACGTATGCATAGTTGAGACGGCGATAGACTTACCATCTGTCACGTTGACACTTAATCATCTTCGGTGAAACTTGAAAATTGTCATATTTCAACGGTTGCTCTGAGATAAAAATTATCGCCTAAAAAGTCTAGAACCAAAATATATCTTTTTTGAAGTCTGGCAATTTATAAGTTTAGTAAAGTATATTAGATCTCACCTGGGTGTACAGGTGCCGGAGAGCGCCGACACCATGTGCCAGGGGACATCTGTGGGGCGACAATATTATTGTACTAACAAAAAAATTTGTATTTGCAGAAAAAATCGGCAAATTGCGAGTGGAAGAAAATTTTTTTAATAAAAAAAATCACTTTTTAGTTTTTTTTAAAAGACCTTTGCTTTTAATTTTGAAGTTATAGGTGTAATGGATCTACTGAATCGATTTCGATAAAGTCACGTTTTTCGTGAGTGTCATAGGCTATTAACGCGTAAAATAAAAATCCTTTGTTTGATATAGTTAAATTATAGGCAGATATAACCGCGGGATTTGGCTAGTTTGAAATAAATACATAATGTCCGGACATTTTCACACAGCGCCACCTAGTCTAAAACTTAGCAAAGCGTGTACTATGGGTACCAGACAACGGATATAATACTAATAAGTTTTTTTTTGTAAATACATACCCCTGACGCGGGAGTCGAACCCACGACATATTATAGCAGTCAGTATAATTTATAAGAAATTAGTTACCTGTCTCAGCAAATAAGGAGGTCTATAATGTACCAAAGGCTGGTCCCCTCGCTCAGGCCTCCGTCGGTAATCTCTCTCTGGTCGATATTCACCCCGTTCGGTTCTATAATCACCCCGTTCTTGTCTAAAATCACCCCGTTCTTGTCGAAAATCACCCCGTTCGTGTCGATAATCACCCCGCTCAGAGCGTTCCCTATCGGTGCGATTGTCTTGTCTTTGGTACTGTTCTGGAGTACGTTCTTGTTGATCTAAAGAGATTTATATATTAATACATGTAACCAAAGTGCATGACACTTTATTTAATTTGTTTGTACGGTTTAAGTATGCCGCGTATTTATTTTTAATTTAACTAACTGTGAACTCCTTTGTTCGTTCTATAGAGCAGGCATTCGATATGACAATTGGATGACTGACATTGCATGGCAATTAGAGAGGTTATGTCACAAGTAAGAATTATACACTGGTGAAGCAATAGCTTTAAATGTTGTTTATGCAATAGCTTTAAATGTAAATAAATGTAATATAATGTTTTGTAAAAGGTGTAAAAACTAGCGTATGTAATAAAATTAAATTTTCTCTTTTCAGAGCAACTCAATTTTCGTTATTGTTTTACTCATCATAATAGCCAAGATATTTATAAATTAACACATTATATACATATTAATATATTATAAGCTATTCCTTTGATTTCAGTTTTAAGAGATTTTGACATGTAATTAGATAAGCATGTACGTATTATGTTAATGTACACACACACGCATGTACACTGTATTCCCCGATAAGGCAGGCAGAGGTGTTCTTATAGTACACCCACATTTCCCCAGTCATGTGTAAGTCCCATGTAATAGAGGGCGAGCCTATTGCCATTAACCGGCCACTAATCCAGACTCCGGGCTGCTACTGGGACATTACAGATGGAAAAACCCTTCGACCGACTCGGGGATCGAACCCAGAACGTCGTGTACCGTATTAATGAATGTATATATACAATTTTCGTGTCGAAATGTTTGCAACAAAACTATTCGACGCTTCTTGATAGATTTTATGATATTGTCTATGTGTATTTGATAGGTCTGAGCATAGGACGTAAACAATTCTTTATACCCGTAAATGATAAAGTGACCCTTAAATGCATTTTATGGCAAAACAAAGTTTGTCGGGCACACCTAGTTAATTTTATGTATATAAATTTTTATTACTAGTTGTGCCCCGCGGTTTCACCCGTTCAGACTTTAGTGTGTTATATGACGATTTTGTTAAGGCTTCAAGAGAACGGTATAAAGTATCGTATGTCCTTCTCCTGGTTCTAAGCTACCTACCCATAAATTTTCAGCCAAATAGGTTCAGCCGTTCTTGAGTTATAAGTAGTGTAACTAACACGACTTTCTTTTATATATATAGATAGAAGATAGATATGAATTGATCAAATACACAAGATCATAGTGTAGTAAGTAATATCAATGTACTTACATGTATTTTTCGCTTGCATATTCCGTATAGAGTTGACAATAGCCCGCGCTGCTGTGCTCAGCTGGGCTTCGTCATTCGTGCTACGTCTGAAATTAATTATATTTATTTATAAACTAGCTGTGACTCGCGGCTTTACCTCATAAACATGAAAAAAACTCTGTTACTTCTTAAGAAACGTAAGTTACAAGTCCCGTTTAAATCGATACAAACGTTTCAGAGATTAGCTAACACAAACAAACAGACATTTTGTTTTTATTTAGTTACCAATAGTACCATTTATACTTTCATATGCATTTAGCGAAACCCTGGTAATTTGTAATTACAAACAGACACTTCAAATATGTTTATAAGGATATAATATCTGATCACACAATCAAAACAACAATCACCATTTAAGAAAAAACAAAAATTATTCTCGACTAGCTGTGTCCCGCGGTTTCACCCGCGTAGATTTAGTATCATCCTTATTGTCGCGGAACCCTATTTTTTTGATAAATAAAAGTAGCCTAAGTTACTCCTTGATATATCAACTACCTGCCAGTGAAAGCCCCGTTAAAATCGGTCCAGCCGTTTCAGAGATTACCCGGAACAAACAGACAGACACAGACAAATTTTAAAACTTGGTTTTTTAGTGTCATTAGCGTGTATACTTTCATATGCATTTAGTGAAAAGCTGTTATTTTGGAATTACAAACAGACACTTCAATTTTATTTATCTGTATAGATATAGATTACTTTGCATAACAAAAACTACTCACCCATGTGGTTTCCCATTAAAATTACTACTGGGATAACTCCCCAAAATCCCGTTGCCGCTATTCCTCTTCCCCTCATCTTTTTCCTTCACATTTAACTGTGACATTTGTTCTTTAATCTGTTGTATTTTGACAGCTATCTCGTTTTGTCTCTGCCTCTCTTCGTAAGGCACTCTTGTCTCTGGCGTGGCGCGAGCGGAACCGGATATAGAGTTGCGCTTCGGTCTTTGGTTCGTGAAGCTATTGTGGCGGATATCCGGCTTGTCTACGACCGGGTACACCGGCTGGCACATTGGGTACGGTTGGGGGATTACCTGGGGATACAATTAATACAATGGGATATAGTAGTATTGGGAGGGCATTATAGTACTAAGGTAGGGCACTATAGTGCCATGGGTTGTACTATGGGATTATTAAGGAGGGGGCATGGTATATGTATATAGTATAGTATAGTATTGATTTTCAAATTCAAAGTGTCAAATTCTCCACGTTCATAAGTGCCTTAATAAAAGAACTATCTAAACATGATAAATAATCTGAATTTAATTGTGTAATAGAGCCACTGACCTGCGGGTACATGAGGTTGTACTGCGGGTAGGCAGCGGGGTAGTGCAGCAGCGGGTACAGCTCGGGGTACACCTTGGGGACCGCTCCGCCCAGGTTGTTCCATTGCACTGCTTCCGCGTACTGCCAAGGGGATTATTATATATTTGTTTCTTGCCGGTTGTTCTCAGAAGGCTAGTTTCCGAACCGGTGGTAAATTCCTCGACATTCATAAGTGCCTTACCAGGGCCTAAACTGAATAAATCATTTTCATTTTCATTTAGATATTAGATATTTAGACTATTACTAGCTGTGCCCCGCGGTTTCACCCGCGTACATTTAGTTTCTTCCTTATGGTCACGGAACCCTAATATTTTTAATAAATAAATGTAGCCTAAGTTACTCCTCGAAACATCAGATGTCTGCCAGTGAAAGCCCCGTTAAAATCGGTCCAGCCGGTTCGGAGATTACCCGAAACAAACAGACAGACAGAGAAAAATTTTAAAACTTGGTTTTTAGTGTCAGTAGCGTGTATACTTTCATATGCATTTAGTGAAAAGCTGTTATTTTGGAATTACAAACAGACACTTATATACTCGTACTATACACGCTACTGACACTGAAAAACCAAGTTCTAAAATATTTCTCTGCCTGTTTATGCCGGGTGATCTCTGAAACGGCTTGACCGATTTTAACGGGACTTTCACTGGCAGGTAGCTGATCAAGTAGTAACTTAGGCTAACGTGGTAGATTCCTCGACGTTCATAAGTGCCTTACCAGGGCCTAAACTGAATAAATCATTTTCATTTCCATTTTCATAACTATATTTATTAAAAAATATTAGGGTTCCGCGAGAATAAGTATGAAACAAAATTTAAATTTAAGAGGCACAGCTAGTGGTTAATATAATTATATGCTTACCGGGTAAGGCTGCATATGTGGCTGCTGTATAATGACGTTGCCTAACGGGTAGGCAGGCGGCATCACCGTCTGAGGCACCTCCACTTGACCGTAAGGGACGCTGTAACTGAAATATTTACATTGGATTATAATTATAATAAATTATATTTATTGGTGTAAAATACACGACAACACACAAAACCCTATATATATAAATAAATAAATATAATAAATCATCTCCCTGGCCTCATCCCATACATTGTTGGGGTCGGCACTTGATTCATCCCGATGTGGCTCCATGTTAGTCGCAATCAACTTATTAACTCCTTGTCCGTTATGTGCGCCTGGTACTTCGTGTACCATATCATCATCTCCCTGGGCTTATCCCATACATTGTTGGGGTCAGCACTTGATTCAACCCGATGTGGCTGATCACCTGATTTTTATACGAAGCGACTGCCATCTGACCTTCGCAACCCCATTTAGAAGGAAAATCTGTGATCTGGGTTAAACCAGTTGTCAGATTATTTTTAGGCCTCCGACTGACCTGTAACGATTGCCAAAGATGTTAAATTGGCAACCGGGACCGACGGCTTAACGTGCTTTCCGAGGCACGGAGCGAACTCGGGCGGTCACCCATCCAACTACTGGCTAGACGTATGGTTGCTTAACTTCGCTGATCGAATGATATGCGCAATAGCAACTGTGCCACGAGCCCCTCTAATAAAGATAGAATAGAATAATAAATATAAAAAATAAATAAATAAGCATAAAATAATTAATTTTTAGTATATAGATATACAAATTAAGGTATAGATATACAAATACATAAAATTGACATTTCAAAATTACACCTTTTCACTAAATGCATATGAAAGTATACACGCTACTGATATAGAATAGCCAATTAAAAAAAAACCCTGTCAGTCTGTTTGTTCCGAGTAATCTCTGGAACGGCTGGGCCGATTTTAACGGGGCTTTTCACAGCCGATTTTTATACGATAATAAGGTCTTGATATGGTCAACTTTGAACGTCAATTACTCGAAGATATTTTTGTCATAATAATTTTATTTGCTTCCTAAAATTCTACCCTCTCGCATATTTTAACAGGTGTTCTATTTTCCCCGACACCCTGTATATAAAGACTTTTGAAGTTACCTTCTATGTGTCTGCATGGATGAATCAACGCACGCGCCGCAAGCTGAATAATCCACTGCGGCGTATGGGTAACTCGCGTCTGCGGAATTGTTCATCGCAAAATTATAAGGAAAATCAGTACAATCTATATCTATACAGATAAATAAAATTGAAGTGTCTGTTTGTAATTCCAAAATAACAGCTTTTCACTAAATGCATATGAAAGTATACACGTTACTGACACTAAAAAACCAAGTTGCAAAAATTGTCTGTTTGTTCCGGGTAATCTCCGAAACGGTTGGACCAATTTTAACGGGACTTTCACTGGCAGGTAGCTGATGTTACAAGGAGTAACTAAGGCTTTTTAAAAAAAAACATTGTGTTTCGGGGGCTCCCACGAAATTAAATCTACGCGGGTGAAACTGCGGGGCACAGCTAGTCTGTATATATAAAAATGAATCCCCATTTCCCTTGGTCACGGCATCACGCCTAAACGGCTGGATGGATTTTAACGGGACTTTCACTGGCAGATAGCTGATGTTTCAAGGAGTGACTTAGGCTAATTTTATTATTAAAAAACATAAGGGCTGCGGGACACCCATGAAATAACTCTACGCGGGTGAAACCGCGGGGCGTAGCTAGTACAATAATAAAAATAATGGTCTCCTAAAATGCTAGTCACGGCGGCTTATTTTTGCGTTGCTTTTTTAAATATATTTTATTTTAGTAATAATAATATAAAGTCGGTCAGATTATAAACTCACCGATTCTAAACGTGTTCTCGGGATGTTGGGTGGGTTGGACCACTTTGGGTTCCTCTTGGGGCATCGCTGGCTGGTACTGCATCGGTTGCTCCTACGTACAATATTAAGTTACGTTCAATACAAATAATTTATTACGTCACACGTTATTACTGTCACTAGTTACGTGTTCATGGCATATTATGTCCGCGGATTTTGTTACTAGTGTCATTTATGATAATTTTGTGACTAGTGATATTTAACGCAATTTTGTGACTAGTGTCATTTATGCAATTTTGTGACAAGTTACATATATCGCCATTTTGTGACTAGACTCATACAGCAATTTTGTGACTGGTAACATTTATTGCAATTTTTTGACTGGTCACATTTATTGCAATTTTGTGACTAGTAACACATGTATTTTTTTTCCTTCATCGCTATACATAGTTTGCAACACTCCTTGGTTCAGACTACATGCAGACAAACAGACGATACTTACAATTCGACACTGGTTGATGTAAGCGTACTGTTGGTGTACCGGAGCTGAGTACATCATATTAGTCAGTGACACTGGCCCTGGGGACAATCATTAGAATCATTTACATACATATGCTCACGCCTGTATTCCTCGAAGGGGTAGGCAGAGGTGACAAACAAAAAAACAATCTTTCTCTTCATATAATTAGCGAAGATTTAGAGAAAAAAAAATTATCATAGGCAGAGGTGTTGTATCAACATCACCCACATTTCACCGAATATAATTAAGTGCCAACGTGACAGATGAGTCTATCACCGTCTCAGGCACTACACATACGTTTTTGTTACTTCTCAGACATATGCAGGTTTCCTCACGATATTTTCCTTCACCGTAAAGCACGTGGTGTGAAATCACTGCACATAAGTTTTTAGACACTCATTGGTACAGACCCCGGATTGGAACTTGCGTCTTTTGCGTAGCAGGTAACTTAATCCACCACCATGGTTCTTTTGTCCTAAATAGCCCCTAAAATATGATAACTCACTCATATTGTCTTGTATAGGTATCGGTGTAAGTTTCTGGTGCGTGACACCCAACACCGACTGCACGCTCACTGTGGGCACCTCTTGTTGCACCAACTGGGCTTGTGACACCAATTGCTGGGAAAATATTACAAAATGTATACATACATTATATTATATTATAAAATAGCGGTTTCACTCCGTTCCTGTGGGAGTACGGGGATAAAATATATGCCTATGTTACTCGCTGCTGATGTAGCTATCCATTACTGAAAGAATTTTCAAGATCGGTCAAGTAGTTTCAGAGTATATTCAATGCAAATAAACAAACAAAAAACAATAAATCTTTCCTCTTTATATTATTAGCGTAGATAGTGTAATTATACTGTATACTAGCTGTGCCCCGCGGTTTTACCCGTGTAGAGTTCATGTCATGGATGACCTGCGGAACCCTATTGTTTTTTACATAAAAGTAGCCTAAAGCCCAAGTTTCTCCATGTTACATTTGCTATCTACCAGTGAAAGATCTATTAAAATCGGGCGAGTGGTTTCGGAGATTAGCCAGAACAAATATTAAAAATAGTTTTTTTACTTTATAGATGTATCTTATAAACTTGCATATGCATTTAGTAAAAACCTGTAAATTTGGAATTACAAACAGACACTCCAACTTTACATATGTTGCTGCTGTATAGAGATAGAATTTAGATAAACACATACCTCTTCAGGTCTATACGTCTGTACATATTGATATTCCTGTCCCTCCATGCTCCTAGTTTCTTGTCTCTCTGTCTCCACTTGTGATTGGTCGATACCACGACCGTCCAAGCTCTGTGATTGGTCCAAATTCAACGCACTATTAAATTCTGGCTTCTGATTGGTCGGTTCGAATTGCTGTTTCGGCTCCGGGTTTTGATTGGTCGGTTCGAAGCGAGGTTTTGCTGGACTTTGCGGTTTTGGTTCTTGCTGTGTTGGTAATAAGGGGTGTTTTAAGACTATGAGTTTGTGTTACTAGCTGTGCTTTGCGGTTTTGCTCATAATATAGCCGAAGTTACTCATTGATAGTCATATGTTTTATTTGCCTGTATTCCCCGAAGGGGTAGGCAGAGGTGTTGTAATAACAACACACACTTTTCACCGAAGATTAAGTGCCAACGTGACAACATGGTGGGTCTATCGCCGTCTCAGTCACTATACATACGTCTTTGAGTTACGTCTCAGACATATACAGGTTTCCTCACGATGTTTTCCTTCACCGTAAAGCACGTGGTATGAAATCACTGTTCATAAGTTTTTAGAAAAACACATTGGTACAGGCCCCGCTAAGATTCGAACTTGCGTCACTTGCGTAGCAAGTCTGCTACGCAAGTGACGCAAGTTCAAACAAAAACAAGGGAAGCAAAATTGGATGCATGAGATGTGATCTCGAGTAGCTCATTTGGCAGAGCAACTGCACAGTTGGCAGAGGTCGTGGATTCGACTCCCACCTCTTGTTCGTATTTTTCCTAACCATTGAAAAAACTAACCTTTTCAGCAATATTTTTCTGACAGGTGTCATGTCGTCGACATTCGCAGCAACATTTGCTGCGACACTCTTCTGGCTGGCACTCGCATTCTGCAAAATTAACATACACTTTCATGGAATGTAAATTAAAATCTATACAGATAAATAAAATTGAAGTGTCTGTTTGTAATACCAAAATAACTATTCTAATATTTCACTAAATGCATATGAAAGTATACAAGATACTGTCATAGATTAACCAATTTTAATAAAATTCTCTGTCTGTCTGTTTGTTCCGGGTAATCTCAGAAACGGCTGGACCGATTTTAACGGGACTTTCACTGGCAGGTAGCTGATGTTTTAAGGAGTGACTTAAACTAATTTTATTTTGAAAACATATTAGGGTACCGCGAATTTAAGCATAAAACTAAATCTACGCGGGTGAAACCGCGGTGTATAGAAAGTTAAAAATCAAATTAAGCCGTGGTAGCCCTGGGGTTTGAGTAGTCGCTTGCTACACAAGTGACGCAAGTTCGAACCCCAGCGGGGCTTATACCTGAGTCTAAAAAAAAAAACTTATGTGCAGTGATTTCACACGTGCTTTACGGTGAAGGAAAACATCGTGAGAAAACCTGCATATGTCTGAGAAGTAATTCAAACACGTATGTATAGTGACTGAGACGGTGATAGACTCACCCTCTGTCACGTTGGCACTTCAATCTTCGGTGAATAGTGTGTGTTATTACAACACCTCTGCCTTACTTATAATACGAATAAGGAACTATACCGTTATCATTGAAAGAGTGTTGTTTCTCCAATCTCCCACGTCTCTTCTCATTGTTCTGGTCATACTGAAACAATAAAAATAATAATTCATACATATGTAGCAGCGTTTCACCACTCGCTCATAGATGGCGCTACTCGCTAACAAATGCGAAGTTTAAGTACAAATACACGAGAACCTAAATCGCGCCAGAAGAGTTCGCATTGCAGTATATATACAAGTGTCCAACTAGAACAGTTGGAGCCGGTGTTCCCCAGACATGACACCCGCCTCAATGGAACATCTTGTCTTTGCTGGGGATGACACTGATCACTCGCTCTCCACACAGTATATATACAAGTGTCCAACTAGAACAGTTGGAGCCGGTGTTCCCCAGACATGACACCCGCCTCAATGGAAGATCTTGTCTTTGCTGGGGATGACACTGATCACTCGCTCTCCACACAGTATATATACAAGTGTCCAACTAGAACAGTTGGAGCCGGTGTTCCCCAGACATGACACCCGCCTCAATGGAACATCTTGTCTTTGCTGGGGATGACACTGATCACTCGCTCTCCACACAGTATATATACAAGTGTCCAACTAGAACAGTTGGAGCCGGTGTTCCCCAGACATGACACCCGCCTCAATGGAACATCTTGTCTTTGCTGGGGATGACACTGATCACTCGCTCTCCACACAGTATATATACAAGTGTCCAACTAGAACAGTTGGAGCCGGTGTTCCCCAGACATGACACCCGCCTCAATGGAACATCTTGTCTTTGCTGGGGATGACACTGATCACTCGCTCTCCACACAGTATATATACAAGTGTCCAACTAGAACAGTTGGAGCCGGTGTTCCCCAGACATGACACCCGCCTCAATGGAACATCTTGTCTTTGCTGGGGATGACACTGATCACTCGCTCTCCACACAGTATATATACAAGTGTCCAACTAGAACAGTTGGAGCCGGTGTTCCCCAGACATGACACCCGCCTCAATGGAACATCTTGTCTTTGCTGGGGATGACACTGATCACTCGCTCTCCACACAGTATATATACAAGTGTCCAACTAGAACAGTTGGAGCCGGTGTTCCCCAGACATGACACCCGCCTCAATGGAACATCTTGTCTTTGCTGGGGATGACACTGATCACTCGCTCTCCCCACACATAAATACATATGCTCACACCTGTATTACCTAAAGCGGTAGGCAGAGGTGTATAGTGCACCCACATTCCACCAGTCATGTTTAAGTCCCATGTAATAGAGGGCGAGCCTATTGCCATTAACCGGCTACTAATACAGACTGCGGGCTGATATTGGGACAATACAGATGGAAAAACACAATAACACTCTGCCCCGGGATCGAACCTTTATCCTCGTGTTCCGCAATAGCACTTGCGACCACTAGACTCTTGCCAGGTTGTTCTCAGTAAAAGCAACCTTCCGAACCTGGCGGTAGCATGTATAATCCTGTGTAATTGTGTCATTCTGACGATTTGAAAGTACTTTGTATAAAGTCTAATCGAATAAAGATATATTTGAGTTTGACTTTAGACCAACATGTACCACGTGGTAGGTTATGGGGATAACATTGTTTACATTTGTGATTCAAACACGTTACCCCTAGGTTCGTGAACCACGAGACAAACGAAGTAAGAAATAATGGAGGAATAAATATATTCTCACGCTTTACGGTGAAGGAAAACATCGTGAGGAAACCTGCATATGTCTGAGAAGTAATTCAAAGACGTATGTATAGTATCTGTGTGTTTTGTTGAAAATTTGGGTGTTGAAAATTACAACACCTCTGCTTACACCTTCGGGATGACGTAAGTATATCTATTTTTGAACCAGCTGTACCCCACGGTTTCACCCGCGTAGATTTTAATTTCATAGTTTGCAGCGGATCCCTAATGTTTAAAAAAATCTAAAGTACCCTAAGTTACTCCTTGTAACATTAGCTATCCGTCATTGAAAGTCCCGTTAAAATCCGTCCAACCGTTGCGGAGATTACCCGGAACAAACAGACAGACAGACAGAGAAAAATAAAAAAAAATGGTTTTTCTTTGTCAGTACCATGTATACTTTCATATGCGTTTAGTGAAAAACTGTTATTTTGCAGTTACAAACAGACACTTCAATTTTATTTATCTGTATAGATATATACCTTATTGTCGTGTGCATAAGAGCCAGTATCGTATAGTATCGGCGGGTTGGCCGGATCGAACCGGTAGATGGTGCCGTCAGGATTGGTGAGCGGTCGGCCGGTCTGGAAATAATACGATATATTATGATTTTAGCAATTATTTATGAAAATGAAAATGATTTATTCAGTTTAGGCCCTGGTAAGGCACTTATGAATGTCGATAAATTTACCATATCATAATAATGAAATCCTTGTAATAATATAATACTCGCGTAAAGCATTTTAAAGGGTGTCCTACATAATATATATGGTTTAATAAAAATAGCTTAAGTTACTCCTTATAACATTAGCTACAGTGTAAGTCCCGTTAAAATCGGTTCAGTTGCTTCAGAGATTACCCGGTACAAACAGACAGACAGACAGGCAGACAGAGAAAACTTGTAAAAACTGTTTTTTTTTTTCATTTCACTAGCTTATATATTTTCATTAAAATTTTGTGAAAAGCTGTTATTTTTGGAATTACAAACAGACACTTCAATTTAATTTATCTGTAAAGATATATAAAATAACTCGAAAACAGTTGAAATTTGCTTAGAAGCTATAAGGTGAAATTTGGTTGCAAATGACATCCCCTTAATTACATAAATTTTCTTTAGATATATATACAGGATGTCATAGAAAAAGGAACAGTTGTCTTCTAGAAGTTGTTGGGTTTTATGAATATATCACTATGTTGAAGTCGTAAAATATCTAGCTCCAACGATAACGTAGCTATAGGCTATGGTTGCTAAGGGCCGAAGAGCTCGCGGCCTTAAGCGATTGAATGAACGCGCGCCCGCGTTTACTTACATTACGTACGCGGTCATTAAACTTGTTAAATTAAGAGGAAGGTTAATGGTTTAAAAAAATGGTTTTATGTGATTATTTAAGGTATCATTAGTGGGAGAAACTAAAAAAGTTGTTAGATTTCACGTGCATAACTCTACGTTACAGCTGATTTTTATGCGAAAATAAGGTCTTGATATGGTAAATTTTGAGCGTCAATTACTCGAAAACGGAACAAGATATTTTTGTCATAATAATTTGATTTGCTTCCTAAAATTATACCCTATCACATATTTAAACAGCTGTCCTATTTTCCCCGACACTATAGTTTATGAAGAGAGTACCCCTTGGAGGACCCTTTGTGAAGGTAATAGGTACCTGTGGATGTATGACGCTGGCTCCGAGAGGCACGGCGGCGAGGTCAGTGACCGCCCACACTAGTGCTCCCTCGGCGCCCGTGGAAGGCTCCGGACTAGCTCCCCCTATACACACAATAACTACAGGTGCCGCCACGAGTTATGAGCGCTTACTGAACATACTATGGGTATCTGCGCATGTATTTTATTCGCGTCACGCCATACAGACAAACAGATACAGAATCATAAAATTATCACTGTGCATTCAAGAAAGACTTTTTAGTCGCAATTTTGTCACAGATCATCGGCTGGTGGTGGACTTCACGGGGTTTTCCCCGCGTAGTTCCCGTTCCCGTGGGAGTACGGGGATAAAATATAGCCTATGTTACTCGCTGATAATGTAGCTATTCATTGCTGAAAGAATTTTCAAGATCGGTCCAGTAGTTTCGGAGCATATTCAATGCAAACAAACAATCAAATCTTTCCTCTTTTTAATATTAGTGTAGATAATCCCCGCTGAACCCTAATTAATGTTCTTTTTCAATAAAAGTAGCCTAAGTTACTGCTTCTCACATCAACTATATGCCGGTGCAAGTCCCGCTAATATTGGCCCAGTCATTTCATAGATTAATCGCAACAGACAGAATAAGCCGGAACAAACAGACAGATTTTTACCGTACATACTTATTTACCGTACATATGCATCATCTGTATCAATAGATTGAATTAGAATTTAAAATTTTGGTCCTTCGATCCGTAATGTGAATCAACTCACCAGTAGGTGATGGCGTGGCAGAGTCGGTACTTCTCAGACTCAGGGTTTTATACCCTGAACTGGAGGGAGACAGACGCCAACTGCTGGATGCCAGGTCACCTGTTGAAATATTAAAATTTTAATTGGCAAACTTTGCTCCTTATCATAAACTAGCGGACGTCACGCGGTTTCATCCGAGTAGTTCCCGTTCCCGTGGGAGTACGAGGATAAACATATGGGGCCACATCTACACTAATATTATAAAGAGGAAATATTTGATTGTTTTTTTGTTTGTTTGTTTCCATTGAATAGGCTCCGAAACTACTTGACCAATCTTGAAAATTCTTTCAGCAATGGATAGCTACATCATCAGCGAGTAACATGGGCTATATTTTATCCCCGTACTCCTACGGGAACGGGAACTACGCGGGTGAAACCGCGTGAGTAGATAGATAAATAAATACCTTGTCTGCTCAACAGTCGTGGATGTGCGGGTGCATTCTCAGCGGCGGCGTATCCTCCGAAGCTGTGACTCTTGGACACCGCGCCGCGGCCTCGCCATCCGGTCCCGCCTTGCCCTTCCAGGGATTGAACCTACGACCACACACATCAAAATTCAAAAATATCTTTATTCGATTAGACTTCATCCAGACATCTATGCATTTGCGTACAAAATTAATTGATACCTTGAGTAGCTTATTCCTGCCCCCCTCCGGAGTCAGTACCTTGACGGGGCCTGAGAGCCATGGCCATTGCGACTCGTCCTGAGAACAGTTGTCCTGAAAAATCATTTCATATTATTTAAGTGTAATATTTCTCGAAGCCAACCCCCGTATGTATGAATAGTGCTTTGCAAGTAAGAATAACTAATACTGTCAGTGACAATTTTAGTGTCACTAACAACTATAGTACCACTGACAACTTTTGTACCACTAACAACTTTTGTACCACTAACAACTATAGTGCCCCTATCAACTATTGTAATACTGACAACTTTAGTGCGACTGACAACTTTAGTACAACTAAAAACTATAGTGCCACTAACAACTATGGCGACACTGACAACTATAGTACCGCTGACAACTTTAGTACAACTGACAACTTTAGTAACACTGACAACTATAGAGCCACTATCAACTATTGTAATACTGACAACTTTAGCACGACTGACAACTATAGTAATACTGACAACTATAGTAATACTGACAACTATAGTAATATTAACAACTATAGTAACACTATAAATTTTAGTGCCACTAACAACTATCATGCTCTATCAACTATTGTAATACTGACAACTTTAGTACCACTGACAACTTTAGTACCACTGACAACTTTAGTACCACTGACAACTTTAGTACCACTGACAACTTTAGTACCACTGACAACTTGAGTGACAACTCACCGAGCTAAATATCCTCCGTCTCACTCGTTCGTAGTCTCTCTCCCTCTGTTCCAGTGATTTGCTGCGCGCCGCCGCTAGTCCACTTAGACTCTCGTCTAAAGCGCACACCGACCGCTTCAAGATTGATCTGACAAACATATCAAATGGAGTCAAAAATTCAACATAGACCTACAATAGTAAGTGAGTAAGAGCCGTGGTGGCCTCGGGGTTAGAGCAGTCGCCTGCTACGCAAGCGACGCAAATTCGAATCCCAATTCACCCCACGTGCTTTACGGTGAAGGAAAACATCGTGAGGAAACCTGCATATGTGGCTGAGACGGCGATGGACTCACCCTCTGTCACGTTGGCACTTAATCATATTCGGTGAAATGTGTGTGTTGTTGTTACAACACCTCTGCCTACCCCTTCGGGGAATACAGGCGTGAGCATATGTAGTATGTGAGTAAATAATAACAATGGAACTTAGGTCTAGCAATATGACAGTGCGCTGCAGTAGAGCAAATAAGCCATGGCTCAGTGTATCGCTTTGCTCTTGCGACGAAAACACTGGTATTCTGCCACCACCCAACATTCGAATAAAATTATGCACATAAGGGACACTTGGAACACTTATTGAACGTCATTTCTCTTACGCTAACTTAGGTTAATTTACTACCGTTTCCAAATGTAAGCCTGTCAGGAGAAGACACGGCGAAACAAATTCCCCGGTATTTTTAACATGTGTCCCTTCTATATACATAGGGTGGTTTTAGTACAATTTAAAAGAAGCGTGAGCAACTCATTGTCATGCTTGGCTATCATCAATATTGCTAATTCAAAATTACAAACAGACACTTCAATTGTATTAATCTGTATAGATTACTTGGCATTAGTGTGGTCCGGAGCAGTCCGTTGCGGCGAAGGAGGGAACGTGGCGGTGCACCACTCCTTGAAACCAGTACATGGAATGCGGCCACCGCTAGTACCTGATGATGGAAGTTATTAATTCAGTTCAAACACAGTAAAGTCAAAGTCAAAGTCAAAAATATCTTTATTCGATTAGACTTTATACAAAGCACTTTCAAATCGTCAGAATGACACAATAACACAGGATTATACATGCTACCGCCAGGTTCGGAAGGTTGCTTTTACTGAGAACAACCTGGCAAGGAACTCAGTAATTACTCTTTTCAAAAAGATTATACTATTTAAGAAAAACAAAATTAATCACTTGAGAAATGTAAGCCCATGGACACAGTTGCAATGCACAAATGTCGATAAAAATTTACATAAAGAAAAGTCTAGTAGTTGTACTTATATCTAATTGCGTAGCTTGAGACGACCAGCCCCCACAAGCAGCACCTGTTCACAAGTATGACGAGAATGCCAGCCATCGCCCTCCTCAACCATTATAGAGGGAAGTGAGCGACCCGTCATCCTGACGCCGCCGCAAGCAAAGGCATTTTAGTGAGCATGACAACTCAAGCCAGTCAAAGTATATAGGTGCAGTGTGGGCCCCCAACGAGGTAGACCCCACACCTGGGGCCTTACCATGAGTTCTTATTGCCATGATAGTTTCACTCATTTATGAGACAGACGTATGTGACGTGTATACATCTGTCACTTCATCCTCTCCCTGGCCTTATCCCATGTATTTGGGGTCAGCACTTGATTTAACCCGATGTGGCTGATCACCTTGATTTTTATACGAAGCGACTGCCATCTGACCTTCGTAACTCCTTTCGAGGAAAATCAACAATCTGGGTTAAACCAGTTATCAGACTTTCTTAGGCCTCTGACTGACCTGTAACGATTGCCAAAGACATTAAATTGTCAACCGGGACAGACGGCTTAACGTGCTCTCCGAGGCACGGAGGGAACTCGGGCGGTCACCCATCCAAGTACTGGCTAGACGTATGGCATACGCGCAATAGCAACTGTGCCACGAGCTGCTCCTACATCTGTCACTGTCACACAACTGAATTATCATTGCAATAAGAGCTCATGGTTGAGCCCCTGGTGAGGATCTCAGGAAACAATGGATGTGGGAGGCACAAGACTGCTCGTCGTGGAGATCGTTAGGGGAGGCCTATGCCCAGCTGTGGGCGTCTGTCGGCTGAAAGATGATGAATGATGATGATGATATACGAACGTTTCTTCCACAGAGCTGTTGGTACATTCAGTTTAGGGCCAGGCACTCCCAGTACCTAGTGCCGTCACGAGTTATCACATAAAAATTCCCTTAACATTTTTTGTGTCGTGTATATTATTAATTTTTGACCACAAAGAATCGATATCTTAATAACAATCCCCTAAGGGCAAACTAAAAAAATATATTAACTACCAATAACATGGTTCTTCCAGAACTGACGGCCAACCTTCAACAGCTGGAGAAGAACTACAAGAAGAAGAATTACCAATTTTGGAGACGAGAACAGAAGTCTTGCTGGTCTGATCCAGTTGGTGGGACAGCTGGAACAGTGAGGCACAGCGGTGGACCAACATACGACCGTATGAAGTCATCACTGGGAAACGGACGATGCAGCGTCTGTGAATAATATACACTTCATTACACTAAATCCCTACTAATATTATAAATGCGAAGTAACTCTGTCTGTTACGCTTTCCCGCTTAAACCTCTCAACCGATTTTGATGAAATTTGGCACAGACAGTCTTTAGACCCTGAGAAAGGACATAGGCTACCTTTTATTTATTAAAAATATTAGGTTTCCCAACCATAAGGATGAAAACTAAATCTAAGCAGGTGAAACCGCGGGGCACAGCTAGTAATATATATACTTATCCTCGAAGAGGTAGGCAGAGGTGTTGTAACAACAACACCCACATTTCACCGAAGATTGTGGTTAAGTGCTAACGTGACAGATTGTGAGTCTATCGCAGTCTCAGCCACTATACATACGTCTTTGAATTACTTCTCAGACATATACAGGTACAGTTAGTTTAGAATATAATAGAATAAAAATCTAACATTAGCGATAGTAACCTAAGTTAGCGTAAGAGAAATGACGTTCAATAAGTGTTCCAAGTGTCCCTTATGTTGATTAAAACTTTTTGATTTGATTTGACTTAAACAAATATATTAAGAACATCCATTTCTTTGTTCTGGCTTGTTTTGACAGATTTATATTTAATTATTTTATCTAACCATATATTTTACCCATAAATCAGCTTGGTATTAAATTTGGGGTTAATTTTTCAACATATTCCAGCAGTTGAAAGACATGCATTATTTTGATGTCCAGCCGTTTCAGAGATTACCCGGAACAAACAAACAGACAGACTTAGAGAATTTTAAAACTTGGTTTGATTTAGAGAATTTTAAAACTTGGTTTTAGTGTCAGTAGCGTGTATACTTTCTTATGCATTTAGTGAAAAGCTGTTATTTTGTAATTACAAACAGACACTTCAATTTTATTTATCTGTATAGATATAGATGTATAGATTATTTTATCAAACCATTTATTTTGCCCATAAATCAGCTTGGTATTAAATTTGGGGTTAATTTTTCAACATATTCCAGCAGTTGAAAGACATAAACAAGCATTATTGTGATGTATTGTAAAACTTTATTGTATACTATGTTCTTATAACAGACAGACACATTCTATATGTATATAGAAGCGAATAGTAACTCACCCCGTATCATTGACTAGAGAGTGTAACTCCTTCTCAATCTTGAGTAACGTCATGCGATCTCTAGCGTTCTTATTCAATACATCTTTGATAAAGTTCACTAGATCCGCGCCCGTCGGCTCGTTGCCATCTGAAATATACACTTACATATACGCCTGGATTCCCCGAAGGGGTAGGCAGAGGTGTTGTAATAACAACACACACTTCACACAAGATGATTAAGTGCCAACGTGACAGATGAGTCTATCGCCGTCTCAGCCACTATGCATACGTGTTTGAATTACTTCTCAGACATATGCAGGTTTCCTCACGATGTTTTCCTTCACCCTAAAGCAAGTGGTTTGAAATCATTGTACATACGGTTTTATTTTTTAGAAAAACTCATTGGTACAGGCCCCGCTGGGAATCGAACTCGCGTCGCTAGCGTAGCAGGCGACTGCTCTAACCACAAGGCCACAACTATTCGTTCTATTTTATATACTCTATGTAACAGTACATACATGCGTAAACAGAATTCACATTCATATGCTAGTAACATTTATCTACACAGACTGGGAACGAAGGCTTAACGTGTTCTCCGAGGCACGGCGGAAACTCCCGCGGTCACCCATCCAACTACTACCTATTACTAATTAATTTACCTGAATCATTCCTGCTAAAAGATGGCGGCTTCGGTCTCTCTTTACGCTCAGGACACCTGAAAGATACATCGGTACATAAGCTTACGCCATTCCAGAAGGCTCTGCGAAGGAGTAAGCAGAGGACAGTGCGAGTTTTTCACTGCCGCCGTCACAAGTCACCGCGTCGACGTAAACGCAGATTTGTATAGGATCGGAACAGCGCCTCTGTCGGCCTAAACATGACACTATTGTGAGTCCATACAAATCTGCGTTTACGTCGACGCGATCACTTGTGATGGCGATTTTAAGAAAACTCGCACTAAGCACTCAGACTGCCAACGTGGCAAATACTCAAAAGAAAACGTGAAACTCTTGAAAAAAAAAATTACATTTTTAATTTTGACAGATCCATAAAATTCAGATTATCTTTAATTGATTCGACTTTTATATCGTTAGAATGAAATGATTATTCTAGGATTATAAATGTTACCACCGGGTTCGGAAGGTTACTTTAACTGTGAAGAACCCGGCAAGAAACTCAACAATTACTCTATTCAAAAAGTAACAATATCTAAAACTAGCGGACGTCACGCGGTTTCACCGGCGTAGTTCCCGTTCCCGTGGGAGTACGGGGATAAAATATAGCCTATGTGATGATGTAGCTATCCATTGCTGAAAGAATTTTCAAGATCAGTCAAGTAGTTTCGTAGCCCATTCAATGCAGACAAACAAACAAAAAAACAATCAAATCTTTCCTGCATATAATTAGTGTAGATATAAGGCCATGTACACCGTTCCAATGTTCGAGTGACGATAAAAATATAACTCTACTCATAAAACTCACCTGCAAAAGTATGTCTGCTCCTCCGCGTCCAAACTGGCGGACTTCCTGATTCCATCATTACTGGCACCAGCTGGGAAATTTGAACATTCTAATATCATCATCATCTCCCTGGCCTTATCCCATACATTGTTGGGGTCGGCACTTGATTCAACCCGATGTGGCTCCATGTTAGTCGCAATCAACTTATTAACTCCTTGTCCGTTATGTGCGCCTGGTACTTCGTGTACCATATCATCATCTCCCTGGCCTTATCCCATACATTGTTGGGGTCGGCACTTGATTCAACCCGATGTGGCTGATCACCTGATTTTTATACGAAGCGACTGCCATCTGACCTTCGCAACCCCATTTAGGAGGAAAATCTGTGATCTGGGTTAAACCAGTTGTCAGATTATTTTTAGGCCTCCGACTGACCTGTAACGATTGCCAAAGATGTTAAATTGTCAACCGGGACCGACGGCTTAACGTGCTCTCCGAGGCACGGAGGGAACTCGGGCGGTCACCCATCCAACTACTGGCTAGGCGTATGGTTGCTTAACTTCGCTGATCGAATGATATGCGCAATAGCAACTGTGCCACGAGCTCCTCCATTGTGAACATTCTAATATGTAATCACATATACCCACGTACATACATACATATGCTCACGACTGTATTCCCCGAAGGGGTAGGCAGAGGTGTTGTAATAACAACACACACTTTTCACCGAATATGATTTAAGATAAGCTGTGCCAACTGTGACAGATGGACATACGTCTTTAAATTACTTCTCAGACATATGCAGGTTTCCTCACGATGTTTTCCTTCACCGTAAAGCACGTGGTGTGAAATCACTGCACATAAGCTTTTAAGAAAAACTCATAGGTACAGGCCCCGCTGGGATTCGAACTTGCGTCGCTTGTGTAGCAGGCAACTGCTCTAACCCCGAGGCCACCACAGCCACACCACCCACGTCTGCGTCTGTATTCCCCAAAGGGTAGTACCCCCACATTTCCCCAGTTATGTTTAAGTGCCATGTAATAGAGGGCGAGCCTATTGACATTAACCGGCCACTAATACAGACTCCGGGCTGCTACTGGGATATTACAGATGGAAAAACCTAATAACACTTTGTGTTATATACAGATAAATGAAATTGAATTGTCTGTTTGTAATTCCAAATTTTTTCCAAGCTTTTCACAAAATGCATAAACGGTATTCACGTGAAAAAAACAACCATAAACAATTCTCTGTCCATCTGTCTGTCTGTTTTAATAAGTCTGGGTGAAACCGAAACAACTAGTTTTAAGTATAAGTATGAAGTAACGTTTATATTACCAGGATGACCAGTTGTGTGTTCAGATTCGTCGCAATCGGGGCACTCGTCCGAGCACACTATCCCGGAGTCCTGTTTTATGGAACATATCTGCTTGCGTCGCCGGCCCCTGGGGAGGAAATAGTTAACATTTAGAATGCTTAACGCAGTTTAGTATGTAAATAAGAGGAGCTTGTGGCACAGTTGCTATTGCGCATATCATTCGATCAGCGAAGTTGAGCAACCATACGCCTAGCCAGTAGTTGGATGGGTGACCGCCCGAGTTCCCTCCGTGCCTCGGAGAGCACGTTAAGCCGTCGGTCCCGGTTGACAATTTAACATCTTTGGCAATCGTTACAGGTCAGTCGGAGGCCTAAAAATAATCTGACAACTGGTTTAACCCAAATCACAGATTTTCCTCCTTAACGGGGTTGCGAAGGTCAGATGGCAGTCGTTTCGTATAAAAATCAGGTGATCAGCCACATCGGGTTGAATCAAGTGCCGACCCCAACAATGTATGGGATAAGGCCAGGGAGATGATGATATGGTACACGAAGTACCAGGCGCACATAACGGACAAGGAGTTAATAAGTTGATTGCGACTAACATGGAGCCACATCGGGTTGAATCAAGTGCCGACCCCAACAATGTATGGGATAAGGCCAGGGAGATGATGATATGGTACACGAAGTACCAGGCGCACATAACGGACAAGGAGTTAATAAGTTGATTGCGACAAACATGGAGCCACATCGGGTTGAATCAAGTGCCGACCCCAACAATGTATGGGATAAGCCCAGGGAGATGATGATATGGTACACGAAGTACCAGGCGCACATAACGGACAAGGAGTTAATAAGTTGATTGCGACTAACATGGAGCCACATCGGGTAGGCGGTAGCATGTATAATCCTGTGTAATTGTGTCATTCTGACGATTTGAAAGTACTTTGTATAAAGTCTAATCGAATTAAGATATATTTGAGTTGAGTTGGGTTGAATCAAGTGCCGACCCCAACAATGTATGGGATAAGGCCAGGGAGATGAGTATGTAAGTAGTTTCGTTTTGGTACACAAGATGGCGCTGTAATTCTAAATCACGCTATTGAGATTCTCCTTTAGTTACCTATATAGTGGTCAAGTGCTCAAATCAATATAGTGGTCGAACCAATTAATACCCCTACTACGAGTTTGCCATCGTTTTCGTAATCTATACTCGCTAGCGTCTCCGACAATATTTGTATGAGAAATTGTACAGCGCCTCCAAGCGTGAAGACGTGAAGAACTAAAATATGTCACACAAATATTGACGGAGACGCTAGCGAGTGTAGATTAGGAAAACGGTGGCAAACTCGTGATGGCACTGGCAGTGGCGTGCATTGCGTATAAGCAGGTAAGCAGAAGTTACAATGTTTGATCACTGAATACACTCGTGTCGTGTGTGTGTGTTTATGTTCGTATGTGTATCTTTACCAAGACGTATGTACCTACGCCGCGTCACATAGGTATGTACTTAACCTGCCTACCTACCTACTTATTGTTTATGCCTACCCCTCTGAAAATCCAATGCGGCGTGCATTGGCCTGGGCACTGGACTGGCCAAGTTATGGTGTTTCCAGTAAACCAACCAAGGTTTGCTTCGATTGATCCTGGCTCCCAGGACTAATTTGCGGTGTGATCTTAGCCGTCTTCTCATAAGATGGCTAACTACTAACGAATATACTACGTTAAACAAGAATATTAGATTGTTTGTGTAGGTATATTCCTATTCTTGAGATTTTGAAAACCGGTGGACCCTCCCCCTGTTTTGAAGTTGCATCAAACTTGGTGTCAAACGCCAACTTCAAAAGTTAGAAATTTATTTAACATAATTTAATCTATATATAATAAGTCAAAGTCAAAGTCAAAAATATCTTCATTCGATTAGACTTTTTACAAATCGTCAGAATGACACACTTTAAAAGTTTTTTCAATTCAATTTCGATTTTAAGTGGCTTCAAGTGTTTCCATAACGTAAGAAAAGTTGACAGTTAATATACCTGCAGTGAGGGCAAGCAGCGCAGGCGCCGCACACGCAGGCCACCCGCGGGTTGTTGGACAGCAGGTGGTGGCCGTCGTCCCTGGAGGCGCAGTCCCGCTGCAGCCAGCGCTTAGCGCGCTGCCGCTGGTTACCCGACCTGTCCCACGCACCGCCTGTGATCTGAAAACAAATATACCCCTAAGCAAACACTAATAATGAATTTCGCTTACGGCGGTTAATCTCAACGGGGATTAGCCATGTACGCAGGAGATATTATAGTGCACAAATGTGTGCGCAAACACAGGTGCACTCTTTATTCCCTCACTCTCATCTCCGATGGGACGGCAATCCGACACGACCGGAGAGAGATTAGGCGTAGGACCAACGGCTTAACGTGCTTTCCGAGGCACGGGGGTGTAAACACCGCCAACTTCCAAACTCCGGGCATTTTATTGTGAATTTCTTGACAATAAAACCCAATATCTGTTAATGACCCGACCCGGGAATCGAACCCGGGACCTCGGGATCGGCAGGCGAACCTACTAACCACTAGACCAACGAGGCAGTTACAAGCAGACACTAGCAGATATTCAGACAAAGGATAATGTTACTTTATATACTGTCATTTCTTTGTACATACAAATGCTCACGCCTGAATCCCCGAGGTGGTGGGCAGAGATGTGATAACAACACCCACATTTCACCGAAGATGATTAAGTGCCAGCGTGACAGATGGTGAGTCTATCGTCGTCTCAGCCACTATACATACGTGTTTGAATTACTTTTCAGTCATATGAAGGTTTCCTCACGATGTTTTCCTTCACCGTATTGCTGGTGGGAGAAATTATTTACATAATTACACTTAATAATCTTCGGTGAAAAGTGGGTGTTGTTATCACACCTCTGCCTACCCCTTCGGGGAATACAGGCGTGAGCATATTCAGGGTGTCGGGGAAAACAGGACAGCTGTTAAAATATGTGAAAGGGTATAATTTTAGGAAGCAAATAAAATGATTATGACAAAAATATCTTCTTCTGTTTTCGAGTAATTGACGTTCAAAGTTGATCATATCAAGACGTTATTTTCGCATAAAAATCAGCTGTAACGTAGAGTTATTCACGTGAAATCTAACTACGTTTCTTTTTTTTCTCCCACTAATAAATCCTGAAATAATCCCATAAAACCATTTTTAGAAACCATTAACCTTCCCCTTAATTTAAAAAGCTTAAGTACCGTACCGTACCGCGTACGTAATGTAAGTAAACGCGGCCGCGCTTTCATTCAATCGCTTAAGACCGCGAGCTCTTCGGCCCTTAGCAACCATAGCCTATAACTACGTTATCGTTGGAGCTAGATATTTTACGACTTCAACATGGTGATATATCCATAAAACCCTACAACTTCTAGAAGACAACTGTTCCTTTTTCTCCGACATCCTGTATATATATGTCATCATCATCCTCCTGTCCTTATCCCATGTTATTCATGGTCGACGCAATGTGTTCTTCTTTTCCATTTCTCTCTATCAGCCGTCGTATCTATATACAAAAAGTACAAAAAAAAAACGGTTTGAATACTCACTTGAATCTCAACGGGATGTTTCACCTTATAATCACTACCATTAAAACTATCACTAACACTTATAACATCACTACACACATCACTGTGACTAGATTCGGTTGGATCATTGCATAGCGTTCGCTCGACGTTATCGTTACTCGTTATAACGCTAACGGTATTGGTAACGGTATTGGTAACGTTATCGGTAACGTTATTTGTAATGGCGGGCGAGGCAACCCGCGGAGGCGAGTGAGTCTCCCTTATTGCTTGACTTCGCACCAGTTGTTTTGATTTGAAACTCTGCAAAGAATAAACATTTTCAAAATTCAAAAATGAGGATATTTTTTTTAATAAGAACAAAAAAAAAATAAAGGCACATATTTGAAAACCCACCCCACTCTTATTGGTTATACTAATTACTCTGATGTAAAGGAAAGAAAATCTACACATCTATCTATACAGATAAATAAAATTGAAGTGTCTGTTTGTAATACTAAATTAACAGCTATTTACTCCATGCATATAAATGCATATGGGATAACTAGCTGTGCCCCGCGGTTTCACCCGCGTAGATTTAGTTTCATGCTTATGGTCGCGGAAACCTAATATTTTTAATAAATAAAAGTAGCCTAAGTTACTCCTTGATACATCAGCTACCTGCCAGTGAAAGTCCCGTTAAAATCGATCCAGCCGTTTCAGAGATTACCCGGAACAAACAGACAGCCGACAGAGACAAAATTTAAAACTTGGTATTTCAGTGTCAGTATCGTGTATACTTTCATATGAGTTTAGTGAAAAGCTGTTATTTTGGAATTACAAACAGACACTTCAATTTTATTTATCTGTATAGATATAGATATCAACTCACTCGGTTCCTGTTCAGTTGGGTAGTCTCCTCCGCGCTGGCGTTTTTCTTATCACAATCAACGTTCTCCATTGCTTATTAATTACACTGAAATAATAAATAATTTATTAATTACTTACTGTGGAGAAACACAACATGGGGATGTCTGTATAATAAGCTATCTCATAGCTTGTGCTCACAACTCCGTCTGCGCAGGATTTGACTTATCTTTATACTAGCGGACGTCACGCGGTTTCACCCGCGTAGTTCCCGTTCCCGTGGGAATACGGGGATAACATATAGCCTATATTACTCGCCAATGGCGTAGCTATCCATTCCTGAAAGAATTTTCTAGATCGGTCAAGTAGTTTCGGAGCCTATTCAATGCAAACAAACAAACAAATCTTTCCTCTTTATTGTATTAGTGTAGATCCCTACTAATATTATAAATGCGAAAGTAACTCTGTCTGTCTGTTACGCTTTCCCGCTTAAACCTCTCAACCGATTTTGATGAAATTTGGCACAGACAATCTTTAGACCCTGAGAAAGGACATAGGCTACCTTTTATTTATTAAAAACTAGCTGTGCCCCGCGGTATTACCCGCGTAGATTTTAATTTCATGGTAGCCCGCGGGTCCCTTATGTTTTAAAATCTAAGTAGCCTAAGTTACTCCTTGTAACATTAGCTATCCGTCAGAGAAAGTCCCGTTAAAATCTTTCCAGCCGTGATTTCACACCACGTGCTTTACGGTGAAGGAAAATATCATGCAGAAACCTGCATGTCTGAGAAGTAATTCAGAGACGTATGAGACGGCGATAGACTCACCATCTGTCACGTTGGCACTTAATCATATTCGGTGAAAAGTTGGTGTTCTTATCATAACACTTCTGCCTACCCCTTCGGGGAATACAAGCGTGTGTGTATGTAAGTAATTCTATAGAAATACTAGCTGTGCCCCGCGGTTTCACCCGCGTAGATTTAGTTTCATCCTTATTGTCGCGGAACCCTAATACTTTTGATAAATAAAATTAGCAAGTTACTCCTTGAAACATCAAGCCGTTTCAGAAATTACCCGGAACAAACAGACAGACAGACAGACAAAGAAAAATTGTAAAACTTGGTTTTTTAATGACAGTGGCGTGTGTACCTACTTTCATATGCATTTAGTGAAAAGCTGTAATTTTGAAATTACAAACAGACACTTCAATTTTATTTATCTGTATAGATGTATAGATACACACCTTTAGCAGTCGTCCCGAAAAAGTACTTCTCTAACACCGAATATTCCAAAAACAAGAAAGAAGAAGAACAATTACAAGAAAGAAGTTCTTATTATATTTTTTTATAATTTATTAAAGATGAGATTGGACCGATAAAGGTTACTACTCTACTTTTGAAGGCAACTATTAATTTAAATCTAATATTATTTATTTTATAATTAACAATCTCTCGAAAAACTATTAAAGCCTCTTTAGAAAAAGTTACTACAAAAAAACTGGCAGCTGCTTTTTTTTAAGATTCTCTTTTTAAATGTTTTTAGAACACATGTGCGGTGTATAACTGTGTAAGCTCGATGTTTTTCTTTTTTATCTTATTATTTTCACGACTGGTATCCCTGGACGGTGCGTGTTTGACGGATTGCATTTTTTTCGTTATTCCAAAATGGCGGTCGGGTTAAAATGGCGCACTTGGGTTTTCAACCGTCGTTTCTTTACTGAACTGGACGCCATAAATCTGAAAAAGAAGAAAAGTTACCCTTAAAAATGATTACATAGATATATTCACGCCTGTATTCCCCGAAGGGATAGGCAGACGTGTACTTATAGTATAGCCACATTTTGCATCCATTGTCATCAACGGGACACTAAAAGTCTTAAGGGCTGCTACAGATGCCGTCACGAGTTATGAGCGCTCAGTGAAAATAGTGGACGTAGTTTCAGTATCACTTTATTCTTATCAAACTCAAGTTTTCATTCGTTTAATAATTTAATTAATGAAGATTTTAATATTTAAACGTAAAGAATTTTCTAGCAGGCCGCGTTCTGACGTAATTTTAGAACGAATAAGAACCGTGGTACGAACTTTGCGAACTTTCGGCCGAAGTTTCATATTCGGAGAAAGCGAGTAGAGCCACTGTATTAGGTAATAGCAGATGCTTAATAATTAGAAGCGTTCAAAGTCAATATAAAATAATTAACACAATAATAATCAAACATGTAAAGTCACATATCGACAATTAACTCGCTATCAATTGGAATCAATATGTTGCCCATTAAAAATACACTAATGATCCCCAATCAATTTAATAAGCGGCACTGATGTTGACTCATGTACTGTAGCTTTGATACAATTTGAGTATACGGAACCCCATGTAGGCTTTAACATGTTTTTACATCGATATAAATTTACATAAAGAAAAGTCTAGTACTTAGTTCAACTGCAACTGGCGGTAGCATGTATAATCCTGTGTAATTGTGTCATTCTGACGATTTGAAAGTACTTTGTATGAAGTCTAATCGAATAAAGATATATTTGATTTGATTTGAACTTATATCTAAATGCGTAGCTTGAGAAGACCAGCCGCCACAAGCAGCAGCTGTTCACAAGTATGACGAGAATGCCAGCTATCGTCCTCCTCAACCATCATAGAGGGAAGTGGACAACCCGTAATCCAGAGACACATTGTTCAAATACTATCCTACTAATGTCTGTATAGATAGTCTTTAAAAGAGTAATTACTGAGTTCCTTGCCAGGTTGTTCTCAGTAAAAGCAACCTTCCGAACCTGGCGGTAGCATGTATAATCCTGTGTAATCGTGTCGTTCTGACGATTTGAAAGTTCTTTGTTAAAAGTCTAATCAAATAAAGATTTTTTGAATTTGAATTTGATATTAGTTGGATAGTATTTGAACGATGAGTGTTGGTGAACTTGGCAGCGGGTAAGGTCAGGGTTACGGCGCGGCTCCCTTGGCCGATGCGTCACGATAATCTTGGCTACCAATCGTGTTTTAAATTGTCGTTTGTCATAAACTACGCGTATTATTTCAAGAGGTCGAAAGCTCAATCTGAGAAGCCGTGGTGACCGTAGGGTTTGAGCAGTCGCCGGCTACGCAAGAGACGCGAGCTCGAATAACAACGGGGCCTGTACCAATTGGTTAAGCTAAAAAAACTTATGTACAGTAATTTCACACTACTTGCGTGAAGGAAAACATCGTGAGGCAACCTGCGTATGTCTGAGAAGTAATTCAAAGACGTACGTATAGTGGCTGAGACGGTGATAGACTCACCATCGCACTTATCATTATGTGTGAAAAGTGGGTGTTGTTATTACAAACCTACCCCTTCGAGGAATACACACGTGAGTATATGTATGTATGTCCATCCCCTTTTCCTAAACTCGGTTAAGTATCTAAAAGGCCTTGATACAGTGAATCATAGGCCCTATTTTATGGGAACTCATTAGCTATTAGGTCTTTAAGCTGATTTGATCGTTATCGCTACGATTATAGAGTGTATGTTCGGTTGTATAGTTGGAAGGGTCGGTTACTCGAAGGTTAAGATTCTAGGTCAACTTAGGGTCGGAGAAAGAGGACATTAACGACATTATAATATAGCTGTAGCCCGCGACTTCGCCTGCATAATGATTTTGTATGTTCCTCTTGTACGTGCTTTGGTTTAAAATACCGTGAAAAAGCAGACAGACAGACAATTTGACACTACATAGAAGTCAGCTAGATCTCAAAATGGTTACGTTTTCTGACAGCTGACAGGATAAATACGTTGATATATAAATTGACGTTTGATGAATCTGTACTAATATTATAAAGAGGAAAGGTTTGTGTGTATGTTTGTAACGAATTGACTCAAAAAGAACTTATACAGTGATTTTCCACCACGTGCTTTACGGTGAAGGAAAACATCGTGAGGAAATCTGCATATGTCTGAGAAATAATTCAAAGACGTATGTATAGTCTGAGACGGCGATGAACTCACCCTCTGTCACGTTGGCACTTAATAATATTCGGTGAAATGTGGGTGTTGAAAATTACAACACCTCTGCCTACCCCTTCGGGGAATACAGGCGTGAGCATATGTATGTCTCATGTATGTCAACCTTGGTCTTCCTCTCATCACTTCTACCTTTCCTTGTATTACGATTTTAAATCTAATCTAGTCTAAGTAATTAAATAAAGGTATTTTTGAATATAATTATTAACCCCTACCAAACATCCAGGAATCTAGGATGCTCCAACCCGCTACCCCCGGGTCGATGTGCACAACCAGATCACTAGGTCGCAGGTATTGCAGTCCTCTCCTGGGCGGGGTCATCGACCCGGGATATAGGTCACCCGTTGCACACCACACCCTGTGCATCGAGCGACTGAGATAGCACTAGGGATATGTCTAGGCATCCCTTTCAAATATAGGTTACCTTTGTCATGAACAGATTGTATAGGGCTTAGAATAAGGCGAACATTTGTAATCTATATCTATACAGATAAATAAAATTGAAGTGTCTGTTTGTAATTCCAAAATAACAGCTTTTCACTAAATGCATATGAAAGTATACATGCTACTGACCCTAAAAAACCAAGTTTTAAAAATTTTCTCTGTCTGTCGGTCTGTCTGTCTGTTTGTTCCGGGTAATCTCCGAAACGGCTGGACGGATTTTAACGGGACTTTCACTGGTAGGTAGCTGATGTTTCAAGAAGTAACTTAGGCTACTTTTATGTATTGAAAATATTAGGGTACCGCGACAATAAAGATGAAACTAAATTTACGCGGGTGAAACCGCGGGGCACAGCTATAGATAAATAAAATTGAAGTGTCTGTTTGTGCATATGAAAGTATACAAGGTACTATAATAGAAAAAACATTTTTAAAAAATTTCTCTATCTGTTTCTTCCGGGTTATCTCTAAAACGGCTGGACCTATTTTAGCGGGACTTTCACTGGCAGATACCTAATGATACAAGGAGTAATTTAGGTTACCTATTATAAAAAAAAGAGTTAGTATTAGTAGAGTAGTATTAGAGTTCCGCGGCTACCCATGTAATTAAGTCTACGCAGGAGCCAATTCTATCCTCTTTAAAACATTAGTATTGAAAAATACATATAAAATTCCACATAGTGACAGACGAACAGATAGACAGACGGACAGCGGAGTCTAAAGTCCCGTTTTTCCATTTAGGTACGGACCCCTAAAAACACCATGCAAGTTAACAAAACAAGTAAGTTACACCATGCATATACTTAGTAAGGTATAATAAATCTCCCACACGGAACCGACGACCTTGCCAGGGTGAATCATCGCCTTCACCTTGGCCCTAGTACACCCGCGTACAGTATCACAACTACAGATCAATATTTACGACGCTCCTTATTTCATAGGCGTTGCGGTTTCGCGGAATTTCTAATGTCAGATTGTTATCGCTTGGGACTTTGATCACAGTATAAATAAGCTTACTACGCAGTATGGAATCTAGAACATTTTTTTGAAATAAGAACGGTTGCTCTGTAGTGTAAGGGTTGTCACTCATAAAGTTTTCAAAATTTGCTGTTGAAGGAATGTATTTTGGAAAAAGATTGTAATTTGGAAAAATGACGCTTAAATAAAATAAAATATGCTCACGCCATCCCAGAATGGTCCCCGAAGGGGTAAGCAGAGGTGTTGTAACCACAAGCCTGAGTGCCTGAGACGGCGATGGAAATGCCGTCTCAGGCACTCAGACTATACATACGTCTTTGAATTACTTCTAAGACATATACTGGTTTCCTCACAATGTTTTCCTTCACCGTAAAGTTCGTGGCGTCCGCCTATCGCCGTCCGCATAGGCCTATATCCAGCAGTGGACTAAGATAGGCTGATGATGAAAGTACGTGGAGTGAAATTACTGCACTAAAATTTTTAGAAAAACTCATTGGTGCAGGCCGCTAGGGCTCGCTTGAAAATGTTACCTTTTCTGGGGATGAGCATGATAACCACAGATACATTTTCGATCAAAGTAAGCTTGCGATACTGTCCATAATATTATCTGTGTCATTAGCGCATTGTTGTGATAACATCGTTACCCATCGTGTCTGCCCTTACTCATCAATGTAGACATACAATTATATTAGAAACACTAGGTTTGCCTCCCGAATTCCTCTGAATAACATCGATGGTGAGGTGAGAACATCGGCCTTGGGGGTTGAGCAGTCGCCTGCTACGCAAACGACCGACTTTTCGCCGAAGATTTGTGTGTCCAACGTGACAGTTGGTGAGTCCTACGCCATCTCAGGCACTATACACCTTCGAATTATTGCTTTTCGGACATATGCAGGTTTCCTCACGATTTTTTCCATGCGTAAAGCTCGTGGTGTGAAATCACTGCACATTAACATTTCCAAAATGGCTTGATTAATTATTATGTTATCTCTCTCTATATGATCATTATTTTGATTCTCTAAGTGTAGGTGTGTGAAGGGTGGTCCAACCCAAAATTTTTACTTATGGCAATACAACGTTTTCCAGTCACGATTAGTATTTTTTTACAAAAACTCTTTGTTCCAACTGGGATATGAATTTGCGTTTTTCATACTAGAATTAATTGTGTGCCTTCTCGAACGATATTTAAACGAACAAAGCACGAATCCCGATTTGCTCAGGTTCGGGCGAGCTCGGCTATCGTCGGGATAGTTCGGCCCTTTAGGTTACCAGGTTATTGGGACGATCGGGAGACACCCAGCCCGGGATACCCTGTATAAATAAACCTATGCATCGTGTACTTAATTTCGGTATTTAGTAAATGTAGTTTCACATATGATATATTATAGAGACGTGGCGGCGATGGTTTGAGCAGTCGCTTGCTGCTTTTGTGCAGTGATTTCACACCACGTGCTTTACGGTGAAAGAAAACATCGTGAGGAAACCTGCATATGTCCGAAAAGTAATTCAAAAACTTATGTATGGTGGTTCAGACGGCGATAGACTCACCATCTGTCACGTTGGCACTTAATCTTGTGTGAAAAGTGTGTGTTGTTATTACATCTCTGCCTACCCCTTGGGGGAATACAGGCGTGAGCATATGTATGGTTTACAGTACATGATTGACCCTATTATACTTTGAAAGGGGGTCGATAACTTTTTTTAGATCGGAGGGCTGGGTCACCGATGTTAGCTAATGTGTTGGGGATATAGATGCGGCATATTACACACTAACGGACGTCACGCAGTTTCACCGGCGTAGTTCCCGTTCCCGTGGGAATGCTGGGATAAAATATAGTCTATGTTACTCGCTGATGATGTAGCTATCCATTACTGAAAGAATTTCAAGATCGGTCAAGTAGTTTCGGAGCCTATTCAATGCAAACAAACAAACAAAAAAACAATCAAATCTTTCCTTTTGTATAATATTAGTGTAGACTAGCTGTGCCCTGCGGTTTCACCCGCGTGGAGTTAATTTAATGGGCAGGAACCTAATTTTTTTTTTAAAGTAGTTTAAGTTATTCCTTGTAACATTGGATATCTGCTAGTGAAAGTCCCGTTAAAATTGGTCCAGCCGTTTCGGAGATTACCCGGAACAAACAGACAGACAGAGAAAAAAATTTTAATTGGTTTTTTCGTGTCAGTAGCGTGTATACTTTCAGATGCATTTAGTGAAAAACTGTTATTTTAGAATTACAAACAGGCACTTCAAAATTATTTACCTGTATAGATGTATAGATTTTAGGTAAGAGTCATAGAGGCCGTGTGTGTATCCTTGACACTGCACGGCTTATGGAGTTACCGTGGCGTTAAGATATAGGTACCATCCGTCAGATAGCGTGCTAACCAGCAGTTTAATTAACTAAAGGTTCCTAATCTTAGTTCTCTCCGCAGTATAAATGTTGATGATTAAAAGTGAATATGGTTCTCTTGAACCGGATCGATAACGAGTCAGCTCTGTGATATTGGAGTCGTCACTAGTAATAAGCGCTCAATGAATATAGTGGGAATACTGCGCATTTTTTTATTCACTTCGCGCCATACAATAGACAGAGACAGTCATAAAACGCCGCTGCGCTCTTAGTACGTGGCAGGATCTTTAACTGTATTTTTTTACGAGGGTTATAATCTTGTAAAAAAAATATTTTGACGATTTGAAAGTACTTTGCTAAAAGTCTAATCGAATAAAAACACCTTTGAGTTTGAGTTTAAGTGTGATTTTTAGTAAGTTTTAAGTTTAGTATCTTTTTTAGTCATATCGTCTCGCACACAATCCATCCATCGTTTCTTATATCGATGACGTTACAATTCCGGGCATATAAATTCTATCGGTGTACAACCAACGCCAGCGTACATTTGACGTGGTCCATCAAGGTCGAATATGTTTGCAAGTACGTCACTCGACTTGTGAATGAATGAGGTATGAAGTTCGCTTCCCGTTCCAACTATTTACATACTACTGAAGAAGAGCCGTGGTGACCGTGGGGTTTGAGGCCTATACCAATGAGTTTTTCTAAAAAACTTATGTACTGAGATTTCACACCACAACAAAATAAAAGGGATAAGCAGAAGTGTTGTAATAACAACACCCACATTTCACCTAAGATGATTAAATGCCAACGTGACAGATGGTGAGTCTATCGCCAGATCAACTATAAATACGTGTTTGAATTATTTCTCAGACATATGCATGTTTCCTAACGATGTTTTCCTTCACCGTGGTGCAAAATCACTGCACATAAGTTTTTAGAACTCATTGTACAGGCCCCGCTGGGATTCGAGCTTGCGTCGCTTGCGTAGCAGGCGACTCCTCAAACCCCAATGTCACCACAGCTCTATTAAGGTCATAATGTAATCTTTAACAAGCAAAACTCGTATCCAAATACATACATATACTCATGCTTAAATCCTGCTACTAAGCAAGCGACGCAAGTCGATTCCCAGTGGCGCTTGCACCAATGAGTTTTTCTAAAACAACTCAAGTGCAGTGATTTCACACCACGTACTTTATGGTGAAGGAAAACATCGTGAGGAAACCTGCATATGTCTGAGATGTAGTTCAAAGACGTATGTATAGTGGCTGAGACGGCGTTGGACTCACTATCTGTCACGTTAGCACTTAATCATATTCGATGAAATGTGGATGTTGTTACAACACCTCTGCTTACCCCTTCGGGGACCCTTCTGGGATGGCGTGAGCATATACATTTTTTTATTTATTTGCATCCCATGGGGGTAGGCAGAGACCACCGTTCGCCACATGCTACGATGCTTACATACCTTCGCTTCATCCAAATGTGTGCATACTGAGCCACACGAGTTGGCACAAGCCAGTTGCCAGTTGAATGAACAGACGGTATAAATAGCGCGAGAATGCTAATGACGTCAACACCAGAACATAACATACAAACTTACAGAAGCCCGGGCTAGTATGTATGGGTTCCAAGTTCCAATCCCGCTTCCTGATTCTATGAAAACTTTACAGTTAAATAAAATTAAAGTTTCTGTTTGTAATTTCAAAGTGGCTGCTTTTCACTAAATCTATATCTTATATTTAATAATGAATCCCCATTTCCCTTGGTCACTGCATCACGAGTGAACGGCTGGATGGATTTTAACGGGACTTTCACTGGCAGATAGCTGATGTTTCAAGGAGTCTTTTAGGCTAATTTTATTTGGAAAACATATTAGGGTTCCGCGAAATGAAGCATGAAACTAAATCTACGTGAGTAAAACCGCGGGGCACAGCTAGTGGATAATATGAAAATGAAAATAATTTATTCAGTTCAGGCCTTCAGAAGACACTTATGAACGTCGAAGAATTGACCACCGGTTCGGAAACTCAGGTATGAAAAAGTTTAAAACAAATACAAAAAATAATCTTGTCTGTTCCTAATCTCTGAAACAGCTAAACCGATTTTAACGGTTCTTTCATGGCAGATAGCTGATGCTACAATGAGTAATCTGAGGCTCGGAAAAAAATGTTCCACGTTACGTTAAGTCTGCGCGAGTGAAACCGCAAGCCACAGCTAGTGAATTTATATAAACACCTATTACGCAATCAATATGGGTGACCGCCCGAGTTCCCCTGGCCTCGGTGAACACGTTAAGCAATCGGTCCTGAGTGCCTAGTGCGAGTTTTTCACTGCCGCCGTCACAAGTCACCGTGTCAAAGTTAACGCAGATTTGTATGGGATCGGAGCAACGCCTCTGTCGGTCTAAAGATGACACTATTGTTAGCCCATACAAATCTGCGTTTACGTCGACGCGGTGACTTGTGACGGCGATTTTAAGAAAACTCGTACTAGGCCCTGGTTGCAAATTTAACAACATTAGCAATCGTTATACGTCAGTCGGAAGCCTCAGAAAGTCTGGCATTTTCCTTGAAAATGGGGTTGCGAAAGTCAGATGGCAGTCGCAAAAAAGGCTCAGTTGAAAATCTACGTGTTCCATCTTAATGTCTTCATAATTCTACATCTGTATGCATTGCATACATTTCGTGGACGCCAGATACATTTCGCAATAGACAACAGCCTTAATTGGTCCAATATTCGTACCTCAGAATAAAAGTTTTACATTCGGTTCCCATATAGAAGCCCATTGGTCCCCCGGGTGAAGAGTCAATCTATACATCTATATCTATACAGATAAATAAAATAGAAGTGTCTGTTTGTAATTTCAAAATTAAAGCTTTTCACTAAATGCATATGAAAGTATATAGGCTACTACACTGAAAAATTTAAATTTCTGTCTGTCTGTTTGTTCCGGCTGGACCGATTGTAACGAGACTTTCACTAGCAGGTAGCTGATGTTCCTAGGAGTAACTTAGGATACTTTTGTTTTAAAAAACATTAAGGGTTCCGCGGGAATAAAACTAAATCTACGCGGGTGAAACCGCGGAACATAGCTAGTTGTTAATAAATTTCGAAGTACCCACTCGCCTGGTATAAATGCTACATTGTAGCTACCTCATTAAACTTCTGACGCCCTAGTACTTTAGATAGATCGGTGGACGAGTGGACACCTCAATAATATAAGGGGACGAGTGGGCACAGGGTGTCAATGTTAGGGGACGAAAATTCTCTGTCTGTTTGATCCGCCTAATCTCCGAAACGACTGGACCGATTTGCACGGGACTTTCACTGGCAGATAGCTAATGTCACAAGGAGCAACGTTGGCTACTTGTATTTAAAAACAACATTAGGTTTCCGCAGGCCACCCGTGAAATTTAGTCTACGCGGGCGAAACCGCGGAGCACAATTTTCCAAAATAAAACCGTGTTCAAATTGCGAATTCCACATCCGAGTGTATTTTGTAAATCGCATCATGTTGTGTTGTTTTCGATGTAGATTTTACCGATATAAGTTTTTACGACTCATTTCCGGCTTTTATAGCCTTAGTGACGTGCCCCGATGATAAAACAACTATCGAATACGACTGTCTTGTTTTAGATTTTATTACCATGAGAAAATCTGTTAGAACACAACACTACAATAGAGCAGTGTCATTTGGCTGCGATCTTCTGTAAGGTGGAGGTACTACAGACAGCTCTGTAAACCTCACTCACCTTGTGAACACAACACTACAATAGAGCAGTGTCATTTGGCTGCGATCTTCTGTAAGGTGGAGGTACTACAGACAGCTCTGAAAACCTCACTCACCTTGTGAACACAACACTACAATAGAGCAGTGTCATTTGGCTGCGATCTTCTGTAAGGTGGAGGTACTACAGACAGCTCTTTAAACCTCACTCACCTTGTGAACACAACACTACAATAGAGCAGTGTCATTTGGCTGCGATCTTCTGTAAGGTGGAGGTACTACACAGCTCTGTAAACCTCACTCACCTTGTGAACACAACACTACAATAGAGCAGTGTCATTTGGCTGCGATCTTCTGTAAGGTGGAGGTACTACAAACAGCTCTGTAAACCTCACTCACCTTGTGAACACAACACTACAATAGAGCAGTGTCATTTGGCTGCGATCTTCTGTAAGGTGGAGGTACTACAGACAGCTCTGTAAACCTCACTCACCTTGTGAACACAACACTACAATAGAGCAGTGTCATTTGGCTGCGATCTTCTGTAAGGTGGAGGTACTACAGACAGCTCTTTAAACCTCACTCACCTTGTGAACACAACACTACAATAGAGCAGTGTCATTTGGCTGCGATCTTCTGTAAGGTGGAGGTACTACACAGCTCTGTAAACCTCACTCACCTTGTGAACACAACACTACAATAGAGCAGTGTCATTTGGCTGCGATCTTCTGTAAGGTGGAGGTACTACAGCCAGCTCTGTAAACCTCACTCACCTTGTGAACACAACACTACAATAGAGCAGTGTCATTTGGCTGCGATCTTCTGTAAGGTGGAGGTACTACAGACAGCTCTGTAAACCTCACTCACCTTGTGAACACAACACTACAATAGAGCAGTGTCATTTGGCTGCGATCTTCTGTAAGGTGGAGGTACTACAGACAGCTTACGTAGTAGATCAGGTCTAATAAGTGTCTATTTCTCGTCTATTGTTATAAACCTCTTGTAATGACGTGCACATATCACTCGACACGCCAATTAATATGAAAAGACTTTCTTTTGAAGTCTCTGTGAAAAACGTAATAATTTGGCACATCGACAAAATGTGTCGACGTTTTAACATCACTAGCGTACATTAGTCGACATTGACCGTCACCTAGTGATGTAATGGCTGGGATTAAGTTTCTAAAGCGGTAAGTTACGTACGTGTTCCATTTAAGAAACCAATAAAATGGAATCTATACAAATATACAAGTATAATAAATTTGAAGAGGGTGTTTGCAGGTTTAACCCAGATTACCGATTTTCCTCGCAAAAGGGGCTACTAAGTTCAAATGCCAGTCGCTTTATATAAAAATCAGGTAATCAGCCACATCGGGTTGAATCAAGTGTGGACCCCAACAATGTATGGGATAAGGCCAGGGAGATGATGATATGGTACACGAAGTACCAGGCGCACATAACGGACAAGGAGTTAATAAGTTGATTGCGACTAACATGGAGCCACATCGGGTTGAATCAAGTGCCGACCCCAACAATGTATGGGATAAGGCCAGGGAAATGATGATATGGTACACGAAGTACCAGGCGCACATAACGGACGAGGAGTTAATAAGTTGATTGCGACTAACATGGAGCCACATCGGGTTGAATCAAGTGCCGACCCCAACAATGTATGGGATAAGGCCAGGGAGACGATGATATGGTACACGAAGTACCAGGCGCACATAACGGACAAGGAGTTAATAAGTTGATTGCGACTAACATGGAGCCACATCGGGATGAATGAGTGGGTATTGTTACACCCCTGCTTACCGTTTCAAGGGTTGTTTTGGGAAGACGTGGGCTTAAATTTCATATTTTAAAACAACATTGCTTAAATTAAGGAATTCAAAGAAACTTCTGAAAAACACTGTAAAGTTCATCTTTGAAAACAAGAGGTATTTTGTTTGCAGTGAGTTTTGGAAGCCATATTTAAATGTTGAGAAATGGGTTATTAGGTTTTTCCATCTGTAATGTCCCAGTATCAGCCCGGTGTCTGGATTAGTGGCCGGTTAATGGCAAAAGGTTCGCCCACTAAGTATTACCTACATTGGAACTGGCGAAATAAGGGTGTACCTACCTACTATAAAAACACCTCTGCCTACCCCTTCGGAGAATACAAACGTGATTCCCTAGTGCGAGTTTTCTTAAAATCGCCGTCACAAGTGATCGCGTCGACGTAAACACAGATTTGTATGGGCTCACAATGTCATGTTTAGGCCGACAGAGGCGCTGTTCCGATCCTATACAAATCTGTGTTTACGTCGACGCGATCACTTGTGACGGCGGCAGTGAAAAACTCGTACTAGGCACACATATGTATGTATGTAAACCACACCCTCGTGCTATTTTTAATAAGTATATAGCTAGAACCGTGGTAGTAAGTGGGAGATAGAGTTTATAACACAAGGAAAAAGTTAAAATATACATTTGTATAGCATCTTACAACCTTTGGTATTTGACCAATTGACGTGGGTGTCTATTTTTAACCGATTACGGTGCACGAACCTGGGGGTAACGTGTTTGAACAAATGTAAACAATTATATCGGTTATTCTATGTTTGTATCGTGTATATTTTCATATGCATTTAGTGAAAAGCTGTAATTTTAGAATTACAAACAGATACTTCAATTTTGTTTATCTGTATAGATGTATATGTCATGTATACATCTGTCACTGTCAGGTGAACTATCGTTGCAATAAGAGCACGCGGTTGGGCTTGTGATTTTTGTAACTGCTAGCAACGCTTTCAGTTTTGGAACAGCCATCTTCAATGAGCAGTGAATATAATCTATTTTGAACTCTTAATGACGAAGTTAAACCGTTTATTATGTTTAGATCATAACTACATCAAAAGGGTAACTATGTGTATAAATGAATAAGCTACGGTAGGCAGTACTAGTCATATTCATCCAAGTCACAGTTTAAACATAAGCTTTACAAAGAGGTTGCACGTCGTCTGGCACCTCTCGTGACAAGAGAGCAGAGGGCCTAGTGCAAGTTTTTCACTGCCGCCGTCACATGTCACCGCGTCGACGTAAACGCAGATTTGTATAGGATCGGAGCAGCGCCTCTGTCGGCCTAAACATGACACTATTGTGAGCCCATACAAATCTGCGTTTACGTCGACGCGGTGACTTGTGACGGCGATTTTAAGAAACTCGCACTAGGCCCTCAGAATAGCTGTAGTGTCAATAAGGGGTGTCACGTCGTGTCCGATTGCACATAATTTACCAACTTTTTCCAAACTTTAAAACGACATATCTACGTTAATCTATACTTTATACATACAGATAAATAAAATTGAAGTGTCTGTATGTAATTCCAAAATAACAGCTTTTCACTAAATGCATACTGATACTGATACTAAAAAACCAAGTTTTAAATTTTTTCTCTGTCTGTCTGTCTGTTTGTTCCGGGTAAACTCTGAAACGGCTGGACGGATTTTAACGGGACTTTCACTGGTAGATAGCTGATGTTTCAAAGAGTAACTTAGGCTACTTTTATTTATTAAAAATATTAGGGTTCCACGATAATAAGGAAGAAACTAAATCTACGCGGGTGAACCGCAGGGCACAGCTAGTCAGTATAATAAAAAGGAAAGGTTTGTACACGTATGTTTGTAACGAACATGCTCAAAAATTACTGGACCGATTTAAAAAATTCTTTCACAATTGAAATGCTACATTATCACTGATTAATATAGGCTATATTTTATCCCCGTTCTCCCACGGGAACGGGAACTACGCGGGTGAAACCGCGTGACGTCCGCTGGTCTACATTATTTCTAAGAGTTATTTTCGAAATCTTTAAGATCGACAACCCTCACTTTCAATGGAGCACGCAAACTGTATTAATTCACAAAATAGGCCGAATTTTTACAGAAAGCGACTGCCATTTGACCTTCGCATCCTCTATGGAGTGGAAAATTCTGGGTTAAGCCAGTTGTCAGACTCCCTTAGTCTTCCGACCTTCACTGACTTGAACGATTGGCAACCGGGACCGACGGCTTAACATCATTCTCCTGCCATTATCCCATGTTTTTCATGGTCGGCGCAATGTGTTCTTCTCTTCCATTTATCTCTATCAGCCGTCATATTCACTCCCATTCTAGCCATATCATTATAATTATCCCACTTAACGTATAATTAACTATAAATATATACATCTAGATACATCTATACAGATAAATAAAATTGAAGTGCCTGTTTGTAAATCCAAAATTACAGCTTTACATTAAATTTATACGGTACTAACATGAAAAAACCAATTTTTTTTAATTTTTCTCTGTTTGTCGGCATGTCTGTCTGTCTGTCAGTTTGTTCCGGGTAATCTCCGAAACGGCTGGACCGATTTTAACGGGACTTTCACTGGCAGAAAGCTAATTTTACAAGGACTAACTTAGGCAACTTTTATTAAAAAAAACATTAGGGCTCCGCGGGTCATCGATGAAATTAAATCTACGCGGGTGAAACCGCGGGACACAGCTAAGTCGGACGGCACTTATAATGTCCGAAAGTCATCACTTTCACATAAGCACTCAAATACACCGTCAAAAGTGGGTGTCGTTACACTTACCCCTTTTCTGAACCCCTTCACCCCTTACACGTCCCTCTACCCATCAGTAAGATGACCTCACTTTCAGTAAATCGATACGGGGGTGGTTCGGGGCAGCACGGGGTAATAAAATAGTAATCAACCCCTTCACGCTTGCATTGGTCGGATAGGGGTGACAACGAACGTTTTTTTTGTTTTATGTTTATATACTTGCTGTGTCTCGCGGTTTTGGATTCTGAGTCTCAGTTTCTTGCCAGGTTGTTCTCAGTAAAAGCAACCTTCCGAACCTGGCGGTAGCATGTATAATCCTGTGTAATTGTGTCACTCTGACGATTTGAAAGTACTTTGTTAAAAGTCTAATCGAAGATATTTTTGACTTTGACTTACCCGCGTTGTAGTAATAATAACTATGTTATTTTGTGATATCTAGCGTGGAATCGGAAGCTTTATTTCGCGGGATCCAATATTTTTTTCCCGTCCGGGATCCTTTAAATTCGGTTCAGCCGCTTCAAAGATTAGTCAGCACAAACAGAGAGACAAACAAAAAAAATATAGCATGTATTGATTTTGTATACATAATTTTTTTTAAATCTTTTTGAAGCTGAGGTGTTGTAACATCATCCACATTTCACCGAATATGAATAACTGTCAACGTGACAGATGGTGAGTCCATCGCCGTCTCAGGCACTATACATACGTCTTTGAATTACTTCTCAGACATATGCAGGTTTCCTTACGATGTTTTCCTTCACCGTAAAGCGCCTGGGGTGAAATCGTTACACATAAGTTTTAGAAAAACTCTTTTTTTTTTTAGTTCTGGCAAGGGCCAGCCCTAAAAGGGTGAGTCACACATACCTTGATTTTTATAGTTATTAGGTACATTGTATTGTTATATCTTAACCTTTACAATAATCACCTATTTAGGTCTTCTCTCTTACATTCTAGGAACACTAGGTTCTGACAAAAACAATCTTTACTTTACAATAAGTAGCAACAATACAAATAAAAATGATACAAAGAAAAATAGAAAACAGAATACACAAAAACTAAGTAACTAGTGTTGTGTGTTTGCACCAAGTACATTGATTCGATTAGACTTATTACAAAGTACTTTCAAATCGTCAGAATGACATAATTACACAGGATTATACATGCTACCGCCAGGTTCGGAAGGTTGCTTTTACTGAGAACAACCTAGCAAGGAACTCAGTAATTACTCTTTTCAAAAATATTATACATATTTAAAAAAAACAAAATAATCTGTTGCCGCAGATTGTCGGATTGTCGTCTTTTACACGGACATTTTTATCACAGAGTATCTGCTATTGGTTCATACCAATTTCGCACAAAAACTCTCATTCCGCGAAGAGCCATGGTGGCTGGGGGGTTTGAGCAGTCACCTGCTATGCTAGTGATGCAAGTACAAATCCCAGTTGCTGTGAGTTTTTCTAAAAACTTATGTGCAGTGATTTCACTACATGTGGTTTAGGTGAAGGAAAATGTAGCGAGGAAACCTGCATGTCTGAGAAGTAATTCAAAGATGTAAGTATAGTGCCTGAGACGGCGATAGACTCACCCTCTGTAACGTTGCCACTTATTCATCTTCGGTGAAGTGTTTTTATTACTTACAATACCTCTATGCCTACCAGTTCGGGGAAAACAAATGTGACCATATATATGTATGGAAAAATACTACATAAATAAATGTATATCTTTATATATAAAAATGAATCCCCATTTCCCTTGGTCACAACAGCACGGGTGAACGGCTGGACCGATTTCTATAGTAATTTTTTTGTTGTTCTTTTTGTCAGGAGATGGTTCTTATGAAAGAAAAAACTAAGATAATTGTGAGCAAAATTTGAAAATTTAACAATACTTAACCACCATATAAAATTACTAGCTGGGCCCTTTGGTTTCACTCGCGTAGATTTAATTTGATTCCTGAGGAACCCCAAATGTTCTTTTTAAATAAAAGTTAGTTAGCCCTTGTAATATTAGCTATCTGCCAGTGAAAGTTCAGGAGTAACTTAACTACTTTTATTTATAAAAAATATTAGGGTTCCGTGACAATAAGGATGAAACTAAATCTATGTGGGTGAAAGCACAGGGTACAGCTAGTATTGAATTAAATTTCTTTGTCCGCTGCAGCAAATATATTTTGAACTTGACTTGTTAAGATCCTTAATCTTATTTCTAGAATATATATACTTATTTTATAATTGCAAAACACTTATTTATTGCATTAAAAAAGTTACAACATTAGTCATATCATCTCAGATATAATTCAGAACGTAATATAAAACATCTTTAAATTTAATAGTTTGAATTGCATTATATTTGAGATGATTATTATTAAAAAGGTATGAAGTAAACTTTGTTGCTAAATAAAGGCTAGGAACTCTATGTTTACGAATTGTTTATTGCTCCGACCCGATTTCCGTAAATATATAATTTAATTACACACCTCAAAACTTGTTTATTATATTCAAGTAGTTTGAGAAATTTTAATAACTCATAACGACAATGGCGCGAAGTTACAATAAAAATAAGAAAACAGATTTTGTACTTACGCAATTTGAACGTCTTCCCTCGAAAGTAATTCATCAAAACAGAACCAATATATTTAGCGCGATATGCAGTTATAAATAGATTTGAACTATTCACCGTAACACCACCTATCACATTATGTTCGGAATGTGAGATTTAAAACGAGATGCACTGAAAATCTACTGAACACTACTAGATGTGATGAAAACCAAGGGAGAAAAGGGAAAAACTAATATTTTTCTTCAGTTCGTCGACACTAAAGATCACTTGGTTTTCAGCGTTCACTGGTATGTTGTCCTAGCAATGTTATTCAACAGAATGGTCCGCGGGAACAGACGCATGCCGAAACCACCACGTCACAGTATATTTTCACAAATTCACCTCGTTTTTATGATATCACAAAATAAAATGATGTGAAATGTGAAGTGAATGCGAATGACATATTGTATTTTTGACATGCGCAGTCTTGCAAATTAGGTGGCGCCATCTAGATTTTTGCACGCGATATTTGAAAGTATTACTTTGCGTTTCATAATACTACCGCTACTCGTCAATAGATGGCGCTAGTAAGTTTTTGTTGCCTGTCCGTGAGATGGCGCTGTATATTTTATTTTGTTAAGTTAAATAATAATCAATGATGAAACTTTCTGTTCAAACTGTTTGAAGCAGCCTCATACAAAATTATACGGATCTTTATTTACCGTATCACTTTTTTTTTAATCAAAGTAACTTAAGTACATACTTTGTACTACATACCTAGTTATCTGCCAGTAAAAGTCCCGTTAATCTTTTTATGTAAGTGCATTATGTGAAAAGCTGTTAATTTGAAATAACAAACAGACACTTTTATTTATATGAATAGACATGAAAGTTTCAAAGTAAGTCCTTACAAGCTTCCTTACCTATTTTCTCTAAATTCGAATAACCCTAACATAATATTATAATATGTCAAATAATACAAAGTAGATGTTCAAATAACTAGTCTGGTGAATGTGTCCCATACCTACATTACCTGCCAGCCAGCGAAGGTATCACAAAACAGAATCAAGTTGCATATTTGTCCCAAAATACGAATGATTTAACAACGCGTGGTCGGACGCGACGCCGAGACACGAAATTAAATGATATGACATTCAACATTTTTCTTTCTAATTCTTTGTGTATTAAATCGTAGATTTCATTAAATTCTCGAGCATTTTGTAAAGTATATCGACAAGGTTTAGACTTTTCAAGCGACGATTTTGTGATCTTTTTGAGCCATCCCCCTTGTGCCCCTCCCAGAAAAAATACCTGGATTTTATTTGCCATCTCTTGTGCGTCCCAGAAAAAAGTCCTTATCGGCTTTACTGTGATGCCACATCCATTTAAACTTTGCATAGTATGTTTAGTACCTCGGTGTTGTCTGGTCTAACCTTCTAAGAACTTGGTAGGTATAAAATGACGTCACCTCTAGAAAACCTGATTGTTCAATTTGGAATCGAGTTAAAATATAACATTTTAAATCAAATTCTTGTGCGCTTCTGTGCTCTTTAAATACAAATATGAATGAGATCCCCATTCTTAGGAAAGGTGCAAATGTCTGAGAAGTATTTCAAAGACGTATGTATAGTGCCTGAGACGGCGATAGACTCACCATCTGTCACGTGTAGTTGTGAACCCTGTGCTGCTTGTGGGCCCCTTATTCGCCCCTTAGAATATAAGTTGAATTATTACTATATTTTAGGGTACCCACTCGTCTCCTGGTAAAAATGTTACGTTATTATACGGACATATTATAGTCGAAAATCATTGAAGTTACCTCTTTAAACTTCTGACGCCCTAGTACTTTAGATAGATCAGGGGACGAGTGGGCACAGGGTGCGAATTTCAGGGGACGAGTGCGTGCCGACCCCATCACACACAAGCTACAGATTTATATATATAAGTAGAACTACCACACTTTTACTTTATGTTAACTTATCAACATTAGTGCATTGGAACTGTGTCCATGTCCACATTTCTTATGTGTATTTTTTAAATCGTACAATATTTTTGAAAAGAGTAATTACTGAGTTTCTTGCCAGGTTCTTCTCAGTAAAAGCAACCTTCCGAACCTGGCGGTAGCATGTATAATAATGTGTAATTATGTCATTCTGACGATTTGTAAGTACTTTGTTAAAAGTCTAATCGAATAAAGATATTTTTGAGTTTGTGTTTGAGTGATAAGTTTATATTTTCCCGTGTAACAGCTGACTCTATGCAATGTCGTCATTAGTACATGAATAATGCATTAACTGTACCAGGATGTTAAGGCTATGCTAGGCTGGGAGCTAGCTAGCTTATTGTGCTTGCTGGGAGCTAGCTAGCTTTTTGTGGTTGCTGGGAGCTAGCTAGCTTTTTGAGGTTGCTGGGAACTAGCTAGGTTATTATGCTTGCTGGAAGCTAGCTAGCTTTTTGTGGTTGCTGGAAGCTAGCTAGCTTTTTGAGGTTGCTGGGAACTAGCTAGGTTATTATGCTTGCTGGAAGCTAGCTAGCTTTTTGTGGTTGCTGGGAGCTAGCTAGCTTATTGTGCTTACTGGGAGCTAGCTAGCTTTTTGTGCTTGCTGGGAGCTAGCTAGCTTATTGTGCTTGCTGGGAGCTAGCTAGCTTATTGTGCTTGCTGGGAGGTAGCTAGCTTTTTTTGTGCTTGCTGGGAGCTAGCTAGCTTATTGTGCTTGCTGGGAGCTAGCTAGCTTATTGTACTTGCTGGGAGCTAGCTAGCTTTTTGTGCTTGCTGGGAGCTAGCTAGCTTTTTGAGGTTGCTGGGAACTAGCTAGGTTATTATGCTTGCTGGAAGCTAGCTAGCTTTTTGTGGTTGCTGGGAGCTAGCTAGCTTATTGTGCTTACTGGGAGCTAGCTAGCTTTTTGTGCTTGCTGGGAGCTAGCTAGCTTAATCAGTAATAATGTAACATTCAAACAGTGAAACATTTTTTTAAATCAGTCTAGTACTTTTTAAGCCAATTCGTTACAAACATACATACAAATATTCTTCATAATATTAGTATTAGTTCTGTGCTAGCAGCGAGCTCCTGAACTATGCTCGCGTGTCCGAGACGGTTAGAAAGAGCAAAAACTGATAATGACATCAACTGTCTAACAATACGAAGGTAGAATTAACGGTTTTATTTAGACATTCTAGATAATTCTAAATACAATTTATTACCGATTGTGGCGGTAACATAATCACAGCTCTACAAAAAAAAATCCTTTGCTCAAGGGCCTTACCGTGAGCTCTTATTGCTATGATAGTTTCACTCATTTATGAGACAGATGTATGTGACGTGTATACGTCTGTCACTGTCGCACAACTGAATTATCATTGCAATAAGAGCTCATGGCTAGGCCCCTGGATATCATTGTAAATTTTTACGTTTTCTAGAGCCGAGATTACGAATATATTGAATGATGAATGTTCTCAATGTGCTAGTATTTTCATGATTTTTGCACATATCTTAATAGCTGTGCCCCGCGGTTTCACCTGCGTAGATTTTAATTTCTAGGTTGCCCGCGGATTTCTAATGTTTTTTAAAAAATCTAACAAACCTAAGTTATTCCTTGTAACATTAGCTATCCGTCAGTGAAAGTCCCGTTAAAATCCGTCCAGCCGTTTCGGAGATTACTTGGAACAAATAGACAGACAGACAGACAGACAGAAACATTTTAAAACTTGGTTTTTTAGTGTCAGTAGCGTGTATACTTTCATATGCATTTAGTAAAAAAGTGTTATTATGCTGTTACAAAGAGACACTTAAATTTTATTTATCTGTATATATTTTGAATAATTAATGGCTTGTTAAAAATTAATTTAAACTTTTCAGTTAAGATGGAAAAAAAATCTGATCAAATACATAATCCTTGATAGTTTGATGAATTGTGTGCATAAATAGCAGCAGTGAATGTAGTGTAGTAATCCTGTCATATCCATTTAGTGAAAAGCTATTACTTTGTAATTAAAAACAGCCACAAAATGAAGTCTACGCGAGCGAAACCGCGTGGCACTTGTTCTATGATAAAACAATATCGTGAATCTTTTGCCAAAGTCTAGAAACGGCTAAAAAACTCGTGGGACCCAGGTATAACATCCGGCGCAGAGCGTGGGCGCTCCGAGAATTTATAATATACTTAACTAGCTGTGCCCCGTGGTTTCACCCGCGAAGATTTAGTTCCATACTGTTTTAATTATAAAAAAATTGCCTAAAATACTCCTTGAAACATTCTCTATCTGAAAATTAAAATTATTTATTCAGTTTAGGCCCTGGTACGGCACTTATGAATGTCGAGGAATTAACCACCGGTTCGAAAACTATCTCATCATCTCCCTGGCCTTATCCCATACATTGTTGGGGTCGGCACTAGATTCAACCCGATGTGGCTGATCACATGATTTTTATACGAAGCGACTGCCATCTGACCTTCGCAACCCCATATTAGGAGGAAAATCTGTGATCTGGGTTAAACCAGTTGTCAGATTATTTTTAGGCCTCCGACTGACCTGTAACGATTGCCAAAGATGTTAAATTGTCAACCGGGACCGACGGCTTAACGTGCTCTCCGAGGCACGGAGGGAACTCGGGCGGTCACCCATCCAACTACTGGCTAGGCGTATTAACTTCGCTGATCGAATGATATGCGCAATAGCAACTGTGCCACGAGCTCCTCGGTTCGAAAACTATCTGCAAGTGAAAATCCCGTTAAAATCGGTCTAGCCGTTTACGCGTGATGCCGTGACCAAGGGAAATGGGGATTCATTTTTATATATAAGAAGTTTGGGACTAGATGGCGCTGTGTGATAATGTCCGAAAATAACTTATTACTTAAGAATTGCCTAAGATTTGATAATAATTTGTCAATCAAGAGAGATCTTACTCCCCATAGTCTTATTTGATACTAGCGGACGTCACGCCGTTTAACCCGCGTAGTTCCCGTTCCCGTGGGAGTCCGGGGATAAAATATAGCCTATATTAATCGCTGATGATGTAGCTATTCATTGCTGATAGAATTTACAAGATCGGTCAAGTAGTTTCGGAGCCTATTCAATGCTAACAAAGAATGGGATATATAATCCCCTCCAAGTACCAGAACATCGTTTGGCAATCGTAAATGCTAGACAATGATCTAATCGCGGTTAATTCAGTTTCCGAGAAAAATATATTCTGAAGGTCAGACGCCGGTCGCAACATGCTAATATGGTAAGATGAATTGAATTTATCCTTTGACTTATAGAATAAAATAAAAAATAATTATCTTTTAGTTAGCCGTGGTGGTTGGGGCCTGTCCGAATGTGTTTTTCTAAAACTTATGTGCAGAGATTTCACACCACGTGCTTTACGGTGAAGGAAAACATCGTGAGGAAACCTGCATATGTCTGAGAAATATTCAAAGACGTATGTATAGTGCCTGAGACGGCGATAGACTCGCCATCTGTCATTTTGGCACTTAATCATCTTCGTTAAAGATTTGCCTATACTATATATGGGAATACAGGTGTGAGCACATGTATGTAAGTCTAATGAAATAAAGTTATTATTGAATTTGAATTTAAATATATTGGCCGGTCTAAGAATGGTCGAATATCCTAGGTTATCAACTAGCATTTACACCAACATAAAGGTATGCTAATATAATAAAGATAATTTTTTTTTATGTTAGTATGTTTGTTACGAATTGGCTCAAAAAGTACTGGACCGATTTTAAAAATTTTTTCACCATTAGAATGCTACATTATCACTGATTAATACAGGCTATATTTTATCCCCGTACTCTCACGGGAACGGGAACTACGCGGGTGAAACCGCGTGACGTCCGCTAGTTATGTTATGAATGTTATGTCCATAACCAATTCAAAGTAGTCTTGTATTAATATGATACGAGATACTTATACGAAAAACAGGTCCGTATTATTATTGTGTTACCAATTTATATAAGAACTAGTTGTGCCCTGCTGTTTCACCCGCGTAGACTTAATTCAATGGCTGGGTTTTTTCGCGGAACATCAATTGGCATCAGATATATGCCAGTGAGTCCCGTTCAAAACAAACAGACCGACAGACTAAAAAAATAAAAATATATTTCTATGATGTTTCATATATTATACTTTCATAATTATGCATTGAAAAGCTGTTTATTTGGAATCACATACGGACACTTCAATTTTATTTATATGTATCTTTATTACCAATTCATATAATTTAAAGAACACTATGTTAAAATACATAATTTAGTTTATTTTTAATTAATGGCATAATGTATTTTTTATGTCTATGGATAGAAATAAGTGTTTTACACGAAATATTTATTAAAATAAATATTGTCTATGTTTCTTTCTTCTATCATATACCCAGATTTGAGATGATGAGAGAATGATCTTTAGAGAACATTACAAGAACACAAAAAAGCAAAAATTGATGGATAAGTCTGCAAAACTGCTATACCTATATATTTTTTTCTGACTGGCTGTCTAATGGTAGCGTCACAGAACTCCATGTTCAATCCAAGGGTCGCTAAACGTGTATTTGAGTTTTTCCACCTGTAATATCCCAATATCAGCCCGCAGTCTGTATTAGTGGCCAGTTAATGGCAATAGGCTCGCCCTCTATTACATGGGACTTACACATAACTGGCGAAATGTGGGTCTATAAATACACCTCTGCCTACCCCTTCGGGGAAGACATGCGTAAGTATATATTTTTGTATCCTTAAAACTATGCACATGAAGTACAATCTGTATTTGTGTGTGTATGTCTCACAAAATTAGCACAAACAATATAATTTGTTAGACAAACAAATATTGTAATATATTAGTTTCTATCGTGACTTGTCTAACCTTGCATTCCGCGCCGTTTGATCTAAAAAACCAAATTCAAAATGGCTGCCGACATACTGAACAGCTGACTTTTTCCCTTAAACCACTTTCGAGAGGCTTACATCCATGATTTTATTACCTCACGCTTTGTTTAGGTTTACAAATGAATTTCACGACATCCAAGAAATTAAATTGTTCTGTAAATATATAAAAACGAATCCCCATTTCCCTTGGTCACGACATCACGGGTGACGACTGGACCGATTTCGATAATTTTTTTTGTTGTGTTCGTTATTGTTAGGAGATGGTTCTTATGAAAGAAAAAACTAAGAAAATTGGGTGGAAAATTTTAAAATTTAAGAATACTTATCACTATATCAAATTATTTCTTTCTTCTTAAATCTAACCTTAGCGCTTTGGACACTAAAAACTTTTTGATGTAACCTTATGACGTTTGACATAGAACTGACAGAATACGTGCTGCATTCTCATAATTAAGGCAGGGCAACGTCTGTCGGGTCAGCTAGTTTAATATAAAATTAATGTATGGAAGTTTATTTTTCATATTCTATTGGCTATGGATGACTGGAAATAACTTTTTTTAACGGCTATGTACCTACTTTGATTATTTTCGTAATTGGATTATTAAATTCAAATTTTAAACTCAATGTATGAATTTGAGAATTTAATATTTAAATGATTTTACGAATAGTTAATACTAAATGCTGATACTGATAGAATAAAAAACGTAATTAAATTCGTTGACGTCAAGATATATCAAAAACTATACTTGGGGTTCCCAGTGTTGCAAGTATAGGCGTTTAAAAAGACATTTCTATTGAGACAACTTTTAAAAAATAAAAAATTTTGCCAGTCTCGACCACTAGGATATCGCCTAATATGTTTGTTTGTCATGTATAATGTATAAATGTGTATAACTTTACATATACATTTGACATTTAGTACGTCCGTCGTGTCATACGCCATTTCACCTTGAACATTGACATCACGGAGAAGGGATTTAGGGATCCGTTTGTGTTGTAGAAAAACCGAACATGCTGTCACGTGATCGGGTATTTTATTATTGAAATTTATATCTTATAGCCAGTACCTCAAGAATAGGATTTGACATATTGTAATAGCCATTGCGTGTTTTCCTCATTTTGTTTTACGGTGGCGCTTTTACGATCTAATACAAGAATATTTTCTTTTTGAAAACTAGGTAGGTAAGCAGAATTGGCTATGGCTTTTCTTTTCTTTTCTTAAATTCGTCAATAAAATATCTAAACGTCAGCAGCAATTGTCCTTCTCCCAACTTAACCCACACGGTTGCCAGGGCCTGTAAACAAAGCTTAGCTAGTAGAAACGATACAAAATGTACGGGAATGACATATGTCACGTGACTGATTTATGTCATTGCCATACATTTTGTATCGTTTCTATTAGCGCAAGCGCGAGACCGTTACTTTGTCAAGGCATAACAGGGCTTTTTAAATATTCTTTTATGTCGGATACAAAAACAAAATAAGCTAAGATTTTACAAAGAAAGAAAACACCTATACAGGTAAATAAAATTGAAGTGTCTGTTTGTAATTCCAAAATAACAGTTTTTTACTGTATGCAATTTTTTTTCTCTGTTGTCTGTCCATCTGTCTGTTTGCTCCGGGTAATATCTGAAACGGCTGAACCGATTTTAACATGACTTTCACGTCAGGTAGCTGATGTTTCAAGGAGTAGGAGGCTACATTTATTTATTAAAAAAATATGGGTTCCGCGACATGAAGCATGAAACTAAATTTACGCGGGTGATACCGCGGGGCACAGCTAGTATTTAATAACATTATAAAATTCATTTGCAGACTTGCAGACAAATACAAGAAAAGAGTATTATTTTTAAATATTTATTGCAACTTGGCCTACAGCTGGGCGTTGGGCTGTAATACCCCAAGGTTTTGACAAGTATTATGTAAAGTTGACGATATCGACAAGATGACAGTTGATATTTCAACTGTTTTCTCATATTTTACCCCCTAAGTGAAGAAATATAATATAAGAACACCAAACCTATGTTTTCTACGAGGTTTGTTATAGTACTTAGTATGCATCTAAATCCACGTAGGATGAAAACAAAAAAATTATGTAATTAATCTACGGAACCCAATACCAACAAATCAACCGCCAAAATTCTTGCATACCATAAGCAACTGATCCTCGTCGGTTTTTTTTCGAACATTATTTTTAAATCCGGCAACGTTCTGCGGCCAGTTCGCGCGCATCCACTAAAATGGCGCCATCTTATTATTAATTAACATTAAGAACGTGTTTTAATAATCGATTCTCGAGCTTAGAAGACTGGATTGACCGTCAGAGAAATAACTCTGTGACGCGAACAGATCTTTAATCGTATCTTAATATATCAGTTTCGGTTCTGTGTCAGTGCGTTCGAGACGTGTGCTTGGTATTTTTTTAATTTTTCTTTTTTTTGTGACTGACAGCTGATTGCGGTAAGTGGATAGTCGTGTTTTGAGCTGGCGATGATTTCACATTATTTAAATTTGAAAACTTAATTTTTATATTCGTTTTTAAATAATTGTACATAATTTATTTATTTTTTTAAATTCAAAGTTCAACAAGTCATATGGTCGAGTTTTAGCTTGGAATTTTGTGGGGAATAGACCAATATCCGCACGTGGGCCCAAACTGGTCGGGCTATAAATAAACTTCAAACTTGTCGCTCAAACTAGTTAATTGTGTCAAAAGGCTTTTACTTAGTAAGTAACATATTGAATTTAAGTCTAGAATTGAATTAACAAATAAGATTTTTTTAATAGTAGGCTCTAAGAACAACATTTTTACTTTAATTATATACGCGGTTTCACCCGCGTAGATTTAGTTTCATGCTTTATTTCACGGAATATTTTCTAAATAAAAGTAGCCTATGTTACTCCTAGAAACATCAGCTGTCTGACAGTGAAAGTCCCGTTAAAATTTTTACTACTGGTTTTGATATGTCAGTACCGTGTATACTTTCATATGTATTTAGTGAAAAACTGTAATTTTGGAATTATAAACTGACACTTCAATTTTATTTATCTGTATAGATGTATAGATAGATATCTGTATAGATGAATCCCGATTTCCCTTGGTCACGCTATCACGCGTGAATGGCTGGACAGATTTACTATAAAATCGACGTAAGTGGTAAAACCGCGAGGCACAGCTAGTATTTTATAATTGCTCAACACTTTTAATTATATAAAAAATCCACAGCAATTATTGAGTTAATTTCCATAACAAGGCTGCCAATGTAGCGATCATTAAATCAATGATGTCATTATATTAATGACGTCATTTATAAGGAAAATACACAAAAATCCATTCAATATTACGAAAGCGATTGTTTCTTATGTTTTTATGGCTTCAGCTATACATCTATATACAAATACAGATATACAGATAAATAAAATTGAATTGTCTGTTTGAAATTCCAAAATTACAGCTTTTCACTAAATGCATATGAAAGTATACACGCTACTGACACTAAAAAACAAAGTTTTAATTTTTTTCTCTGTCTGTCTGTCTGTTTGTTCCGGGTAATCTCCGAAACGGCTGGACGGATTTTAAAGGGACTTTTACTGGTAGGTAGCTGATGTTTCAAGGAGTAACTTAAGCTACTTTTATTTATCAAATATATTAGGGACCCGCGATGATGAAGCATAAAACTAAATCTACGCGGGTGAAACCACGGGGCACCGCTAGTAATACAGTAAGTGAAGTGCTGTTAATTTTAAACAGACACTTCAATTTTACTTACAGATACGTAACCTTAAGATACATGGATAAAGACCGTATCCGCTTAAAACTTGTAGGTTAAGGTTTATTTCTAGTCAGAACTAATAAAACTACTAATAAAATAAACAGGTTTATAATGTACATAATTAATTCGTCATTACGACTGACCTTTTAACCTTGGATGTTGCAACATTGGTATCTTACTAATCTGGATCAAAATATGCTGAATCTATCTTCTACACTAATATTATACAGAGGAACCGAAACTACTTGAAAATTCTTTCAGCAATGGATAGCTACATCATCAGCGAGTAACATAGGCTATATTTTATCCCCGTACTCCCACGGGAACGGGAACTACGCGGGTGAAACCGCGTGACGTCCGCTATGGCTATGTCGTTTAAGAATTTTCTTTTTAACTTGGAAATTACTAATATCTAATTTATCATTATGGTGGCCGTGGGGTTCAAGCAGTCGCCTGCTAAGCAATCTAATCCGAGGGAATTATACCAATGAGATTTTCTTAAAATTGAAAGCTAGTATTTCCACCCCACGTGCTCAGGGCCGGATTTAAATTTGTGCCGCCCTGGGGCACTGAAGAAAATGCCGCCCTATGACTTAAATTTTATTTTAATACTTTTGATATCTTATTTTTTAAGTTTTTTTTTTATATACAAAATTTTAATGTGATACATAATACTTGAATTATATTTCTTGAAAGATAAAATGTTTATTTAAAAGAATTAGTGAATTATATATTGTACAGAAAATTTTATCTCACTTTCCAAATTTTGCCGCCCTGGGCACTAGCCCCGACTGCCCCTAATATAAATCCACCACCCCACGTGCTTTACGGAGAAGGAAAACATCGTGAGGAAACCTGCATATGTCTGAGAAGTAATTCAAAGACGTATGTATATTCTCATTATTTATTTGATTCTTATTTTATATTAATATTTATATAATTATAAAAATGAATCCCCATTTCCGTTGGTCACGGCATCACGCGTGAACGGCGGGACCGATTTTACCGTTTTTACTTTTACTCATAGATAGGTGTAAAGGAGTGTTTTAAGCTGAATTAAAAAAAAACAGCATGTAACTAAACGAGTGAAACCGCGGGGCACAGCTAGTAATTTAATAAAATATATTTTGTCATATGTGGGGTAGGCAGAGGATTGGTAATAACAACACCCACTTTTCACAGAAGATGATTAAGTGCCAACGTGACTGATGGTGAGTCCATCGCTGTCTCAGGCATTATACATACGTGTTTGAATTACTTCTCAGACATATGCAGGTTTCCTAACGATGATTTCCTTCACCGTAAAGCACATGGTGAGAAATTCTATGAGAAGTTTTATAGTTTTTTTTTAATTTAGAGCACTTAGTTACCTACTTTTTGTTTAAGTAAGAGGATATTTGCTTAACATTGGAATTAAAATCGTATTTCTTAGTTACAATAGTCGTCTTTGGTGACCATTTACCATCAGCTTGGCCGTATTACACCACCTTTGTGGTGTAAATATAACCTTTAAAATATCAAATGAACAAGATTGTAAAAGAATTAACATTTAAAATCATACAAAAAAGACGAAAAATCCATTAAACTTTAAACTGTGAGACCGAATATCTCGTTTCTAAAATATCACATTAGCATATTATTATAGTGACCAGTTCCAGTTGACATTTGAGTGGAACTACATTAGCTGGCAACAAAGGTCTTGCTAATCTGGCACTTTTTGCTTGTATTTTTCCATTCCACACACGATTCAAAGATAATTTTATTTTGTCCCTGACTATACTACTGAATATCACATTCCAACAATGTATGCATTAAGCACACGTTTACCATATTTACCTACTTATTAGATCCTCTCGGGCACAGTTGCTATTGCGCATATCATTCGATCAGTGAAGTTAAGCAACCATACGCCTAGCCAGTAGTTGGATGGGTGACCGCCCGAGTTCCCTCCGTGCCTCGGAAAGCACGTTAAGCCGTCGGTCCCGGTTGCCAATTTAACATCTTTGGCAATCGTTACAAGTCAGTCAAAAGCTTAAGAAAGTCTGACAACTGATTTAACCCAGATTGCCGATTTTCCTCGAAAAAGGGGTTGCGGAGGTCAGATGGCAGTCGCTTCGTATAAAAATCAGGTGATCAGTCACATCGAGTTAAATCAAGTCCCGACCCTAAATACATGGGATAAAGGCCAGGGAGATGTAGATCCTCTCGGGGTGTACCAATGTACATCCTATTTTAGTTTTATAAATTGTAGGTAGATGGCGTTAGTTGTAAAATAGATCGCGCTATTGAAAGTTGTATTGCGTTATATAAATAGGTACCGTCACTAGTTAAGTGTGCTCAACGGTATTGATGGAGTTAACTGATGCATTGGTATTGCCATAAAGACAGATAGACATATCCTTACTTTTAAACAATAAAAGGTAATCCCCCACCCCAAAATATGGCAATATAACAGCTAGTTAGTATGTATCCTACTAGTCCTACACTAATATTATATTATTACTGGCTGTGCCCCGCTGTTTCACCCGCGTAGATTTAGTTTCATCCTTATTGTCCCGGAATCGTAATATTTTTAATAAATAAAAGTAGCGCAAGTTACTCCTTCAATTATGAGCTACCTGCTAGTGAAAGTCCCGTTAAAATCGGTCCAGCCATTTCAGAGATTACCCGGAACAAACAGACTGACAGAGATTTTTTTTAAAACTTGGTTTTTTAGTGTCCGTAGTGTATACTTTCACATACATTTAGTGAAAAGCTGTTATTTTGGAATTATAAACAGACACTTCAATTTTATTTATCTGTATAGATGTATAGACTAATTTCTTTTATATTTAATTGGCAGCTTTTCACTTAAAGTTCTCTTAAGTGAAAAGCTGCCAATTTAGAATTACAAACAGACACTTCAATTCTATTTGTCTATGTAGATAGATTGGCAAAGAAGCCACCAGCGCCTTGATACGTTTCAAATAACCTTTATATATAAGTATTTGGGTCGCTCTAATGTGTGTCCGCACAGGTGTTAAATATATCATTATGCTACTATTTGTACAATAACCTTTGAGGCCTACTTATGCTAATCCTACAGTCACTTATTATACATTTAAAAGTGTACTTGTACCAATTCTTAAACTACAATGTGTTAACTGTTATCGGTTAAGTAGCTCGTGTTCAGGGGCGGATTTGATACGTTGGCTGCCCTAGGCCAACGAAAGATTGCCGCCCCCCCCTATGTGCTGTAAAGCATGCAAAATTAAATCAGCTATAGATAATCAGTGTTCAGTATATATATTGAACATCTGTGGTTAGTTAATAATAAGTCACTAAAATGTAATCGCCTCACTACTGCCTGTTGTCTATGGGCACGCTCCCTCTTCACTTCTTGCCGCCATTATCGTGACACATTATTTCATACTTTATTTCAAACAAATATAAAATTAGCTTATTTATCAACAAACTGTGCTTCATTTATTAATATATCGTCCAGTCAGTAAATGATTTAATTATCTCAATCAGTATTTCAGATACTGATTATTACCACGCGGAGCAACTACTAAAGAATTTTGCCTCCCTAGGCCCGGCCCTACTCGGCCTATAGAGAAATCCGCCCCTACGCGTGTTAATAACTTCTTAGCTTTGACGTTCAATTTGACGGTACCAAAATGATACGTCAAAGCTCAGAAGTTCTTAATGCGCTCTGCTTAAACCGATGATGGTAGGGCCCCTAATCATCTCGCTTTAAATACCCGAAGGAGTAGACATGTTGTGCTTATATACAATAAATAATAAATAAATATAATAAAAGACCCGTGATGGGATTTGATTAGTAGCCTGCTACGCAAGTTCCAATCCCAGCGACCTGTACCAATGAGTTGTTCTAAAAACTTATGTGCAGTGATTTTACACCACGTGCTTTACGGTGAAGGAAAACATCGAGGAAACCTGCATATGTCTGAGAAGTAATTCAAAGACTTATGTATAGTGACTGAGACGGCGATGGACTCACCCTCTGTCACGTTGGCACTTAATCATCTTGTGTGTGTCATCAATCAAAAGTGAGTGTTGTTATTACAACACTTCTGCCTACCCCTTCGGGGAATATAGACGTGAGCGTTTGTAGTTATCTAAATGACAGATGGATAGACTATTGAAAATATTAGCGATTCGTAATTAATCATAATTACGAGTTTGCCACGTTTTTCGTAATCTACACTCGCTAGCGTACAGAGGGCCTAGTGCGAGTTTGTCACTGCCGCCGTCACAAGCCATCGCGTCGACGTAACCGCAGATTTGTATAGGATCGGAACAGCGCCTCTGTCGGCCTAAACATGACACTATTGTGAGCCCATACTAATCTGCGTTTACGTCGACGCGGTGACTTGTGACGGCGATTTTAAGAAAACTCGCACTAGTGATACAGTATTGCCCACGCGAAGAAGTTGAACTGCTTCTTCATACAAAAGATATCAACGGGGTGCCTATGTTTTTTGTATGTCACGAGTACAATCAAATTATTATGCAGTTACAGGTCTCGAGTTTTGAGCGATGACCTTGAATGCACACTACTATTTTTATGAGTGTGCGAGAAGAATTAACCCCTAACTATTTTCCTTAAGCGCTCAAAACTCGTGACGTACCTTGTAGTTCATTAAAGTAGGCGACGTATGTCTGAACAAATGATCTACACTTTGCATCTTGTGTTAAAAATGTATATATATATACCTTATCCAATGAATAAAAAGCTAATAGCCTACAAATACAAGGGTCTAAGCAACGAATATGAATTTGTCCCTTCGGTGTCGAGACCCTTGGTCAGTGGGGTCCTAGCGCTATAAGGCTTCTTAATGAAATCACAAAAAGGTTAGTCGACATCACCGGAGACCGAAGAGCTGGCAGCTACCTCGGACAAAGATTTAGTGTAGCCATCCAAAGGGGGAATGCTGCCAGTATCTTCGGAACCTTGCCTACAGGGACTCTTTTTAATAATGTATTTTAGGTATCAGTTTTTTTTAAGGTTTTTAGTTATAGTTAGTTGTTAGTTTATCCATAAAATAGGTTTTGTAAAATTAATATCTTAGTACGCTTACTGAGCAGTATAGAATCCAGATCATATATCTAAACTGATAAATAAAATTGAAGTGTCTGTTTGGAATTGCAAATTAACATTGGCGGTAGCATGTATAATCCTGTAAATTGTGTCATTCTGACATTTTGAAAGCGCTTTGTATAAAGTCCAATCGAATAAAGATATTTTTGACTTTGACTTTTGACTAACAGCTTTACACTACTCTAGTAATATAGGCATAGCTCGATCTTAGGATTAAGTACGTACTTATTCATTGGACACGGTATATTTTTCTATCAAGCCTAACTTACATAAAGAAGAAAGAAGAAGGACTAAGAAGAGACTGGGATGTGGCCTAGCCTCTCCTTGGCTTTGTCTGTATCTGACGATGTTTCAGACATAGCCTGATAGAGGTTACGTTTACTCCCATTTAGCCACCGAAAGAAGATGCAGAAGGACAGAAAAGAAGATTTAAGAAGAGAATAGAAGATTATAGCTTAAAAGGAATTGCATCGCAAAAATGCCTTCGTGTGGAAAAAAAATTCGCAACAGTAAATATTTGTTTGTACATAAAAAAAAAATTATTTTACACATTTTTTTTATAATCTGTCATAGATCCAATTATTTTTTTGTTTATCTTTGAACAATTTATGGAATAGACAAATATTTACTTATTTATTGTTTAATATAATTTTTTAATTTCTGTGTTGATTATCAAGTACTCATGTGATTGTTTTTTTCGTGTGTGTGTTTTAGTGTTAGAATTTGCAGCAAAGCATGTCACTCGAATTCAAACTATGTCAATTTAAAAAAAATCCGAATCAGAGAAAGGGATGGAACTACTTTTAAAACAAGGACTATCTAAGGTTATAAAAGCTGTTATTGTTACAAATAGACACTTCAATTTTATTTTTCTGTATAGATGTATAGATAAGAACTATTCTTTGATTGCTTTGACTCGGGATCCCTAATTTGTTTTTAAATAAAAATAGTCTTGAAACATCAGACATCTGCCAGCGAAAGTCCTGTTAAAATCGCTCCAGCCGTTTCGGAGATTAGCCGAACCGAACAGACAGACATTTTTGTTAAATAGTTTTTTTCGTGTTATTTTCATATGTATACTTTAGTAAAAATGCATTTAGTGAAAAGCTGTTATTTTAGAATTACAAACAGACACTTCAATTTTATTTATCTGTATAGATGTATAGATATAATTATATTCCGTGAATTTCCGTGCCAGACACATTGGTTGAGCAAAGAAACCGAGTGTAATATATTAATGTGTACATTGTAAGTTATACGTTGTGTCCTGACGTCACTCGACCCGGGCGCCCTTGATGTGACTTGCTTATGTAGCAGGCACTCGCCTAATGCTGACTTTAAACTATAAAACTATAAAATATGCCCATATCTATACATTTATACAGATAAATAAAAATTGAATTTTCTGTTTGTAATTCCAAAATTACAGCTTTTCACTAAATGCGTACGTACGTATGCTCATATCTTCCCCGAAGGGGTAGGCAGAGGTGTTGTAACAACAACACACACTTTCCACACAAGATGACGTGACAGAGGGTGAGTTTATCGCCGTCTCAGCCACTATACAAACGTCCGTGAATTACTTCTCAGACATACGAGTTTCCTCACGATGTAAGTATATGAAAGTATATAAACTACATACTTGCTTACATGAGAAAGCTAATTTTTAACATTTTTCTCTGTCTGTCTGTTTGTTCCGGGTAATCTCTGAAACGGCTGGACCGATTTTAACGGGATGTTAGGACTAAGAGTTAGATAGCCTAGTTTTTTCCAAATTAATGTTACGGGAAAAAGCCAGCCATGAAATATAATCTCATAAAGTCACATACATACTATATATTCTATATTCCATATCTATATACACACATACATACACCTACAGATAAATAAAATTGTAGTGTCTGTTTGTAAATCCCAAATAACAGCTTTTCACTAAATGCATATGAAAGTATATACGGTATTAACATGAAAAAAACAATTTTAAAATTGTGTTTGATTGTCTGTCTGTTTGTTTGTTCCGGGTAATCTCCGAAACGGCTGGACTGATTTTAACGGGACTTTCACTGACGGATAGCTAATATCACAAGGAGTAACATAGGCTAAATTTATATTTAAAAAGTCATTAGGGTTCCTTGGGACACCTATCGTATTAACTCTACGCGGGTTAAATCGCGGGGCACAGGTAATTATTAGCATTTTAGTACACCACGGTCAAAGTCGCGGTGGAAACTAGTTAAATGTATCATCATCTCCCTGGCCTTATCCCATACATTGTTGGGGTCGGCACTTGATTCAACCCGATGTGGCTCCATGTTAGTCGCAATCAACTTATTAACTCCTTGTCCGTTATGTGCGCCTGGTACTTCGTGTACCATATCATCATCTCACTGACCTTATCCCATACATTGTTGGGGTCGGCACTTGATTCAACCCGATGTGGCTCCATGTTAGTCGCAATCAACTTATTAACTCCTTGTCCGTTATGTGCGCCTGGTACTTCGTGTACCATATCATCATCTCCCTGGCCTTATCCCATACATTGTTGGGGTCGGCACTTGATTCAACCCGATGTGGCTCCATGTTAGTCGCAATCAACTTATTAACTCCTTGTCCGTTATGTGCGCCTGGTACTTCGTGTACCATATCATCATCTCCCTGGCCTTATCCCATACATTGTTGGGGTCGGCACTTGATTCAACCCGATGTGGCTCCATGTTAGTCGCAATCAACTTATTAACTCCTTGTCCGTTATGTGCGCCTGGTACTTCGTGTACCATATCATCATCTCCCTGGCCTTATCCCATACATTGTTGGGGTCGGCACTTGATTCAACCCGATGTGGCTCCATGTTAGTCGCAATCAACTTATTAACTCCTTGTCCGTTATGTGCGCCTGGTACTTCGTGTACCATATCATCATCTCCCTGGCCTTATCCCATACATTGTTGGGGTCGGCACTTGATTCAACCCGATGTGGCTCCATGTTAGTCGCAATCAACTTATTAACTCCTTGTCCGTTATGTGCGCCTGGTACTTCGTGTACCATATCATCATCTCCCTGGCCTTATCCCATACATTGTTGGGGTCGGCACTTGATTCAACCCGATGTGGCTGATCACCTGATTTTTATACGAAGCGACTGCCATCTGACCTTCGCAACCCCATTTAGGAAGAAAATCTGTGATCGGGGTTAAACCAGTTGTCAGATTATTTGTAGGCCTCCGACTGACCTGTAACGACTAGTTAAATGTATATTTTATCGAATGTATTAGATGTTTGTACCTGTATTTGATCGAAGTCACGATAGAGGTGACATTGCTTAGAGGTGAAATCTTAAAGTCCTCCATATTAATATATTCAAACAGCACAAACGTCATGATTTACGTTGTATCTTCAATGGTTTTATATTTTGTCATGCATATTTTATACTAGCTGCGCCCTGCGGTTTCAACCGCGTAGATTTAGTTTCATCCTTATTGTCGCGGAACCCTAATATTTTTAAGAAATAAAAGCTAGCCTAAGTTACTCCTTGAAATATCAGTTACCTACCAGTGAAAGTCCCGTTAAAATCCGTCCAGCCGTTTCAGAGATTACCCGGAACAAACAGACAGACAGACAGACAGAGAAAAAATTTAAAACTTGGTTTTTTAGTGTCAGTAGCGTGTATACTTTCATATGCATTTAGTGAAAAGCTGTTATTTTGGAATTACAAACAGACACTTCAATTTTATTTATCTGTAGAGTAGATGTAGACTATATATTAGTATAGTCTAGCTATTGCTATTAATCTACCTATAGTTGATACTAACATTATAAGGAGGAAAGATTTGTATGTGTGTTTGTTACGAATTGGCTCAAAAAGTACTAGACCGATTTTAAAAATTCTTACACCATTTGAATGCTACATTATCACTGATTAATATAGGCTTTATTTTATCCCCGTACTCCCACGGGAACGGGAACTACGCGGGTGAAACCACGTGACGTCCGCTAGTAGTGAATGAGGTATAAGTGGCGGTCAATTCCCCACCTTCAACAATTCGTCACAGGTCATTCAGAAGCCTAAGCTACTCGGATAACTGCTTATTTCTACCTAGATAACCGGTTATTCTGGGGAATTGTGCGGCGAAGGTCAGACGGCAGTCGCTTCGTGTAAAAATCTCATCTAGCAACACTGGGTCAGATTGTTATTTGAGAACAACATTAATTTGATTTTTATAATACTAGATTCTTCCACACAATCTGTCTGCCTACCCTTTCGGGGAATACAGGTGTGAGCATGTGTAAGATAATTATATGAAGTGAATAAAAAATTTAAAAACTTTTTTAACGGAGTGCCTAGTGCGAGTTTTCTAAAAATCGCCGTCACAAGTCACCGCGTCGACGTAAACGCAGATTTGTATGGGCTATTTTATTTTATTTGCATGACACTATTGTGAGCCCATACTAATCTGCGTTTACGTCGACACGGAGACTTGTGACGGCGGCAGTGAAACTCACACTAGGCCCTCTGGACCACAATATGTACACAAGTTCTACATGCCAGTGTCAAAGTACATGGCCCATGTTATTTTTATTTAATGTCACTTAATTAAGTGGTACATACCGATAATTACTTGATGTTGTAAGGCCAATATATCTACGTAGTTTCCATCACCATGATTAGAGACATACTAAAAACCACAGCGGAAAATAATGAGTAGAAATGACATGTACTTTCGTAAAAAAATTGTCTACCCTCATCATTGAATTCAACTCAACTCAAAGTATTAGTTGCCTAATATAATTTAAACTTTCCTAAAACTCAAGAATGCTTGAGAAGATTAAACATAAGCTTTTCGAACAAGTAATTAAATAGCTGAAAACATAAAAGATACTAAAACGAAGAAGTATGTTCTTATGATCTTAGCGTGAGCTCCAAAAATTTAAAAATTTAATGTGAAAAAAATTGCTGCTACAATTTTATTACACACATTGTCATGTCTTATTACCAAATTTCCACAAGAATATTCATAAAAATCGGTCAAGCCATTTCGGAAGAGTTTCATTCAGGGTTTTTTTTATTTTAGTCAATGCTCTCACAAAAATGTTCGCCTAAAAAGTCTGGACTATGTATTTTAGTTGTTAAACCAATGGTCCGACCGACATTTCGATCATATGACATGGTATTTACAAATAGGTTGAGTAAACTATGCCTTCGTGAGGTCATTATGTATGAACATGTTTGTATGAAGTCCGTGATGTTATATTACGGACTAGCTGTGCCCCGCGGTTTCACCCGCGTAGATTTAGTTTCATCCTTATTGTCGCGGAACCCTAATATTTTTAAGAAATAAAAGTAGCCTAAGTTACTCCTTGAAACATCAGCTACCTACCAGTGAAAGTCCCGTTAAAATCGGCCCAGCCGTTTCAGAGATTACCCGGAACAAACAGACAGACAGACAGAGAAAAAATTTAAAACTTGGTTTTTCGGTGTCAGTAGCGTGCACACTTTCATATGCATTTAGTGAAAAGCTGTTATTTTGAAATTACAAACAGACACTTCAATATTATTTATCTGTATAGATATATACACCTACATACCACAGTGTACAGGCGTTTCTCCACTCGCTACATAGATGGCGCTACTCGCTAACAATTGCAAAGTTTGAGAACAAATACACGAGAACCTAAATCACGCAATAAGAATTTCGAGTGCATTGTAGTGACCTACAGCATTCGTTCGTTTGCGGAGAATGAGAGTAACCCCCTGTAGCCCTAGACAAAGTACCATTCTCTCGCGCTTGCGCTAATAGAAACGATACAAAACGTATGGCAATGACATAAATCAGTCACGTGACATATGTCATTCCCGTACATTTTGTATCGTTTCTACTAGCGAAGCGTGAGGATAATGTTACTATGTCTGCAGGCCCTGGGGCCCAACCATGAGCTCTTATTGCAATGATAATTCAGTTGTGCGCCAGTGACAGATGTATGCACGTCGCGTACATCTGTCTCATAAATGAGTGAAACTATCATGGCAATAAGAGCTCATGGTAAGGCCTCTGGTACTTAAAATAGCCTTCAAATCCCAGCTTAAAGCTCTAGATGGTAGACAACTTCAATTAGTTTGCAAGAAGTAGAACAGCCCACTGTCGCCGGCGATTGGCTCGCACCTCGGATCGTTTAAGGTGAACACAGTCAAGGGTAACCACTAACGCTCTAATCTTAGCATTACGTCATTTAAAGCTATATCTAATGTCTTTTTTATTTATACCTAGCTACTTAATAATAATTATAATACATACATCTATACAGATAAATAAAATTGAAGTGTCTGTTTGTAATTCCAAAATAACAAACAGCTTTTCACTAAATGCAAATGAAACCAAGTTTTAAAAATTTTCTCTGTCTGTCTGTCTGTTTGTTCCGGGTAATCTCTGAAACGGCTGGACCGATCTCAACGGGACTTTCACTGGCAAGTAGCTGATGTTTCAAGGAGTAACTAAGGCTACTTTTATGTATTAAAAATATTAGGGTTCCGCGACATTAAGGATGAAACTAAATCTACGCGGGTGAAACCGCGGAGCACAGCTAGTCTTATATATAAAAATAAATCCCCATTTCCCTTGGTCACGGCATCACGCGTCAACGGCGGGATGGATTTTAACGAGACTTTCACTGGCAGATAGCTGATGTTTCAAGGAATGACTAAGGCTAATTTTATTTAAATAATAATAGGGTTCCGTGAAATAAAGCATACAGAAAACTAAAGTAATCGACATAGCTCAAAGAATAAACAAACTGAAGTGGCAGTGGGCCGACCATATCTCGCGAAGAACCGACAACCGCTGAGGTAAACGTGTTGTTGAGTGGAGACCGCGACTCGACAAGCGTAGTGTAGGACGTCCTCCGGCCAGGTGGGACGACGATCTGCGAAAGACTGCAGGCAGATGCTGGATGCGGCAAGCTGAAGACAGGGCGCTATGGTGCTCATTAGGGGAGGCCTGGGTCCAGCAGTGGACTAAGATAGACTGATAGACTTAGTAATAAGGATATCTTTACTAACCATTTTAATATTAAAAGCCGTGGTGGCCGTGGGGTTTTTTTTTATTTATTTAAAAACTTTATGCACAAAGTACATAGGTGGACTTAATGCTAAAGCATTTTCTGCCAGTCAACCTTACTATACAGGACTAAACATAGAAGCGGGTGTGCTATACAATAAGGAAAAAGAAAAAAAAAATAAACAAAAAATCTAAAACTAATTACCTACTTATAATCTAAACTAGTCTAACAGACACATTTGCCAGTGAATATGAATAAATATAATAATAAGCAGATACAAAGATACATATATAAACAGATTATACATACATGCAATAAATAAATATAAATATGAAAACAATACAATTTATAAGTATTATATAGATAAATACAATATAAATAAATATATAGCTAACAGTGACAAAAAAAATATATATATAGTTGGTGATTCGTTGGTAGTGCTCTCTCACAAGGTTCTTAAAAATAGATTTTGATGGACTTCATTCATTTGATGGGGTTCAAGCAGACGCCTGGTAAGTAACGCAAGTCTGAATCCCAGCGGCCTGTACCAATGAGTTTTTCTAAAGCTTGACTCCAGTGCTATTTAAGAACACAGTAAGAATACAGTTTTGTTCTTCTTTTTTATTATTATTATTTTCTCTTTTTGTTTGATTTATACTGATGAAGTCCAAGTATGTGTGAAATAATGATAACTGTTATATACTTACTTATAATTTGTATTTTTCTATGAAGTATTTGTTTTTTATTTAATTTTTTTATTATTTAATTTGTATAGGTTCTTTTGTTATTTTACATTGTATTTAGGTTAAGTTGTATTGTGGATACTGCCAGTGTGACCGTGCTGTGACGTGACGCCTTGGTCCTAGCGGATCAGTGATGGTTGTCATCAACGTGGCAGCCAGATTATGCTGAGTTGGGACCAATTCGTAACAACTATAAAACACTGTTACTATAATCCTTTTCGCTATTTTGTGTATGTTGTTACGAATAAATTTATTTTCTTTCTTTCTTTCTTTCTAAAGAAACTGCAGTAATTGTGCTTTACGGTGAAGGAAAACATCGTGAGGCAACCTGCTTTCTGAGAAGTAATTCAGACGTATGTATAGTGCCTGAGACGGCAATAGACTCATAATCCATCACGTTGGCATGTAATCATATTCGGTGAAATGTGGGTGTTGTTATTACAACACTACTGCCTACCCCTTTTTTATAAGAGACACTTGGAACAATATCAATGACCTACCACTAGTTGTAGAAAATATCTGTGATATTGTTCTATTTGCAGATGATACATCTTTAGTTTTCAAAGTGAGTAGAAAAGACAAAGATCTTAAGGCACTAAATGAAACTCTAACATCTGTTTCAAAATGGTTTGATGCCAATAATCTCGTTTTAAATTCTAAAAAAACAAAATGTATCCGATTTTCACCACCTAATACATCGCAAATAGATACAAATATATCATTAGTTGGGAGTCAATTGGAGTTGGTCGAAAGCACAGTATTCTTAGGTCTTACCTTAGATTCAAAATTACAATGGGGCGCCCATATTGAAACATTGTCAAAAAAGCTTAGTTCAGCTGCGTTTGCGGTTAGAAAAATTAAACAAATGACGGATATTGATACTGCTAGATTAGTCTACTACGCTTACTTTCATAGTGTCATGTCATATGGCGTATTGTTATGGGGTTCCGCAACAGACTTAGATTCAATTTTTATACTTCAAAAGAGAGCCATCAATGCAATATACTCGCTGGACCCCCGAGATTCTCTTAGAGATAAATTTAAAGAAATAAATATTCTCACCCTACCGTCACTGTACATTTATGAGAATTTGCTATACATGAAAAAAAATATTCATCTATTCAATTTAAACTCGGACATTCATTCAATTTCAACACGTGTTAGCAAAAAAATACACTTAGTAATTTAGAAGAATATATTTTAAAATCACAGTGTTACGTACAAAGTCTTAAACAGTTCTCACAATGGTTCACCAACGAATGTTCCGTCTCGTGTCAGTACTGCTGTATTTATACGCAAAAATAGTCAAATCAGTCAAACAAATTAATTTAAAGAAAATATTTAAAACGAGACCGGATATCCGTTATACAAAATAATTATCAAAGGAATCTTAAACTATTAGTCAAATTAAACATTTAATAACATTAATATACCATATCAACTTCCGATATGATCCGGATCCGCTTTAAGAAATATGTATAACAAATAAAGTCAATAGAGCAACGTGTACATACAAAAAATGATAATAATGATAACAATCGGCCTTTCCTGACACTTTCACGTCTCGGGAAACAAAACAATATACCCATCATAATAATAGATCATATCAGATTAATTACAGCTTTAAATGTTCTACTGCCCCATATTTATTCATTTTTATAAATAATATCATCAATCATAATATTGTAAAACATAATACACCTTGTCTTTAACTAACTGCTACTACAATAGCAGTTATTAGAGCATTACAACTATTATAATATTGAAGCCCCATTCATGTCTTCAACATTCATTTATAGCAATTAACTAGAATACTGAAGCCCCAGTCATGTCTTCAACATTCATTTATAACAATTAACTAGAATACTGAAGCCCCAGTCATGTCTTCAACATTCATTTATAACAATTAACTAGAATACTGAAGCCCCAGTCATGTCTTCAACATTCATTTATAGCAATTAACTAGAATACTGAAGCCCCAGTCATGTCTTCAACATTCATTTATAGCAATTAACTAGAGTATTGAAGCCCCAGTCATGTCTTCAACATTCATTTATAGCAATTAACTAGAATACTGAAGCCCCAGTCATGTCTTCAACATTCATTTATAACAATTAACTAGAATACTGAAGCCCTAGTTATGTATGGCTCCACTTTAATACTTCATTGAACATGACTTACTACACATATAATCAAAACAACTTATAACCATTATACACTAAACATTGAAAACATCAATTCATTCTATTCCTGTTCATTATCAGAACTACTGGACTCACAACTTCTACGATAAACCAGCCAAGGATGAATTTTATCTACCGAAAACACACCAGTAAAAAGTCTACCCTTGCGGGATAAAGGAGTATCTTCAATCTCATATCTGTCATTATCAAGAATCTTGCTAATACGATACGGACCCCGGATTTTAGAAACCAGCTTTCTACTTTTCCCAGTCGAAGGAACTTCTCTCTCTACTCTTACTAAATCACCGACATTAAATTTAACTACTTTTCTACTTTTGTCAAAACGTCTTTTTTGATTGACTTGATCCGTTTGAATTCTTTCAGATATCTCATCCCTGATGGCTTCAATATTTGATCGAGATTCGTCAACATGGTCAGAACCATCAGTTATGCTATTTTGAATTAAAGAGTCGTTCGTTCCTATTGTTTTTATACCAAATAAGGCTTCAGAGGGAGTTTTCCCCGTTGTCTTATTAATTGTGTTGTTTAACCCCCACTGTATAGTACTAATGCATTCGTCCCATACATTTTCGGGTTTATCGTGGTTAGACGTAACTAATGCTCCTAATACTGTTCGGTTATACCGTTCAACTTGACCGTTAGCACGGGGAGTGGCAACGGCATTTAAAATATGTTTAACACCAAGAGATTGTAAATAGTCTTTGAAACGTTTTGATGTAAATGATGTTCCTCTATCTGAAATTAGTCTTCGCGGCACACTAAAAGTATGAAAATACTGTTTCATGGCTCTAATGGAATGAACAGTTTTAGTGCTTTTAACTGGTACAAGAACAATAAACTTTGTAAACGCGTCAATTATTACCAATAGATATGAATTTCTCTTCTTACTGCGTACAAATGGGCCTAAATGGTCAATATGAATGGTATCGAATGGAGAGTCAACCTTTGGTATTGGATGCAATTCACCTGCCTTTTTCCCACCTGGAATTTTACTATGGGCACACTCTAAACAAGATTCTACATATTTCTTTACAAATTTACGCATTTTAGCGAACCAATACTGGGTCTTAATTTTATCGTATGTTTTATCGACACTAAAATGACCAATGTCATCGTGATTGGCTTTTACTATTTGCCATCGAACTCCTTTTGGTACAACCCAGCGATCACCATCTTGCGTTTTCCTGTATAATAACCCTCTCTTTAATGTAAAGTTGTTCTTTATCTCAATTACGTTATCCGTATTTGAATCCTGTAATATGTCAATAATTCTCTGTAATTCTGAATCGCTGTGTTGTACCGTGGAAACCCAACTAGCATCAATAGTTCGAACATGCAATGAGCCCTGTGTCTGACTCACAGGGTTGCGACTTAAAGCATCAACGTGGCACATAGAAAGACCTGGCCTATAAACTATTTTAAAATCATATTCTTGCATTATGTTCCACCAACGCGCAACTCTAGGCAATATATCACGTTTTTCAAAGGTAGCTCTTAACGAATTACAGTCAGTAACTATAGTAAAGGCTAGTCCTAGCAGATAAACTCTAAAACGCTGCAAGGATGTGACTACTGCTAGCGTTTCTAAGTCATAGGATGTAAAGCGACTCTCTTCTGGTGTAGTTTGTCTACTGTAATAAGCTACTGCATTATACGCAGACTGTTTGTTAGGTCTCTGTAGCAAAATACCGGCAATACCAACTTTCGATGCGTCAGTATGCAACTGCGTTTCATAAGCTTGGTTAAAGAATGCAAGTATGGGGCGTTTAACTAACTCCCCTTTTAACGTCATAAATGCCTTACTCTCTTCTGTACCCCAATGCCACTTAGAATCCTTTTTTAATAGTTGCGTTAGAGGTTTCGCGATGGTGGAAAATCCCTTGACTAATTTTCGAAAGAAACTGGCCAATCCTAAAAACTGCCTCACGGTATGTTGATCGACCGGTTCCGGAAACATTTCTACCGCCTGAGTTTTAGATTTTCCAGGTCGCATACCGCGCTCAGATATTTCGAAACCTAAATAGTCTACATTCTGCATAAGAAAGTTACACTTAGACAATTTTAAGGTTAACCCTGCTTGTCGAAATAATAGCAACGTAGCGCGAATTCTTTCTAACCCTTCCTCAATCGTTTTGGACGGTATTATAACATCGTCCATATAAGCAAAAGCTTCCTTGAATCTTGCATTGAACAAAATACTATTGATAGTTCTTTGAAAAGTAGCAGGGGCATTAGCCAACCCAAACGGAATTCTATTGAATTCAAAGTGACCATCTGGCGTTATGAATGCTGTAAGATGTTTAGAGGCTTCGGACATGGGCACTTGATAGTACCCGGATGCAAGATCCAAAGAAGTGTAGAATTTAAACCCTGATAAATTATCTAGATGGTCGTCAATCCTAGGTAACGGATAGTGTTCCTTGATAGTTTTCTTATTCAGGGCTCTAAAATCAATACATAGGCGATAATCGCCAGTTTTCTTTTTCACTAGTAGAATAGGTGACGCATATTCAGATGTCGAATGTCTTATAATGCCGCACTCTTCCAATTCTTTTACCATGACCCTAACTTTTTCACGCTCAAGTTGGGACAAACGATATGGTCTGTAAACTACTGGTGTCTGATCATTCAAATGAATGTTCATTTCCGAGCCCTGAACACAGCCAATTTCCTTGATTGAAAACGCGAAACAATCTCTAAACTCATTTAAAAGGTTTAAAAGCTTGCGTTGGTCATTCGAATTAACATTAGTGTTTATATTCAGCATTGAACTGTCAATTACCGTTGGGGTAGCTTCAGCGATATTATCGATTCGATTCACATAAAGGGTCTTAATTTTTTTCATAGGTATGGCACGAACTAGCAACGTATCAGCCTTCAAACTAAACCCATCTCGGGAGGAACATTTAATAACTACATTGCCATAACCATTGACCATTTCAATTACGCTTTGCAAAACTTCATATTCCCGCTTAGGTTGTGAGCAAATACTAGACTCAATTAAAAATTCTCCGTTACATTTGTCAGAAGAATGAACACCAATTTCATTGTAACCAAAAGGGATGAATTTCGATTCGCTAGTGAATAAAAGTACTTTAAGTGGTTTCTGGTTAGAAGTTATATGAAGGCTATCTTTATTTTTATAAACCACAACATGGTCCTGCTCAGTAAACGTTTGTCCCACCAGTAACGGAACTTGTAGTAGTTTATCAGGCACGACAAATACTTGAACTTTAGCTTTGACGGAATCAATTTCAATATCTAAATCACATTTGCCTAGACATTTTACTATCGAATCTCCAAACCCTCTCAATACTGGTAAATCTGAGGTTAGCCATGTACCAACTAAATGTTTAGCTACAGATTCCTTTAACATGGTACACTGACTCCCAAAATCAATAAAACATTGCAACTCAAAATTATTAACCTTGGCCGATTTAAAGTATTTAATGTCGTTGTCTAAATTTCTAGATATTCGTAAAACAGTTTTATCACTGCCATGTTCTCTTTTTGGGCAAGTATCAACTAAATGACCTATCCGGTGACAAGAATCACATTTCTTTATAGGTTGTTTACATTTAAAATATGGGTGTCCTTCCTCACCACAGTTATAACATTTTGTTACAGATTTAGTATCATTATGAGACTTATAATGTTTAGGTCGTTTATTATCAGAGCTACCTGCTTGTATGGGCGTTATGACTCTGTCAGGTCTTTTAACAGTCCTGACATTTCTCAAAAAGACTAGTAATTTCTCTGGTTCGGTAAATTGTGCAGCCTCTGCACTGGTTCTAACAGATCGATCTTCAATTCCAAATAATATATATGGGCGCGCTCAACCGAGCTGCCATCTAGTTTCAATTGTAGGAAACAGTTCTCAATTTAAAATTGAGACAGGAAACAACACTAGCTACTTTTCGTAATAATGTAATTCTTAAATTTAGGATAATAAATTGTAATTCAGATTCTAGAATTAATTAAAAGTACTAACGAAGTAGAATTTCCTATTTATATAATTTTGTAATGTAATATGAATTAAGTGGGTCACTAATGTTTTTGTTGTGTTTACACTACTGTATGATTTCCGTATGTATTATTTTAAGAAACGAGTTAAGTTAATTATGTAAAATTAGAAGTTTAATTAATGTTTCATTATTATCTAATATTGTTGTAATTATTGAATAATTTATTTTAAAATACAATTATGATTTACTTTTGTAACAAAACTGTAAACTTTATAGGGTGTTTCCGGTTCATTTTATATTGTTATTTAAAATACCTAATTAAGCTAATTAAGATGTATTTCGACTTAAGTTAACATAAAAATAATGTTTTATTGTTTTTAGAATTATAAAACGTTAATATTAAATAGTTTTGTAATAATGTGAAACACGTGGTCTTGTAATTAATAATTAAATAACTTGGTTAGTCGAGGTTGCAGTATGTGGCATTCTTTCGCTGATCGTTGAAGAGTAAGGTTGTTAAAGAAATATAATTATTTATCCTGCTGTGTTCCTTATTTTTCTTGACGATTATAATGGATCCTGGGGCGAACTCCGGTGAGGCGCCGACAGCAGCGGTGGGATCGCAGCCCGGTGATCCCGGACCACCACGTCAACTGGAGCCAACTTTCACCATGGAACAGGTCATGAGTCTTGTTAATTCTATTACGAAACAATCGGCAGCTAGTGCTGTGACCGCTGCCCTCTCATCTGGTTCATTGCCATCGCGTCACCATCACGATTTTTACTTGCCGCCTTTCGACCCCGATGAAAGATCTCATGATATTAGGGATTGGTGTGCTCACGTGGACGAAACGATATCAAAATTCAACATACCTTCATACGAGGCCCGCATGAAAGCTATTTTACAACTAAGAGGAAGAGCAAAAACATGGGCTGACACATGGTCGCTGAGTTCTACCACGTGGGACCAAGTTAAATGTGAACTAATCCAAACGTTTGGCAGGGAATTCCGGTACGCGGACGACGTTCAGAAGTGGAGAGCCTTCACTTCTGATCACGCGTCGAGTTACGCTGAATACGCTACAAAGGCCTGGACGCTGTTCAAGCGAGTCCGACCTGAGGCTTCGGATGCGGAGGTGGTTGATGCTGTGGTGACAGGTATTTTTCCAGAATTTATTCGCTCAGATTTATTACGTATTACGCCAGAATCATTGCCCAAATTAATTTCTGTTTTGAAAACTTATCGCAAACGCAAGCTAGAACCGTCCATAAAACCAAGTATTGATCATCATGACTGCAAAAAACCACGTTTTGCTGAATACAGTGTTTCTAAAAGGGATCATGTTGTTAAATGCTATAACTGTAATAAGGTGGGTCATGTGTCTCGTGATTGTAAGGAAATAAGGGTGGTCCCTAAGGCCAACCCAGTGCCGATGCAAAATAATAATAATCAACCCAATAAACCAGGTCCTTCTAGTAACTCGAATATGGCTAAAAATATTGAGTGCAGGTATTGTCATCGTCCAGGTCACGTTGAAAGGAATTGTTTTCGTCGGCAGAATGATGAGCGCCTGAAATCAATAAACAAGTCTGTAAACTATTGTCAATCCTTAGAACGCAGTCTGATTACTGTAGAAATAGGTGATAAGGGTTATTCGTGTCTTTTTGATACTGGTGCCGACTGTTCATTAATTAAAGAAAGCGTTTCTCTTTCTGTACCCGGCAAACGTAAATGTGTAGACGTTACCTTTTCGGGCATTGGTGGTTCACCAATAAAGTCAAATAGAAGCATCACCTCTGTAGTGAAAGTAGACGGTATTTATGTAGAGCTAGAATTTTATGTAGTTGGTGATACTCGCATGAAATTTGATATCCTTATCGGATTCGACCTTTTGAATGTGCCAGGTCTTAGCGTGACACTGAAGAAAGACAGTATTTCTCTAAAGCGTGAGCTTTTTATTAACAACGTTTTGCTTGATGTTGACCCGACTTTGAGTCTTGATACTGATATAAGCGATCCCCAACAACTTAAAATATTACGGGAAATACTTACTAAATATAAAGATAATTTTACAAGTGGGAATCGCGTTTCACAAGTGAAAACTGGATCTTTACAAATTAGATTAAAGAATCCGGACAAAATAGTACAGCGACGACCATATAGACTGTCACCTGTGGAACGTGAAAAAGTTAAAGAAATAGTTCAGGATTTGAAGAGTAATGGCATCATACGAGATAGTTCATCTCCTTACAGTAGCCCTATTTTACTAGTCAAAAAAAAGGATGGTACTGACAGGCTCTGTGTCGATTTTCGCGAGCTTAATGCCAATACTCTCAGAGATCACTTTCCTTTACCGCTTATAGCAGATCAGATCGATAAGTTAGGAAAAGCACGCTATTTTACCTGTTTAGATATGGCTGCAGGTTTTCATGGTATTCCAATTTCACCCGATTCGATCGAAAAAACCGCTTTTGTGACCCCCGATGGTCAATTTGAATACTTGCGTATGCCTTTTGGTCTTTGTAACGCGCCGTCGGTTTATCAACGTGCTATCAATTCGGCATTAGGAGAACTTAAAGATAGTATCGCGTTAGTTTATGTTGATGACATTCTGGTAATATCCGAAACAATTGACGAAGGTTTGCATAATCTAAAATTAGTACTAGATCGACTAACGCAAGCTGGTTTTTCCTTGAACGTTGCCAAATGCTCTTTTCTTAAAACGCAAGTAGAATATTTAGGAAACCTTATAGAAAACGGAACCGTTAAACCTAGCCCACGGAAGATCCAAGCCTTGGTCAATTCACCCATTCCTAAGAGTCCCAAAGAAGTCCGTCAGTTTAATGGATTAGCTGGATATTTCCGGAAATTTGTGCCTAACTTCTCCTCGATAATGGCTCCCCTGTACGAGTTAACAAAGGCGAACGTTCCTTGGCGTTGGACAGATCGTCATGAACTTGCAAGACGCGAGGTCATTAATCGGCTTATATCTTCTCCCCTTCTGACTATTTTCGATCCCTGTTTACCCACAGAGCTTCACACCGATGCCAGCTCTCTGGGGTATGGCGCCGTGTTAATTCAAAGACAGGATAAAAATCCATTGGTAATTGCTTATTTTAGTATGCGGACGACTGATTGCGAGAGTAAATATCATTCGTATGAATTGGAAACCCTCGCAGTTGTAAAAGCAATTAAACATTTTCGCCATTTTCTACACGGGAGGGCTTTTAAAGTCGTGACGGACTGCAACTCTTTAAAAGCTTCCAGTCATAAGAAAGAGTTGACTCCCAGGGTACATCGATGGTGGGCTTATTTACAGAATTTTGATTTTCAAATTGAATACCGTAAGGGAGACCGCCTTGCTCATGCAGACTATTTCAGTCGCAACCACGTAGATACTGAAAAATCCGTTCGAACTGTCAGTGTCGCTCTACCACCAAAATCGCCTACTCAGGCCTTAAAATTCCTAGTCAACTCGCTTGACCACAATTGGCTGCTCATTGAGCAGAAACGCGATCCTATCTTAAGTAAAATTGTTGATCAATTAAAAGGAGACTCTATTCCCAAATCTATTGCCGATACTTACATCATTACCCAAGATAAATTATTGAGGCGTAAAGTCCAAATTGATAATAAAACTCATAAGCTCATTATTGTCCCTGCTAGATACAGATGGAATCTTATCAGTCACTATCATAATTCTCTTCAACATTTTAGTTGGGAGAAAGTTCTTGCTAAATTACGTGAACAATACTGGTTCCCAAATATGTCGCGGCTGGTCAGAAAATTTGTAGAGAACTGTGTTAGTTGTAGAGTTCGGAAAGGTGTTTCGGGTGCTCGACAGGTTACGCTACATCCAATCGACAAAGTCCCAATTCCTTTCCACACTGTCCACGGCGATATTACTGGACGAATGAATGGCCAGCGAAACGTAGCGGAATATGCTTTTGTTTATATAGATGGTTACAGCAAATACGTTCACATGATCTATACAAATGACCGCACTACGGAAACCGCAATTAAGTGCTTTCAAAATTTTATATCTATTTTTGGCACCCCTACGTTATTTATTACTGATCAAGATAAAAGCATGACATCCACAGAGTTCAAAAGTTTTTGCGAACGTTATGGTATTCAGCATCATGTGGTGGCAAAAGGCGCTAGTAGGGCGAATGGACAGGTAGAGCGCCTTATGAAAGTAATTAAAGACAATATGTCGGTTGTAGAACTTGATATGCCTTGGCACTCGGCTATTCAGGATTTACAATTAGCTATAAATTGTAGTGTATCCAAAAGTACCGGCAAAAGTCCACTGGAAATTTTACTGGGAAAGAAATGTTCACCACCGAGTATTAAGTTATTACAAGTTGATGACGATGTACTAACTGATGATCTAGAATCAATGCGAGCGGCTTGCAAGGATAGGATGGACGAGCGATCCCTTCAGGATAAGTCTCGTTTCGATAAAGGTAAAGCTAAAGTCAAACCTTATAAAGTTGGCGACTTTGTTCTACTTCGGCGCCATGAACGCCACACCACTAAACTCGGTCCCAAATTTGAAGGGCCTATGGAAGTTTTAGAAATCTTGCCCAATGACAGATACAGACTAAAACATGTCAATCTCCGCGGTTGTTCAGAAAAAATTGCTAGTCATGATTCCTTGCGAGCTGCTCCCCTTGCACAATATGACCCTTTTGAAAGTGACTCTGACTCTGAGCAGTCGGCCGTATGGGCGAATAACGATAATTCTGGAGTACCTGTTGAATCACTATCTTCCGCCACTGCATCCGCTAATAACTGTGGGAACATACCAGTTAATTTGGCGGCATCCACTTCCAATAATTAGCCCCTGCTTTATTTTATTGTTGGTTCCTATCCAAAATCCTTCCTTTCGCGCTGGCTGGCCACCATGCGCATCCTTTATACCGGTCTTAGAGGCTATAGCCCAAGAAGGGTGATTGCCTATTTTGATGATGGCTAGACCCCAGGATGGGTGATTGCCTGTTTTGATGATGGCTAGATCCCGGGAAGGGTGATTGCCTGTTTTGTTGATGGCTAGATCCCAGGATGGGTGATTGCCTGTTTTGGTGTGGGTAGATCCTAGAATGAGATTGCTAGTCTCAAGAATGATTTATGTTTATGAGTGTCAAAGTATTGTTTTTGACGAAATGTTTACTAATTAATCAAGGCTGTAAAGTTACCATATTATTTGTTAAGTTATCATTTACAAGTTAAGTGTTTATCCTTAAAACAAAAGAGAACCTTGTTATAAGGAAATATGAGATTGGTTTGATTTGATTATGTAATTGTGTGTACATGCAATCTTATATGATTTTCAATTCTGTCAATGATTTTCTAAATTTGTAAGCGCAGAGAACGCGCTTGAGTCAGTATGGCCGTATGGGCGCGCTCAACCGAGCTGCCATCTAGTTTCAATTGTAGGAAACAAGTCTCAATTTAAAATTGAGACAGGAAACAACACTAGCTACTTTTCGTAATAATGTAATTCTTAAATTTAGGATAATAAATTGTAATTCAGATTCTAGAATTAATTAAAAGTACTAACGAAGTAGAATTTCCTATTTATATAATTTTGTAATGTAATATGAATTAAGTGGGTCACTAATGTTTTTGTTGTGTTTACACTACTGTATGATTTCCGTATGTATTATTTTAAGAAACGAGTTAAGTTAATTATGTAAAATTAGAAGTTTAATTAATGTTTCATTATTATCTAATATTGTTGTAATTATTGAATAATTTATTTTAAAATACAATTATGATTTACTTTTGTAACAAAACTGTAAACTTTATAGGGTGTTTCCGGTTCATTTTATATTGTTATTTAAAATACCTAATTAAGCTAATTAAGATGTATTTCGACTTAAGTTAACATAAAAATAATGTTTTATTGTTTTTAGAATTATAAAACGTTAATATTAAATAGTTTTGTAATAATGTGAAACACGTGGTCTTGTAATTAATAATTAAATAACTTGGTTAGTCGAGGTTGCAGTATGTGGCATTCTTTCGCTGATCGTTGAAGAGTAAGGTTGTTAAAGAAATATAATTATTTATCCTGCTGTGTTCCTTATTTTTCTTGACGATTATAATGGATCCTGGGGCGAACTCCGGTGAGGCGCCGACATATACAATCGGTAGCATGTTTACCAGTAATTAAACATCTATTCAGTAATACCATTTTCTCATAAAAATATTCCTCTAACGGTTCACCGAACCGAGCCTTGCAAGCAAGCATCTCTGTTAACATCTGACCATAATTTTGACTACTTGGGAAAGCCGATCGCAATTTATCCTGCCATTCAATCCAGGTAAACATTAAACTTGGTAAGCCTTGGTACCATTTTTGTGCTAGGCCTACTAATTTTGGAAGTGCATAGTGGATTACTTGACGTTCCGACCAACCATAAATCGATGCACACTCGTTAACCTTAATAATCCAAGTGTCTACAGTTTGGTTACGTTTAGCTGGATCGAATTCAGGAACCACATTCATGGCTGGATAACGATCGTTGCCATCGGTTTTAATAGCACTGACCAATTCTTTAAAAGTTTCTATCAAACTGTTGCGAGTAGATGTAGATGGAACAGGCTCACCGGTAGATAAAGATGGCGGGCGTTGCTCTGACTCGGCAGTCACGAAGCGACGCGAATGTCTTGAACCGCTGCGCCTTCCCCGAGTGTTTCTGGAAAGGCTGCGATCCCTTCGCGTGCGCTTCCGCTGTGGGGTGTGGACTTGCCGAGACCGCGATCGTCGCCCGTTGCTCTCGCATGATGTAGTAGAAGCCTCGGATGAGCTTGATCGACGCCTTCTGCTTGTTCGCTTACGGGAACCTTGGTTGCGTCCCATAGTCACTTTCTAATGGGCGTTGAATCCTAACCGAGGATTTCGTTTTCGATACGATCGCACTTCTGATTTGTTAGCAAAAAAATACACTTAGTAATTTAGAAGAATATATTTTAAAATCACAGTGTTACGTACAAAGTCTTAAACAGTTCTCACAATGGTTCACCAACGAATGTTCCGTCTCGTGTCAGTACTGCTGTATTTATACGCAAAAATAGTCAAATCAGTCAAACAAATTAATTTAAAGAAAATATTTAAAACGAGACCGGATATCCGTTATACAAAATAATTATCAAAGGAATCTTAAACTATTAGTCAAATTAAACATTTAATAACATTAATATACCATATCAACTTCCGATATGATCCGGATCCGCTTTAAGAAATATGTATAACAAATAAAGTCAATAGAGCAACGTGTACATACAAAAAATGATAATAATGATAACAATCGGCCTTTCCTGACACTTTCACGTCTCGGGAAACAAAACAATATACCCATCATAATAATAGATCATATCAGATTAATTACAGCTTTAAATGTTCTACTGCCCCATATTTATTCATTTTTATAAATAATATCATCAATCATAATATTGTAAAACATAATACACCTTGTCTTTAACTAACTGCTACTACAATAGCAGTTATTAGAGCATTACAACTATTATAATATTGAAGCCCCATTCATGTCTTCAACATTCATTTATAGCAATTAACTAGAATACTGAAGCCCCAGTCATGTCTTCAACATTCATTTATAACAATTAACTAGAATACTGAAGCCCCAGTCATGTCTTCAACATTCATTTATAACAATTAACTAGAATACTGAAGCCCCAGTCATGTCTTCAACATTCATTTATAGCAATTAACTAGAATACTGAAGCCCCAGTCATGTCTTCAACATTCATTTATAGCAATTAACTAGAATATTGAAGCCCCAGTCATGTCTTCAACATTCATTTATAGCAATTAACTAGAATACTGAAGCCCTAGTTATGTATGGCTCCACTTTAATACTTCATTGAACATGACTTACTACACATATAATCAAAACAACTTATAACCATTATACACTAAACATTGAAAACATCAATTCATTCTATTCCTGTTCATTATCAGAACTACTGGACTCACAACTTCTACGATAAACCAGCCAAGGATGAATTTTATCTACCGAAAACACACCAGTAAAAAGTCTACCCTTGCGGGATAAAGGAGTATCTTCAATCTCATATCTGTCATTATCAAGAATCTTGCTAATACGATACGGACCCCGGATTTTAGAAACCAGCTTTCTACTTTTCCCAGTCGAAGGAACTTCTCTCTCTACTCTTACTAAATCACCGACATTAAATTTAACTACTTTTCTACTTTTGTCAAAACGTCTTTTTTGATTGACTTGATCCGTTTGAATTCTTTCAGATATCTCATCCCTGATGGCTTCAATATTTGATCGAGATTCGTCAACATGGTCAGAACCATCAGTTATGCTATTTTGAATTAAAGAGTCGTTCGTTCCTATTGTTTTTATACCAAATAAGGCTTCAGAGGGAGTTTTCCCCGTTGTCTTATTAATTGTGTTGTTTAACCCCCACTGTATAGTACTAATGCATTCGTCCCATACATTTTCGGGTTTATCGTGGTTAGACGTAACTAATGCTCCTAATACTGTTCGGTTATACCGTTCAACTTGACCGTTAGCACGGGGAGTGGCAACGGCATTTAAAATATGTTTAACACCAAGAGATTGTAAATAGTCTTTGAAACGTTTTGATGTAAATGATGTTCCTCTATCTGAAATTAGTCTTCGCGGCACACTAAAAGTATGAAAATACTGTTTCATGGCTCTAATGGAATGAACAGTTTTAGTGCTTTTAACTGGTACAAGAACAATAAACTTTGTAAACGCGTCAATTATTACCAATAGATATGAATTTCTCTTCTTACTGCGTACAAATGGGCCTAAATGGTCAATATGAATGGTATCGAATGGAGAGTCAACCTTTGGTATTGGATGCAATTCACCTGCCTTTTTCCCACCTGGAATTTTACTATGGGCACACTCTAAACAAGATTCTACATATTTCTTTACAAATTTACGCATTTTAGCGAACCAATACTGGGTCTTAATTTTATCGTATGTTTTATCGACACTAAAATGACCAATGTCATCGTGATTGGCTTTTACTATTTGCCATCGAACTCCTTTTGGTACAACCCAGCGATCACCATCTTGCGTTTTCCTGTATAATAACCCTCTCTTTAATGTAAAGTTGTTCTTTATCTCAATTACGTTATCCGTATTTGAATCCTGTAATATGTCAATAATTCTCTGTAATTCTGAATCGCTGTGTTGTACCGTGGAAACCCAACTAGCATCAATAGTTCGAACATGCAATGAGCCCTGTGTCTGACTCACAGGGTTGCGACTTAAAGCATCAACGTGGCACATAGAAAGACCTGGCCTATAAACTATTTTAAAATCATATTCTTGCATTATGTTCCACCAACGCGCAACTCTAGGCAATATATCACGTTTTTCAAAGGTAGCTCTTAACGAATTACAGTCAGTAACTATAGTAAAGGCTAGTCCTAGCAGATAAACTCTAAAACGCTGCAAGGATGTGACTACTGCTAGCGTTTCTAAGTCATAGGATGTAAAGCGACTCTCTTCTGGTGTAGTTTGTCTACTGTAATAAGCTACTGCATTATACGCAGACTGTTTGTTAGGTCTCTGTAGCAAAATACCGGCAATACCAACTTTCGATGCGTCAGTATGCAACTGCGTTTCATAAGCTTGGTTAAAGAATGCAAGTATGGGGCGTTTAACTAACTCCCCTTTTAACGTCATAAATGCCTTACTCTCTTCTGTACCCCAATGCCACTTAGAATCCTTTTTTAATAGTTGCGTTAGAGGTTTCGCGATGGTGGAAAATCCCTTGACTAATTTTCGAAAGAAACTGGCCAATCCTAAAAACTGCCTCACGGTATGTTGATCGACCGGTTCCGGAAACATTTCTACCGCCTGAGTTTTAGATTTTCCAGGTCGCATACCGCGCTCAGATATTTCGAAACCTAAATAGTCTACATTCTGCATAAGAAAGTTACACTTAGACAATTTTAAGGTTAACCCTGCTTGTCGAAATAATAGCAACGTAGCGCGAATTCTTTCTAACCCTTCCTCAATCGTTTTGGACGGTATTATAACATCGTCCATATAAGCAAAAGCTTCCTTGAATCTTGCATTGAACAAAATACTATTGATAGTTCTTTGAAAAGTAGCAGGGGCATTAGCCAACCCAAACGGAATTCTATTGAATTCAAAGTGACCATCTGGCGTTATGAATGCTGTAAGATGTTTAGAGGCTTCGGACATGGGCACTTGATAGTACCCGGATGCAAGATCCAAAGAAGTGTAGAATTTAAACCCTGATAAATTATCTAGATGGTCGTCAATCCTAGGTAACGGATAGTGTTCCTTGATAGTTTTCTTATTCAGGGCTCTAAAATCAATACATAGGCGATAATCGCCAGTTTTCTTTTTCACTAGTAGAATAGGTGACGCATATTCAGATGTCGAATGTCTTATAATGCCGCACTCTTCCAATTCTTTTACCATGACCCTAACTTTTTCACGCTCAAGTTGGGACAAACGATATGGTCTGTAAACTACTGGTGTCTGATCATTCAAATGAATGTTCATTTCCGAGCCCTGAACACAGCCAATTTCCTTGATTGAAAACGCGAAACAATCTCTAAACTCATTTAAAAGGTTTAAAAGCTTGCGTTGGTCATTCGAATTAACATTAGTGTTTATATTCAGCATTGAACTGTCAATTACCGTTGGGGTAGCTTCAGCGATATTATCGATTCGATTCACATAAAGGGTCTTAATTTTTTTCATAGGTATGGCACGAACTAGCAACGTATCAGCCTTCAAACTAAACCCATCTCGGGAGGAACATTTAATAACTACATTGCCATAACCATTGACCATTTCAATTACGCTTTGCAAAACTTCATATTCCCGCTTAGGTTGTGAGCAAATACTAGACTCAATTAAAAATTCTCCGTTACATTTGTCAGAAGAATGAACACCAATTTCATTGTAACCAAAAGGGATGAATTTCGATTCGCTAGTGAATAAAAGTACTTTAAGTGGTTTCTGGTTAGAAGTTATATGAAGGCTATCTTTATTTTTATAAACCACAACATGGTCCTGCTCAGTAAACGTTTGTCCCACCAGTAACGGAACTTGTAGTAGTTTATCAGGCACGACAAATACTTGAACTTTAGCTTTGACGGAATCAATTTCAATATCTAAATCACATTTGCCTAGACATTTTACTATCGAATCTCCAAACCCTCTCAATACTGGTAAATCTGAGGTTAGCCATGTACCAACTAAATGTTTAGCTACAGATTCCTTTAACATGGTACACTGACTCCCAAAATCAATAAAACATTGCAACTCAAAATTATTAACCTTGGCCGATTTAAAGTATTTAATGTCGTTGTCTAAATTTCTAGATATTCGTAAAACAGTTTTATCACTGCCATGTTCTCTTTTTGGGCAAGTATCAACTAAATGACCTATCCGGTGACAAGAATCACATTTCTTTATAGGTTGTTTACATTTAAAATATGGGTGTCCTTCCTCACCACAGTTATAACATTTTGTTACAGATTTAGTATCATTATGAGACTTATAATGTTTAGGTCGTTTATTATCAGAGCTACCTGCTTGTATGGGCGTTATGACTCTGTCAGGTCTTTTAACAGTCCTGACATTTCTCAAAAAGACTAGTAATTTCTCTGGTTCGGTAAATTGTGCAGCCTCTGCACTGGTTCTAACAGATCGATCTTCAATTCCAAATAATATATATGGGCGCGCTCAACCGAGCTGCCATCTAGTTTCAATTGTAGGAAACAGTTCTCAATTTAAAATTGAGACAGGAAACAACACTAGCTACTTTTCGTAATAATGTAATTCTTAAATTTAGGATAATAAATTGTAATTCAGATTCTAGAATTAATTAAAAGTACTAACGAAGTAGAATTTCCTATTTATATAATTTTGTAATGTAATATGAATTAAGTGGGTCACTAATGTTTTTGTTGTGTTTACACTACTGTATGATTTCCGTATGTATTATTTTAAGAAACGAGTTAAGTTAATTATGTAAAATTAGAAGTTTAATTAATGTTTCATTATTATCTAATATTGTTGTAATTATTGAATAATTTATTTTAAAATACAATTATGATTTACTTTTGTAACAAAACTGTAAACTTTATAGGGTGTTTCCGGTTCATTTTATATTGTTATTTAAAATACCTAATTAAGCTAATTAAGATGTATTTCGACTTAAGTTAACATAAAAATAATGTTTTATTGTTTTTAGAATTATAAAACGTTAATATTAAATAGTTTTGTAATAATGTGAAACACGTGGTCTTGTAATTAATAATTAAATAACTTGGTTAGTCGAGGTTGCAGTATGTGGCATTCTTTCGCTGATCGTTGAAGAGTAAGGTTGTTAAAGAAATATAATTATTTATCCTGCTGTGTTCCTTATTTTTCTTGACGATTATAATGGATCCTGGGGCGAACTCCGGTGAGGCGCCGACAGCAGCGGTGGGATCGCAGCCCGGTGATCCCGGACCACCACGTCAACTGGAGCCAACTTTCACCATGGAACAGGTCATGAGTCTTGTTAATTCTATTACGAAACAATCGGCAGCTAGTGCTGTGACCGCTGCCCTCTCATCTGGTTCATTGCCATCGCGTCACCATCACGATTTTTACTTGCCGCCTTTCGACCCCGATGAAAGATCTCATGATATTAGGGATTGGTGTGCTCACGTGGACGAAACGATATCAAAATTCAACATACCTTCATACGAGGCCCGCATGAAAGCTATTTTACAACTAAGAGGAAGAGCAAAAACATGGGCTGACACATGGTCGCTGAGTTCTACCACGTGGGACCAAGTTAAATGTGAACTAATCCAAACGTTTGGCAGGGAATTCCGGTACGCGGACGACGTTCAGAAGTGGAGAGCCTTCACTTCTGATCACGCGTCGAGTTACGCTGAATACGCTACAAAGGCCTGGACGCTGTTCAAGCGAGTCCGACCTGAGGCTTCGGATGCGGAGGTGGTTGATGCTGTGGTGACAGGTATTTTTCCAGAATTTATTCGCTCAGATTTATTACGTATTACGCCAGAATCATTGCCCAAATTAATTTCTGTTTTGAAAACTTATCGCAAACGCAAGCTAGAACCGTCCATAAAACCAAGTATTGATCATCATGACTGCAAAAAACCACGTTTTGCTGAATACAGTGTTTCTAAAAGGGATCATGTTGTTAAATGCTATAACTGTAATAAGGTGGGTCATGTGTCTCGTGATTGTAAGGAAATAAGGGTGGTCCCTAAGGCCAACCCAGTGCCGATGCAAAATAATAATAATCAACCCAATAAACCAGGTCCTTCTAGTAACTCGAATATGGCTAAAAATATTGAGTGCAGGTATTGTCATCGTCCAGGTCACGTTGAAAGGAATTGTTTTCGTCGGCAGAATGATGAGCGCCTGAAATCAATAAACAAGTCTGTAAACTATTGTCAATCCTTAGAACGCAGTCTGATTACTGTAGAAATAGGTGATAAGGGTTATTCGTGTCTTTTTGATACTGGTGCCGACTGTTCATTAATTAAAGAAAGCGTTTCTCTTTCTGTACCCGGCAAACGTAAATGTGTAGACGTTACCTTTTCGGGCATTGGTGGTTCACCAATAAAGTCAAATAGAAGCATCACCTCTGTAGTGAAAGTAGACGGTATTTATGTAGAGCTAGAATTTTATGTAGTTGGTGATACTCGCATGAAATTTGATATCCTTATCGGATTCGACCTTTTGAATGTGCCAGGTCTTAGCGTGACACTGAAGAAAGACAGTATTTCTCTAAAGCGTGAGCTTTTTATTAACAACGTTTTGCTTGATGTTGACCCGACTTTGAGTCTTGATACTGATATAAGCGATCCCCAACAACTTAAAATATTACGGGAAATACTTACTAAATATAAAGATAATTTTACAAGTGGGAATCGCGTTTCACAAGTGAAAACTGGATCTTTACAAATTAGATTAAAGAATCCGGACAAAATAGTACAGCGACGACCATATAGACTGTCACCTGTGGAACGTGAAAAAGTTAAAGAAATAGTTCAGGATTTGAAGAGTAATGGCATCATACGAGATAGTTCATCTCCTTACAGTAGCCCTATTTTACTAGTCAAAAAAAAGGATGGTACTGACAGGCTCTGTGTCGATTTTCGCGAGCTTAATGCCAATACTCTCAGAGATCACTTTCCTTTACCGCTTATAGCAGATCAGATCGATAAGTTAGGAAAAGCACGCTATTTTACCTGTTTAGATATGGCTGCAGGTTTTCATGGTATTCCAATTTCACCCGATTCGATCGAAAAAACCGCTTTTGTGACCCCCGATGGTCAATTTGAATACTTGCGTATGCCTTTTGGTCTTTGTAACGCGCCGTCGGTTTATCAACGTGCTATCAATTCGGCATTAGGAGAACTTAAAGATAGTATCGCGTTAGTTTATGTTGATGACATTCTGGTAATATCCGAAACAATTGACGAAGGTTTGCATAATCTAAAATTAGTACTAGATCGACTAACGCAAGCTGGTTTTTCCTTGAACGTTGCCAAATGCTCTTTTCTTAAAACGCAAGTAGAATATTTAGGAAACCTTATAGAAAACGGAACCGTTAAACCTAGCCCACGGAAGATCCAAGCCTTGGTCAATTCACCCATTCCTAAGAGTCCCAAAGAAGTCCGTCAGTTTAATGGATTAGCTGGATATTTCCGGAAATTTGTGCCTAACTTCTCCTCGATAATGGCTCCCCTGTACGAGTTAACAAAGGCGAACGTTCCTTGGCGTTGGACAGATCGTCATGAACTTGCAAGACGCGAGGTCATTAATCGGCTTATATCTTCTCCCCTTCTGACTATTTTCGATCCCTGTTTACCCACAGAGCTTCACACCGATGCCAGCTCTCTGGGGTATGGCGCCGTGTTAATTCAAAGACAGGATAAAAATCCATTGGTAATTGCTTATTTTAGTATGCGGACGACTGATTGCGAGAGTAAATATCATTCGTATGAATTGGAAACCCTCGCAGTTGTAAAAGCAATTAAACATTTTCGCCATTTTCTACACGGGAGGGCTTTTAAAGTCGTGACGGACTGCAACTCTTTAAAAGCTTCCAGTCATAAGAAAGAGTTGACTCCCAGGGTACATCGATGGTGGGCTTATTTACAGAATTTTGATTTTCAAATTGAATACCGTAAGGGAGACCGCCTTGCTCATGCAGACTATTTCAGTCGCAACCACGTAGATACTGAAAAATCCGTTCGAACTGTCAGTGTCGCTCTACCACCAAAATCGCCTACTCAGGCCTTAAAATTCCTAGTCAACTCGCTTGACCACAATTGGCTGCTCATTGAGCAGAAACGCGATCCTATCTTAAGTAAAATTGTTGATCAATTAAAAGGAGACTCTATTCCCAAATCTATTGCCGATACTTACATCATTACCCAAGATAAATTATTGAGGCGTAAAGTCCAAATTGATAATAAAACTCATAAGCTCATTATTGTCCCTGCTAGATACAGATGGAATCTTATCAGTCACTATCATAATTCTCTTCAACATTTTAGTTGGGAGAAAGTTCTTGCTAAATTACGTGAACAATACTGGTTCCCAAATATGTCGCGGCTGGTCAGAAAATTTGTAGAGAACTGTGTTAGTTGTAGAGTTCGGAAAGGTGTTTCGGGTGCTCGACAGGTTACGCTACATCCAATCGACAAAGTCCCAATTCCTTTCCACACTGTCCACGGCGATATTACTGGACGAATGAATGGCCAGCGAAACGTAGCGGAATATGCTTTTGTTTATATAGATGGTTACAGCAAATACGTTCACATGATCTATACAAATGACCGCACTACGGAAACCGCAATTAAGTGCTTTCAAAATTTTATATCTATTTTTGGCACCCCTACGTTATTTATTACTGATCAAGATAAAAGCATGACATCCACAGAGTTCAAAAGTTTTTGCGAACGTTATGGTATTCAGCATCATGTGGTGGCAAAAGGCGCTAGTAGGGCGAATGGACAGGTAGAGCGCCTTATGAAAGTAATTAAAGACAATATGTCGGTTGTAGAACTTGATATGCCTTGGCACTCGGCTATTCAGGATTTACAATTAGCTATAAATTGTAGTGTATCCAAAAGTACCGGCAAAAGTCCACTGGAAATTTTACTGGGAAAGAAATGTTCACCACCGAGTATTAAGTTATTACAAGTTGATGACGATGTACTAACTGATGATCTAGAATCAATGCGAGCGGCTTGCAAGGATAGGATGGACGAGCGATCCCTTCAGGATAAGTCTCGTTTCGATAAAGGTAAAGCTAAAGTCAAACCTTATAAAGTTGGCGACTTTGTTCTACTTCGGCGCCATGAACGCCACACCACTAAACTCGGTCCCAAATTTGAAGGGCCTATGGAAGTTTTAGAAATCTTGCCCAATGACAGATACAGACTAAAACATGTCAATCTCCGCGGTTGTTCAGAAAAAATTGCTAGTCATGATTCCTTGCGAGCTGCTCCCCTTGCACAATATGACCCTTTTGAAAGTGACTCTGACTCTGAGCAGTCGGCCGTATGGGCGAATAACGATAATTCTGGAGTACCTGTTGAATCACTATCTTCCGCCACTGCATCCGCTAATAACTGTGGGAACATACCAGTTAATTTGGCGGCATCCACTTCCAATAATTAGCCCCTGCTTTATTTTATTGTTGGTTCCTATCCAAAATCCTTCCTTTCGCGCTGGCTGGCCACCATGCGCATCCTTTATACCGGTCTTAGAGGCTATAGCCCAAGAAGGGTGATTGCCTATTTTGATGATGGCTAGACCCCAGGATGGGTGATTGCCTGTTTTGATGATGGCTAGATCCCGGGAAGGGTGATTGCCTGTTTTGTTGATGGCTAGATCCCAGGATGGGTGATTGCCTGTTTTGGTGTGGGTAGATCCTAGAATGAGATTGCTAGTCTCAAGAATGATTTATGTTTATGAGTGTCAAAGTATTGTTTTTGACGAAATGTTTACTAATTAATCAAGGCTGTAAAGTTACCATATTATTTGTTAAGTTATCATTTACAAGTTAAGTGTTTATCCTTAAAACAAAAGAGAACCTTGTTATAAGGAAATATGAGATTGGTTTGATTTGATTATGTAATTGTGTGTACATGCAATCTTATATGATTTTCAATTCTGTCAATGATTTTCTAAATTTGTAAGCGCAGAGAACGCGCTTGAGTCAGTATGGCCGTATGGGCGCGCTCAACCGAGCTGCCATCTAGTTTCAATTGTAGGAAACAAGTCTCAATTTAAAATTGAGACAGGAAACAACACTAGCTACTTTTCGTAATAATGTAATTCTTAAATTTAGGATAATAAATTGTAATTCAGATTCTAGAATTAATTAAAAGTACTAACGAAGTAGAATTTCCTATTTATATAATTTTGTAATGTAATATGAATTAAGTGGGTCACTAATGTTTTTGTTGTGTTTACACTACTGTATGATTTCCGTATGTATTATTTTAAGAAACGAGTTAAGTTAATTATGTAAAATTAGAAGTTTAATTAATGTTTCATTATTATCTAATATTGTTGTAATTATTGAATAATTTATTTTAAAATACAATTATGATTTACTTTTGTAACAAAACTGTAAACTTTATAGGGTGTTTCCGGTTCATTTTATATTGTTATTTAAAATACCTAATTAAGCTAATTAAGATGTATTTCGACTTAAGTTAACATAAAAATAATGTTTTATTGTTTTTAGAATTATAAAACGTTAATATTAAATAGTTTTGTAATAATGTGAAACACGTGGTCTTGTAATTAATAATTAAATAACTTGGTTAGTCGAGGTTGCAGTATGTGGCATTCTTTCGCTGATCGTTGAAGAGTAAGGTTGTTAAAGAAATATAATTATTTATCCTGCTGTGTTCCTTATTTTTCTTGACGATTATAATGGATCCTGGGGCGAACTCCGGTGAGGCGCCGACATATACAATCGGTAGCATGTTTACCAGTAATTAAACATCTATTCAGTAATACCATTTTCTCATAAAAATATTCCTCTAACGGTTCACCGAACCGAGCCTTGCAAGCAAGCATCTCTGTTAACATCTGACCATAATTTTGACTACTTGGGAAAGCCGATCGCAATTTATCCTGCCATTCAATCCAGGTAAACATTAAACTTGGTAAGCCTTGGTACCATTTTTGTGCTAGGCCTACTAATTTTGGAAGTGCATAGTGGATTACTTGACGTTCCGACCAACCATAAATCGATGCACACTCGTTAACCTTAATAATCCAAGTGTCTACAGTTTGGTTACGTTTAGCTGGATCGAATTCAGGAACCACATTCATGGCTGGATAACGATCGTTGCCATCGGTTTTAATAGCACTGACCAATTCTTTAAAAGTTTCTATCAAACTGTTGCGAGTAGATGTAGATGGAACAGGCTCACCGGTAGATAAAGATGGCGGGCGTTGCTCTGACTCGGCAGTCACGAAGCGACGCGAATGTCTTGAACCGCTGCGCCTTCCCCGAGTGTTTCTGGAAAGGCTGCGATCCCTTCGCGTGCGCTTCCGCTGTGGGGTGTGGACTTGCCGAGACCGCGATCGTCGCCCGTTGCTCTCGCATGATGTAGTAGAAGCCTCGGATGAGCTTGATCGACGCCTTCTGCTTGTTCGCTTACGGGAACCTTGGTTGCGTCCCATAGTCACTTTCTAATGGGCGTTGAATCCTAACCGAGGATTTCGTTTTCGATACGATCGCACTTCTGATTTGTTAGCAAAAAAATACACTTAGTAATTTAGAAGAATATATTTTAAAATCACAGTGTTACGTACAAAGTCTTAAACAGTTCTCACAATGGTTCACCAACGAATGTTCCGTCTCGTGTCAGTACTGCTGTATTTATACGCAAAAATAGTCAAATCAGTCAAACAAATTAATTTAAAGAAAATATTTAAAACGAGACCGGATATCCGTTATACAAAATAATTATCAAAGGAATCTTAAACTATTAGTCAAATTAAACATTTAATAACATTAATATACCATATCAACTTCCGATATGATCCGGATCCGCTTTAAGAAATATGTATAACAAATAAAGTCAATAGAGCAACGTGTACATACAAAAAATGATAATAATGATAACAATCGGCCTTTCCTGACACTTTCACGTCTCGGGAAACAAAACAATATACCCATCATAATAATAGATCATATCAGATTAATTACAGCTTTAAATGTTCTACTGCCCCATATTTATTCATTTTTATAAATAATATCATCAATCATAATATTGTAAAACATAATACACCTTGTCTTTAACTAACTGCTACTACAATAGCAGTTATTAGAGCATTACAACTATTATAATATTGAAGCCCCATTCATGTCTTCAACATTCATTTATAGCAATTAACTAGAATACTGAAGCCCCAGTCATGTCTTCAACATTCATTTATAACAATTAACTAGAATACTGAAGCCCCAGTCATGTCTTCAACATTCATTTATAACAATTAACTAGAATACTGAAGCCCCAGTCATGTCTTCAACATTCATTTATAGCAATTAACTAGAATACTGAAGCCCTAGTTATGTATGGCTCCACTTTAATACTTCATTGAACATGACTTACTACACATATAATCAAAACAACTTATAACCATTATACACTAAACATTGAAAACATCAATTCATTCTATTCCTGTTCATTATCAGAACTACTGGACTCACAACTTCTACGATAAACCAGCCAAGGATGAATTTTATCTACCGAAAACACACCAGTAAAAAGTCTACCCTTGCGGGATAAAGGAGTATCTTCAATCTCATATCTGTCATTATCAAGAATCTTGCTAATACGATACGGACCCCGGATTTTAGAAACCAGCTTTCTACTTTTCCCAGTCGAAGGAACTTCTCTCTCTACTCTTACTAAATCACCGACATTAAATTTAACTACTTTTCTACTTTTGTCAAAACGTCTTTTTTGATTGACTTGATCCGTTTGAATTCTTTCAGATATCTCATCCCTGATGGCTTCAATATTTGATCGAGATTCGTCAACATGGTCAGAACCATCAGTTATGCTATTTTGAATTAAAGAGTCGTTCGTTCCTATTGTTTTTATACCAAATAAGGCTTCAGAGGGAGTTTTCCCCGTTGTCTTATTAATTGTGTTGTTTAACCCCCACTGTATAGTACTAATGCATTCGTCCCATACATTTTCGGGTTTATCGTGGTTAGACGTAACTAATGCTCCTAATACTGTTCGGTTATACCGTTCAACTTGACCGTTAGCACGGGGAGTGGCAACGGCATTTAAAATATGTTTAACACCAAGAGATTGTAAATAGTCTTTGAAACGTTTTGATGTAAATGATGTTCCTCTATCTGAAATTAGTCTTCGCGGCACACTAAAAGTATGAAAATACTGTTTCATGGCTCTAATGGAATGAACAGTTTTAGTGCTTTTAACTGGTACAAGAACAATAAACTTTGTAAACGCGTCAATTATTACCAATAGATATGAATTTCTCTTCTTACTGCGTACAAATGGGCCTAAATGGTCAATATGAATGGTATCGAATGGAGAGTCAACCTTTGGTATTGGATGCAATTCACCTGCCTTTTTCCCACCTGGAATTTTACTATGGGCACACTCTAAACAAGATTCTACATATTTCTTTACAAATTTACGCATTTTAGCGAACCAATACTGGGTCTTAATTTTATCGTATGTTTTATCGACACTAAAATGACCAATGTCATCGTGATTGGCTTTTACTATTTGCCATCGAACTCCTTTTGGTACAACCCAGCGATCACCATCTTGCGTTTTCCTGTATAATAACCCTCTCTTTAATGTAAAGTTGTTCTTTATCTCAATTACGTTATCCGTATTTGAATCCTGTAATATGTCAATAATTCTCTGTAATTCTGAATCGCTGTGTTGTACCGTGGAAACCCAACTAGCATCAATAGTTCGAACATGCAATGAGCCCTGTGTCTGACTCACAGGGTTGCGACTTAAAGCATCAACGTGGCACATAGAAAGACCTGGCCTATAAACTATTTTAAAATCATATTCTTGCATTATGTTCCACCAACGCGCAACTCTAGGCAATATATCACGTTTTTCAAAGGTAGCTCTTAACGAATTACAGTCAGTAACTATAGTAAAGGCTAGTCCTAGCAGATAAACTCTAAAACGCTGCAAGGATGTGACTACTGCTAGCGTTTCTAAGTCATAGGATGTAAAGCGACTCTCTTCTGGTGTAGTTTGTCTACTGTAATAAGCTACTGCATTATACGCAGACTGTTTGTTAGGTCTCTGTAGCAAAATACCGGCAATACCAACTTTCGATGCGTCAGTATGCAACTGCGTTTCATAAGCTTGGTTAAAGAATGCAAGTATGGGGCGTTTAACTAACTCCCCTTTTAACGTCATAAATGCCTTACTCTCTTCTGTACCCCAATGCCACTTAGAATCCTTTTTTAATAGTTGCGTTAGAGGTTTCGCGATGGTGGAAAATCCCTTGACTAATTTTCGAAAGAAACTGGCCAATCCTAAAAACTGCCTCACGGTATGTTGATCGACCGGTTCCGGAAACATTTCTACCGCCTGAGTTTTAGATTTTCCAGGTCGCATACCGCGCTCAGATATTTCGAAACCTAAATAGTCTACATTCTGCATAAGAAAGTTACACTTAGACAATTTTAAGGTTAACCCTGCTTGTCGAAATAATAGCAACGTAGCGCGAATTCTTTCTAACCCTTCCTCAATCGTTTTGGACGGTATTATAACATCGTCCATATAAGCAAAAGCTTCCTTGAATCTTGCATTGAACAAAATACTATTGATAGTTCTTTGAAAAGTAGCAGGGGCATTAGCCAACCCAAACGGAATTCTATTGAATTCAAAGTGACCATCTGGCGTTATGAATGCTGTAAGATGTTTAGAGGCTTCGGACATGGGCACTTGATAGTACCCGGATGCAAGATCCAAAGAAGTGTAGAATTTAAACCCTGATAAATTATCTAGATGGTCGTCAATCCTAGGTAACGGATAGTGTTCCTTGATAGTTTTCTTATTCAGGGCTCTAAAATCAATACATAGGCGATAATCGCCAGTTTTCTTTTTCACTAGTAGAATAGGTGACGCATATTCAGATGTCGAATGTCTTATAATGCCGCACTCTTCCAATTCTTTTACCATGACCCTAACTTTTTCACGCTCAAGTTGGGACAAACGATATGGTCTGTAAACTACTGGTGTCTGATCATTCAAATGAATGTTCATTTCCGAGCCCTGAACACAGCCAATTTCCTTGATTGAAAACGCGAAACAATCTCTAAACTCATTTAAAAGGTTTAAAAGCTTGCGTTGGTCATTCGAATTAACATTAGTGTTTATATTCAGCATTGAACTGTCAATTACCGTTGGGGTAGCTTCAGCGATATTATCGATTCGATTCACATAAAGGGTCTTAATTTTTTTCATAGGTATGGCACGAACTAGCAACGTATCAGCCTTCAAACTAAACCCATCTCGGGAGGAACATTTAATAACTACATTGCCATAACCATTGACCATTTCAATTACGCTTTGCAAAACTTCATATTCCCGCTTAGGTTGTGAGCAAATACTAGACTCAATTAAAAATTCTCCGTTACATTTGTCAGAAGAATGAACACCAATTTCATTGTAACCAAAAGGGATGAATTTCGATTCGCTAGTGAATAAAAGTACTTTAAGTGGTTTCTGGTTAGAAGTTATATGAAGGCTATCTTTATTTTTATAAACCACAACATGGTCCTGCTCAGTAAACGTTTGTCCCACCAGTAACGGAACTTGTAGTAGTTTATCAGGCACGACAAATACTTGAACTTTAGCTTTGACGGAATCAATTTCAATATCTAAATCACATTTGCCTAGACATTTTACTATCGAATCTCCAAACCCTCTCAATACTGGTAAATCTGAGGTTAGCCATGTACCAACTAAATGTTTAGCTACAGATTCCTTTAACATGGTACACTGACTCCCAAAATCAATAAAACATTGCAACTCAAAATTATTAACCTTGGCCGATTTAAAGTATTTAATGTCGTTGTCTAAATTTCTAGATATTCGTAAAACAGTTTTATCACTGCCATGTTCTCTTTTTGGGCAAGTATCAACTAAATGACCTATCCGGTGACAAGAATCACATTTCTTTATAGGTTGTTTACATTTAAAATATGGGTGTCCTTCCTCACCACAGTTATAACATTTTGTTACAGATTTAGTATCATTATGAGACTTATAATGTTTAGGTCGTTTATTATCAGAGCTACCTGCTTGTATGGGCGTTATGACTCTGTCAGGTCTTTTAACAGTCCTGACATTTCTCAAAAAGACTAGTAATTTCTCTGGTTCGGTAAATTGTGCAGCCTCTGCACTGGTTCTAACAGATCGATCTTCAATTCCAAATAATATATATGGGCGCGCTCAACCGAGCTGCCATCTAGTTTCAATTGTAGGAAACAAGTCTCAATTTAAAATTGAGACAGGAAACAACACTAGCTACTTTTCGTAATAATGTAATTCTTAAATTTAGGATAATAAATTGTAATTCAGATTCTAGAATTAATTAAAAGTACTAACGAAGTAGAATTTCCTATTTATATAATTTTGTAATGTAATATGAATTAAGTGGGTCACTAATGTTTTTGTTGTGTTTACACTACTGTATGATTTCCGTATGTATTATTTTAAGAAACGAGTTAAGTTAATTATGTAAAATTAGAAGTTTAATTAATGTTTCATTATTATCTAATATTGTTGTAATTATTGAATAATTTATTTTAAAATACAATTATGATTTACTTTTGTAACAAAACTGTAAACTTTATAGGGTGTTTCCGGTTCATTTTATATTGTTATTTAAAATACCTAATTAAGCTAATTAAGATGTATTTCGACTTAAGTTAACATAAAAATAATGTTTTATTGTTTTTAGAATTATAAAACGTTAATATTAAATAGTTTTGTAATAATGTGAAACACGTGGTCTTGTAATTAATAATTAAATAACTTGGTTAGTCGAGGTTGCAGTATGTGGCATTCTTTCGCTGATCGTTGAAGAGTAAGGTTGTTAAAGAAATATAATTATTTATCCTGCTGTGTTCCTTATTTTTCTTGACGATTATAATGGATCCTGGGGCGAACTCCGGTGAGGCGCCGACAGCAGCGGTGGGATCGCAGCCCGGTGATCCCGGACCACCACGTCAACTGGAGCCAACTTTCACCATGGAACAGGTCATGAGTCTTGTTAATTCTATTACGAAACAATCGGCAGCTAGTGCTGTGACCGCTGCCCTCTCATCTGGTTCATTGCCATCGCGTCACCATCACGATTTTTACTTGCCGCCTTTCGACCCCGATGAAAGATCTCATGATATTAGGGATTGGTGTGCTCACGTGGACGAAACGATATCAAAATTCAACATACCTTCATACGAGGCCCGCATGAAAGCTATTTTACAACTAAGAGGAAGAGCAAAAACATGGGCTGACACATGGTCGCTGAGTTCTACCACGTGGGACCAAGTTAAATGTGAACTAATCCAAACGTTTGGCAGGGAATTCCGGTACGCGGACGACGTTCAGAAGTGGAGAGCCTTCACTTCTGATCACGCGTCGAGTTACGCTGAATACGCTACAAAGGCCTGGACGCTGTTCAAGCGAGTCCGACCTGAGGCTTCGGATGCGGAGGTGGTTGATGCTGTGGTGACAGGTATTTTTCCAGAATTTATTCGCTCAGATTTATTACGTATTACGCCAGAATCATTGCCCAAATTAATTTCTGTTTTGAAAACTTATCGCAAACGCAAGCTAGAACCGTCCATAAAACCAAGTATTGATCATCATGACTGCAAAAAACCACGTTTTGCTGAATACAGTGTTTCTAAAAGGGATCATGTTGTTAAATGCTATAACTGTAATAAGGTGGGTCATGTGTCTCGTGATTGTAAGGAAATAAGGGTGGTCCCTAAGGCCAACCCAGTGCCGATGCAAAATAATAATAATCAACCCAATAAACCAGGTCCTTCTAGTAACTCGAATATGGCTAAAAATATTGAGTGCAGGTATTGTCATCGTCCAGGTCACGTTGAAAGGAATTGTTTTCGTCGGCAGAATGATGAGCGCCTGAAATCAATAAACAAGTCTGTAAACTATTGTCAATCCTTAGAACGCAGTCTGATTACTGTAGAAATAGGTGATAAGGGTTATTCGTGTCTTTTTGATACTGGTGCCGACTGTTCATTAATTAAAGAAAGCGTTTCTCTTTCTGTACCCGGCAAACGTAAATGTGTAGACGTTACCTTTTCGGGCATTGGTGGTTCACCAATAAAGTCAAATAGAAGCATCACCTCTGTAGTGAAAGTAGACGGTATTTATGTAGAGCTAGAATTTTATGTAGTTGGTGATACTCGCATGAAATTTGATATCCTTATCGGATTCGACCTTTTGAATGTGCCAGGTCTTAGCGTGACACTGAAGAAAGACAGTATTTCTCTAAAGCGTGAGCTTTTTATTAACAACGTTTTGCTTGATGTTGACCCGACTTTGAGTCTTGATACTGATATAAGCGATCCCCAACAACTTAAAATATTACGGGAAATACTTACTAAATATAAAGATAATTTTACAAGTGGGAATCGCGTTTCACAAGTGAAAACTGGATCTTTACAAATTAGATTAAAGAATCCGGACAAAATAGTACAGCGACGACCATATAGACTGTCACCTGTGGAACGTGAAAAAGTTAAAGAAATAGTTCAGGATTTGAAGAGTAATGGCATCATACGAGATAGTTCATCTCCTTACAGTAGCCCTATTTTACTAGTCAAAAAAAAGGATGGTACTGACAGGCTCTGTGTCGATTTTCGCGAGCTTAATGCCAATACTCTCAGAGATCACTTTCCTTTACCGCTTATAGCAGATCAGATCGATAAGTTAGGAAAAGCACGCTATTTTACCTGTTTAGATATGGCTGCAGGTTTTCATGGTATTCCAATTTCACCCGATTCGATCGAAAAAACCGCTTTTGTGACCCCCGATGGTCAATTTGAATACTTGCGTATGCCTTTTGGTCTTTGTAACGCGCCGTCGGTTTATCAACGTGCTATCAATTCGGCATTAGGAGAACTTAAAGATAGTATCGCGTTAGTTTATGTTGATGACATTCTGGTAATATCCGAAACAATTGACGAAGGTTTGCATAATCTAAAATTAGTACTAGATCGACTAACGCAAGCTGGTTTTTCCTTGAACGTTGCCAAATGCTCTTTTCTTAAAACGCAAGTAGAATATTTAGGAAACCTTATAGAAAACGGAACCGTTAAACCTAGCCCACGGAAGATCCAAGCCTTGGTCAATTCACCCATTCCTAAGAGTCCCAAAGAAGTCCGTCAGTTTAATGGATTAGCTGGATATTTCCGGAAATTTGTGCCTAACTTCTCCTCGATAATGGCTCCCCTGTACGAGTTAACAAAGGCGAACGTTCCTTGGCGTTGGACAGATCGTCATGAACTTGCAAGACGCGAGGTCATTAATCGGCTTATATCTTCTCCCCTTCTGACTATTTTCGATCCCTGTTTACCCACAGAGCTTCACACCGATGCCAGCTCTCTGGGGTATGGCGCCGTGTTAATTCAAAGACAGGATAAAAATCCATTGGTAATTGCTTATTTTAGTATGCGGACGACTGATTGCGAGAGTAAATATCATTCGTATGAATTGGAAACCCTCGCAGTTGTAAAAGCAATTAAACATTTTCGCCATTTTCTACACGGGAGGGCTTTTAAAGTCGTGACGGACTGCAACTCTTTAAAAGCTTCCAGTCATAAGAAAGAGTTGACTCCCAGGGTACATCGATGGTGGGCTTATTTACAGAATTTTGATTTTCAAATTGAATACCGTAAGGGAGACCGCCTTGCTCATGCAGACTATTTCAGTCGCAACCACGTAGATACTGAAAAATCCGTTCGAACTGTCAGTGTCGCTCTACCACCAAAATCGCCTACTCAGGCCTTAAAATTCCTAGTCAACTCGCTTGACCACAATTGGCTGCTCATTGAGCAGAAACGCGATCCTATCTTAAGTAAAATTGTTGATCAATTAAAAGGAGACTCTATTCCCAAATCTATTGCCGATACTTACATCATTACCCAAGATAAATTATTGAGGCGTAAAGTCCAAATTGATAATAAAACTCATAAGCTCATTATTGTCCCTGCTAGATACAGATGGAATCTTATCAGTCACTATCATAATTCTCTTCAACATTTTAGTTGGGAGAAAGTTCTTGCTAAATTACGTGAACAATACTGGTTCCCAAATATGTCGCGGCTGGTCAGAAAATTTGTAGAGAACTGTGTTAGTTGTAGAGTTCGGAAAGGTGTTTCGGGTGCTCGACAGGTTACGCTACATCCAATCGACAAAGTCCCAATTCCTTTCCACACTGTCCACGGCGATATTACTGGACGAATGAATGGCCAGCGAAACGTAGCGGAATATGCTTTTGTTTATATAGATGGTTACAGCAAATACGTTCACATGATCTATACAAATGACCGCACTACGGAAACCGCAATTAAGTGCTTTCAAAATTTTATATCTATTTTTGGCACCCCTACGTTATTTATTACTGATCAAGATAAAAGCATGACATCCACAGAGTTCAAAAGTTTTTGCGAACGTTATGGTATTCAGCATCATGTGGTGGCAAAAGGCGCTAGTAGGGCGAATGGACAGGTAGAGCGCCTTATGAAAGTAATTAAAGACAATATGTCGGTTGTAGAACTTGATATGCCTTGGCACTCGGCTATTCAGGATTTACAATTAGCTATAAATTGTAGTGTATCCAAAAGTACCGGCAAAAGTCCACTGGAAATTTTACTGGGAAAGAAATGTTCACCACCGAGTATTAAGTTATTACAAGTTGATGACGATGTACTAACTGATGATCTAGAATCAATGCGAGCGGCTTGCAAGGATAGGATGGACGAGCGATCCCTTCAGGATAAGTCTCGTTTCGATAAAGGTAAAGCTAAAGTCAAACCTTATAAAGTTGGCGACTTTGTTCTACTTCGGCGCCATGAACGCCACACCACTAAACTCGGTCCCAAATTTGAAGGGCCTATGGAAGTTTTAGAAATCTTGCCCAATGACAGATACAGACTAAAACATGTCAATCTCCGCGGTTGTTCAGAAAAAATTGCTAGTCATGATTCCTTGCGAGCTGCTCCCCTTGCACAATATGACCCTTTTGAAAGTGACTCTGACTCTGAGCAGTCGGCCGTATGGGCGAATAACGATAATTCTGGAGTACCTGTTGAATCACTATCTTCCGCCACTGCATCCGCTAATAACTGTGGGAACATACCAGTTAATTTGGCGGCATCCACTTCCAATAATTAGCCCCTGCTTTATTTTATTGTTGGTTCCTATCCAAAATCCTTCCTTTCGCGCTGGCTGGCCACCATGCGCATCCTTTATACCGGTCTTAGAGGCTATAGCCCAAGAAGGGTGATTGCCTATTTTGATGATGGCTAGACCCCAGGATGGGTGATTGCCTGTTTTGATGATGGCTAGATCCCGGGAAGGGTGATTGCCTGTTTTGTTGATGGCTAGATCCCAGGATGGGTGATTGCCTGTTTTGGTGTGGGTAGATCCTAGAATGAGATTGCTAGTCTCAAGAATGATTTATGTTTATGAGTGTCAAAGTATTGTTTTTGACGAAATGTTTACTAATTAATCAAGGCTGTAAAGTTACCATATTATTTGTTAAGTTATCATTTACAAGTTAAGTGTTTATCCTTAAAACAAAAGAGAACCTTGTTATAAGGAAATATGAGATTGGTTTGATTTGATTATGTAATTGTGTGTACATGCAATCTTATATGATTTTCAATTCTGTCAATGATTTTCTAAATTTGTAAGCGCAGAGAACGCGCTTGAGTCAGTATGGCCGTATGGGCGCGCTCAACCGAGCTGCCATCTAGTTTCAATTGTAGGAAACAAGTCTCAATTTAAAATTGAGACAGGAAACAACACTAGCTACTTTTCGTAATAATGTAATTCTTAAATTTAGGATAATAAATTGTAATTCAGATTCTAGAATTAATTAAAAGTACTAACGAAGTAGAATTTCCTATTTATATAATTTTGTAATGTAATATGAATTAAGTGGGTCACTAATGTTTTTGTTGTGTTTACACTACTGTATGATTTCCGTATGTATTATTTTAAGAAACGAGTTAAGTTAATTATGTAAAATTAGAAGTTTAATTAATGTTTCATTATTATCTAATATTGTTGTAATTATTGAATAATTTATTTTAAAATACAATTATGATTTACTTTTGTAACAAAACTGTAAACTTTATAGGGTGTTTCCGGTTCATTTTATATTGTTATTTAAAATACCTAATTAAGCTAATTAAGATGTATTTCGACTTAAGTTAACATAAAAATAATGTTTTATTGTTTTTAGAATTATAAAACGTTAATATTAAATAGTTTTGTAATAATGTGAAACACGTGGTCTTGTAATTAATAATTAAATAACTTGGTTAGTCGAGGTTGCAGTATGTGGCATTCTTTCGCTGATCGTTGAAGAGTAAGGTTGTTAAAGAAATATAATTATTTATCCTGCTGTGTTCCTTATTTTTCTTGACGATTATAATGGATCCTGGGGCGAACTCCGGTGAGGCGCCGACATATACAATCGGTAGCATGTTTACCAGTAATTAAACATCTATTCAGTAATACCATTTTCTCATAAAAATATTCCTCTAACGGTTCACCGAACCGAGCCTTGCAAGCAAGCATCTCTGTTAACATCTGACCATAATTTTGACTACTTGGGAAAGCCGATCGCAATTTATCCTGCCATTCAATCCAGGTAAACATTAAACTTGGTAAGCCTTGGTACCATTTTTGTGCTAGGCCTACTAATTTTGGAAGTGCATAGTGGATTACTTGACGTTCCGACCAACCATAAATCGATGCACACTCGTTAACCTTAATAATCCAAGTGTCTACAGTTTGGTTACGTTTAGCTGGATCGAATTCAGGAACCACATTCATGGCTGGATAACGATCGTTGCCATCGGTTTTAATAGCACTGACCAATTCTTTAAAAGTTTCTATCAAACTGTTGCGAGTAGATGTAGATGGAACAGGCTCACCGGTAGATAAAGATGGCGGGCGTTGCTCTGACTCGGCAGTCACGAAGCGACGCGAATGTCTTGAACCGCTGCGCCTTCCCCGAGTGTTTCTGGAAAGGCTGCGATCCCTTCGCGTGCGCTTCCGCTGTGGGGTGTGGACTTGCCGAGACCGCGATCGTCGCCCGTTGCTCTCGCATGATGTAGTAGAAGCCTCGGATGAGCTTGATCGACGCCTTCTGCTTGTTCGCTTACGGGAACCTTGGTTGCGTCCCATAGTCACTTTCTAATGGGCGTTGAATCCTAACCGAGGATTTCGTTTTCGATACGATCGCACTTCTGATTTGTTAGCAAAAAAATACACTTAGTAATTTAGAAGAATATATTTTAAAATCACAGTGTTACGTACAAAGTCTTAAACAGTTCTCACAATGGTTCACCAACGAATGTTCCGTCTCGTGTCAGTACTGCTGTATTTATACGCAAAAATAGTCAAATCAGTCAAACAAATTAATTTAAAGAAAATATTTAAAACGAGACCGGATATCCGTTATACAAAATAATTATCAAAGGAATCTTAAACTATTAGTCAAATTAAACATTTAATAACATTAATATACCATATCAACTTCCGATATGATCCGGATCCGCTTTAAGAAATATGTATAACAAATAAAGTCAATAGAGCAACGTGTACATACAAAAAATGATAATAATGATAACACACGAAATAAACACAAAATTGTAGCTCCTAGATTCAGGTTAGCAAAGGTAAATAAATCATTCATGGGGAATTGTGTTCGTTTCTACAATAAAATCCCACAGTCAATAAACGCGTTAAATTATGATAAATTTAAGACACACATTAAAACTGTACTGATGAAGAAAGCTTATTATACAATTTCGGATTACATAAATGATAAAGACATATGGAATTAAAACTCTGCACAAGTAGCTCCTGGCAATGACATGGTATGCAAACATGATATGTAAATCATTTGGTATTGTTTTTACGTTTTTAATTATTATTTTTTACACATGCATGCTGATACAATTTTCACTATTGTGAATAATTTATGTAGTTTTTTTTTGTAATTATTATTATTTTACTGTGTAATGAAATGTACATGATGCCAGCTGAGTTTCTTGCCGGTTCTTCTCAGAAGGCTAGTTTCCGAACCGGTGGTAAATTCCTCGACATTCATAAGTGCCTTACCAGGGCCTAAACTGAATAAATCATTTTCATTTTCATTTTCAACACTGATTGAACGTCATTTTTAAAGCTAGTTTATCAAACTCAAACTCAAATATATCTTTATTCGATTAGACTTTATACAAAGTACTTTACTATCTTAAAATATACTATAGTTACCAAGTTAAATCTGTCAGGAGAAGAAACGAAGAAACAAGAAAATGAAGGAATTTATTCTAAAGTAGTAAGTTAATATTTTATTAATAATAATAATAAATAATAAATCTTTTTATTTCAGGCAAGTTAACAATTTATTATCAAACTTTTTCGGATTATAAATGTCGTATAAAACTGGTTTCGGTAACAATAATTAAATACTAGCCAATTAGCTCATTACATGTCTAGGTCAGATTTCAATCTATACAGATAAATAAAATTTAAGTGTCTGTTTGTAATTCCAAAATAACGGCTTTTCACTAAATGCATATGAAATACACACTACTGACACTAAAAAACCAAGTTTTAAAATTTTTCTCTGTCTGTCTGTTTGTTCCGGGTAATGTCTGAAACGGCTGTACCGATTTTAAGGGGACTTTCACTGGTAGGTAGCTGATGTTTCAAGGAGTAACTTATTTATCAAAAATATTAGGGTTCCGCTACAATAAGGATGAAACCAAATCTACGCGGGTGAAACCGCGGGGCACAGCTAGTTTGTTATAAAATTAAATAATCATGTTTAAAGAAAATATTACATGGGCCTTAAACATAACTGATACACCTCTGCCTACCCCTCCGAGGAATACAGGCGTCAGCATATGTATTACTTAATCGTATCAGGAAGTATTTACTTTCTGTAAGATTTACATTATTTAATAGCTTTTATTAAAAACCGGTAACTTAATCTTGTACTAAATTCTTGACGTATATAAAATATGATATAAAAAAAATATTTAGATATTAAATTCTAAAAATAAAAATGATTCAAATTTTAATAAATAAACATAGACAAATGTTGATGGATTTTTTATTTTATTTCTAAAACCAGGCGGTGCTGTGATTAAATGTGCGCCTAGAAAATCTAGATCCTATATAGGTAGGACACTGCCCAGCAGTGGGACTGAATGGGCTTATATCATAGTAGTTTAAATAATACCTTCTTATGGTCTTTGAATTACTTCTCAGACATATGCAAGTTTCCTCACGTTTTCCTTCACCTTAAAGCACGTGGTGTGAAATCACTGCACATTTTTTTTTAATAATTCGGCAAGTGCTTTTAAGAACATAAATCTGTGTTTTAAATAAACATTTTAGTATATTACCTTTTTAGAAATAGCCTGTTTCTTTTGACTAAGACATAAAATAGTTATTTTTTTAGCGGGGATCGAACCCGCGATCCCTGGCTCTGTAAACAATCTCTCTGTATAAGTATTTTCTAAACCGTGATTTATTGAAAAAAAAGCGAAATAAATAGACAATTCATGAGTTTATTTTAACATAGTTCCCAAAAGGAGTGCTAATAGTTTGAGGTCCAGCGGAGTACGGATCCAGAGGTTCTGGCTTCACAACAGCGCCATCTCTACTCCACGGAGCTGAAACAATAGGATTTATTACGCCATCTGTGGGTGAGTAGCGGAACTAGCATAACGAATTTGAGAACATAGTCATATTTCAGACATAATGGTTATAATTGCCGCTTGTATGATTGCTATATTAATAAACTGGTTTATTTAGTGTATTATTGAATTAGTTTATCAATTTATGAATACATTGTAACTGCAAAAATTATGTTAAGTTAGAAAAGATATATCGCAGCATGTCCACCTTAAGCGCACACCAGTTAGTTCCGCTACTCTGCAGTAGATGGCGTATTGAATTGCAATAACTTTACTAACCTAGTACGGCTTTTGAACAATATATGGCGCAGTATTCTGGTAATAATCAGTATTTATAAAATTTATTGTTCATTAGTCTCTCCAAAACTTAAGAACGGTTGGACCGATTTTGGTAATATTGATCAAAGTTCAGGGAAGGTTCAAATGGTGAAAAACATTAATAATAAGTAAAGGAAGATGAGATACGATGGAGTCAACTAGTCGATACTATCTATACTCCTATACAGATAAATATAATTGAAGTGTCTGTATGTAATTCCAAAATTAAAGCTATTCACTAAATGCATATGAAAGTGTACACGCTACGGACAGAAAAAACATTTTTAATTTTTTTCTTTCTGTCTGTCTGTTTGTTCCGACTAATCTCCGAAACCGCAGGATCGATTTTAACGGGACTTTCACTGGCAGGCAGCTAATTTTACAAGGAGTAACTTAGACTTTTAATTAAAAATCAAGGGTTCCTTCCATGAAATTAATGAACAAGAAAGGCACAGCTAGTACCTACTTAATAAAATGTATCTTACGTGCAACAATATGATCATCGTAACCAGTTTGGTGTGACTCCCCGCCGTGTCCGTTGTGAATGTGAAGGTGTATCTCCTTCTGCTGGGCGGGAGGCTGCCAGCCGTGGTGCTCGGGCGCTTTGTGGGCGAATAACGCTCCCATCTGAAAACGATTAATAATACCAGTCAAATGAAAATGAAAATGAAAATGATTTATTCAGTTTAGGCCCTGGTAAGGCACTTATGAATGTCGAGGAATTTACCACCGGTTCGGAAACTAGCCTTCTGAGAAGAACCGGCAAGAACCGGCAAGAATAGTCAACCTTGAATGCTGTAGTTATATTGGTGGCCTTGGGGTTTGAGTCCTCTGCTGTGCAAGCGACGCAAGTACGATTCCTAGGGCCTGTACTAATTAGTTTTTCTAATAAACTTATGTGTGATTTCACACCACGTGCTTTACGGTGAAGGAAAACATCGTGAGGAAACCTGCATGTCTGAGAAGTAATTCAAACACGTATGTATAGTTGAGACGGAGATAGACTCACCATCTGTCACATTGGCACTTAATCATATTCGGTGAAATGTGGGTGTTGTTACGACACTTCTGCTTACCCCTTCGGGGACCCTTTTGGGATGGCGTGAGTATATTTAGTTAGTTATTTCTTGAGTTTTTTTATTTACACTTTATGTGTAAGAAAGAAACCTTTAGAAACGATGGATGGATTGTGTGAAAGATGATATGACTAGAATGGGAGTGAATACAGATATGACGGCTGATGAGAGACATGGAAGAGAAGAACACATTGCGCCGACCACTAATAACATGGGATAAGGGCAGGAGGATGATGATGATGATGATGTGTAAAAGTACAAAGGTGGACTTAATGCTATTATAGCATTTGAAAGTCCCGTTAAAATCGATCCAGCCGTTTCGGAGACAGACAGACAGAGAAACAATTTAAAAATTGGTTTTTATGTCAGTACAGTGTATACTTTCATATGCATTTGATGAAAAGCTGTTAATTTTGAATTACAAACAAACACTTCAATTTTATTTATCTGAATGTATGTGTGTATATAGATGTGTTATTCTGATTATTTCTGATGTATAAACTATATACTTAATTGTAAAGTTTCACCAGAGTACCTAGTGCGAGTGTTCTTAAAATCGCCGTCACAAGTGATCGGGTCGACGTAAACGCAGATTAGTATGGGCTCACAATAGTGTCATGTTTAGGCCGACAGAGGCGCTGTTCCGATCCTATACAAATCTGCGTTTACGTCGACGCGGTGACTTGTGACGGCAGTGAAAAACTCGCCCTAGGCCCTCAGAATCCATTCAGTAGTTTTTACGTGAAAGAGTAACATCCATCCATTCTTACATACTACATAGAAGCTTTCGCGTTTATGATATAAGTAGAAAGTAGGAAAAAGAATTACCTTAGCAGCGCCAGCGACGAGTAGCAGTTTAAGAATGACCAGCGCGACGAAGAGCGTCTTCACGCCGACAATGGCAGCTATCACCGCCCAGGTGGACGCTGCCCCGATCTGGAACACCAGCGGCAGGAGAGCAGACATCATCTTCTTGAATGGACGCCCGAACGTTCTACCTGGAAGAGGGTAATCCGTAATCTATGCTAGTACTAGACTCTGCACTTATATTATGAAGAGGAGAGATTTGATTGTTTGTTTGTTTGCATTGAATAGGCTCCGAAACTACTCGACCGATCTTGAAAATTCTTTCAGCAATGGATAGCTACATCATCAGCGAGTAACATAGGCTATATTTTATCCCCGTAGCCCTACGGGAAAGAGAACTACGCCAGTGAAACCGCGTGACGTCAGCTAGTAATATTATAAAGAGGTAATACTTATATGTATGTTTGTTTGTAATGAATTGGCTCAAAAAGTGCTGGACCGATTTAAATAATTCTATCACCATTTGAATGCTACATTATCACTGATTAACATAGGCTATATTTTATCCCCGTACTCCCACGGGAACGGGAACTACGCGGGCGAAACCGCGTGACTTCCGCTAGTTTAGAATATGGTAAGAACATGGGGTTATGTTTATAAGTTAGTCGTCATAAGCGTGAGGTATTTTGAAGGGATTTTTATTTGTGTGAATTTTTACAGCCATACAAGCAGAACTGAGGGTGAAAGCTAGTCAGGTAGAAACCACACTTCATAAGTATACCTAATGCGTGACCTCAAATCCTTCATGGTGACTGTTTGACCTGACCTTCCACGCCTAGCGGCTACAAATATATGAAGTATACTAGTTGTGCCCCGCGTAGTTTAGTTTCATCGTTATTGTCGCGGAACCCCAATATTTTTGATAAATAAAAGTAGCCTAAGTTACTCCTTGAAACATCAGCTACCTGCCAGTGAAAGTCCCGTTAAAATCCGTCCAGCCGTTTCAGAGATTACCCGGAACAAACAGACAGACAGACAGAGAAAAATTTTAAACTTGGTTTTTTAGTGTCAGTAGCGTGTATACTTTCATATGCATTTAGTGAAAAGCTGTTATTTTGGAATTACAAACAGACACCTCAATTTTATTTATCTGTATAGATGTATAGATTGATAAGTATGCGAAGGTTACCATCTTGACCGGATTTACGTAACCAAATATTATTTACGTAATCAATATGTTTCGATCAATGTTATTTTTAATGCAAATAAAATTGTTTTGCCGTGGTTTGAGCAGTCGCTACGCAAGTGACGCAAGTTCGAATCCCAGCGGGGCCTGTACCAATGAGCTTTTCTAAAAAACTTATGTGCAGTGTTCTCACTCCACGTAAATATCCAGGTAAATAAATCATTCATGGGGAATTGTGTTCGTTTCTACAATAAAATCCCACAGTCAATAAACGCGTTAAATTATGATAAATTTAAGACACACATTAAAACTGTACTGATGAAGAAAGCTTATTATACAATTTCGGATTACATAAATGATAAAGACATATGGAATTAAAACTCTGCACAAGTAGCTCCTGGCAATGACATGGTATGCAAACATGATATGTAAATCATTTGGTATTGTTTTTACGTTTTTAATTATTATTTTTTACACATGCATGCTGATACAATTTTCACTATTGTGAATAATTTATGTAGTTTTTTTTTGTAATTATTATTATTTTACTGTGTAATGAAATGTACATGATGCCAGCTGAGTTTCTTGCCGGTTCTTCTCAGAAGGCTAGTTTCCGAACCGGTGGTAAATTCCTCGACATTCATAAGTGCCTTACCAGGGCCTAAACTGAATAAATCATTTTCATTTTCATTTTCAACACTGATTGAACGTCATTTTTAAAGCTAGTTTATCAAACTCAAACTCAAATATATCTTTATTCGATTAGACTTTATACAAAGTACTTTACTATCTTAAAATATACTATAGTTACCAAGTTAAATCTGTCAGGAGAAGAAACGAAGAAACAAGAAAATGAAGGAATTTATTCTAAAGTAGTAAGTTAATATTTTATTAATAATAATAATAAATAATAAATCTTTTTATTTCAGGCAAGTTAACAATTTATTATCAAACTTTTTCGGATTATAAATGTCGTATAAAACTGGTTTCGGTAACAATAATTAAATACTAGCCAATTAGCTCATTACATGTCTAGGTCAGATTTCAATCTATACAGATAAATAAAATTTAAGTGTCTGTTTGTAATTCCAAAATAACGGCTTTTCACTAAATGCATATGAAATACACACTACTGACACTAAAAAACCAAGTTTTAAAATTTTTCTCTGTCTGTCTGTTTGTTCCGGGTAATGTCTGAAACGGCTGTACCGATTTTAAGGGGACTTTCACTGGTAGGTAGCTGATGTTTCAAGGAGTAACTTATTTATCAAAAATATTAGGGTTCCGCTACAATAAGGATGAAACCAAATCTACGCGGGTGAAACCGCGGGGCACAGCTAGTTTGTTATAAAATTAAATAATCATGTTTAAAGAAAATATTACATGGGCCTTAAACATAACTGATACACCTCTGCCTACCCCTCCGAGGAATACAGGCGTCAGCATATGTATTACTTAATCGTATCAGGAAGTATTTACTTTCTGTAAGATTTACATTATTTAATAGCTTTTATTAAAAACCGGTAACTTAATCTTGTACTAAATTCTTGACGTATATAAAATATGATATAAAAAAAATATTTAGATATTAAATTCTAAAAATAAAAATGATTCAAATTTTAATAAATAAACATAGACAAATGTTGATGGATTTTTTATTTTATTTCTAAAACCAGGCGGTGCTGTGATTAAATGTGCGCCTAGAAAATCTAGATCCTATATAGGTAGGACACTGCCCAGCAGTGGGACTGAATGGGCTTATATCATAGTAGTTTAAATAATACCTTCTTATGGTCTTTGAATTACTTCTCAGACATATGCAAGTTTCCTCACGTTTTCCTTCACCTTAAAGCACGTGGTGTGAAATCACTGCACATTTTTTTTTAATAATTCGGCAAGTGCTTTTAAGAACATAAATCTGTGTTTTAAATAAACATTTTAGTATATTACCTTTTTAGAAATAGCCTGTTTCTTTTGACTAAGACATAAAATAGTTATTTTTTTAGCGGGGATCGAACCCGCGATCCCTGGCTCTGTAAACAATCTCTCTGTATAAGTATTTTCTAAACCGTGATTTATTGAAAAAAAAGCGAAATAAATAGACAATTCATGAGTTTATTTTAACATAGTTCCCAAAAGGAGTGCTAATAGTTTGAGGTCCAGCGGAGTACGGATCCAGAGGTTCTGGCTTCACAACAGCGCCATCTCTACTCCACGGAGCTGAAACAATAGGATTTATTACGCCATCTGTGGGTGAGTAGCGGAACTAGCATAACGAATTTGAGAACATAGTCATATTTCAGACATAATGGTTATAATTGCCGCTTGTATGATTGCTATATTAATAAACTGGTTTATTTAGTGTATTATTGAATTAGTTTATCAATTTATGAATACATTGTAACTGCAAAAATTATGTTAAGTTAGAAAAGATATATCGCAGCATGTCCACCTTAAGCGCACACCAGTTAGTTCCGCTACTCTGCAGTAGATGGCGTATTGAATTGCAATAACTTTACTAACCTAGTACGGCTTTTGAACAATATATGGCGCAGTATTCTGGTAATAATCAGTATTTATAAAATTTATTGTTCATTAGTCTCTCCAAAACTTAAGAACGGTTGGACCGATTTTGGTAATATTGATCAAAGTTCAGGGAAGGTTCAAATGGTGAAAAACATTAATAATAAGTAAAGGAAGATGAGATACGATGGAGTCAACTAGTCGATACTATCTATACTCCTATACAGATAAATATAATTGAAGTGTCTGTATGTAATTCCAAAATTAAAGCTATTCACTAAATGCATATGAAAGTGTACACGCTACGGACAGAAAAAACATTTTTAATTTTTTTCTTTCTGTCTGTCTGTTTGTTCCGACTAATCTCCGAAACCGCAGGATCGATTTTAACGGGACTTTCACTGGCAGGCAGCTAATTTTACAAGGAGTAACTTAGACTTTTAATTAAAAATCAAGGGTTCCTTCCATGAAATTAATGAACAAGAAAGGCACAGCTAGTACCTACTTAATAAAATGTATCTTACGTGCAACAATATGATCATCGTAACCAGTTTGGTGTGACTCCCCGCCGTGTCCGTTGTGAATGTGAAGGTGTATCTCCTTCTGCTGGGCGGGAGGCTGCCAGCCGTGGTGCTCGGGCGCTTTGTGGGCGAATAACGCTCCCATCTGAAAACGATTAATAATACCAGTCAAATGAAAATGAAAATGAAAATGATTTATTCAGTTTAGGCCCTGGTAAGGCACTTATGAATGTCGAGGAATTTACCACCGGTTCGGAAACTAGCCTTCTGAGAAGAACCGGCAAGAACCGGCAAGAATAGTCAACCTTGAATGCTGTAGTTATATTGGTGGCCTTGGGGTTTGAGTCCTCTGCTGTGCAAGCGACGCAAGTACGATTCCTAGGGCCTGTACTAATTAGTTTTTCTAATAAACTTATGTGTGATTTCACACCACGTGCTTTACGGTGAAGGAAAACATCGTGAGGAAACCTGCATGTCTGAGAAGTAATTCAAACACGTATGTATAGTTGAGACGGAGATAGACTCACCATCTGTCACATTGGCACTTAATCATATTCGGTGAAATGTGGGTGTTGTTACGACACTTCTGCTTACCCCTTCGGGGACCCTTTTGGGATGGCGTGAGTATATTTAGTTAGTTATTTCTTGAGTTTTTTTATTTACACTTTATGTGTAAGAAAGAAACCTTTAGAAACGATGGATGGATTGTGTGAAAGATGATATGACTAGAATGGGAGTGAATACAGATATGACGGCTGATGAGAGACATGGAAGAGAAGAACACATTGCGCCGACCACTAATAACATGGGATAAGGGCAGGAGGATGATGATGATGATGATGTGTAAAAGTACAAAGGTGGACTTAATGCTATTATAGCATTTGAAAGTCCCGTTAAAATCGATCCAGCCGTTTCGGAGACAGACAGACAGAGAAACAATTTAAAAATTGGTTTTTATGTCAGTACAGTGTATACTTTCATATGCATTTGATGAAAAGCTGTTAATTTTGAATTACAAACAAACACTTCAATTTTATTTATCTGAATGTATGTGTGTATATAGATGTGTTATTCTGATTATTTCTGATGTATAAACTATATACTTAATTGTAAAGTTTCACCAGAGTACCTAGTGCGAGTGTTCTTAAAATCGCCGTCACAAGTGATCGGGTCGACGTAAACGCAGATTAGTATGGGCTCACAATAGTGTCATGTTTAGGCCGACAGAGGCGCTGTTCCGATCCTATACAAATCTGCGTTTACGTCGACGCGGTGACTTGTGACGGCAGTGAAAAACTCGCCCTAGGCCCTCAGAATCCATTCAGTAGTTTTTACGTGAAAGAGTAACATCCATCCATTCTTACATACTACATAGAAGCTTTCGCGTTTATGATATAAGTAGAAAGTAGGAAAAAGAATTACCTTAGCAGCGCCAGCGACGAGTAGCAGTTTAAGAATGACCAGCGCGACGAAGAGCGTCTTCACGCCGACAATGGCAGCTATCACCGCCCAGGTGGACGCTGCCCCGATCTGGAACACCAGCGGCAGGAGAGCAGACATCATCTTCTTGAATGGACGCCCGAACGTTCTACCTGGAAGAGGGTAATCCGTAATCTATGCTAGTACTAGACTCTGCACTTATATTATGAAGAGGAGAGATTTGATTGTTTGTTTGTTTGCATTGAATAGGCTCCGAAACTACTCGACCGATCTTGAAAATTCTTTCAGCAATGGATAGCTACATCATCAGCGAGTAACATAGGCTATATTTTATCCCCGTAGCCCTACGGGAAAGAGAACTACGCCAGTGAAACCGCGTGACGTCAGCTAGTAATATTATAAAGAGGTAATACTTATATGTATGTTTGTTTGTAATGAATTGGCTCAAAAAGTGCTGGACCGATTTAAATAATTCTATCACCATTTGAATGCTACATTATCACTGATTAACATAGGCTATATTTTATCCCCGTACTCCCACGGGAACGGGAACTACGCGGGCGAAACCGCGTGACTTCCGCTAGTTTAGAATATGGTAAGAACATGGGGTTATGTTTATAAGTTAGTCGTCATAAGCGTGAGGTATTTTGAAGGGATTTTTATTTGTGTGAATTTTTACAGCCATACAAGCAGAACTGAGGGTGAAAGCTAGTCAGGTAGAAACCACACTTCATAAGTATACCTAATGCGTGACCTCAAATCCTTCATGGTGACTGTTTGACCTGACCTTCCACGCCTAGCGGCTACAAATATATGAAGTATACTAGTTGTGCCCCGCGTAGTTTAGTTTCATCGTTATTGTCGCGGAACCATAATATTTTTGTGAAATGAAAGTAGCCTAAGTTACTCCTTGATATATCAGCTACCTGCCAGTGAAGGTCCCGTTAAAATCGGTCCAGCCGTTTCGGAGATTACCCGGAACAAACAGACAGACAGACGGACAGAGAAAAATTTTAAAACTTGTTTTTTAGTGTCAGTAGCGTGTATACTTTCATATGCATTTAGTGAAAAGCTGTTATTTTGGAATTACAAACAGACACCTCAATTTTATTTATCTGTATAGATGTATAGATTGATAAGTATGCGAAGGTTACCATCTTGACCGGATTTACGTAACCAAATATTATTTACGTAATCAATATGTTTCGATCAATGTTATTTTTAATGCAAATAAAATTGTTTTGCCGTGGTTTGAGCAGTCGCTACGCAAGTGACGCAAGTTCGAATCCCAGCGGGGCCTGTACCAATGAGCTTTTCTAAAAAACTTATGTGCAGTGTTCTCACTCCACGTAAATATCCAGGTAAATAAATCATTCATGGGGAATTGTGTTCGTTTCTACAATAAAATCCCACAGTCAATAAACGCGTTAAATTATGATAAATTTAAGACACACATTAAAACTGTACTGATGAAGAAAGCTTATTATACAATTTCGGATTACATAAATGATAAAGACATATGGAATTAAAACTCTGCACAAGTAGCTCCTGGCAATGACATGGTATGCAAACATGATATGCAAATCATTTGGTATTGTTTTTACGTTTTTAATTATTATTTTTTACATATGCATGCTGATACAATTTTCACTATTGTGAATAATTTATGATGTTTTTTTTTGTAATTATTATTATTTTACTGTGTAATGAAATGTACATGATGCCAGCTGAGTTTCTTGCCGGTTCTTCTCAGAAGGCTAGTTTCCGAACCGGTGGTAGATTCCTCGACGTTCATAAGTGCCTTACCAGGGCCTAAACTGAATAAATCATTTTCATTTTCATTTTCACGTGCTTTACGGTGAAGGAAAACATCGTGAGGAAATCTGCATATGTCTAAGAAGTAATTCAAAGACGTGTTTATAGTGCCTGAAATGGCGATAGACTCACCATCTGTCACGTAAATCATGTCAGTACCTTATATACGTTCATATGCATTTAGTGAAAAACTGTTAATTTGGAATTAAAACAGACACTTTTTTTTATTAATCTGTATAGATAGATGTAAAGATATCAGATTTTAGAAAGTCCCCCTATCTCTGCGTTCTGCCGACTAACACGAATACCCAATACGCAACCAAATTAGTCACGTACCTTTTTATTCAACGGAGCATTAGGTAAGTGTGCAGGAATTTTTATAAGATAAATAATCATTAGCATTATAATTCGTTCTCTTGCGAAATTTCTCTAACAGCCATCAAGGTTACGAATCATTATGTTTGTTTTATTCTAAGACGAAAGGAGGTTAATATACATACAGGTGTATCCGGATTACCACCTAGCTACTAGTGCAGGGATGGCGAACCAATGGCAGGTGTACCATTTTAATGGCATCCGAATATTTGGGCACATCACCGGAGTGCCTAGTGCGAGTTTTCTTAAAATCGCAGTCACAAGTCATCGCGTCGACGTAAACGCAGATTTGTATGGGCTCACAATAGTGTCATGTTTAGGCCGACAGAGGCGCTGTTCCGATCCTATACAAATCTGCATTTACGTCGACGCGGTGACTTGTGACGGCGGCAGTGAAAAACTCGCACTAGGCCCTCAGATCACAAAATTAACTATGCACTATGAAATTATTTTTTTACGATATTTTCCCTCGCATTTATGGTTTTGGTTTCTCGAGCAGCGCTTAAACGCAACAAAATTCGAACATGTCAAAATTTATAGTTTATGGTCACGAATTTAAAAAACAATCACTTCTTTCAGCTAGGGATGTCGGAAATGCAATAAAGTATCGATATATATCGTATCGATGTTTTTTGAAAATATCAATATCGATATTGACATTTTTATTAAAAAATATCGATATATCGGTATGATTTGACAGAGAATATTCGTGCTCTAAAAATTAATTTATTTGGTCAAATCTAATTCAATCATGTTGATCTATATTCAGTGTTGCGTCAAAACAGCAAATCAAGTCGACCAAAAACAAAAAATACATAAAATATAATTTGTTAAAAGATGTTAGTATAAAAAAAGTATTTTCTTTTTGGGATTTTTTAAATCTTAAAACTTATAAATGTTTATTGGTCTTTACCTTTTCGATACTTAGAATTTTATATCGATGCATCGATATATCGAACTATTAAATATCGCTCAAAAATATCGATATATTGAAAAAATAATATCGATATATCGATGTATCGATATTTTTTCAACAAGCCTACTTTCAGCGACTCAAGTTTCACAAAATATTCAGTGTGGATTCGTTCCAACTTTTTACTTTTAGAAACTTTCAGTTAATGAGAGCTTGACATCTAGTTCGCGTGTATTTAATTACTAAATACGATTAATTGTCTATCTATACAACTATCGCGTTACGGTAGAAAGTGAAACAAACATACGATCCATTTTTATTATATAATTGCCACTTACTTTCTTTACAAGGCGTAATTTAAGTAATTACCTATTTTTCCTAATACAAAGCGAGTATTAGTTTCTTAATACAACTATGGTGAAGAGTGCATGTTTGCTGGTTTAATCCAGATTACCGATTTTCCTTGAAAAAAGGGGCTAAGAAGGTCAGATGGCAGTCGCAACGTATAACAATCAGGTGATCAGTCACATCGGGTTGAATTAAATGTCGACCCCAACAATGTATGGGATAAGGCCAGGGAGATGATGATATGGTACACGAAGTACCAGGCGCACATAACGGACAAGAAGTTAATAAGTTGATTGCGACTAACATGGAGCCACATCGGGTTGAATCAAGTGCCGACCCCAACAATGTATGGGATAAGGCCAGGGAGATGATGATATGGTACACGAAGTACCAGGCGCACATAACGGACAAGGAGTTAATAAGTTGATTGCGACTAACATGGAGCCACATCGGGTTGAATCAAGTGCCGACAACCAAAAATGCCCCAACAATGTATGGTATAAGGCCAGGGAGTTGACCCTTCTTTAAGAATATATATACTATACTTGTATATATTACCAGCCATTTTGGTGCAAAGGTCGAGCGTATGAGTAGGCGCTTGGACTGCATCCGCCGCAATTTAAAATTTTCCAAATTAGATTTTCTAAATACGAAAGTTCAGTGATCTAATTTTATAAGTGCACGTTCTTTACGGTCAAGGAAGACAACGTGAGGAAACCGGCATAGATATATGACACCCTATCTACTAAAATGTATTCGTTTGGTGCCTTTCGGTGTGGGTACAATAATATATTAGTGCGGTCTAAAAATAAATAAAAATAAGAATGCAAAATCATTGAAAAAAGCTTTTGCTAGTGGGGACATTCGATTATTATAAGTAGGAAGTAACGAGAAGGTCTACTTACTCCTACCTACTTTCAACCCGGATCTGCTTTCAACAAATTTTTTTTTACAGTCCATTAAACAGAAAAAAATATAATATTCTTTTAACATATAGGTAAGTCATATTATCAGAGACTAGTTTCTGCCCGCGACTTCGTCCGGGCTATAAATGGGCTATCTAACACTGAAATATTTTTTAAGTCGGACTAGTAGTTTCATAGACAACAAATTCTTTAGTTTTATATTAGTATTGATACCCCCTTTAAAATTATTTATCTGGTTTAAGAAAAACTCCTTATCACTAGAAGTGTTAGCGGACAATAGAGAGGGTTGGCGATTGCTTCATCGACAAGAGCCTAGCTCTTAAATAAATAAAAAAACTACTGCTAAAGAATAAAGTCTAGGATTTCACAGACGCCACTTTAAGATTACTTAAAAAAAAATTAATGCTATGTCTATGGTTAACTGAATATTCTAAACGTTTACAGCAACAAACAAAAATGCAGAGATAGAGAAAGATTTTATGATTTATTTTTACTTACCAACATCAGTATCATATTTGGATCTCGCCACACTTTCATCGTCAGAATAAATATCACTTTGATTTGTAACAATAATTTCACTAGCTTTATTAATATCTAAATATTTGGCAGCATTCACTAAATAACTTTTGCTTAAATCTACATTGTTTTCATTAACACACAAAACGGAACTGACGTTAAAATTAAAAAGTAAAAACAAACAAACAAACGTCACGAGTCGATCCATTTTCACTTTAGACACTAGGAGAATATGAAAACACGGTATAAACCACTTAATTATTTCCTTTAAGTCAATCATTACTAAGTATTTTAATTTAGAAATACTATTATTGTTGAAAACACGGCGTATATTTTTACTTTTAAAACGTAAGCAAACGTCATTTCGCGCCAAAAGCAACGTCAAAACTGCGGTCGATATAAGCTATGTCCCATTTCTTCTTTCACTCGCACGAGAACCGCTATGCGTCTATGGTTGCCACTTGCAACTTTTTATGATGAATTTTTTTTTATTGCAAACCAGTTTTAATGACAATAGTTAAAGAAAGCGTATGTTTTATCTCTTCCGGAATTACTTGGGTTATGAAATTATAGCTGTAATCAAATGTAGAGAGAAAGTAACAATCTATTATGTTAGAATACCTACTTCAATCAACAGTTATATTGTTTTATTATGTCTTAAACAATCGCTTATAAATACAAGTTTTACTATCTACACTAATTGATTGCAAATCCGAAAGTGTGTCTATATATCCGTTTTTTCCTTTTCATGGAACTTATTATGTCGACATTTGGTAAATAAGCTTGTTTGACCTCCATCACGGCCTTAGAGTGCTTGATTAAAAAACACGGATGAAGTCACAGATAAAAGCCATGCAATGTATGAACATTCGTAGCTACCATGTTATTTAAGGTGGAATGTTCTGCTCAAAATTATAGTTCCGTTTGCGACCTATTGGAAATTTTACAATATTTTACCAAAGACATTTAACCTCATAATATCCAATATCTTATTTAGTTCTCAATGCCAGGACTTGAACATGGTAAATAAATATAATTTCTTCGTTAAATGAGGTTGTGTCGAAATTTGATAGACTTATTGAATTGTTTTTCATTTGGTGGAGCTTCGCGTGCTAACTGAATAAAGATACTCACAACTGTAGCCTTAGACAAACTAACATTCTCTGGCGTTTGCGCTAACAGAAACGATAAAAAAAATATGGATATGACGTAAATCAGTCGCGTGACATATGTATCGTTCCGTACATTTGTATTGTTTGTACTAGCGAAGCGTGAGGATAATGATACTTTGTCTATAGGCCCAGAGGTGACAGAAGCTAAGAACCCAGCCCAGTTTCAATTTCAATCAGGTACCTTTAGCAAATTTGAGAAACAATCGAGAAAGATGTTAATGAAGATATTGTTAGGCATAGAAGCGTAAGAAACCAACAAATCACGTTCGCATTTATTTAAGGGTTGTTAGCAATTTCTGTCTGATGACAAGAGGCTATCTATGATATTTTGAGACTCGAAGCAATGTTTTTATTTATAGATATATAAATAAAGAAAATTATTTCGGACCCAGGGCCCATTCAACATTCTCTATAATTATTAATTACCTACCTACATATACCTTAGACGCAATAAAATAATAAATTAGGAATTACAATAAGAAATATTAACAACTGACTTGTAAATAATTATATGTAAATGAATTATGTAAATACGAAACTAGGGCAGGCCAAAAAAAGTTTTAACTGACAACCCTTGCACGCGGAAGCGAAGAATCCGGCCGTTAATGCCGTCATGTCATAGCCAAAACTTTCGCTTTTTACCATAGACGTCCTTTACCTAACATACATTACTTTTTTTTATTAAAAAAATCAGCATGTGACAGGTTATATTGAACATTTTGGGCCACATTAGCGAAGGTCTTAGAAATTGTAGAAAGTTTGACATCCTGGCTTTAAAGAAATGAAACTTAACATTTGAAATTTAAATTTTGTGCGAGCGCGGTTTTCAATGAGACCATTTGAAACCATTGCAATGCTTACTTAACTAAATACTTACAAAGCAAACATACATATACATATTAACATCTATACAGATAAATAAAATTGAAATGTCTGTTTGTTATTCCAAAATAACAGCTCTTCACTAAATGCATATTAAAGTATATACGGTCCCAACCTAAAATGAAAATTAAATTAAAAAAAAATCTCTGTCTGTCGGGCTAGTCTACGAAACGGCTGGACGGATTTTAACGGGACTTTCACTGGCAGGTAGCTGATGTTTCAAGGAGTAATTCAAGGGTTCAGTGACAATAATGATGAAACTAAATCTGCGCGGGTAAAACCGCGGGCCACAGCTACTACTACTACGAAACATAATAATATCTAGGTCGTAGGTACGTAAGGTCAGATATGAAAGTGCTTTTCCCGTGTTGCTTCGTTAGCTCTATTTTGTAATACGCTTCTATCTTTATTGTTAGACGTCATAGCGATTACATTAGAGACGTAGATTTCACTTTATGGATACCCTAATGTTTTTTTATTATAAGTAGCCTAAGGTATTCCAAGTAACATTCGCCAAAAAAAAATTTAAACTGGTTTTTTCTTTGTCAGTACCGGATACCTATACTCTCATATGCATGCATTGAAAACAAATTTATTAAGTATTATAACGTCGCCGATTATTTCCGAACGGAATATTTCATCTGTGCCCGGTCGGAGACGGAAAGAACTGTCCCTCCCCGCTCCCGCGCCCCGCGCAGTCGCGGTTGAACCAATACGAACGTCGGTATCGCGTGACGCGCAAGAACGGCAACCGCGCCGTACAATCAGACTGCCTGTGCGCTTCATGTAACGACTCTCTGTAATTGTATTATTTTATTGTGTGTGCTTTCCCTTTTGTATCTTTATTCCATTATACCTTCTGATTCTTACCACATCACGTAGTTTTTATTACGAAAAGCCACCACAGCCACCCATCACGAACTCATACGACCCAACACGAGAAAGAGAACCTCATGCTCACTACAGTATAAGTATACTTCTAATACCTCAAAGATGTGTATAAAGTTTCATGATGATCGGTTAAGTAGTTTTTGCATGAAAGCGTAACAAACAAACTTACATTCACATCTATACATATATACAGATAAATAAAATTTAAGTGTCTGTTTGTAATTCCAAAATAACAGCTTTTCACTAAATGCATATGAAAGCATACACGCTACTGACACAAAAAAACCAAGTTCAAAAATTTTCTCTGTCTGTCTGTCTGTTAGTTCCGGGTAATCTCCGAAACGGCTGGACCGATTTTAACGGGACTTTCACTGGCAGTTAGCTGATGTTTCAAGGAGTAATTTAGGCTACTTTTATTTTTTTTAAATATTACGGTTCCGCGAAATGAAGCATGAAACTAAATCTACGCGGGTGAAACCGCGGGGCACAGCTAGTTTATAATATTAGTAGGATTTACGCTACGTCAGACACGGTTAAAAAAGTCTTCCTCAAGTGGGAACTACGTTATAATACCAAGCTGTAAGTAGTTTATTCAACTGGGAAGTGATTTACCGAGTGTAAATCAATTCGTATTTGATCAAGCTTCCTCGAGTTACGCGATTCCTGTTTTATTTCCAACTAGCTGTGCCCCACGGTTTCACCCGCGTAGATTTAGTTTTATCTTTTTTGTCGCGGAACCCTTATATTTTTGATAAATAAAAGTAGCCTAAGTTACTCCTTGAAACGTCAGCTACCTGCCAGTGAACGTCCCGTTAAAATCCATCCAGCCTTTTCAAAGAAATAAAGATTACCCGAAACAAACAGACAGACAGACAGAGAAAAATTTTAAAACTCGGTTTTTTAGTGTCTGTAGCGTGTATACTTTCATATGCATGTAGTAAAAAGCTGTTATTTTAGAATTACAAACAAACACTTCAATTTTATTTATCTGTATAGATGTATAGATACGGTAAGTATTATAAAATATATACAGTACTAAAAAAAACATTTTTTTAATTTTATCTCTCTGTCCTTGTGTTTTGACTAATCTCCTAAACGGCTGGACCGATTTTAACAAATCGTTCACTGGTAGATAACTGTTGTTACACGGAGTAACTTAGACTCACTACTTTTATTTTTAAATAAAATAGGTTTTGTCAAAATAAACGCAAATTCATTCTACGCGGGTGAAACAGCGGGGCAGAGCTAGTTAAAAATAAAACACAGACAATTAAAAAAACAATTATATTTCCATAAATTACAACCAAATGATGATAACTTCATAACTTATAATATCTCCAAATTATTATATCACTTCTGTATTGCCTCCATCTAAATACAATAAATACATGCCTGATGGTACGCGGTTACCTACTTCAGTCTATAAACGCTTAACTGTACCCCTATCACGGGTTTACCACCGTTTTTGCTATCAATAGTCGTTAGCATCTCCGTCGAATGTATGAGAAATTGTACAGCGCCTCCAAGCGGTGACGTGAAGAACTAAAATATGTCATACAAATATTGCCGGAGACGCTAGCGAGTGTAGATAGCGAAAAAGTTGGTAAACCCGTGACTGGTACTGTAGCCCTAGACAAAGTAGCATTCTCTCGCGCTTGCGCTAATAGAAACGATACAAAATGTATGGCAATGACATAAATCAGTCACGTGACATATGTCATTCCTGTACGTTTTGTAGTTTCTACTAGCGAAGCGTGAGGATAATGTTACTTTGTCTACAGGGATTGATTTAATTGTGAGTCAAAATAAAAAAAAGCGAAATTCTCAGAGAAATTATTAGACTGATTTAAAAGTAGGATTCAAATAAGTTTTTTATATATCGCTCTCTGTCTCTTCTATGTCTTACGAGAGAGATAAAAAGATATTTATACTTAATCATATTTAAATCACATAATATTATCCTTTACGCATTTTTAATATAATTAAAACACAGAACAAGGTATTGATATTTTAAATATTCAATTTTATTCAGATATATCCAATTTTTATTTAATTTTCAATTGTTACAAAGTTGGTTCTCCGAATTAAAAATAACAATTAATATAAGTTTATCATTAAATATCATTATTTATATTCAATGATATTTTTTGAAAATGAAATTTATCACTAGATTTTTCACCCCACTTTTCTATCAGTTTCATGAATAATTTAAAAATATAAAAACGTAATTAATATTTATTGATGTCATATTTTCTCGCGTGATTGATCAATGGCAGAACAAAGTGTAGGAATACTTTCAAAAATGATTTGATACTTAATTTTCTTATATTTATAACATATTCTCACTGAGTATGGAATTTTGAACCTTACACAATACGTTTTTAAATACATTTTACCATACTAAAGGAACTATTTGTTCCCAATTCAAGTCGATTTAATTATAACGAAATCATTCCATTTATTGCAACTTTTTGCAATTTCTTTGCGACTTCTTAAACGTATATTCTGTGAATATACGTATATTTTGTTTATTAATGTGTGAAGAAATAAGGGGAGAGGAAGATCTAAGAAGTAATGAAGGATTGTATGAAAAATTATAGGGTTAGAAAGGGAGAGAATACGGATGTGACGGCTACTGCTAATGATTTATTTATCACTAACGAATCAAGTATTAGTTTAAGCTGTAGATCTTGTAATTGTATTTGAAAGTGAATCAACAAAAAAAACTGCAATTTTACCCCAAAAGCTGCAATTTCCCCAAAAGCTGCAAAAAAATTGCACAAAAAGTTGCAATTTCCCGTAATACGTTTCTAATCCCTATACCCCGAAGTTTTACATCTGTTGCGTAGAGTTCCCGTTCCAGGTGTTATTATCGTCATCACTGGTCCTATCACCGGGGAGTCGGTGGACGTTCCCCCTCCGGCGGAGGGCGGGGGAGCGGGGAGGGCGGGGAGCGCGGGGGGCGGGAGGGGACCCAGCTCCCCGGGGGGGTGAGCTCCCCGCAGCTCCCCAGAGACGCGCATAGAACCAAGCATACACTTGCTGGGAGGGTTCTAGCACGAAACTCGCGAAAAATTGGCTGATCAATGCTGGGGAGAAAAAAAAAATTGTAAGATTTTTAAAAGTTTAATAATATCTCAGCATGTTTAGGAAAGGAATCACATATCTATACAGATAAATAAAATTGAAGTGTCTGTTTGTAATTCAAAAATAACAGCTTTTCACTAAATGCATATGAAAGTATACACGCTACTGACACTAAAAAACCAAGTTTAAAAATTTTTCTCTGTCTGTTTGTTCCGGGTAATCTCTGAAACGGCTGGACGGATTTTAACGGGACTTTCACTGGTAGGTAGCTGATGTTTCAAGGAGTAACTTAAGCTACTTTTATTTATTGTAAATATTAAGGTTTCGCGACAATAAGAATGAAACTAAGTTTACGCGGGTGAAACCGCGGGGCACAGCTAGTTGAAAATAAACTTCGAACTGACGTTTAAAACTATGGTAGTAAGTTTATGATAAACATCGTGTTTTTTTAATATAGGAAGATTTTAATCGTTACTTACGTTACCTTACTGTATCTATGGAAGTTGAGAAGTTGTATATTTTTGTAATGATCTGTCGTTCATAGTTTGCAGAAATTAAGTTTGTTCTTAGCGTGATAATATATAGCTTATAGCCTTCCTCGATAAATGGGCTATCTAACACTAAATTATTCAAATCGGATCAAAAGTCCCTGTGATGTGTTCGATCAAGCAAACAAACTCTTGATCTTTATGCTATTACTAGCGTACGTCACGCGGTTTCACCCGCCTAGTTCCCGTTCCCGTGGGCGTACGGGGATAAAATATAGCCTATGTTACTCGCTGATGATGTAGCTATCCATTGCTGAAAGAATTTTCAAGATCAGTCAAGTAGTTTCAGAGCCTAGTCAATGCAAACAAACAAAAAACAATCAAATCATTCCTCTCTATAATATTAGCGTGGAAGATAAATACTTACACACTATAGCAGCGAAGGGCGAAGGCCTAACGACAGGTGCGGGGGAAGCCCTGGGCAGCACCAGCAAGGCTGCCGATGGAGCCAGTTCCAACGACCGGAGGGTGGCCGCTGGCTCTGATAGCTCGCGGCGAGGGAACGCCGTCCATAGCGAGAATGACGACGCTGATAGCTGCCGAGAACAAAGGTTTGAGAACTAGGGGTGATTGTAGAGAGGTTAGGGGTGATTGTAGAGAAATTTGGGGTGACTGTTGATGAATTAGGGGTGATTGTAGAGTAATAAGGTGTAATTGAAGATACATTTGGGGCAGTTGTAGAGAAATTAGGGGTAATTGAAGATACATTATGGGTAATTGGAGATAAATTATTGTAGTTAATAAAAGTTTATGATGATTGGAAATGTGGGGTGATAAATTAAGAATAAAATGGTACAGTAATAAATATTTTTATCACACAGTGATTTAACTATTCTTACTCTTAATTTCTAGAGATATGAGAGCATAAAACGTACAAACGGGGTACATAAAAGACAATTGAAAAGATGGATGGTAGACAAAGGGGTAAGTAATCATATATCCAACAAACCTGCAAATTATCAGCAACATATCTCTGCACAGTCTCCAAGGTACCATCCGCATCAAAATGAGCCGTGTGACTGGACCCATCGGGGAGTTTAAACTGGACCCTCGCGCGGGGGTGAGCGTCCCCGGCGGTGGGGGCGGAGGTGGGTGTAGGGGACGAAGCGGCGGGGGCAGGGGGGGCGGTGGGGGGGAGGTCACGTGCTCTCCTCTCGGCGCGGTCTTGGGCTATTTGCTCTAAGATACGTTGGCGAGCGAGGTTATTTTCTAACTTCTCGCGTTTCCGTTCTTCCTGTATATGATAGAAGCAAGAAATATTAAGATTAAGACTAGGGTGTTTAACCAGTGTGTGTTGCCAGTGATGACATACGGAGCTGAGACGTGGTCTTTGACAGCTGGCCTTTTAGAAAGACTAAGGGTCGCTCAACGAGCAATGGAAAGAGCTATGCTCGGAGTTTCTCTGCGGGACAAAATCCGGAACAAGGATATTCAAGGTGGTAAATTCTCGACTTTCATAAGTGCCTTACCAGGGCCTAAACTGAATAAATATTTTTCATTTTCATTTTCATTCGCCAGAGAACCAGAGTCACCGACATAGCTCTTAAGATTTGCAAGTTGAAGTGGCAATGGGCAGGCCACATCGCTCGTAGAACTGATAACCGATGGGGAAGAAAAGTTGTCGAGAGGGGAAGACACAGCGTAGGCAGGCCTCCCACTAGGTGGACCGACGACATCGTGAGAGTCGCAGGCAACCGATGGATGCTAATAGCGCATTGTCGCTCGGCGTGGCGGTCCAAGGAGGCCTATGTTCAGCAGTGGACGTCTTCCGGCTGATGATGATGATGATGATGAAGAAATATTAACACCCAGTGGCGTGCATTGCATATAAGCAGGTAAGCAGAAGTTACAAATTGTGATCACTGAATACAGTGTGTGTGATTATGTTCGTATGTGTATCTTTACCAAGACGTATGTACCTACGCCGCATCACATAGGTATGTACTTAACCTGCCTACCTACCTACTTATTGTTTATGCCTACCCCTCTGAAAATTCAATGCACGCCCCTGTTATCACCATATTTAAAACTAGTCTTAAACGAGTTGTTTTTTTTAACTGACTGAGTGGAATTCAAACTCAAAAATATCTTAACTCGTGACCGGTGACCGTTGGGTTTGAGCAGTCGCCTGCTACGCTAGCGACGCAAGTTCGAACCCTAGCGGGGCTTGTCCTGTACCAATGATTAGGTTTTGGGTTCGACACCGGGTCGTGCAGTGTTATTGGGTTTTCCATGTGTAATTCCCCAGTAACAGTTTGGAGTCTAGATTAGTGGCCGATTAGTGGCAATCGCCCTATCTATACATCTATACAGATAAATAAAATTGAAGTGTCTGTTTGTAATTCCAAAATAACAGCTTTTCACTAAATGCATATGAAAGTATACACGCTACTGACACTAAAGAACCAAGTTTTAAATTTTTTCTCTGTCTGTCTGTCTGTTTGTTCCGGGTAATCTTTGAAAGAGCTGGACCGATTTTAACGGGACTTTCACTGGCAGGTTCAAGGAGTAACTTAGGCTACTTTTATTTATTAAAATATTAAGGTTCCGCGACAATAATGATGAAACTAAATCTACGCGGGTGAAACCGCTGGGCACAGCTAGTATATATATATATATATATATATATATATCACCTGTATCTGTTTAAGTTCCTGGTCAGCCTGCCACCTCTTCAACTCAGCGACTCCCTGACCAGCCGCGCGACGTTCCAATTCCTTTTGCAGTTCCAACTGTATCTCATACAACAATATATTATACATAACTGGCTCGTACACTTCTGCCTACCCCTTCATACATATGTGGGTGAATCAACTATTTTACCCACACTTTGCTGTCCCCGGCCATTTCTTATTTAAATACTCCATTTGGTTATATGTACGCACATAATTTGTATAGCTATAGTATATAGCTCGTGGCACAGTTGCTATTGCGCATATCATTCGATCAGCGAAGTTAAGCAACCATACGCCTAGCCAGTAGTTGGATGGGTGACCGCCCGAGTTCCCTCCGTGCCTCGGAGAGCACGTTAAGCCGTCGGTCCCGGTTGACAATTTAACATCTTTGGCAATCGTTACAGGTCAGTCGGAGGCCTAAAAATAATCTGACAACTGGTTTAACCCAGATCACAGATTTTCCTCCTAAATGGGGTTGCGAAGGTCAGATGGCAGTCTCTTGGTATAAAAATCAGGTGATTAGCCACATCGGGTTGAACCAAGTGCCGACCCCAAATACATGGGATTAACGCCAGGGAGATGATGAGTATCTATGATTATTAGGCACAGCGGGAAACTTGATAAACTTCTCCAAAATGGATAATTTCCGTGAAAATTTATGGTAAAATACGTTGATTGTCTGCGGAGTTACCTGTATACTGAGGTACATTAGTAACTCCATAGACATTCTTGGTGTGGGTAAAAAAGTTGATTCACCCATGTACGTATGTATATTCTCCTACCTCTTTCTCCTGCTCTGCTTTCTCCCTCCGTCTCGCTTCTATCAACTCTTTAGCTTTCTCCAACTTCTCCTCAATGTTGGCAGTACTCTCTGAAGCTGTCGGTAGCGGTTCAGATTCCTAGCGAAAAACAAAATACATTTGGTCCCGGTTCCGGGGACAGCTCTTAAATTATGTGATAGGGTATAATTTTAGGAAGCAATTAAAATTATTATGACAAAAATATTTTCTTCCGTATTCGAGTAATTGATGTTCAAAGTTAACCATATCAATACGTTATTATCGCATAAAAATCAGCTGTAACGTAGAGTTATTCACGTGAAATCTAGCTAATAAATCCCGAAATAATCCCATAAAACCATTTTTCTAAACCATTAACCTTCCCCTTAATTTAAAAAGTTTAAAGACCACGTACAGAATGTAGGTACTTTTATTTATTAAAAATATTAGGGTTCCTCAACAATAGGGACGAAACTAAATCTACACGGGTGAAACCGCGGGGCAAAGCTAGTATATACATATATATAATTAATATTTCAGCATAGATAAAATTATTAATGTATAAAAAAAAATTTAAACCAAATTAGTGGTACAATATAAAAAAATAGTATCTCTAGGAAAGCAGAATCATCCTTTCTAGGGTCTGTAAAGGGGTGTTAGACAAATAAATAAGTGTAGTAACCTGTACATCGTTGGTCGCGGCCTGACTGGGTCCAGGGTCAGTCCTGGGTGTCCTGACGCACACATCCCCCTCGCACACTACATCATACTCAGGCTCTTTGTGATCTGTCTTGGCGATCTTAGGAGATGACGCTTCTGAAAATAATATTGTTACATAGAGTATATAAAATAGAACAAATAGTTGATAATATATAATGTCAATTGATCGATATAGTGTCTATGGAAACATTATACATTTCTTGATGTATTAGTGGCCGGTTAACGGCAATAGGCTCGCCCTCTATTACATAGGACTTACACATAACTGGTGAAATGTGAGTGTACTATAAGTACACCTCTATGAATACTTAATATTATAAAGAGGAAAGGTTTGTATGTATGTTTGTAAAGAATTGGTTAACCGAATTTAAAAATCTTCCACCATTTGAATGCTACATTATCACTGATTAATATAGGCTATATTCTATCCCCGTACTCCCACGGGAACGGGAACTAAGCTGGTGAAACCGCGCGACGTCCGCTAATGCATTAATATGGTTACTAACCTGGTTCATTCTCCTCAGGCGCTGGTTTCTTGACAGCAGTGCTTGCTTCATTCTGTAGGAAATTATTAGTCTGTTCCTTTATGATCTGTGACGTTGAAGGCTGCACCCCTGATACTGAGGGGTTTTCTTTATCTGTGGACATCAAAACATAGGTAGATAACAGCCCTAGTGGCCTTGAATTTTGAGCAGTTCGAATCCCAGCGGAGCCTGTACCAATGAAAACGATGATGATTTATTCAGTTTAGGCCCTGGTAAGGCACTTATGAATGTCGAACTTAATCATCTTCATGATTGTATAAAAATGTACAGCCAAAAACTCCCCACTTGTAAACGTGACCGTGGTATGTGAACCAGTCAGTACATACGATGTTCCTGTAATATCCTGTCTATCCTGGTGGCCAGGTTGGCAGGCTGCACTCCCGCGCAGACCACCTCCAGGGGCGTCCCGTTGCGACCGATGAAGAACAGGGATGGCACCGGGACAAACTGGTCTGGACACTTAGTTCAGGATCGATTGGCAATCAATCATACATAAAGAAAAAGCGTGGGATATCTTAAAAAAGCACCCCACGCTTTTTTTAGTTAAAATATTATGCACTAATATAATTTATATTTATTCAAAAATTTTTATTTAAATGCGTTCACAGCTAACGACGCACCTGCGCGTCCAGCTGTTAGAGAATTTACGAGGAAGTTGAAATATTAGCAGTGAATGTGTTAATTCAAATTTGTTTTTATTTTTTTTCTATTTTTTTTATTAGATTTTCTATAATTTAATTTTTTTTAGTTTTTTTAGACTATTATTTATTTTCAACTATTTTTTTAATTTAATAAATAGAATAATCTCATCAAATTAATGTATGGTCATTGGTCCTCAATCTCAACCTCAAATCTAAAAGTTTTAATGAAATCTGTCCATCTAAAGTGGGTCAAAATCACGCCCAAAGGTGTTGGTTACTCTCTCAACTTCTTCCAGCTAACTCAAATACAAACCTACTTAGCTAAATTTCAACTCAAGTTGTGCTTACTCTGAGTTGGTTGGTACATCACTAGCCTATTTCCAACAGTGGGTGCATTAAGGACACACTTTAATATGATGATGATATGTAAAATGTTTTTAAACATCAAAAGGATACATATTTGTGCAAAGTGTGTGTAACTGGCGGAGCCGCTCTTCAGCTTGATTGCCAGGAAGTTGGCCTCGTCTGACAGACGGCTGAGGACCACCGAGTCGTCTATGGTCGATGACATCTCTGTGGAGAGCTCATTGTCGCCTGGAACAAGTTATATAGATATGTTTAAAATTTCAAATATGTATTGATGATTCCGCCCGGATGTTTCCTAAACTAGGACAAATCCAGGTAAACCCAGATGGATAGCATCCCTACTTACAGGTGTTAGCACACAACGATTTTGACTTTGTCAATATTTTGATGATGACATAACAAAGAGATGACTCATCTTACAAGTCTTATAACAATCTCCGAAGTGTTAGTAAGTGGAAAATCTCCAAAATTTTACGTTAAGACTGATATAATCTTTAAATCCTTATCAATATTTTGATTTAATATTAATAGGTATTGTCATATGAATTTTCAATTTATTTTTTAGATTGGCCTTATGAAATTTGTAGTTTTTAATGAAAATTATCGATGAATAACTCTTCTAAAGCCATTTTCCAGTTCAGAATGGATTAAATATTTAAAGAAGGCTAAGAACAATGACTTTTGATATGCATAACAGTAAAACTAGGTCAAATAGACGCAACAATCTAAACCTATAGATGCATCGAGAATAAATCGATTTTGGCTACTTATTCTCGTTACTAATTAGATTATCAACACTTTACGATCAAGTGGATACCTTATAAAGTAATTTTAGTACTTAATTATATAAATACCTTCGACAAATACGACGAAAATAGCATTTCGTTGTTTGGATAGCGTTACCGCCTCTGCTATGCTCCCGCCGAACCAATGCATTGTGGAAACTCAGGTATTCGTTTTCTAGCTCAGTTATGAACTATTCAGGGTGTTATTATTTCTGTTTATCACAATTTTACAGTGTTAGTTTGTTACAAATAAATTCTTCTTCTTCTTCTTATTTTAATGGTGGCGACGAGCTTGGGTGTACAAATAAATTCACCGACATGACACAACAGATTTTGACAGCTGACGTGTTTGTTTGTGAACTTTTTTCTGGTCGTGTGCCTGTGTTCAAAATGTGAATTAGCAAATTATTAAGATTTACAATGTAAAATGTACTTATAACAAATTTATGAGATTTGTCTTTGTACAAAAATATTCGATACAATAAAAATATATCCATTTATATTTTGCGATGAACATTCATCTCATCCAATAAAACTAAAGATCATTTTGTCAAAATGACTTCAGTTTTTGTGAATTTACAAATATAACGTCAGAAAATAAATGTTTATTTTATGCACAAAACGATTGGTATATTTTGAAAAAAAAAATTTAATGTTTTATTCGGTTTCTGAATGCACTTGTAACCTATTATGTAAATAAATAACAAAGGTCATTATCGTTATTTTACTTTCGCATAGATAAAGAATACATTATTCTGTCGGATAATAAATGCAAAATTATGAAATGATTTATTCGGTTGTCTATGACAGCCTTCATGTGACCTTGTAACATGCTACTAGGCAATAGATGGCAGGGTCTTCGCTCAAATGAGGTTAGTTTTTACTACTGCACGCTAGATGGCATTAATAGATTAAATGTTTTGGTTGTGATCTTTTAATGTAAAACTAACTTAAACAATTTTATTAATAACGATGATAAAATAAGGCAAAGTTCTCACTAAAAATGTTAAATGTTAAACCTATTTTTGGTAAACAATATATTTAAGTCTACGTCAAACTATACATACGTCTTTGAATTACTTCTCAGACATATTCAGGTTTCCTCACGATGTTTTCCTTCACCGTAAAGCACGTCAGGTGAATTCACTGCACATAAGTTTTTAGAAAATCGACGTGGCAATGCTGCCAGCCTTCTTGGCACGATCCCGAGAGACACCGTGAGGGACAAGTTTTCTACCTTTAATTAGTTTTAAGTACTGTAGGTCTAAAACGGCCACTTTGGGAGAATCATAATGTGATCCGAATATTATTCAGGAATAATTCATATTTCGCAATTCACCTGTTTGACACTTTCCTATGAAGATTCCCAAAATGGTCCACAAAATATGAATTGCTTTTGTGACAAATAGCAGAACCATAAAAAGTTACATAGGGACTAACATCTACAATTATTGTATTCATTCGTGAATCATAAATATGAATTGCACCTAAGTGACCATTTTATCATTTCGGTGATGAATCATATTCAGATCACATTATGATTCTCCGAAAGTGGCCTTTTTAGACCTACTGTTCTTTGTATATATAATTAAATCAGTCTGTAACAAAATAGTGTAGTAGCCGTCATATAGGCACTTAAATGAATAATAAAACAATATAAAATTCAAGCGAAAGAAGTACGTAAGGATCGGAGCATGTGGCAAACTGTGGTCTCTGCCTACCCATGAGATACAGGCGTGAGCATATGTATGTATGTAAAACAAAAGTCTTAACACTTCTTCCTGGGGGCTAATTATGATCGTTTAAGCAACACGTATTGAGAACTTCTTAGCTTTGATGTATTATTTTACAAAAATGAAACGTCAACGCTAAGTAGTTCTTACTCGTAATACGAATTGGTTAAGCCCATGATGGTAGGCCCCCTGTTCGCGCGTTAATAAGTAGGACATACAAATTACAAAAATCAGATCAATATACAACCTCCTTAAGAGAGAAACGTCAAATGTCAAATTTCCCGCCCATTCGTATCCATCATGGCGTCTATGGTATGAACAACGCTCGTTAGGCGCTGATGACTTTGTTAATTGTTATTTGTCACGGAATTAGATTTAAACGGCTTCTTGTCGCTGTGATCTATCGCTGAGAGATATTTTAATTAGAATTCCGACGGCATATATCTCGTTGGCATCCGTTTTGTTTGTGAACTGCGGTGATGAAGAGAGTCAATGGTACTTTTATTCTACGTGCTAATAGTTGCATTTGCAGCATCAGTTTTGTTTGTAAGCAAAAATCATGAAAACTAACCAATATCTCACTACTTACATATTCTTTAAAAATAACTCGCGACTTTTTAGGCGGACATTTTTGTCATAGAGCATCGGTGGTACATAGAATTTAAAAATGAAATAAAGAATCCATAGGTATTTTGTCGTTATACTAATTTACTATAAATTCTTGGTGGTAAAATGTAGTTCTTAGGGGTTACTAAAGGTCCGATCCTTCTTGGAGGATATATAAAGCATAAAGCGATGCTTTATATTGTTTAAAAATGAAGTTGGCACAAAATTAATGAAATAAACGACGGAAAAAAATGTGATAAGGGATTTTTATTGACACCCAGTCAGAAACCAAGGCAAAAGTACGAAATGTAAGCACTCGACAACCCCGTTCTAAAGCATGATTCGTAAAATAATTTATTCCTCCGATTATTTTTATCGACGCAAAAAGTCGTAACAAACCCAACGATCTCACCTCATCTGTTTCCCGCGGTCAGCTGTCAAACGGCGGCCATATTTAGCCTCAAAGGCGCGAAACCGTCACCATTTCGCGGCTCATTGCAATTTTAAAACGCAATTTTCAGTTCCATTTTCAAAGAGACACTAAAATGTTGCCAAAGCAATAAAGTATCGCAACTCGAGCGTGCTGCCAGTAACGAAAACAAATTGGTTAATTGCTTCGTGTAAAAATAGATGAAGGGACGATTCTAATTGGAGACGGTGACAATGTTGACAGCATATTAGTGAAGTGAAGAGATATGGGAACTGAAACTTTGAGATGCATTTTTTTCAAGTTCTGTGTCTATGGTTTTTTTTTCTCTTCCCGTTGACTCAGAGATAATACGGTTTGACATTGAGAAGTTACAGGTTAGCTGTGGCCCGCGGTTTTACGCACGTAAATCAATTTCATGTTTTTTTTAAATAAAAGTTACAAGGTGTATCTTAGTCTAAATTACTCCTTGTAATCTTAGCTATCTGTCTGTGGACGTCCCGATAAAATCGGTCCAGCCAGCCAAACAAACAGACAAACAGAGAAAAATATAAACAACTGGTTTTTCTATGTCAGTATCGTACATACTTTCATATGCATTTAGTGAAAAGCTGTTATTTTGGAATTACAAACAGACACTTTCATTTTATTTATCTGTATAGATACCTATAGATATGAAATTAAACAGTATCACTTGTACTTACAAAGTTATTAATAAGAAGTCAGCCCCGCCCGCCATTTCTTTCAATAAACCCGAGCATGATATATTAGCTAACTAATGGATTCTTTTGACGGCGACATTATTTATTAGATCTTGCCGGGTTTCCACGACTAATATAATATATTTTAAGTTCCCTATGCCTATCCGTATTGTCAAAGGTATCACCTTCACAAATATCAGCAAAATTGGTTCAGCAGTTTAGTCGTGAGAAGGTAGGTGACAGACAGACACTTTCCCACTTCTAGAGTTCCTATACACATCTTTGAATTACTTCTCAGACATATGCAGGTTTCCTCACGATGTTTTCCTTCACCGTAAAGCACGTGGTGTGAAATCACTGCACATAAGTTTTTAGAAAAGCTCATTGGTACAGGGACCCAACCATGAGCTCTTATTGCAATGATAATTCAGTTGTGCGACAGTGACAGATGTATGCACGTCACATACATCTGTCTCATAAATGAGTGAAACTATCATGGCAATAAGAGCTCATGGTAGGGCCCCAGGCCACTGGATTCGAACTTGCGTCGCTTGCGTAGCAGTCTTACTTAAACCCTACGGTCTTTTATATTGAGAGGGTTTGAAGATATACTTTTTATTCCCATTCAGTACTAACCTAAATTACAGTGTAGGGTCACGAAGGGTGAAACTAAAGGGGTGGATATAACCCATTTGCGTTCCATACATTGTTTATTCAAAACTAGCTGTGCCCTGCGGTTTCACCCGCGTAGATTTAATTAGATTCCCGCGGAACCGTAAATGTTCCTTATAAATAAATTCTCAACGAAATGTCCAAAAAATGTTTTAAATCGGACCAGTATATCCTGAGTTTAGCGCTTTCAAACAAACAAACAAACTCTGCAGCTTTATAATATTATAAAAATATTCTATGTCCTTCTCCTGGTTCTAAGCTATCTCCTCACCAATTTTTATCTAAATCGGTTTAGCCGTTCTTGAGTTATAAGTACGATTTTCTTTCATATATATAGATGTTACTCGATGCCGTGGTATCCGTGGGGATTAAGCAGTCGCCTACACAAGCGACGCAAGTTCGCATCCCAGCGAGGCCTTTTTTTTATTGACGAGGGGGAAACCTTCAAAAGACCGCCCTGGGAGAGGCAGATCGGGTTATGTGGGATTTTTACCGCACTAAAACCCCCCCGGTGGCCATCCTCAGTGCTCAGGGGGGACTCCGGGTACTCTTGATAGATCGCACCGGTGTCCCCCCACACTTTGCCGGGGCACATCCCCGGGGCAGCTGTATCGCGCTGCCACCTTCCCGGGCCCGCGGCTCGGTGGTCAAAGCCCCCACCCCGACTACCGCCAGCAATGCCAGCGGGGCCTGTACCAATGAGTTTTTCTAAAAACTTATGTGCAGTGATTTCACACCACGTGCTTTACGGTGAAGGAAAACATCGTGAGGAAACCTGCATATGTCTGAGAAGTAATTCAAACACGTATGTATAGTGGCTGAGACGGCGATGGACTCACCATCTGTCACGTTGGCACTTAATCATATTGCGTGAAATGTAAGTGTTTTTACAATACCCCTGCTTACACCTTCGGGGACCCTACGATGGCATGTCAAAGTCAAAGTCAAAGTCAAAGTCAAAGTCAAAAATATCTTTATTCGATTAGACTTTATACAAAGCACTTTCAAATCGTCAGAGTGACACAATTTACAGGATTATACATGCTACCGCCAGGTTCGGAAGGTAGCTTTTACTGAGAACAACCTGGCAAGAAACTCAGTAATTACTCTTTTCAAAAATATTATACAATTAAAAAAAAACACAAAATAAATCATTTGAGAAATGTAAGCCCATGGACACAGTTCCAGTGTACAAATGTCGATAAAAATTTACATAAAGAAAAGTCTAGTAGTTCTATTTATATCTAAATGCGTAGCTTGAGATGAGCAGCCCCCACAAGCAGCACCTGTTCACAAGTATGGCGAGAATGCCAGCCATCGCCCTCCTCAACCATTATAGAGGGAAGTGAGTAGGTATACTAAGAAAGCCAGGGTTTTATCACAGAATAAAAATTTGCTTACTAAGCAGTATGGAGTCTAGATGTTTTCCTTCATCGTAAAGCACGTGGTGTGAAATGACTGCACATAAGTTTTTAGAAAAACTCATTGGTACAGGCCCCGCTGGGATTCGAACTTGCCGCAGACGACTGCTCAAACCCCCCGGCCACCACGGCTCTATTACAACCTACTATTTAATTTAATATGGTTTGAGCTTGAAGCGTTCAATTTGACAAATACCTGTCATTGAACTAATAATGGGTTGTATATAATTACAATTCAGGGCCCTTTGTATTGGTGTGTGGGGCCAATGTTTGCTCAAACATTTGTGGCTATGAAAAGATATATATCTATACATACTACATACTATATACATACTATATCTATACAGATAAATAAAATTGAAGTGTCTGTAATTCCAAAATAACAGCTTTTCACTAAATGCATATGAAAGTATACACGCTACTGACACTAAAAACCAAGTTTTAAAATGTTTGTCTGTTTGTTCCGGGTAATCTCTGAAACGGCTGGACGGATTTTAACGAGACTTTCACTGACAGACCGCTGATGTTTCAAGGAGTAACTTTCTTTTATTTATTAAATATATGAGGGTTCCGCGACAATAAGGAAGAAACTAAATCTACGCGGGTGAAACCGCAGGGCACAGCAAGTTATATATATAAAGATTAGTAGGTAGATGTGATGTAACCTAACCTTACCACGAGCTCTTATTGCCATTATAGTTTCACTCATTTATGAGACAGATGTATGTGACGTGTATACATCTGTCACTGTCGCACAACTGAATTATCATTGCAATAAGAGCTCATGGTTGGGGCCCAGACCAACATACAAACGTTGGGCGATGGTTAAGGTTTGAATATTTATTTGATAATTGTCGGCTAATTCCACAGTTCCCTGTTATTGTGTGTTTTATAAAATTATCGTGTTCAAAGACTGAAGGGTACACATTATTTGTTTAGTATTAATATCCACGTTTATAATATAAGGGTGATTTGTTTTTGGTTGTGTCAATTTTATTCGTTACTACTTTTGCCCTGCGGTTTCACCCACGTAGTCTTAATTACGTGGCTGGTATTTCGCAGAACACAATATTTTTAACATCAGTCCGGCCGTTCCAAAGATTACCCGAAACGAACCGACAGACAGACGAAGAGTCCATCTCAGGCATACTTACATCTATAACTAACCTTTAAACACATAAATAAAATTGAAGTGTTTGTTTGTAATTCCAAATCAACAGCTTATTAACAAAGGCATATGAACGAATACGAGTATACGTTACTGACTTAATAACAAAAATAATATAGGTATTTAAAAATTTCCTTGTGTGTCTGTGTGTCTGTGTGTCTGTTTGTTCCGGCTAATATCCGATACGGCTGGATTGATTTATTATTTATATTATTAACGGGACTATCGCTGGCAGATAGCTTATGTTACAAGGATTAACTTAGGTTCATTTCACTTTAATCCCTACTAATATTATAAATGCGAAAGTAACTCTGTCTGTCTGTTACACTTTCCTGCTTAAACCTCTCAACCGATTTTGATGAAATTTGGCACAGACAATCTTTAGACCCTGATAAAGGACATAGGCTACCTTTTATTGCGAAAAAAAGGGATGAAGAGGTTGAAATACAGGTTGAATGTTTGTATGGGATTTCTTTATTTTAAAAGATAAAACCATGAAACTTAATATTTAAGCACTTGATAAGAAATAATTAAACATTTGTTCTGGCGTTTTTGAAATTTCAACCTGTGAGGGGATGAAATAGGGGTTGAAAGTTTGTATGAATTCATTTTTGAAGATAAAAACATTTCATTTTGTATTTAGGCTCTTAATAAGAAACAAAAAATCATTTGTTTTAGCATTTTGAAATTTTTACCAGTGTAGGGGTGAAATAGGGGTTGAAAGTTACTTGGGTGTTCGTCATTTTTGAAGATAAAACCATGAAACTTTTACTGGCAGATAGCTGATGTTTCAAGGAGTAACTTAGGCTACTTTTATTTCTTAAAAATATTAGGGTTCCGCGACAATGAGGATGAAACTAAATCTACGCGGGTGAAACCGGGCACAGCTAATTAAAAAGAGTATTTTTCTGCAGCCCAGGACCCCACGCATCTCACCAAAGTGCGGTTCCACACAATAAATCATGACAATATTAATTATGCCATTAAATAAATCGACCAACGTAGTCGGATCCCTCACAATGTGTGCGCAAAATGAGGTTTCATCCGACTATCTGTCGAATTCCATCACAAGTTCGTCAATGATATGAAAGGAATAGATAGAGCGTTTACAGAATAGAATATTTAATTATTTGTGACTTAACGCGTAGTCCAAATATATATAACTCAAAGGTGACTGACTGACTGACTGACATAGTGATCTATCAACGCACAGCCCAAACCACTGGACGGATCGGGCTGACATTTGGCATGCAGGTACATGTTATGACGTAGGCATCCGCTAACAAAGGATTTTGATTAATTCTACCCCCAAGGGGATAAAATAGGGGATGAAAGTTTTTATGAAACTAAATTTACGCGGGTGAAACCGCGAGGCACAGCAAGTCTATACAGATAAATAAGTTTGAAGTGTCTGTTTGTAATTCCAAAATAACAGCTTTTCACTAAATGCATATGAAAGTATACACGCTACTGACACTAAAAACCAAGTTTTAATAATTTTCTCTGTCTGTCTGTTTGTTCCGGGTAATCTCTGAAATGGCTGGACCTAATTTAAAGGGACTTTCACTGGCAGACAGCTAATGTTACAAGGAGTAACTTAGGCTACCTTTATTAAAAACAAACATTTAGGGTTCCACGGGAATCAAATTAAATCTACGCGGGGGAAACCGCAAGGCAAAGCGATAATTTAATAAAATAATTATGTATTTGTAAAATAATTTAAATATCCACACTTTCATCCATAATTCTATATCTTAGGGTAGTTCATAATAATCTGGTCGCAGTTAATGCATCACATCACGTCGAGAGTAAAACGGAACGCGCCGGAAGCCACGCCTCTTCCGCCGGTCTGTCACCGAGCGCGCCAATTTATGAACCACAGATTATATGTGTTTATGGTTGCGGTTTGGTTTTGAATTGTTTATGGTATTTTATTACAGGTGTCATGAAGAAAAACATTTTGTAGATTTATCATCATCCATCTGCCCTTATCCGATATTATTTGTGGTCGTCACAATGCGATTTCTCTTCCATTTGAAAAGCACAAATTCAAATTTATAACCTCCCCTTTTTTTGAAGTCGGCTAAAATGTGCCAAATTCACCATAAGCACTCATTTTGGTACCGTAAATTTAAACGTCAATGCTAAGAAGTTCTTAAACGATCATAGTTGGATGTAAAACAATTCCGATCAGAAACGCACCACTAGCCGGAGACAAATCCACTTCCATAGACTCATCATATTTTGAACATAGATATATAATCTGTGGATTTGAAGTAGAGTTAAGATGTTTTTTTATCTTATCCATTTTATTCTTAACTAGCTGTGCCCCGCGGTTTCACTCGCGCAGATTTAGTTTCTTCCTTGTTGTCGCGGCACCCTAATATTTTTAATAAATAAAAGTAGCCTAAGTTACTCCTTGAAACATCAGCTACCTACCAGTGAAAGTCCCGTTAAAATCCGTCCAGCCTTTCAGAGATTACCCGGAACAAACAGACAGACAGTCAGAGAAAATTTTTAAAACTTGGTTTTTATGGGTAAGTATCGTGTATACTTTCATATGCATTTAGTGAAAAGCTGTTATTTTGGAATTACAAACAGACACTTCAATTTTATTTATCTGTATAGATGTATAGATCTGTTTTCTTTTCTTTCTATCTTATAGAGGTAGAATAAATAAGTATTATTAACATCAAAAGTTTATCAAAGTAACGTAAGTCAGACTTGTTTCTGACGTCCGACAACTCTCCCCTATCCACAACAAAACTACGTATGAATTAAAAGTTCCCGTTACGCCACTTAATTTCTACTTACCCTCTTAACTTACCCCATGCTTAATGGTAACTTAACGTAAGCTGGCACTAATATTGTTGTTCACAACAGAGTGCCTAGTGCGAGTTTTTCACTGCCGCCGTCACACACCGTGTCGATGTAAACGCAGATTTGTATAGGATCGGAACAGCGCCTCTGTCGGCCTAAACATGACACTATTGTGAGCCCATACAAATCTGCGTTTACGTCGACGCGGTGACTTGTGACGGCGATTTTAAGAAAACTCGCACTAGGCTCTCAGATATCTATACTCATATACTAGCTGTGTCCCGCGGTTTTACCCGCGTAGAGTTACATTTCATGGGTGTCCCGCGGAACCCTTATGCTTTTTTTAAATACAAGTAGTAAGCTACTCGTTGTAACATTAACTACCTGCCGGTGAAAGGCTCGTTAAAATCGGTACAGCTGTTTGAAGATTACTCGGACAGACAGACAGACAGAGTTTTTATTTTTAAATTGGTTTTTCTGTGTCAGTAACATATATAATTTCATATGCATTTAGTGAAAAGCTGTTATTTTGGAATTAAAACAGACACTTCAATTTTATTTATCAGTATAGATGTATAGATAAAGGTAGAGTGTGTTTGCTTGAACGCGCTAATATCAGGGACACCTGGACGGGATCCTCACTGGCAGATAGCTAATTTTACAAGTAATAACTTAGTCTAATTTAATTTAAAAAATTATTCGGTTTCCGCGGGGTTCCTATGAAATTAGGTCTACGCGGATGAAGCCTCAAGGCACAGCAGTATCTATACACACAGATAAATAAAATTGAAGTGTCTGTTTGTAATTCCAAAATAACAGCTTTTCACTAAATGCATATGAAAGTATACACAATACTAACACATAAAAACCAAGTTTTAAACTTTTTCTCTGTCTGTCTGTCTGTCTGTTTGTTCCGGGTAATCTCCGAAACGGCTGGACGGCTTTTAACGGGACTTTCACTGGCAAGTAGCTGATGTTTCAGGGAGTAACTTAGGCTACTTTTATTTATTAAAAATATTAGGGTTCCGCGACAGTAAGGATGAAACTAAATCTACGCGGGTGAAGCCGCAAGGCACAGCAGTATATAATAATAAGGATACGGTTGTCTGTTTAAACACGACTCAGGGGCCTTACCATGAGCTCTTATTGCTATGATAGTTTCACTCATTTATGAGACAGATGTATGTGACGTGTATACATCTGTCACTGTCGCACAACTGAATTATCATTGCAATAAGAGCTCATGGTTGGGCCCCAGGCTTGTAGTTTTACCGTAATAAATTTACGAGTATGTACCTATCTTAGTTTAAAAATACTGCGAACTAAAAATACTGATGTTAAGTAACGTGACTATTTTTGAATCTATCTCTTAGCACTTACATAATGAAGTACGATATTACAAGTGCAAGCTAATTAACTGACGACACGTGGTATGTAGGCACTGTCAATCAGAAGCCGAAACCATGAGTCACCTAATATGCATTTGCGACGCACTGGCCAAATGGCGAATGGACCTACTGGGTAAGGCGTATCCGAAACCAGAGGACTATAAGCTCTTCCCCATGGGCAAGATCTGCCGGTTTGTTCAGGGAGTATTTGAGGAGTCAGGTACGTAGAGCATAAGGGCAAGGGCGGCACAAAGATCCCAAGGATCGACGTGCTTCCGGGCAACCGGACCCATTGCCACAAACAAGATAAGATAAGAAGTGACGATAGTACGTCTTAATTGAGCTATGAATCTATACATCTATACAGATAAATAAAATTGAAGTCTCTGTTTGTAATTCCAAAATTACAGCTTTTTACTAAATGCATATGAAAGTATACACGATACTGACAGTAAAAAACCAAGTTTTAATTTTTTTCTCTGTCTGTCTGTCTGTTTGTTCCGGGTAATCTCTGAAACGGCTGGACGGATTTTAACGGGACTTTCACTGACAGAAATCTAATGTAACAAGGAGTAACTTTTTACTTATAATTTTTATTGTAGTTTAAATAATCTAATTATAAATAATACAGTTTATGTCAATAAATGTAAATAAATATATAGAAGATTTATTATGAACCGAAAGGAGTAACGTAGGCTACTTTTTTTTAAATTAGGGTTCCATGAACTAACTCTACGAGGGTGAAACCGCTGGGCACAGCGAGTATCTATAAAAATAACAATATTAATTCTATATTTTTTTAACCTATTTGCAACCATAACGTCATAGTAATAAGAGTTATTGAATTCAATAAGCATTATAATTTGTTACACAACTCATAATTCAGTGAAGCGATACTTAAAGAGTGATGTTTTTCGCTCCCGAAGTATTCGTTCGGATATTATTATTTTTTGTGAAAATGTTCGAAATTTATTTTAAACAAGCTGTGCCCCGCGGTTTCACCCGCGTAGATTTAGTTTCATCCTTATTGTCACGGATTCCTAATATTTTTGATAAACAAAAGTAGCCTAAGTTACTCTTTGAAACATCAGCTACCTACCAGTGAAAGTCCCGTTAAAATCCTTCCAGCCGTTTCAGAAATTACCCAGACAGACAGACAGACAGACGGACAGACAGACAGACAGAGAAAAAATTTTAATCTTGGTTTTTCAGTGTCAGTAACTTGTATACTTTCATATGCATTTGGTGAAAAGCTGTTATTTTATATTTCAATTTTATTTTTCTGTAAAGATATATATTAATAGTAGATATAGGTTTCGTTACGAGTAATAAAACTATTTTCACTGAGCGCTTATAATTCGTGACGGCACCTGTATACGGATTTGATTGTGAATGATTAAGAAGGCTACTTAAACATTATCTCTGAATTTCTCACAGTGTACCCACTTACATACTACCTACGGTACCCACCTACTACCTACTAACTTACAGTAAAAAATTTAAGTTAATACCATCTAAGACTTAGATTTAAGCTAAGCTGCTCATAGCTATAAAGTTTCTAGCCTAGCATAATTGTATTTGCAACATAAAACAATATATAATTTTATTTATCTATACAGATAAATAAAATTGAAGTGTCTATTTGTAACTGCAAAATAACAGTTCTTCACTAAATGCATATGAAAGTATACGCGCTACAGACACTAAAACACCAAGTTTTAAAAAAAATCTCTGTCTGTCTGTCTGTCTGTTTGTTCCGGGTAATCTCTGAAACGGCTGGACCGATTTTAACGGGATTTTCACTGGCAGGTAGCTGATATATCAAGAAGTAACTTAGGCTACTTTTATTTATTAAAAATATTAGGGTTCCGTGAAAATAAGGATGAAACTAAATCTACGCGGGTGAAACCGCGGGGCACAGCTAGTACCAAATAAAATTGAATATAATCTTCAACTTATTAATAATTCATAGACCCATCCATTCGATCCAATTACGCAAATGAGAATGAAATTAATCTTCCTAATTCGATTTACTGACAATGAGATCTTCTCGACGCAACGTCACGCCATCAAATGTCGCTAATGAGACGAAATTGCCGTCAAAAAAAAACACTCATTTCAAATTTCGAACGCCATTAAACCCGACCAATCAGAGTGCTTGAAACTGATTGCTGGGCGTGACAGACGTCATTACTTAAAGCACTCGAGAGAAGGGAACGAAATGAGCTGTAGCCATCTCGTTCCAACGCGCACAGGTCGAAGGAGAACAGAGATAATCCGATTACAGAGAGAAATTTAGTTCCGGAACGATATTTATACTCTTTTGTGTTTTGAAGTGGTTGTAAATGATTATTATTTTATTATTTTGGATTCACGAAATGGGATCGTGTAATGGCGCGTTTTAAATGTGCTGAGTCAAATTGCTAGGAGCATTAGGGAACGTGAATTGTATTTGATATTTGAATTTGCATATATTTGTTTTGAAAACCTTATTTTTTATATTTATTTAAATATTTTGTGTAATCGGTCTTTCCACACACGTGACCAGCCCACTGACACTTCAACTTGCTGATCCTACACTACGTTAGCTCCCGCGGTCTGCACTCTAGGAAACGTCTGCTCCATCGAGCATCGGTCCTTCCACACACGTGACCAGCCCACTGACACTTCAGCTTGCTGATCCTACACTACGTTAGCTCCCGCGGTCTGTACTCTAGGACACGTCTGCTCCATCAACCATCAGTGGCACACACGTGCTCAGTAAAATACAGCTCATATCTAGGTCCAAAACGCCATTATTTATAAAGTCCAGTCTCGTGCTAAGTTCTCACAATATGGCCGACTTAGAATTAGCTTCCCAAATTAAGTTCGCGTCATGAATAATATTTCGGTACCTCAGACATTTAGCAAACAATAGATTATTGATTGTCCCAATCATTGAATTCTTAGGATCATTAACATTTCTCAGTGCCTATTGCAAAGCAGTTCGAATGGCGGAATTTTATGATATGCCGTCGGAAACTTGTTTTCTATCAAACATAAAACTTATCTATCGTTTGCGATTGAAACTCTGGGATGTTGGGGTCCGGATGCTCATCAACTTTTCAAAGATGTTGCACGTCGTCTGGTAGAAGGCTCTCGTGACAAGAGAGCTGGGGCTTTACTTGCTCAGAGAATCAGTATTTCTGTTCCATATATAACGTAGTTTTTGTTCAATAACCCTTGTAAATGTGTATAGCATGAGTTTGACAAAGAAATCGCTATATCGCTGACACCGATTTGGTCCAAGTTATCCAAACTAACTCTATATCAAAATTTGGAATTACAAACAGTCACTTCAATTTTATTTTATTTATAACTAGCTGACCCGACAGACGTTGCCCTGTCTTAATTATGAGAATGCAGCACGTATTCTGTCAGTTCTATGTCAAACGTCATGAGGTTACATCAAAAAGTGTTTGTTGTCCAAAGCGCTAAGGTATATTAAGAAGAAAGAAATAATTTTATACGGTGGTTAAGTATTCTTAAATTTTCAAATTTTTCCACGCAATTTTCTTAGTTTTTTCTTTCATAAGAACCATCTCCTGACAATAACAAACACAACAAAAAATTGGGGATTCATCTATATAGATAAATAAAATTGAAGTGTCTGTTTGTAATTCCAAAATAACAGCTTTTCACTAAATGCATACGAAAGTATAGACGATACTGACACTAAAAAACCAAGTTTTAAAATTGTTCTCTGTCTGTCTGTCTGTTTGTTCCGGGTAATCTCTGAAACGGCTGGATGGGTTTTAACGGGACTTTCACTGGTAGGTAGCTGATGTTTCAAGGAATAACTTAGGCTACTTTTATTTATTAAAAATATTAGGGTTCCGCGACAATAAGGAAGAAACTAAATCTACGCGGGTGAAACCGCGGGGCACAGCTAGTTTTTATATATACACACTTATAGATTAAAAAGTTGACAGCTTTGTCAACGAATTGTCTAATATGAAGTAGTATGATTATGTGGCTATAAAGCAAGAAGGAGGGTAAATGATTAGAGACGTAGCGGCGTCATATCCGCGGTGGATGGTGACCACAATCAATTTGTGGATCGTTAAGGGGGTGAGTCGCTAAGTGCCGGAGGGGGGACCAAAATGAGATTTGTCTTGGTTGACTTACTGTGCTCTGTTTACTACTTAGCTTACACAAACGTAATAGGTATTTTTGTGTATATTTACCCCAGTGATATCATATATGGTCTAATCCCTTACTTTAATATTATAAATGCGAAAGTAACTCTGTCTGTCTGTCTGTTACGCATTCCCGCTTAAACCACTCAACCGATTTTGATGAAATTATGCACAGACAATCTTTAGACCCTGAGAAAGGACATAGGCTACCTTTTATTGCGAAAAAAAGGGATGAAGAGGTTGAAATACAGGTTGAATGTTTGTATGGGATTTCTTTATTTTAAAAGATAAAACCATGAAACTTAATATTTAAGCACTTGATGAGAAATAATTAAACATTTGTTCTAGCGTTTTTGAAATTTCGACCTGTGAGGGGATGAAATAGGGGTTGAAAGTTTATGTGGGTGTTCGTCATTTTTGAAGATAAAATGATGAAACTTTCATTGACAGGTAGCTGATGTTTCAATGAGTAACTTAGGCTACTTTTATTTATTAAAAATATTAGGGTTCCGCGACAATAAGGATGAAACTAAATCTACGTAGGTGACACCGCAGGGCACAGCTAGTCAATAATAAATATCCTCACGTCATCCCCTAATCACTTCCCAAAGGGGTAGGAGATGTAACAACACACACTTTTCACTGAAGTTGAGTAAGTGCCAACTGCCAACGTGACATCAGAGGGCCTAGTGCGAGTTTTTCACTGCCGCCGTCACAAGTCACCGCGTCGACGTAAACGCAGATTTGTATAGTATCGGAACAGCGCCTCTGTCGGCCTAAACATGACACTATTGTGAGCCCATACAAATCTGCGTTTACGTCGACGCGATCACTTGTGACGGTGATATTAAGAAAACTCGCACTCTCTTTTTTTTTTTTTGTCATTCGAATGTAGGGGTTATCTCCAACACATGTTTGACACAATATTGGAAAGTCTGAATCTTCCCAGTTCTGACGATTATACGTGTTTGTCGTCTTAGATACAGCCATGGTTTAAATCCTACTCTGGTGAGACCATCGCAGTCTAAAGCACAAATCGTACCTACATACGTGTTTTAATTATTTCTCAGACAAAATAGCTTATGTATCAGACATTTAATAGGAATCCCTCACCATGTTTTATCGCCTCACATAAACAGTGTAAAAGCGAACAATTAATATTAACACAGTTTTCTAAGCAATAAAGCTATTTCAAACGAGGCATGAAGCGATGTATTTATACGAACCGCTGACACAAGCAAAACGTTATGATCACCAATTACCAAGTGAACACCGCCTCTACAAATAGACGTGCCTATCTCACTCACACCTACTCCAAAACCTGCACCTATCCCACTCTAACATCACACAAAAGTGCTCTTAATCATCCTGTATTGGGAAGCAGTAGGATCCAAAAGATTTTGCTTACAAAGAAATTACAACTTTATTGCTCAACTTAATACGGTATAGTTTACTTTGCAATGTCTTCGAGCTTGAAAGACCTAGAAATTTCAATCTTAAGAATAGGTATCCAAGGTTTGTAATACGACTGCGGGCTACAGCGTTTAAGGTCAAACAAAAGAGATGCTACAATAATAGCAGCACCATTACTGCATTAGTAATAAAGCTTACATTTGCTCGGCAAGCGATTAATAAAACAAAATTAAGTGAACACCCCATATGTGGGCGTGGCGGCGACTGTATTCGAAGCGAGTACATCGCGAGAATGTCATCGCGACGGACGTGCACGCTCCGATAAAAAAAAAACAAACATAGTGTCTATAGTGAGTGATTCGATTTTCAAAATTCAAATTTGACAGTGAGTGTTTACCAATATGGAGTCGGAACTGGAAACAAGAACGCAGAAGAAAGCGCCAAAACCTTTTACAATTGAATCTTTGATAGGAACAGATAGAAAATCGCCAGAAATTGATATAGAAAATAACTTGTCGGAGAATTCTAGGCATTCAGATGACGATGACAGTGAACGATTGGAGGGATTAAACAGGATGCGATACTACGCGCCATTTTTGCAGCAAAATGGCTTCCCTTTCTTATTGGGGTACCCTGAGCCGTGGCTGGCCAGGGTGCTGGGGAATGGTCCAGTCCAGAATGCAGTAGAGAGTAGAGAGGAAGAAAAGAGAGATAGTCCTGTCAGCGTTGGGAGTGAAATGGAGAGTGATGGAGGGGAAGATAATACTCAAGGTATTTCTGATGCTTATTTTTAAGAGATCACTTTAGGATAAAGAAAATAGCCTGTGTGATGCCACTCGTATCTAAGCTATGCATCTATATATACAGATAAATAAAATTGAATTGTCTGTTTGTAATTCCAAATTAACAACTTTTTACTAAATGTTTAAGTGAACCGCTACTTACATAAAAAAAACATTTTTGAATTTTCTCTGTCTGTCTGTTTGTTGTAATCGCTGAAACGGCTGGATCGATTTTAACAAACCGTTCACTGGCAGATAGCCGAAGTTACAAGTGGTAACTTTGGGTACCTACGTATCATTATGTGGGAGAAACCGCGGGGCACACATAGTCCAATATATAAAATTCTAACAAAACTGTACTTGTAACATTTCCCCCGAAAATACTAAGCCGGTTTTATAATACTTATTGTATGCTATCTGTGCCCCACGGTTTCTTTCGCGTAGACTTAATACTAATAGCCAAGTTACTCCTTGTAACATCAGCTATCCGTCAGTGAAAGTTCCGAAAGTCGGTTGAGCCGTTTCAGAGATAATCCGGAAAACGTTGGACGTTAATCATAGGTACCTACTCTTAAGAGCCATGGCGGCCGTGGGGTTTGAGAAATCACCTGCTACGCAAGCGACGTTAATTAGAATCCCATTGAAACTGTACAGTTTTTCTTAAAACTTATGTGCAGTAATTCCACCCCACGTGCTTTACGGTGAAGGAAAACATCGTGAGGAAACCTGAATATATTTGAGAAGTCATTCAAAGATGTGTGTATAGTGGCTGAGACGGCGATAGACTCACCATGTCACGTTGGCACTTAATCATCTTGTGTGAAAAGTGTGTGTTGTTATTACAACACCTCTGCCTACCTCTTCTATATGAGCATATGTATAGGTACTCCTAACTGATAAGGGTGGTCCAATCCAAAAATGCAACACAATAACATTTTCCCGATGTATCTAGTTTTCCTTAAAGCCTCTTTTTTCCGTAGGCATGTAGCATTCCTTGATACATTTTCTTCCGTACTAAAATTTTCCTGACAATACACACATATCAAAAACTAGCGGACGTCACGCGGTTTCACCCGCGTAGTTCCTGTTCCCGTGGGAGTACGGGGATAAATATAACCTATGTTACATGCTGATGATGTAGCTATCCATTGCTGAAAGAATTTTTGAGATCGGTCAAGTAGTTTCGGAGCCTATTCAATGCAAACAAACAATAAAACAATCAAATCTTTCCTCTATATAATATTAGTGTATTAAGTACGTACTTAATACTTCAGCCGACCGAATGTCACGTTGGCACTTAATCATCTTCGTTGTAGAGTTGGTGTAGCACTTCTGCCTACTCCTACTGGGAATACAAGCATGGGCATATGTAAGTTACATATGCTCACGCCTGTATTCCCCGAAGGGGTAGGCAGAGGTGATATAATAACAACACTCACTTACTTTTCACCGAATAGATTAAGTGCCAACGTGACAGATGGTGAGTCTATCGCCGTCTGAGGCACTATTCATACGTGTCTGAATTACTTCTCAGACATATGCAGGTTACCTGATGTTTTCCTTCACCGTAAAGCGAGTGATGCAAATCACTGCATATTATAATTTTTAGAAAAACTCATTGGTACAGGTCCCGCTGTGATTCGAACGTGCGTCGTTTGCGTAGCACGCGGATGCTCAAATCCCATAGCTACCACGGCTCGCTCTTTTTTTTTAAGAAATATGTAAATAATAATTGCGGAATTACCTAGTAACATTCAATAAAATGAAGATGCACAGTTAGTGTCACGTGGACGAGGTCCGTTTTCCCGGACGCCGCCGGCTTCCGAAGCCACGAAAGTGTCTGACCGATGACAGATAAGAAAATTACCCATCGATTTTGATCTATATAAGCATATGTATAACACACATCATTCCATCAGCGAAGTTAAGTAACCCCAAACCAACCTGTAGTTCGATGGGTTCCCTCCGTGCCTCAGAGAGCACGTTAAGCCGTCGGTCCCGATTGACAATTTAACATCTTTGGCAATCGTTACAGGTCGCATCGGGTTTAATCAAGTTCCGACCATATTATTGTATGGGATAAGGCCTGGGAGATAGTTACCTAGTCTTTACTTACCTTACATATACTCACGCCTGTATTCCCCGAAGGGGTCGCAGAGGTGTTGTTATAACAACACCCACGTTTCACACGAGATGATTGAGTGCCAACGTGACAGATGGTGAGTCTATCGCCGTCTCAGCCACTATACATACGAGTTTGTATTACTTCTCAGACATATGCAGGTTTCCTCACGATGTTTTCCTTCACCGTAAAGCATGTGGTGTGAAATCACTGCACATAATTCTTAAGAAAAACTCATTGGTGCAGGCTCCGCTGGGATTCGAACATGCGTTGCTTGCAGTTTAAAAAAATAACATAATAAGCATTTAGTAATCTATTTATTTGGAATTACAAACCGACACTTATTTATGAGTATAGATATAGATAAAACTAGCTGTGCCCTGCGGTTTCACCCGCGTAGATTTAGTTTCATCCTTATTGTCGCGGAACCCTAATATTTTCAATAAACAAAAGTAGCCTACGTTACTCCTTGAAACATGATCTACCCGCCAGTGAAAGTCCCGTTAAAATCCGTCCAGACGTTTCAGAGATTACCCGGAACAAACAGACAGACAGAGAAAAAAATTTAAAACTTGTTTTTTTTTTGTCTCAGTAGCGTGTATACTTTCATATGGATTTAGTGAAATCTGTTATTTTGGAGTTACAAACAGACACTTATTATTTATGAGTGTAGATATAGATAAAATGTATTCTAATTCCTCTGGGACAGTCAGTCATATGCAAAACAACGTGTGTATTTCACGGCTTCACACCCTTTGAGCTCTTGACAGCTGGAGCCCTTGACAGAACCTCTTTAGGGAGTTCATTCACTAACCTAAGGGCTCAGTTTTCTATCGGCACTTATCTTTATGTTTATTTTTATCGACATTTGTACATTGGAACTGTGTCCATGGGCTTACATTTCTCAAATGATTTATTTTGTGTTTTTTTTTAATTGTATAATATTTTTTGAAAAGAGTAATTACTGAGTTTCTTGCCAGGTTCTTCTCAGTAAAAGCAACCTTCCGAACCTGGCGGTAGCATGTATAATCCTGTAAATTGTGTCACTCTGACGATTTGAAAGTGCTTTGTATAAAGTCTAATCGAATAAAGATATTTTTGACTTTGACTTTGACTTTGACTATAAAAAATAATCCCGATTTCCCTTGGTCACGCCATCACTCGTGAATGGCTACACCGATTTCTTTTTATCGTGTTTGTTATTGTCAGGAGCAGGTTCTTATGAAAAAAAAGAACTAAGAATATTGCGTGGAAAATTTTACAATACTTAACTACCATATAAAGTTCTTTCTTTCTTCTTAAATCTAACCTTAGCGCTTTGGACAGTAAAAACTTTTTGATGTAACCTTATGACGTTTGACATAGAATTGACAGAATACGTGCTGCATTCTCATAATTAAGGCAGGGCCCCAACCATGAGCTCTTATTGCAATGATAATTCAGTTGTGCGAAAGTGACAGATGTATGCACGTCACATAAATCTGTCTCTTAAATGAGTGAAACTATCATATATCATATCAATATCATCAATAAGAGCTCGTAGTAAGGCCCCAGGGCAACGTCTGGCGGGTCAGCTAGTCTTATATATAAAAATGAATCCCCATTTCCCTTGGTCACGGCATCACGCCTAAACGGCTGGATGGATTTTAACGGGACTTTCACTGGCAGATAGCTGATGTTTCAAGGAGTGTTTAAGGCTAATTTTATTTAAAAAACACAGCATGTAACTAAATCTATGCGGGCGAAACCGCGGGGCACAGCTAGTATATAATAAAATTGAATGTTTGTAATTTCAAATTAAAAGCTTTTCACTAAATGCATATGAAAGTGTATCGACTAAAAGCGTATTTCAATCTCTATTATGTTTTAAATGCGAAAGTCAGTATTCGAACTTTTATACACTAGCCGAAGTACTTATTATGTCTTCTGTGCCTGTAGACAATGTAAAATCATCCTCACGCTTCGCTAGTAGAAACGATACAAAATGTACGGGAATGACATATGTCACATGACTGATTTATGTCATTGCCATACATTTTGTATCGTTTCGATTAGCGCAAGCGCGAGAGAATGTAACTTTGTCTAGGCCTACTGTGCAGTGAAAAAAACAAATTCAAATAAGCGTGAAAATCTCCACACTATAACCTGGGTTATAAATCCAAAGTAGTCAAACGGCTAAAAATACAAATAGGTACTTCAAATTATGAACGCCCCTTTGACAATAAAAAAAATTACACGCTCCTTGACACAAACGCTGCATCTGTACCGTGAAATTGTTTCCGAACGCATCTGATTGCATTGGCGCGAAATTCCCTATTAGTATGACAGCTGTCAATATTTCTAAGTGTTACTAAAGTTAAATAGAAAATATTGACACCCGGTTTTTGTCTGTACTTTGTGACGTCACTTGTTTTTATAGATAAATTCAGTTGTTTCGGACTACTTCTACTTTGGGATCTTGAGCCTAGTTGCATTTTTCAATCCTCATCCCACCGAACAATCTCCGTCGTTTATCCACAACAACCACGTGACATTGGCGGAATAGCTGTACTCAAGCTCGCCATCACTAAAATAAGAAGAAGAAGACACCCGATTTCCGAAAGGCTTGTAGCAGCGTTTCTTCACTCATAGATGGCGCTACTCGTTAACAAAGGCGAAGTTTGAGTACAAATACACGAGAACCTAAATCGCGCCATAAGAGTTTTCAAGCGCATTGCAGTATGTATACAAGTTTCCAACTAGAACAGTTGGAGCCGCGGTTCCCCAGGCATGACACCCGCCTGGCTGGAAGATCTTCCCTTTGCTGGGGATGAGCATGATCAATCGCTCTCCCCACAGGCTTGTCAAGTCTTGTCAAGATCTGCGCCATCAAATCATAAATGAGGAGATCTGACTTAGGCCGAAGAATCAATAAACTCTAGTGGCAGTGGGCGGGGCACGTCGCTCGTAGAACCGATGGCCGATGGGCCTAAAGGTCCTGGAGTGGCGACCGCGTACCGGCAGTGTGGGTAGGCCCCCAACGAGGTGGACCGACGACCTGAGTGCCTAGTGCGAGTTTTCTTAAAATCGCCGTCGCAAGTCACCGCGTTGACGTAAACGCAGATTTGTATGGGCTCAAAATAGTGTCATGTTTAGGCCGACAGAGGCGCTGCTCCGATCCTATACAAATCTGCGTTAACTTTGACGCGGTGACTTATGACGGCGGCAGTGAAAATCTCGCACTAGGTACTCTGGTTAGGATCGCAGGAAACAATGGATGTGGGAGGCACAAGACTGCTCGTCGTGGAGATCGTTGGGGGAGGCCTATGCCCAGCAGTGGGCGTCTGTCGGCTGTAATGATGATAATTATGATGAATAAAAAGGAATTTTCTTTTATATTTAAAAAAATACTTAGAAGCGTAGTTATTCACACGCGCAACCCTATTTCTCTGACAATCGCCAAAGGCCTTGCCAATATAAAAAAATTAAAACAAAGTTGAGACTTCTTGAGCGAAAATTTTTGTCAAATACCATCGACTAAAAAAAATTTTGTAAAATATTCCTGAACTTTTTAAAGGTAGAGGTTAGAGGCATAGCAAATCATGGAATTAATATCCTGTTAATCCTTATCTATACTCTATACATACTCTATACAGATAAATAAAATTTAAGTGTCTGTTTGAAATTCCAAAATAACAGCTTTTCACTAAATACATATACACGCTACTGACACTGAAAAACCAAGTTTAATTTTTTTTCTCTGTCTGTCTGTCTGTCTGTCCGTTTGTCTGTCTGTCTGTCTGTTTGTTTCGGGTAATCTCTGAAACGGCTAGACCGATTTTAACGGGACTTTTATAAAAAATATTAGGGTTCCGCAAAAATAAGGATGAAACTAAATCTACGCGGGTGAAACCGCGAGGCACAGCTAGTATTGAATAAAAACTTAAGTAAGTATATATACAAGGAACAGTACTTAAAACTAATTAAAAGCTGTTACATTGGAGTAACAAACAGACACTTCATTTTATTTATATCTGTACGTATAGATTGGACGTTCCCTCAAAATGTTTCCATAGAAAGTGGTACATAGACACAAAAAATGTGAGGAATGACATTTTTAATGCAAAATTGCACATTGTACGAAAAACAAATAATTGAAATGTCTTTATATCTTTTCTCTGTATTTCAACAGGGAAACTTGCCAGCGTGAAAATAACAAACACATAACGTGACCGCCATGATAAATAGTGATGTGCTTATCGATGTAAAACGATAAAATATCGACTAAACTGCATTTTAAGTTCGCGCCCGATTTAACTCACCGCCGAACGCAGTATTACGAATGCGTTCCAAATTCGAAATTTAAAATTCCGATCGCGATGCCGTGGCGGGAACGGAGCTTTATGCTTTTGCTAAGTTATCGTTTTCCGTTGAAACTGTTTGATTTTCAACCTTATTCCAATATATAGAGAGTGTTTTTATATTATTCTGGTTGTAAATATTGAATTTGTAGGTTTTTTTACAATTCATTTAGCACGTTCGATAACTGTCAATCGTCGTTGAGTCGGCCATAAGAAATAAATGTATTTATTTGCTAAAGGGAGACTTTTATAGCCGGCTTTTCGTGGAAAATGCACAATTGCAAACTGATTTGTCGGCATTACTAGGTACTTAACGAATATTGAATATTAATAAGTTAACTTACCGTAGACTTCAACTTATAGGTAGCTGGTAGACTTAGGCATAAGTCAGAATACCTAGAAATTGAATAAGTCAATGAACTGATATTAAGCTGAGGTCGGGCAAATTTTTTTTGAACATTTGATCTAACGACCACTGGGGTACTATCGTTCTCTGAAAATGAATCATGACAAACGAACAAAAATAAATTAAGTTACAGTATTTTCGTTAGTTAAATAGAGCATATGCCTCACGACTGTATTTCCCTGAAGGGATTGTAATAATAAAGAAACTATACCCTAAGGTTGCCTGATAAAGATCGTTCTAGCGATAAGATCGCCTTTTGTTACCATACTTTAATCATTATACTTTAAATATCTGTATAATATTATGGTGTGCAGTGAAGGATATTTATTATTATTATTATTATACTACGCGGAAGAAGTCGCGGGCAGAAGCTAGCAGATATAAAGAATTAATTTGACTGTTGAACCAAAAATATCCACAAAAGAACTGCCACATGAAATAATGAGATAATTTCCCTTAAGTACGTCTCTTCTCTTCATCTCAAGATTAATAAAAGTCAAACATCGCTTGCCACCCTAAAAAAATGTCATAAAGAAGCAAAACGAAGTCCACACTGAGCTATAAAAAACGATTGCTTCAGAGTGCCGCGTCAGCGCTCCGCCCTGCGGGTGTCCACCGCCTAATGATTGTTTGAGGGGAAATGACCGTTGTATTTGAAAACGCTGGGAAAGTGGGAAACTATGATCAGACACAGTATAAATATAAGTTTACTAAAAGCTATGCTATGCAAACGACGCAAGTTTAAATCCAATCCAAACCAATGACTTTTTCTAAAAATGTATGATTTCAAAAACCTGAAAGTGAAACCTGCATATGTCTGAGAAGCAATTCAAAGACAAATGTATAGTGGCTGAGACGGTGATGGACTCACCCTCTCTCACGTTGGCGCTTAACTGGCTGCTTACGTGAGCATATTTATTTTAAAAACACAAAATAACACTGCCTACCTATTTGGGGAAAACAGGCATGAGCTGTAATACAACTTATGCTGCACCAGCTGAGTTTTTTGCCGGTTCTTCTCAGAAGGCTAGTTTCCGAACCGGTGGTAAATTCCTGGACATTCATAAGTGCCTTACCAGGGCCTAAACTAAATAAATCATTTTCATTATTAACCATTAAATTTTAACAGGAAACGACTCCGAACCAGACCCAGAGGACTCCAGCGACACTCCTCGCGAGAACAAGGCGCGGCGAAGGAGGACAGCCTTCACATCAGAACAACTCCTCGAGCTTGAGAGGGAGTTCCACGCCAAGAAGTATTTAAGCCTCACTGAGAGATCGCAAATAGCATCCGCTCTCAAACTGAGTGAAGTACAGGTGAAGATTTAAATAAATTTCAGAAATTCTTTCAGGATTAGATAGCCCATCTATATCTATACAGATAAATAAAATTGAAGTGTCTGTTTGTAATTCCAAAATAATAGCTTTTCAGTGAATGCATTTGAAAAATACGATACTGACTTAAAAACACAATTTTTTTAAATTTTTTGTCTGTTTGTTCCGGATAATCTCCAAAACAACTTTCACTGGCAGATAGCTATTGTTATAAGGAATTTACTCAAATTACTTAGGCTACAATTATTTAAAAAAAACAAAAGGGTTCCACGGGACTTACATTAAATTAGGTTCCGCGGGTGAAACCGTGGGTCACAGCTAGTCTAACATATATATCACCACGCTAAAACCAATAGCCACCGATGGAATTCAATGATCATTGAGATTGCATCAGACAGCAGACAATTACAATTCGCCACACGACGTTCACCTCGCAAGTAATTAGTTGATCGATAAGACATGTAACCACTTGCTAATCAATCGATTACGATACGGGGAAGGTACATTTGTAATTTGATGGGAATATTTTTGATGGTTAGTCTCTAAACATTCAGCTTCACTTGGACTATTAGACTTATCCCGTTAAAATTGATGCAGTTGTATATAAGACTAGCTGTGCCCCGCGTAGATTTAGTTTCATCCTGATTGTCGAGGAATTCTAACATTTTTAATAAATAAAAGTAGCCTAAGTTACTCCTTGAAACATCAGCTGTCTGACAGAGAAAGTCCCATTAAAATGCATCTAGCTGTTTCTGAGATTACTCGGAACAAACAGACAGACAGACAGACAGAAAAAAATTTAAAACTTGTTTTTTCAGTGTCAGCACCGTGTATACTTTCATGCATTTAGTGAAAAGCTGTTATTTTGGAATTACAAACAGACACTTAAATTTTATTTATCTGTATAGATGTATAAATTAGTATACATCAGCAAATAAAAAAATCATCAAAATTCCTTCTTTCCAGGTAAAAATATGGTTCCAAAATCGCCGAGCAAAGTGGAAACGAGTGAAAGCAGGCCTCGCTTCAGGCAGTCACGCAAGCGGCAAGAACCCTAGCGGCACTAAAATAGTAGTTCCAATACCCGTTCACGTGAACCGATTCGCAGTTCGAACCCAACACCATCAGATGGAAAAACAAAACGGCCTCTACAGACTAGACAGAACGCAGCCGTTATCAGGAAGTTTGTTACAATCCCAAACGTCAGCTTTTTTAAGCGCGACAAAAGTCGATAATCGTGAACATAGTCGCAACACTATTTATGACGCGAACGCTAGGTTGGCGGCCTTGAGTAATGCCAACTTAAGGCATTTCACAAATCAAAATGGCCGACCTAGCTAATTTTAGTTTGTAATAGCTGTGCCCCGCGGTTTCATGCTTAATTTCCCGGATCCCTAATATTTTTTTATAAATAAAAGTAGCCTTAGTTACTCCTTGAAAAAACAGCTACCCGCCAGTGAAAGTCCCGTTAAAATCGGTCCAGCCGTTTCAGAGATTACCCGGAACAAACAGACAGACAGAGAAAAATTTTAAATTTGGTTTTTCAGTGTCAGTAGCGTCTACACTTTCATATTCATTTAGTGAAAGACTTTTATTTTGGAATTACAAACAGGCACTTCAATTTTATCTAACTGAGTGTTACGTTTTTGGGAGTTTGGTTTTTTTGGATGGACTTTCAATTATTTAATTATAATAAGCAATAATGCAGATGTAGTCTATACTAATATAATAAAGAGGATTTTTTTTTGTGTTTGTAACGAATTAGCTCAAAAAGTACTGGACCGATTTTAAAAATTCTTCCACCATTTGAATGCTACATTATCACTGATGAATATAGGTTATATTTTATTTCAGTACTCCCACGGGAACGGGAACTACGCGGGTGAAACTGTGTGACGTCCGCTAGTCTAAAATAAAAACTAAAAACAGGTTTATTTATTCTTTTGTATTTAAATACAGTGAGATTTTTGGGATAATTAAAAATATTTATAGGCAACATCTGCACAGGGGCCTTACCATGAGCTCTTATTGCCATGATAGTTTCACTCATTTATGAGACAGATGTATGTGACGTGTATACATCTGTCACCGTCGCACAACTGAATTAACATTGCAATAAGAGCTCATGGTTAGGCCCCTGAACTACCTACATTTTTAATTAATAGTTACATTGTAATTTAATTTAAGTAAGAACCTAAGCAATAATTAGATATTATCAGGTAAGATTATGAATATATTAAATGATACTGTGTGATATTTACTTATTTCGTTTCTCTGTTCCCAAAACCTTGTATTTGATGATTTTTTTGTGAATGCGTTAAAAAGATAAAAATCGTATCAAAGAGAAAACAATTTCAATTTTTTGCATTCGTCATATTCTTAACCTAGCACTTACAGGTATGGACAGTAAGACTTATCCTAGACTAGCTGTGCCCCGTTTACATTTAGATTCATCCTTATTGTCGCGGAACCCTAATATTTTTGATAAATAAAAGTAGCCTAAGTTACTCCTTGAAACATCAGCTGCCTACCAGTGAAAGTCCCGTTAAAATCCGTCCAGCCGTTTCATTACCCGGAACAAACAAACAGACAGACAGAGAAAATTTTTAAAATTTGTTTTTTAGCGTCAGTATGCATATGCATTTAGTGAAAAGCTGTTATTTTGGAATTACAAACAGACACTTCAATTTTATTTATCTGTATGTATTTATTTATATTAGTCTGTCTGTCTGTTTGTTCCGGGTAATCTCCGAAACAGCTTGACCGATTTTAACGGGACTTTCACTGGTAGGTAGCTGATGTTTAGTTTAGGCTACTTCTATTTATTAAAAATATTAGGGTTCCGCGACAATAAGGATGAAACTAAATGTACGCGGGTGAAACCGCGGGGCACAGCTAGTAGAGGATAAGGTTCAATTTGTTCATTAAAACCGAACTCGACGACGAGTGCGACGCTGAGAAACCTTAGTGAATAACGTGACTGTCCATAGAAAAATCCATAAATTTATATCAAGGGGCGTTTCGCTAAAGAAATCATTTTATTTTGAAAACCAAACCAAACAAGCATAAATACACCTTATTGCTATCAGCTTACCATTGATTTTCCTTAAACCAGCCCATTCGAATCCGCAAAAATATTTTCTTTGCAAACACTGAGCTATTTTCAACCTAAACATTTGCTAATAGAGTTCTTAATACACTGGTTTTGAGAATTCAGAGTCAAATCTTCACTTCACTCCGAATTGAGTCTTATTTACGTGGATTTAAGTATATTTTCCAATGTTAGTTATGAAGTCGAAGAGACGTCAAAACCATAGACAATAATTTCAATCGCCGATGACATTTCGATTGAATAGAGTTGAAATATGACAGTTTGTTACTCAAATTATGGTGTCCGTATAGCTAGCGTACACATGGTGGAATCCAGGGTCGGGAGTAGTCTTAAAAAATAGTGCCTAAATAGTGCCTAATTAGTGCCATATTTAAAAAAATAGTGCCACAATATTTAGGGAAATATAGGGCTTTCTTTTTGGTACGCTAGCTTGACGTCAAGCTAGCGTACACATCCTAGATCTCGATAACGGCTTGCACTAGGATGATGCTTTTACTGCCAAAAAATAGTGCCTCCGGAATGCAAATTTTCAGAATGATTGCTCCACGGAGAGCTTCACAAATAGGCAAGCAACTCAAATGACATTCGTCTCATCGTCAAGCTAGCGTACACACGCTGTTCATAGGGAAAGGCGATGGCACTAATTATGAGGAGTATACCAAAAAATAGTGCCTGAAATAGTGCCTCCAGATCTGCAAAAATATACTGGAAATTTGCAGAGGAACCGTTTCAAAAATCTATGTAAACTTCTACCATAGTGAAGGTACTGGCAAGTCAAGAAGTGATTAAAATTATATTGGTAATACGTCACAGAGAGGAAGGTAATCGATGATGTGACATATGTCATCAGCTACTAGATATGTGAGAAATTACAAAAAAAACCATAAGTTCCACAGTGGTACCCGACAAAAATATGACGACAAAGCGGACATTATGATGGATTATATTTAATATCCCGAATTGATAAATTATTAATGAATATTAAAAAATATTAGTCATTTTGAGATATTAATCGTGGTCCCACTGCTATTAACCCACTGTGGGTCCATTCAAGGTATTTAAGAGTAAAAATCCAAATAATTATAAAACATACTTCTATTTTTTGTATAATACATTCGGAACCTTGTTTGAACTAGGTCTTAGAGCAAAAATAAAGGAAACATTCTAGAAAATTCAAAAACTTGTAGGTACTTTTAGAAATAAGAAAATTTTGGTACTTCTACAAGTTTTCGCGAAAATCTTATACCGCTTATATATTTATTCAGCATATATTTTTACCGCTTTGGCTCGGGATTTTAGATGATGTTACAAAACCCTTCGTGCGCGAGTCCGACTCGCACTTGGTCGGGTTTTATTTTCTTGAACCCCCCCGAAACTAATATCTAGGTACGCCCGTGAGTAGTAGGTACCTACTGAGACTGGCACAGTATTTTTACAATCGAATACTTTTCAAAACCAAAATAGCGCTCGAAAAATAATCATTAACGTGTTAGCATTGTGATGTAGATGGCAATTGTCGGCCTTTTTGGCTACTAATGTGACTGAAATAAAATTATTATTATTATACATTTTTTCATTTATCATTCTCGGCTTTTAACCGGATTTCTGATGGCACGGGCCTAGGTCAAGTGTTCATCAAGCGGTGAGTCTAAATAAGTTGTGTGTGAGGCTAATTCTGCGATTGGGTGTACATGCTGGCTTTGATCAGTCTCCAAAAATTTTTCTTACTAGTCTGCAAGTATTTAGGATGGCTGCCTTTTGTAGAAGGTGGTGAAGTTTTGGTGCAAGTTCAGGGTGGTGAGAGACTGATGTAGTTGTTTGGGTATGACCCCAGTAGTAGAGATCACTATTAGATTGGTACTATTATACCTTTTTGGAGGGTTACTATTATTATTATTATTATAAAGTTATTTCCTTTTTCATGGTTTTTTACATATTCACGGGCCAAGTGAGTATCACTAATAGTATTGTGTGGTGAGCACGTGTAGTGAGAGGTCAATTTGCTGTAATTCAGCAAGTATTTAGCACCACGGCTTTTTGTAAGGTGAGGTAGGTGAGTTTTTATTATTATTATTATTATTATTACTGCACACTAATAAATACAACGATGATAAAAATACAGTCTGATCAAAGTATCACCTCTGTAAAATAAAAATGATTTTTTGCTGTGCGCGACTGTACAAAAGTCATTTTGTATGTAGAAGTTTACATCGATTTTTGAAACGGTTCCTCTTCGAATTTCCAGTATATTTTTGCAGATCTGGAAGCACTATTTCAGGCACTATTTTTTGGTATACTCCTCATAATTAGTGCCATCGCCTTTCCCTATGAACAGCGTGTGTACGCTAGCTTGACGATGGGACGAATGTCATTTGAGTTGCTTGCCTATTTGTGAAGCTCTCCGTGGAGCAATCATTCTGAAAATTTGCATTCCGGAGGCACTATTTAGGCACTATTTTTTGGCAGTATAAGCATCATCCTAGTGCAAGCCGTTATCGAGATCTAGGATGTGTACGCTAGCTTGACGTCAAGCTAGCGTACCAAAAAGAAAGCCCTATATTTCCCTAAATATTGTGGCACTATTTTTTTAAATATGGCACTAATTAGGCACTATTTAGGCACTATTTTTTAAGACTACTCCCGCTCCTGGATTCCACCATGTGTACGCTAGCTATACGGACACAAATTATGTGGTACTACGTAACTTAGTGGTGAGCCGGTGGGCTTTTGAGACGACTAGGTCGAGATTTGATTCCCAATCCGATTTAAAAGCTCTTCTGTATAAATGTAAGTATTGTTCACTTTCATGCAATAACATAATTAGTTGATTAATTTTGCAAAAAATAGCAAGAAGCTCACCTTGTGAACACAACACTACAATAGAGCAGTGTCATTTGGCTGCGATCTTCTGTAAGGTGGAGGTACTACAGACAGCTCTGTAAACCTCACTCACCTTGTGAACACAACACTACAATAGAGCAGTGTCATTTGGCTGCGATCTTCTGTAAGGTGGAGGTACTACAGACAGCTCTGTAAACCTCACTCACCTTGTGAACACAACACTACAATAGAGCAGTATCATTTGGCTGCGATCTTCTGTAAGGTGGAGGTACTACAGACAGCTCTGTAAACCTCACTCACCTTGTGAACACAACACTACAATAGAGCAGTGTCATTTGGCTGCGATCTTCTGTAAGGTGGAGGTACTACAGACAGCTCTGTAAACCTCACTCACCTTGTGAACACAACACTACAATAGAGCAGTGTCATTTGGCTGCGATCTTCTGTAAGGTGGAGGTACTACAGACAGCTCTGTAAACCTCACTCACCTTGTGAACACAACACTACAATAGAGCAGTGTCATTTGGCTGCGATCTTCTGTAAGGTGGAGGTACTACAGACAGCTCTGTAAACCTCACTCACCTTGTGAACACAACACTACAATAGAGCAGTGTCATTTGGCTGCGATCTTCTGTAACGTGGAGGTACTACAGCCAGCTCTGTAAACCTCACTCACCTTGTGAACACAACACTACAATAGAGCAGTGTCATTTGGCTGCGATCTTCTGTAAGGTGGAGGTACTACAGACAGCTCTGTAAACCTCACTCACCTTGTGAACACAACACTACAATAGAGCAGTGTCATTTGGCTGCGATCTTCTGTAAGGTGGAGGTACTACAGACAGCTCTGAAAACCTCAAAATTAAAAAAAAAAACTATGTCCGTCTGTCCGTTTGTTCCGGCTAAACTCCGAAACGGCTGGACCGATTTTAAAAAGACTTTCACTGGTAGCTAATGTTACAAAGAGTAACTTATGCTACTCTTATTAAAAAAAAATATTAGGCTTATAATATTAGTTCCTTTGTAACCATAGATTTGAACGTTTAGCTCGAAATTTTTAGTAGCTTTTATTAGTATTCGTAACGTTAGACCACCTCGGATACTCCTTGTATCCACGTCGTTAATACATCACAGCTATAACAAAGGCGCACAATAGATTCACGCCCAAATGGCACACTATAGCTTTGTCACCCAGGCCCGCCCACAGATTAGCTCGATGTATGATATTAATTGTTGGTACATCTGTCTGTTGCACACACGCTTTCATATCAGGGTTTTATAGATTTCATTTGCGTTAATGTTAATCGTTACGTGAAAGTTATGCTAGTCGGAGACATCTGTAATACATTTATTGGATACTAGCGGACGTCACGCGGTTTCACCCGCTTAGATCCCGTTCCCGTGGGAGTACGGGGATAAAATATAGCCTATAATACTCGCTGATGATGTATCTATCCATTGCTGAAAGAATTTTCATGATCAGTCAAGTAATTTCGGAGCCTATTCAATGCAAACAAAAACAAATATTTCCTCTTTATAATATTAATGTAGAAAAACTGAATTATATATCATACAATAGCAGACTTGGCCGTTGGTATGACGGCCAACGGTATGACGGTTGGTGAAGACCCGGCAGCTTGTAAGGCCCTCAGCCTTACAAGCTGGTTAAAACCTTTTTCGGTTAATGCTTAATCTTTATGAAATATATTTAAAATAAACAAAAAGAATTTGAAAAAAGAAAAAGAGTTGTGTCAGTAAAATTTGAGAGAAAAAGTAAGAATAGAACTAGGATGGAAGCGAAAAGAATAAAAAGTGAAAAACAGTGAATTAATTTTATTTAATAGTAAAAAATTGTATCGATCCCGGAGAGCGAGTGACCCGAGTCGGGAGTCGCTCGCCACAGTACCTAATACATAAATCTAATTAAAATTCCAGTTCAAAAATATCTTTAATTAGATTTCTTATAAAGTACTTTCAAATCATCAGTAGGGCACAAAGAATACATTATACAGGATTATAAATGTTACCACTGGGTTCGGAAGGTTGCTTTTGCTGAGTGGGAAGATAGTCCAACCAAATTTCACCAGTTATGTTTAAGTCCCATGTAATAGAGGGCGAGCCTATTGCCATTAACCGGCCACTAATCCACACTCCGGGTTGCTACTGGGGAATAAAAAAATGGTTAATTTATCGAATACTTACCTGCTACTTTGCCTGAGCGACTACAAATGTTTCAGGAAACGAGAAAAGAACTAGAAATTAGGTATCTTTTTTATGATCTTACATGCATATGCTCACGCCTGTGTTCCCAGGAGTAGGCAGAGGTGTTGTAACAACACACACTTTTCACCGAAGATTACCATGTGCCAACGTGACGTAGAGTGAGTCTATCGCCGTCTCAGGCACTATACATACGTCTCTTACTTCCCAGACATATGCAGGTTTCTTCACGATCTTTTCTTTCAAGTGTGAAATCACAGTACATACGTTTTTGGGATTCGAACGTGCGGCGCTTGCGTAGCAGACGACGGCTCAAACCCCACGGCTACCATGGCCACCACGGCTCTACGGCTAAATGATATATTGAGATTCAATAAGAGTATACTGCGAAGACGGGTCACGTGCCCGTAGTCTGTTCTCACAAACGCCGCCGGCTTCTGAAATCCTGAAAATGTCTTACACCGATGATCATACATCGACAAATATTAAAACCTCAAGAAAATAATAATAATTTGGTAATATAATCCTGTTACAATAACCAAAAATTATTAGCAATACAGTTGGCAAACTTGAGGGGGGCGACGATGCTTTCAAAACGTCCCCCGGGGGGCGTGACAGCCATTACAAGTTCACAATGAGGGTCGCTATGGATCGACTTCTGTGATTTTTAATTGTTGTTTATCGTATATTAAGGTTGCTAATCTAATTGTGAAGTTAAACGGATTTTATTTGCGTGTGATTTTTGCACGTTAGCAGTTTTTTGATACTGTTGGATTACGAAGAACTAATTTTTACTTTTTACTGCAACATTATCAGTATCGCGCGGTTTCACCCGCAATTACTGTACTATATCGTCATTGCGGGTGATAATACTTTTCTTTATGTTAATTTTTATCCTCATTTGTGCATTGGAACTGTGTCCATGGGCCCATATTTCGCATGTGATTAATTTTGTGTGTAAACAAATTGTATAATGTTTTTGAAAACTTAATTACTGAGTTTCTTGCCAGGTTCTTCTCAGTAAAAGCAACCTTACAAACCTGGCGGTAGTATTTATAATCTTCTTTTATATATAAAAATGAAGCCCCATTTCCCTTGGTCACGGCATCACGCGTAAACGGCTGGACCGATTCTACCGGTACTTTTACTGGCTGATAGCTGAAGTTTCAAGGAGTGTTAAAGGCTTATATTGTTAAAAAATACACCATGTACCTAAATCTACGCGGGTGAAACCGCGGGGCACAGCATGTACTGTATAATTATGTGATTCTAACGATTTGAAAGTACTTTGTTGAAAGTCTAATCTAAAATAACAACGGGCCCAGATGATTAAGTACCTAATCTTTTATTTTCTTTGTTTGGGCCCAGTTTGACGTTTACCCTTGATACATGTCATTTGATCTGTCAAAAAGTGAGAGCTAGCTCTATGGTTGCAGTAATGCATATCAAAGTACGGTTGTCAGTTTTACCGAGGGGTGTTGGCGGTATGAATTTAATGCATGGCTGGCTCCCTTCCCGTTGTAGGGATGGGAAAAGGTAATGTCGATAGAAAAAAAATTAAATAGATTAATTAGATTTGAAAAAGGTCTTAAATTTGTTTTATTAAGACGTGACGATGATCTCGAAGAACTTGTGATGATATCTTGTTTTATGTGTGTTCTTACTTCTACCCCTTCAAAGACCCTAGTGGAACATGTACAGATACGATATACAAAATAATATTACAAGAATTATTAGATTAGAAGTATGTATCTTAGAGTATTTTGTTCTTACTGTGGCATCTCTCTAATCTTCCATTCGTTAAATTACCGAAATAATGAGTCCCGGCCCGCGGAACCCGTAAAGCTGATTTTAAATAAACGTAGCTTACTTATATAGCTATCTGCCAGTGGAAACCTCGTTAAAATCGGTCCAGCCTTTTCGGAGATTAGCCTAAACAAACAGACAGAGAAAAAAGATAAAAATTGGTTTTTCTTTAACTATACCGTGTATACTTTCATATGCTTTTGGTGCAAAAGCTGATATTTTGGAATTATTTATAGACATTTCAATTTAATTTATCTAATAGAAGTTAATTTATTATTTATTATTTCTACATTTCTAAATTAAATATCTAAGAGAGGCCATTATTCGCAGTTGTTTTAAAACTCTTATAGCTGTGCCCCGCGGTTTCACCCGGGTAGATTTAGTTTCATCCTTATTGTCGGGGAACCCTAATATTTTTAATAAATAAATGTTGCCCAAGTTACTCCTTGAAACATCAGCTACATATCAGTGAAAGTCCCGTTCAAATCCGTCCCGCCGTTTCAGAGATTACCCGGAACAAACAGACAGACAGACAGACGGACAGACAGACAGACAGAGAAAAAATTTAAAACTTGGTTTTTTTGTGTCAGTAGCGTGTATACTTTCATATGCATTTAGTGAAAAGATGTAATTTTGGAATTAAAAACAGACACTTCAATTTTATTTATCTGTATAGATATATTTGACTCCTTCTTTGGTCTGAGATTTCACTGTCGATATTTTCAGTGGTACAAACATCGACACAACCCCCATCTCTAAACCGTAAAGTGATTGTGGAGTATTACGATTTGCTCAAACGATCAAGAATTAGCATTACAAATACGACACGGGAATAGATTTAAAGCATTATAACCATTTGGGGTATGGTTTGATGTTATAGCATCACAAGTACTTTATAATATTTGCATCTTATTGTTTTAAAGTGATTTTAAGATGTCATTCCACCAGCGATCAACACTTTAATTTGTGATATATAGCCCTAGACAAAGTAACATTGTCTCACGCTTGCGCTAATAGAAACGATACAAAATGTATGGGAATGACATAAATCAGTCACGTGACATATGTCATTCAATGTTACTTTGTCTACAGGGCCTAGTCTGTATGAACACGTAAGCAATTTTTTTATGTCTATGGTTATCTATACAGATATACAGATAAATAAAATTAAAGTGTCTGTTTCTAATCCCAAAATTACACCTTTTGACTAAATGCATATATGAAAGTATACACTGTACTGACATAGAAAAACCAATTTTTAAATTTTTTCTCTGCCTGTCTGTCCGTCTGTTTGTTCCGGCTAATCTCCGAAACGGCTAGACCGATTTTAGCGGGACTTTCACTGGCGGATAGCTAATGTTACAAGAGGTAATCTAGGTTACAATTAATTCTTTTTCTAATTTTAGGGTTACGCGGGCCACCCATTAAATCTAGGCGGGTGAAACCGCAGAGCACAGCTAGTGCCTACCTATTTGCATAAATATCTACATACAACATTATAGTGTATGTATGTACGTAAGCGGCATAGGCGCCATCTATTTCATGTTAAGAATATTAAAAACCAAAGACAAAACAGTTTTTTCAAAACGCATTGTTTCGTTATTAAATCAAAAAGACGCGAGGCGGCGGTCTATTTTTTCTTTTAAATGAATTATTAAAATGTTATTGTAATATTTTTTGTGGAATCCGCCGGATTAAGGATACGTACCTAGTTTTTTATAAAATAATATTATGTTGGCGCCACGTTGTCACTTGCGTGAGTGGAAAATTAATTTCAGAGTGCCTAGTGCGAGTTTTCTTAAAATCGCCGTCACAAGTAATCGCGTCAACGTAAACATCTTTGAGCTACTTCTGAGACTGCAGGTTTCCTCACGATGTTTTCCTTCACCTTAAAGTACGTGTCATGACTAAATAAATATTTAACAAACCAGCAATCCGTACTGTAGCCCTAGACAAAGTGACATTCTCTCGCGCTTGCGCTGATAGAAACGATACAAAATTTATGGCAATGACATAAATCTGTCACGTGACATATGTCATGCCCGTACATTTTGTATCGTTTCTACTAGCGAAGCGTGAGGATGATGTTACTTTGTCCAGGCCTACTGGCCAGTAAATATTTGAACATCAACTTCTCGATGACAGTCTACGCCTTTGACGAAACCTTCCTAATTATATAATCATTAGTAACAAACAGACGTACTAACGATTTATTACAAGAACCCATTCCGACAATTTATAATTCAAACAATTATTCCGACAATCAATGCGTAGATCTTGTCACGAGTAATAATCAATTCACGGCATTATAAAATCAGCTGTGTGAAGTGCCGCCATGCCCGGCTTGCCGCCATGTTGGCCATAGACAATGCAGCGCGGCCCTATTTCTTTTTAATTTGTTACATCGCCGCCCGACTTCGGCGAAGAGACGGTCGTGGCTTGCATTAAATAGAACGGTTATTGACGGCGGTTGCAATCGACTACATCCATACACATAATTTAAAATGGGAAAACTGTTTAGTTGTCAGATGAGAACCATACATTAAGGTACAGATTTAAGATAACCTGTAAATTAAGATCATATTAACAGACATGTGTAAACATGTTGCAATGTCACTTACTCGGTAGGCAGTCAGAGAGTAGGCACACAGCTTACGCACCCTTGCTATCCTATAGTATTGTAAGGTAATACTTAAAATCCTGTAAAATTATAATATGCTTATTTATTTTAAATTCATATAATTGATTATATTTAAGAAAACCTTGCCAACTATGCTTGCAAATTCTGGGGCCTTGGGGGCACGTCGTCTGGTAGAAGTTTCTCGGGCTTTTCTTGGCACGATCTCGACAGACACCGATTTGGGCCAAGTTTTCTTTATAAGTAAATAATGAAGTTATCTAAACATACAGACTAATGTTTTGCTCTATAGCTACTTAGTATCAGGTCTGCCTTATCACCATTTAGCAAACATCACGACATCTCAATCAGCTTGTATAATGGATGATTACTGTGATCATCATTAATCATTCATCCCAGTCTATAAACAGCAATCAACGTGCCAAGTCTAAAGCACGCTACACTATCACATAAATTCACTATACTTTGACTATACTACATACATGCTCAGGCCTGTATTCCCAGAAGGGGTGTATTTCTACCACTCGCATATTTTGCCAGTTATATTTAAGTCCCATGTAATAGAGGGCGAGCCTATTGCCATTAACCGGCCACTAATCCAGACTCCGGGCTGTTACTGGGGAATTTAATTAATAATAGTTCTAGTAGGCTGTGCCCTAACAGGGTTTATATGTTATTTTTACTTGGAATACCATTATAATTAAGATTATTTTGTATCTTTCATGTAACTAACTTAAATGCAATAAATCTTTATGTATCAAAAATTCATCCCCATTTCCCTTGGTCACGGCATCACGCGTAAACGGCTGGATGGATTTTAACGGGACTTTTACTGGCAGATAGCTGAAGTTTCAAGGAGTGTTTTAGGCTAATTTTATTTTAAAAACATCAAGGGTTCCGCTTGGCGGGATGAGCTTGATGCTTTCAGGAGCAATTGGGAGAGGACTGCTGAGGTCAGGGAGAGTTGGAAAAGTGGAAGGGAGGCCTTTGCCCAGCAGTGGGACACTACAGGCTAATAATAATAATAATAATAAGGGTCCCGCAGGACACCCATGCAATTAGCTCTACGCGGGTGAAACCGCGGGGCACAGCTAGTAGAATATAAAATTTGAATCACTTTTCGGATCTGTCAAAAGCTACCTTATTCGTTAGATAAAGCATAATCACGAAAAAAAAAAAAAACCTAACTCTATGACAGTTTCCTAGAGAAATTTCACAAATTTATGAACGCGACGTAATTCTTAATTTAAATGACCAAACATGTCTGCATTTTAAAAACAATAAAATGGAAACGATTAAAAAAGGACTACTGAATGTTTGCCGCTGTCATTTGTATGTAGCTGGCGTGGTCTGCATCCGTCGTGGGACCAACGAAATTATTTTAATGTTTAAGTTTTAAAAGGGCTTTTGCTCATCCCTAAAAACATTTAATTTAAACAAAAATATAATTATACTTATTTATATTCATTTAATTAGCTGTGCCCCGCGGTTTCATCCGCGTAGATTTAGTTTCATGCTTCGTGTCGCGGATCCCTAATATTTTTAATAAATAAAAGTAGCCTAAGTTACTCCTTGAAACATCAGCTACCTGCCAGTGAAAGTCCCGTTAAAATCGGTCCAGCCGTTTCAGAGATTACCCGGAACAAACAGACAGACAGACAGACAGACAGACGGACAGACAGAGAAAAATTTTAAATCTTGGTTTTTTAGTGTCAGTACCGTGTATACTTTCATATGCATTTAGTGAAAAGCTGTTATTTTGGAGTTACAAACAGACACTTCAATTTTATTTATCTGTATAGATGTATAGATATAGATGAAATTACGAAAAGGTTAGTCGACATCACTGGTGACCGAAGAGCTGGCAGCTACCTCGGACAAAGAATTAGTTTGGCCATCCAAAGGGGGAATGCTGCCAGTATCTTCGGAACCTTGCCTACAGGGACTCCTTTTAATAGTATATTTTAGGTATCAGATTATATATTTCATTTAAAGGATTTAAAAAAAAAAATATACAAGTAACAGTACCCTTATCACGAGTTTGCTAGCGATGATATTTGTATGTGGAATTGTATAACGCCTCCAAGCGGTGACGTGAAGAACTAATATATGTCATACAAATATTGACGGAGACGCTAGCGAGTGTAGATTTCAAAAACGGTGACAAAATCGTTATTTACTTAAAACTAATTACAAGTAGATAACTTGGCCCAAATCGGTGTCTGTCTAATCTATATCTCACGTCTGTATTCCCCGAAGGGGTAGGCAGAGGTGTTGTAATAACAATTACTTTTCACACAAGATGATAAGTGCCAACATGACAGATTGTGGGTCTATCGCCGTCTCAGCCACTATACATACGTCTTTGAATTATTTTCAGACATATGCAGGTTTCCTCGTGATGTTTTCTTCTTCATAAAGCACGTGGTGTGAAATCACTGCACATACGTTTCTAGAAAAACTTATTGGTACAGGCCCCGCTGGGATTCTAACTTGCGTGGCTTGCGTAGCAGGTGACTGTTCAAACCCCAAGGTCACCACGGCTCTTATAGCGATGGTGTGAATTCACTACGTACGTACTCTATCCTACCAGAGTGCCTAGTGCGAGTTTTTCACTGCCGCCGTCACAAGTCACCGCGTCGACGTAAACGTGGATTTGTATAGGATCGGAACAGCGCCTCTGTCGGCCTAAACATGACACTATTGTGGGGCCATACAAATCTGCGTTTACGTCGACGCGATCACTTGTGACGGCGATTTTAAGAAAACCCGCACTAGGCACTCAGATACTTTTTATATATATTAGAAGCTTGCTCAGTTATGCGTCGAGCGTTTGTCGGCGGTACAAAGCGACGCATTCGCTGTGAGGTGCATTCTAAATGCAATGACGTTTTAATTGATTTGTCATTGACAGGAGTGACAGGTCTGTGTGACATTCTTCTATGAATACTACAAGCTGGCAAGGATGATAAAATGATAAAAAAAGTTATCACAGATTTATCTACACTAATATTCTCATCTCCCTGGCCTTATCCCATACATTATTGGGGTCGGCACTTGATTCAACCCGATGTGGCTCCATGTTAGTCGCAATCAACTTATTAACTCCTTGTCCGTTATGTGCGCCTGGTACTTCGTGTACCATATCATCATCTCCCTGGCCTTATCCCATACATTGTTGGGGTCGGCACTTGATTCAACCCGATGTGGCTCCATGTTAGTCGCAATCAACTTATTAACTCCTTGTCCGTTATGTGCGCCTGGTACTTCGTGTACCATATCATCATCTCCCTGGCCTTATCCCATACATTGTTGGGGTCGGCACTTGATTCAACCCGATGTGGCTGATCGCCTGATTTTTATACGAAGCGACTGCCATCTGACCTTCGCAACCCCGTTTAGGAGGAAAATCTGTGATTTGGGTTAAACCAGTTGTCAGATTATTTTTAGGCCTCCGACTGACCTGTAACGATTGCCAAAGATGTTACATTGGCAACCGGGACCGACAGCTTAACTATATCTATATATATAAAAGAAAGTCGTGCTAGTTACACTACTTATAACTCAAGAACGGCTGAACCGATTTGGCTGAAAATTGGTGGGGAGGTAGCTTAGAACCAGGAGAAGGACATAGGATATCCCCGTTCCACAATATATAACACAATTAAGTCTACACGGGTGAAACCGCGGGGCACAGCTAGTTATGAATAGAAAATATTTGTATGTAAGCATGTTTGTAACGAATTGGCTCAGAAAGCAATGCACCGATATTGAAAATTCTTTCAGCAATGGATAGCTACATCATCAGCGAGTGATATAGGCTATATTTTATCCCCGTACTCTCTCGGGAACGGGAACTAGGCGGGTGAAACCTCGTGACGTCCGCTAGTTCAGAATCAACCAGCGCGTCTCCGAAAAAGTATCAAAACATTTTGAGCCACACTTTTACCATTAAGAATTATTAATATGAATCGGTCAAAATCAAGGATGTGACACATAAAAGGAATTTACATAACATCCTAATTTTATTGTGGGCCAGGTGTCCTCAAATTTATAGGTGTCTCGTCATTTTACGGCCATTTTTATAGACATTGGGCCGTAAAGTATGTGTTTAACATTACCTCAATGCTTTGTGGACATAAATCATCCTTACTTACCCACTTAAGGAACAGAAAGTAACATTGTCTATGCTCAAGTGATAACGTATTCCTGTGTCGTTGTAATATACTTAAACTAACTGTGCGGTTTCACCCGCGTAAATTTAGTTTCATAAAAACTTTCATCCCCTATTTTATCCCCTTGCGGGCAGAATTGATCAAAATCCTTAGCGGATGCCTACGTCATAACATCTACCTGCATGCCAAATTTCAGCCCGATCCATCCAGTGGATCCATCCATAACAGCATTTCACTAAATGCATGTGAAAGTAAGTATTCAATTTTTGTTCTGACTAATCTCAGAAACGGCGGAACCAATTTCAATGGGCACTGACAGATAGCTAATTTAACAAGGAATATCTTAGGCTAACTTTATTTTTAAAAACCGCGGGGCACCACGGAATTATCTCTAAAAACCGCGTGACACAGCTAATATGAGCGTGCAGGGTTTTAATACTCTTCAAAGATATTCGCAGGTGGTCGCGAATACTTCTATGTGTATGACTAATATCTAAAAACTCGACAACCGAAGCACACCGCATAGTTTTGATGTCACTAAATATTGTAATTGATTATTTCGTTTACCGTTCTGCCTTGCGTGCCTTCACGGCGGTACAGACAGCAGAAAAATATAAAGTTGTAATTCTTCACGTTAAGTTATAACACTTCAAGTTAGTTCAATTCTGAATTATTTTATGAGAACCCCTCGATGTTAATGGAGACAGTGCCGGCTTTAAGACTGGACTATAGTTGTTTGACATCGTGGTGAAAGGATTGGCCAATCGGTGAGCGATCACCGTTTATTGCCCAGGGTGCGCCAGACGTATGGACTCAGTGATTACGTCGTTCGGGGAGGCTCCTTTCTTGCACAAAATATCTTTATTTGATTAGACTTTCAACAAAGTACTTTCAAATCTTCAGAACGACACGATTACGCCGGATAATACATGCTACCGCCAGGTCCGGAAGGTTGCTTTGACTAAGAAGACCTAGCACAGCTATTCTTATAGATGCAAGTGTTTCTAGATTGCAGTAGCCGCTTCACATCTGCTAGATTTGACTTTTAGCCTTATCTCACTTTGATATTCATTTTACATACATGCATATGCACACGCCTGTATTCCCCGAAGGTGTAGGCAGAGGTGTTATAATAACAACACACACATTTTACCGAAGAAGATTGAGTGCCAACGTGACAGATGGTGAGTCTATCGCCGTCTCAGCCACTATACATACGTCTTTGGATTACTTCTCAGACATATGCAGGTTTCCTCGTTGTTTTCCTTCACCGTAAAGCACGTGGTGTGAAAAAACTGTACATATTTTTTTTTAGGAAAACTCATTGGCCCCACTGGGATTTGAACTCGCGTCGCTTGCGTAGCAGGCGACTGCTCTAACCCCAAGGCTACCACGGCTCATCATTGAGGATATCTATACATCTATACAGATAAATAAAATTGAAGTGTCTGTTTGTTAATCCAAAATAACAGTTTTTCACTAAATGCATCTAAAAGACAGTATACACGCTACTGACACTAAAAACCAAGTTATAATTTTTTTCTCTGTTTGTCTGTCTGTTTGTCTGTCTGTCTGTTTGTTCCGGGTAATCTCCGAAACGGGTGGACCGATTTTAACGGGACTTTCACTGGCAGGTAGCTGATGTTTCAAGGAGTAACTTAGGCTACTTTTATTTCTTAAAAATGTTAGGGTTCCGCAACAATAAGGATGAAACTAAATCTACACGGGTGAAACCGCAGGGCACAGCTAGTGTATATATAAAAATTGCTCTTTTAAAAGTATTAGATAAAACATATAAATAATAGTATCTGCTATCGCTACAACAGCGTCCGGGCTCTCTCTCAGTGAACAAATCTGTTTATTATGTTAATAAGCGTTCATTGTTCCAGTAAACGGATATCTATTACATTAACGAATTATTGATTAGCACGCCATAACTGCTGATGACTGAGCGAAGTACTTCTACCTCTTACTCAGGCCTAAAGTGCCTGAAAAGAGCAGTATAACAAACTCAAAATCAAAAATGTCTTTTCATCCCACCATCTCGGAAAGAGTATTTTTAATCTTCAATATCTGAGTGGAAAAGCCGTTTTTATTCTCTAGAGGATAAAGTAAATTGAATTTAGAACATCGTGTACACTAAGTTTGTGAATTAAAAAGATTATTCTGTAATACTTACCTGTCATAATGTAGTAATTAATACCTAAACTGAAATAAAAGTGTACCTATCTTGTGATTGTAAACGTTTTTTTTTTCATTTAGTCATTTCCTCGCTGAGGTGGAATGAAAAGTTACGTGTTGCACTCGAGTGCAAAGATTTTTCACCTCGTGCTTTTTTGATTCCCTCGCTAACGCTCAGGATTCTAATTTTAGAATCCTTCGCTTGCTCGGTCATCAAAATTGAACACGCGGTTAAAAAGCAACTTTGCACTCTTGTATAACAAATAACTATTATTTCACTAGAATTCTTACAAATACTTTCAAATCGTTAGAAGGACACGGAAAAAATACACAGTACAGGGATTTTCATATTACCACCGACTTCGGAAGGTTGCGTTTGTGTTGAGAAGAACCGGGCAAGGAACTCACGGCGGGGCCTGTACCAATGAGTTCTTAATATAACTTATGTTATGTACAGTGATTTGACACCACGTGCTCTACGGTGAAGGAAAACATCGTGAGGAAACCTGTAGGTATGTGGCTGAGACGACGATAGACTCATCATCTGTCACGTTGGCACATAATCATCTTAAATATGGCAGGAATTGAAAATCTTGAGTGAAAAGTGTGTGTTGTTTTTTCAAGACTTCTGCCTACCCCTTCGGGCAATACAGGCGTGATAGTATAGTATGTTACTTTATAACTCGCGACACCAATCATGTATCACTAGTCCAAACGCTGCCAGCGTTTGAAATGTATTCTCAAACTTTTCCTTAACATCTACCGACAAAAATGAACACGTAATTAATATAAAATCATAATTATAATTGTCTCGTAGGCCATTGCGGCCACAATGAGAGTCATATGGCCACAATAAGACGCCTAAAATGGCGCACAATTACTAAATGGTCCCGTATTGGAACATCATTGTATGCTAAAACTACTGACGACCGCTTGATTGAGCGACTGTGGTACTCAAAGTTTATTAATTGCTACAGATTTAACTGTTTAGAGCCGTGGTTGCCGTGGGGATTGTCACCTGCTACGTAAGCGACGCAAGATCAAATCCCAGCGACCTGTGGGCCTACTCGCTTTCTCTGAAGAATAAAGCTTCGGCCGAATGTTCGCAAAGTTCATGTAGACATGTACCACCAACTGAAGCCCTGTGCCAAAAATATACATCAGTAGTACTTAGTTTATTTTTTGCAGAATAATATAAAATCTTAATAGCAAGTCCAAAAATCCACGGAATGAAAAACCCAAGACGCACCATAGCCAATTTTCCCTATGTACTTAGTAGTTATCCAAGAGTTGATTGCTAAAAAAAAAAAAAAAATCGGTCGAAGTTTGAGTACCGTAGCCTCAATCAATTCGCATACAAAATAAAACAATTAGCTATGACCATAGATTTACTACAAATATTATAAAAGTTTGCCTCTTTCGTCTAATGGGTCCTGGGTTCGATCCCCCAGTCGGGTAAAGTGCTAATGGATTCTCCATCTGTAATTCCCCAGTATCAGCCCGCAGTCTGTATTAGTGGCCGGTTAATGGCAATAGGCTCGCCTCTATTACATGGGACTTACACATGACTGGTAAATGTGGGTGTACTACTTATATACTAGCTGTGCCCTGCGGTTTCACCCACGTAGATTTAGTTTCTTGCTTAATTTCACGGAACCCTAATATGTTTTATAAATAAAAGTAGCCATAGTTACTCCTTGAAACATCAGCTATCTGCCAGTGAAAGTCCCGTTAAAATCCATGCAGCCGTTTACGCGTTATGCCGTGACCAAGGAAATGGGGATTCATTTTTATATATAAGATTGCCACCAGTTTGATTCAATACTGATTCCTAAACATTCGGTCTATGCTTAGTAGACTTCATATCACTAATCGTGAATCAATAAAATATATGACTGTTGTATTACCGTACAGCCAAGGTCAGACAGGTGTCTTGACTGCCGACTAGTCACCGGCTAATGATTTACAACCAATTCATTAGAAACGAGACCTCTAACGTGGTATGAATTGTAAAGTAAGTATGAGAGTGCCTAGAACGAGTTTTCTTAAAATCGCCGTCACAAGTCAACGCGTCGACGTAAACGCAGATTTGTATAGGATCGGAACAGCGCCTCTGTCGGCCTAAACATGACACTATTGTGAGCCCATACAAATCTGCGTTTACGTCGACGCGTCCACTTGTGACGGTGATTTTAAGAAAACTCGCACTAGGCACTGGCTGGAGGGCGTCCTACACTACGTTTGCCGAGTCGCGGTCTCCACTTAACAACTCGTTTACCCCAGCGGTTGTCGGTTCTTCGCGAGATATGGCCGGCCCACTGCCACTTCAGCTTGCTAATTCTTTGAGCTATTTCTATTACTTTGGTTCTCTGTTTGATGTGTTCATTACTATTAGAGGTCGTATCAGGATCGCGTTATAATAATGTAAGAATTTCTGATTAATATATATTTATTACGTAAAATTGGTATTCGTAACAACATAAAACAGAAGGAACAGATGACAAGTAAAAAGAACACAAGAACAGGAAAAATTCAAAAATAACTTTAAACACAAATATAGACAAAACTAGCATTTAACTTAATACCTTAAAATATAAAATAATATACAAACTTTAACAATTACGAATCGTATCCTTCAGAGCAACGCCGAGCGGGGCTTAGCTAGTAATTATTAATTAAATTTTGTACCGGAACAGCGCGGCAACCCATCCAAGTACTGACCGCAACCAGAATACAAATACAACACTAAAGATCTAATCTACTTTAAGTTTAAATCGTTAAATATTATTTAAAATTCAACAGACGGGCCAATCGGAAGCAATATCAATTTTATGGGCCCTAACCATAGACAAATGACACCTGTTTAGATTATAATATCGTAGTTTATGGTTTTATGATGGCCTAGTGACTCATTGTTTTTGGGACTATTTAAAGTCAGGGAATCACTGTACTTTATCTATACATGTATACAAGTATAGATAAATAATTCCTAAACAGTTTTTCACTAAATGCATATGAAAGTAAAGACGGTACTCCCAAAGAAAATCAATTTTTAATATTTTTCTCGGCCGTCTGTCTGGACCGATTATTACGAGACATTCACTGGCAGATAGCTAATGTTACAAGGAGTAAATTAGGCTACTTTTATTTTCTTTTCAAATGAAACCCATGAAATTAAATATACGCGGGTGAAACCGCGCGGGGCACAGCTAGTAGTCTTTAAAGAACGCTGTAACCTAACTTCTCTGAACTATATTATACAAATGTATAGACAGACAAGCGCCTTAACCATTTTGTCATAAGGCGGGTCTGTTTGTCACCTTCATAGTATAAAAACGTACCTAACTGTAACTCATCCGAGTACATAGGTGTAGTTAATAGATTATTAAATATTATTCATAACCACTTTGGACTGTAGTCACTTGCATACAGAATATAAAACAAGCCCGAACGCCGTGGCTCCATTGCCAAACTTGCCTTGTTCTATGCTAAACGACTAACGATACCATCATTATTGTCTATGACTCGGTGCGTTCTAATTTCAAAATGCAGATCGAAAACGAAATCTATGGAGTTGAATTTAAATACTTTCATTTATTATTAAATTAAAAAGTATTTCTTCTCATTTCAAGAATATCATTTGAGTAAAACCAATAAAGTTAATTATACTAAATTATACTTATTTTTTTAACTCTAATGATGGTAGCTAAGATAAAAGAAAACCAAAAAGAAAACTTTCACATTTTGTGTCACAGCACAATGAGACAATAACGCGTCAACGTAAACCGAGTCTAAGAACTTCTAGTGACATGAGATCTCATCTCGAAAATTACTAAATTCATCATACCTGCTACAATGTTAGCACACATTGCATTCAGTGTTATTCAGGCGCTGTCTAGACGTAGCACTAGATACAGCAGATTATTTAAATTTAGCGAAAGATTAGATTTTTAGATTAAAACATTCAACATTCATTTCTGTTATTCAATTTAAATAATATAAATTTTAAACTCGCAAAAAAATACTCTAACCAAATTTTAATGTCATGAACATATTTTTGTTACGGATACGGTAATTATACCTCCTACTTGATAAAAAAGAGCACACAATTATTAGTCTGTAAAATAATACAAATTATTATATTATTATTTATTAAATTACATATAGTAGTGAGCGACTCGACGCCACCTGTGTCCAAAACGAATCAATAAACCCCATGGCGGCTCAACAAATTGGTCGGATGATTCAGCTGTAAGGGAATCGTGTTATTTACATATTGTTTTGTCACTTTCCTCTCGGCTTGTTGTATTTCTTTGTTTTGTGACGATAATATCGCGCTCGGACGTTGTTTGGTAATTTGGCATCATTTTAGTGCTCCGTAGGAATGGTGTATGAAACATCAACACAATTGTCAAATCACTTTTTAATTTACGTAATTTTTTTTTTAGTCAAACCATTTTTAGGGGTACGTTCAAAAAGTGTGTCAGCCAACGTAACCCTACCTATTTACTTAGTCTGTCCATCTGTCAGTATGTCAGTGTAACCGTAATATACTAAGCATGTAGCTTAAAGCATAGAACTTAGTAAAAATTTTTTTTTTAAATGAAATCTTTTTCTATCTTCTAATACCTAGCGAAAAGACTCAGCTTATAACTTAAATATTAGATTATGCATGACACATTTTCATATGCTAAATTCTTTAAAATGCTTTCAACCAACAGATGGCGTAAGGCGGCCCCTAAAACCGCAAAAGGGAAGAAAAATGCGACGCATGAGGTAAGATCACGAGTAGCTCAGTTGGAAGAGCAACTGCATGGTTTGCAGAGGTCGTGGATTCGACTCCTGCCTCGTGTTCGCATTTTTCCTAGCCATTTTTAAGAACATTTTAACCGGCTACTAATCCAGACTCCGGGCTGCTACTGTGATATTACAGATGAAAAAACTCAATTACACTTTCCTCGACCGAAACCAGAACCTCTTATTCCGTGTTCCGCAGACCTTGCAACCAGTCAACATGTCAATAAATCAATACTGATATTATAAAGAGGAAAGATTCGATTTTTTGTTTGCATTGAATAGGCTCCGAAACTACTTGCGATCTTGAAAATTCTTTCCACAATGGATAGCTACATCATTAGCGAGTAACACAGGCTATATTTTATCTCCGTACTCCCACGGCAACGGGAACTACGGGGGTGAAACCGCGTGACGTCCGTTAGTAAGTAAATACAATAAATTCTCCACGCAACCTCCATAGACAATCTCAACTCGCTCTTGCCCAGTTTTTTACCGCGGTATTGTTTTTAGCCGCCATTGTTATTTAACACTCATTATTTTACATCCTGTATGGCATTGGAAATTAAATATTAACACTCTGGTTGTCTGGTAAGCGATTATTGGATCTATCAACGGTTATTACTAGCTGTGCCTCGCGGTTTCACGCACCAGGTACTTGCTGTAATTCGTTAAGTGCCCTCGGTGTTTTCACTCCATAATCAAATCGACTCCAGTCCTAGGCAAAGTAACGTTCTCTCGCGCTTGCGCTAATAGAAACGATACAAAATGTATGGGAATGTTTATATAACAGACTAGCTGTGCCCCGCAGTTTCACCCGCGTAGATTCAGTTACATCCTTATTATTGCGGAACGCTAATATTTTTGATAAATAAAAGTACTCCTTGTAACATCAGCTACCTGCCAGTGAAAATCCCGTTAAAATCCGTCCAACCGTTTCTTATAGCCATGATAGTTTAACTCATATTATGAGACAGATGTATATGACGTGTATAAGTCTGTCACTGTCACACAGTGGAAGTATGATGGCAATAAGAGCTAATGATAAGGCTCCTGATCTTAGGAGATTAAATAGTAGCGTAGTGGACTTTCACATAACTGGTGATATGTGACGTCGGCCTACCCCTTCCCCTTCAGGGTATACAGGTATATGTATGTATTATAGGTGTACTTATAAAATTATACCCTTTCCTTGATCTACTAGTTTCTGCTCACGACTTCGTCCGCGTGAAGTACATATATAGGGCCAACGCTAACTTTAGCCCGCCATTGGTCTTAGCGTGATGATAAAATATAGCCTATAGCCTTCATCGATAAATTTGCTTATAAACACTGATGAATTTTGTTTTCAAATCTGACTAATACTTTCTGAGATCGAACAAATTCTTCAACTCTATGTAGGTATTAGTATCTATAGATTACATTAACGAAAAAAAATATGCTCACACCGTACCAGAAGGGTCCCTGAAGGGGTAAACAGAGGTGTTGTAACATCAACACCCACATTTCACCGAATATGATTAAGTGCCAACGTGAAAGATGGTGAGTCCATCGCCGCAGGCACTATACATACGTCTTTGAATGACTTCTCAGACATATGCGAACTTCACGTGATGTGAAATTACTGCACATTTTAAGAAAAGTTGCAGTACATTGGTGCAGGCCGCTGGGATTCGAACTTGCGTCGCTAGCGTAGCAGGCGACTCGTCAAACGGCCACCACGGCTTTTAACATTAAGGTATTTTTTTTAAATAACATTTCCATGAACGAGAACAATAGACAATTCCATGCTCAGTACTAAATATCGAGACAACGGCTTCTAAGTAACACACCATCTAATGAATTAATCTAATAACGACAGAATGTGACTAAGCGATCGGTTTATTGACTTGTTCTGAGTCCGACTTCTAGTAAAGATCGGATGGATATAAAGTCCCAATAATGACGTAACTAAAACGACACAGCCTGACACAATAAATTAAAAAAAAATAGGGTTAATAATTAGGATATCAATATTATGATTTCCTGTTGTTCTTAAACTGAATTTCTTAAATAATGGTGTAGAAAATTTAAAGCCTTTAAATTTAAGAAGTTTAGATCAACCTTCATAGACTAAAGTAAGTACCGAAGATTCTCGAATAAAAAAATCGATATTAATTGTGCATAATTTGGAAGACCATAGGCTGAAAATAGCAATAAAACTTTTAAAACGTAGTTCAAAACGCTTAGCGCCATCTCTCGTGGAGTAGCGGCAACTAATTCTATTAATAGATCATAACCTTGTCTATGGCATTTGGCACAAGTACTTCGGTGAACTTCAGTTTTGACAGTTGTAATGTAACAGTGGTCATCCTATTTTTTATATCTTCTTGCATTTTGATACCAAAATATTAGTTATTCGTAAAGTGGTATTACGTGAACAAGATGAAAATAAGATCCCACGCACTTCGGGAAAGGTGGAATGCGGCCCGCTAGCATCAGTAAGTATTAATTTTACACCATATTATTAAAGGAACGACTATATTTTTAACTGATTAAAAAATACTGTATAGTCAATTGGCTGTTAACCTTTTAACTAAAAGCAGGAGACGCGTAATTTGACGCTATGCTCTGTATAATTTTATTACGCCCGGCGCATACATTAGTACACTCGCGAACTCTTAGCGATTCAGCGAAAACCGAAACGGTTATAATCAGACTTATCAATTTATTAATTGTTCTATTATCTATACTAGTACAAAAAATATATTTAAACCCTTGATTGCCGCTAAACCGCGCGATAAATAGTAACCAATCATTTAAATAACAGATCTAGATACATTATTTAATCTAAAATTTATTTGAAGGTGTATATAGTGTTTGATGGTTTACACTGCAGACTGGGTATGTTATTTATTGTTTTTTATTATTAAATATTGTTTGAAAGTAAACATTAGAAATGGATTGATAAGTTTTGAAGTAATCTACTTATCAAGTGAGTGATAATAAATATCTGAAGTCTGTTTCTTTTTTTGTTATTTATTTAAATACCATAGAGGTTCTAAGGATTATCTTTGTTTTTTTTACAGTTTTTTTATTTTCCCTCCGAAATTTAATTTGTTTTTTTTTATATTCAGTACTTAAATGTGAAATGGAATAAATATGTAAAAGCTTTTAAAAAAAATAATTAGATAAAAATTATTAGCATTAGCATTATTTATAGAAAACCCATTTTATTTATTTCATTAAAATTTATGAATGCCCAATTATTTTATCTACATGTGATTAGTTTACAGAATTGTTTATACTATGTTGCTTTGAATACTGTCCACAAAGAAATGGTTAAAACTTTTAAAACTTCAAAGAATAAAAAACTTTTTTTTTTATTTCAACTTTTTTTTTATTGCCTGCATGCATGTTGTTTCTGTACTGAATTAGTTTTATTGTTATCTGTATTTAATTAATATCTTCCAACATTCAGCATGGGTCTATAGAACTTTTCTAAATTTCTTAATCTAAAGAATTTTTTTTTTTAAGTTTCACAATAAATATTTTCTGAAGGGGTCTTAAATTTTTTTTCAGAAGCGTAAAAAATATATAATATGTATTTTGAAAGCTCTTAAGCAAAGTCACTGCTATATAATTTAAAACCTTAAATTTTGGTGAGTTTGAAATTCTTTTAATCATAGGTACTTCTTATTAATAATGTTTTAAATATGTAGGTCTTATCGTCTGTACATTCTTATATCCCATTTGTCCTAAGTTCAAAGAGATTTGAAGATATTTTTATTTATTTTTGATTAATGAGACAAGTTAAAAAAAATGTGTCTGTCATGACTTGTATTTGACCTCCTTGTCAAAGAGCTGGCACTGGACAGAGACAAGTGGTAAGAGTTGCATCGGATACACCGACAAGAGTCTCATTACTCTTAAATTCATGATGATGATAATATAAGCTATCTTTAGCTTATATCCTGGTATCAGCACTTATTATCCTGAAAATGGGTAGGTAACATTGCCTGCCCAGATAATCTATACAGATAAATAAAATTGAAGTGTCCACTTGTTATTCCAAAAACAGCTAAATGCATATGAAAGTGCATGATTATTTTTATATATTTACATCAAAAATTGATTTTCTCTGTCTGTCAGTCAGTTTAGCCCGGCTTATTTGACAGTGACACCTGCACCTATGTTAATTGATTTAATTGACTGGACTTTCACTGGCAGATAGATATTATAAGGAGTATTTTTTTATATTTTTTATATTAGAACTAGCTGTGCCCCGCGGTTTCACCCGCGTAGATTTAGTTTCATCCTTATTGTCGCGGAACCCCAATATTTTTGATAAATAAAAGTAGCCTAAGTTACTCCTTGAAACATCAGCTACCTGCCAGTGAAAGTCCCGTTAAAATCCGTCCAGCCGTTTCAGAGATTACCCGGAACAAACAGACAGACAGACAGAGAAAAATTTTAAACTTGGTTTTTTAGTGTCAGTAGCGTGTATACTTTCATATGCATTTAGTGAAAAGCTGTAATTTTCGAATTACAAACAGACACTTCAATTTTATTTATCTGTATAGATGTATAGATAATATTTTTCTCTAAGTAAAATAGTTATTATTATTAATCCTATGCAGGTTAAACCGTGGGGCACTACTAGTTTTTAATAAGATACAGATTTTCCTTAATATAATTTATTCATTTTATTTAAACTTTTAAAACATGTTTCTGATGCATTTATAATACTTAACATTAACCATTTATAATACCAAATAGAACTAATAAACATTCTTAAGAGGTGTCTATAAATATAATAATTTTATTACTCTAGAGCCGTGGTGGCCAAGGGGTTTAAATAGTCGCCTGCTACGCAAGCAACTCAAGATCGAATCCCAGCAGGGCCTGTACTTTTATTTTTTCTAAAAACTCATGTGCAGTGATTTCACACCACGTGCTTTACGGCGAAGGAAAACATCGTGAGGAAATCTGCATATGTCTGAGAAGTAATTCAAAGACGTATGTATAGTGGCTGAGACGGCGATTGACTTACCATCTGTCACGTTGGCACTTAATCATCTTGTATGAAATGTGGGTGTTGTTATTACAACACCGCTGCCTACCCCTTCGGGGAATACAGGTGAAAGCGTCCGAATGTATGTATATGTAAAATAGTGAAAGAATTAAAAAAATCGCTCCTTTAGTTTTGAGTTTATTCACTACTAACGGACGTCACGCGGTTTCACCCGCGTAGTTCCCGTTCCCGTGGGAGTGCGGGCGAGATAAAATATAGCCTATGTTACTCGCTGATGATGTAGCTATCCATTGCTGAAAGAATTTTTAAGATTAGTCCAGTAACTTCGGAGCTTATTCAATGCAAACAAACAAAAACATTTTTTCCCTATATTCTTTCGACGGCTCCTGCCGCGTTATTCACTAAGGTTTTTCAGCGTCGAACTCTACGACGAGCGTTGGTATCAATCATAGGAAATAGATACATAACACAAAGAGGATAAGGTTCAATTTCGTAACTTTAAAACGAGTGTATACATCATGGTCATCACCAGGCCCTTATCCAATGTTCTACGGTCCATCAGTCATCATCTCTGTATTCACTCCCCTTCTAACATCTTTAATTCCTACTTCAGACACAAAAAAAGATAAAAAACATTCAATTACAAACTCAAAAATATCTTTAATTGGTTAGACTTTTAACAAAGTAAGTACTTTCAAATCGTCAGAACGACATAATAACACAGGATTATACATGCCACAGCCAGGTTCGGAAGGTTGCTTTTACTGAGAACAACCTGGCAAGAAACTCAGTAATTACTCGTTTCAAAAATATTATACAATTTGTTTGAATACAAAATTAATCACGCGAAACATAGACCCATGGACACAGTTCCATTGCACAAATGTCGAAATGGCTACCATAGTAAGCTAAGCTGTCATTGGTAAAAAAAACCCTTTGCCCTTCATAAATACCTACGTATTAATTATATAAGCTATCGATAGCTGTTATCATAACGTTGAACCGTATATCGGTAACAGTCGATGATTAAATATTTTTAACTACGAAAATAACACAAACACGATGACAATCTAAAAGCAGTGAACTGGTCACGTGTGTGGAAGGACCGATGGTCGATGGAGCAGACGTGTCCTAGAATGCAGACAGCGGGAGCTAACGTAGTGTAGGATCAGCAAGCTGAAGTGTCAGTGGGCTGGTCACGTGTGTGCGATGGTCGATGGAGCAGACGTGTCCTAGAATGCAGACAGCGGGAGCTAACGTAGTGTAGGATCAGCAAGCTGAAGTGTCAGTGGGCTGGTCACGTGTGTGGAAGGACCGATGGTCGATGGAGCAGACGTGTCCTAGAGTGCAGACAGCGGGAGCTAACGTAGTGTAGGATCAGCAAGCTGAAGTGTCAGTGGGCTGGTCACGTGTGTGGAAGGACCGATGGTCGATGGAGCAGACGTGTCCTAGAGTGCAGACCGCGGGAGTTAAAGTAGTGTAGGATCAGCAAGCTGAAGTGTCAGTGGGCTGGTCACGTGTGTGGAAGGACCGATGGTCGATGGTGCAGACGTGTCCTAGAGTGCAGACCGCGGGAGCTAACGTAGCGTAGGGTCAGCAAGCTAAAGTGTCAGTGGGCTGGTCACGTGTGTGGAAGGACCGATGCTCGATGGAGCAGACGTGTCCTAGAGTGCAGACCGCGGGAGCTAACGTAGTGTAGGATCAGCAAGCTGAAGTGTCAGTGGGCTGGTCACGTGTGTGGAAGGACCGATGCTCGATGGAGCAGACGTGTCCTAGAGTGCAGACCGCGGGAGCTAACGTAGTGTAGGATCAGCAAGCAGTGTTGAAGACCTCTTTTTTCTGCCTATAAAGGAATTTCAGTAGTTTGGTCTGTGTGTGGTAAATATAATGATTCACACAAGAGTTTGAGCCATAGATTGTTTGTTTGTTATCGGTCAATATTAGAGATAGCCTGTCATTTTGTTACATACCTATGATTACATTCACTGAGTTCTAGCTGAAGCGAAAACAAGTGAAATTATTATTTATCCATTGATACTCTATACCGAACATAAGCCTGTATTCCTTAAAGGTATACTTATAGAACACACACATTTCCCCAATGCTTTGATATATTTTTTGGTCATGTTTAAAAAAAGGATATGAGACACCAACCTACATAATTTACGAAGTCTGTAACCATTTTTATAAAAAAAACTAGCTGTGTACGCGTGGCCAGAGGACGCTGTTTAGATCCCACACTAATCTGGGTTTACGTCAACGTGACTTGTGATGGCGGCTGTGAAAACTCGCACTAGGCGCAGAATTAGCCAAATCGTTCCAGCCATTCTCGAGTTTTGTGTGACATAGGAAATGCAATAACTGTTTAACCGACTTCAAAAAGGAGGAGTTTTTAATTTGACCGCATTTTTATAAAAATAATTATACGAATATATAGATAGAACTTTTAAATACTCCCAAGTGTGCACCTAGTAACAATATTTTTTTAATTTCAGTCACAGAAACAAAAAAAAGCTGAAATGTTTTAAGATTCACAAAGATACCTCATCACTTACTTACAAATTCCATAAAATATAAATAAAACTCTCCCTGCAATCAGATCAGATAAATTCTAAAATGACGAAAATCGTCACACGCAGACCGGGCCCGCAATTAAAATAGTGAATTCGCCAATAAAAAAATATCTAGTTTATGGTTAAATTAACATATCATAAGTATACACGAGGCGGCCGGGGCGAGTATTATAATGTAAGGTAAGTGGCCTTTCTGCGTTACCGGCAATAGGGTTGCCAAGTTTGCCATCCGTGCAGCCGTTATTCACTAAGGTTTTTCAGCGTGTTGAAAATGAAAATGAAATGAAGATTATTTATTCATATTAAGCCCTGGTAAGGCACTTATGAATGTCGAGGAATTTACCACCGGTTCGGAAACTAGCCTTCTGAGAAGTTAGTTTCTTTAAAACCGATACTCGACGAAGAGTGGGACGCTGAGAAACCTTAGTGAATAATGCGGCAGGTTTCCCCGGATTTGTCTATTTTAGTGGGAGCGTCCGGGTGGGGCTTCATTTGTAGTCCGGGTTCCGTTAATACTATTTTATTTAATTTTAATATAATAAAAATAAATGTTACTGATTATTGAAACAATTAGTAAAAAACTGTAAGTTCCTCTTTGATTAAGTATATCTAAAACTAGCTGTGCCCCGCGGTTTCACTCTGTTATGTTGGCACATAATCATCTTCGGTGAAAAATGGGAAACAACACCCACTTGGGAGAATACAGACGTGAGGATATGTATGTTTTCATCATCATTTATTTAAGAGCTAAGCTCTTGTCGGTGTAGCAATCGCCAACCCGATCTATTATCCGCTAGTGATGTAACGAATATTCGCATTCGCATTCGCGGATATTCGCACATTTTTGGATATTCGTATTCGCATTCGCATTCGCAAAATTTCTGGGAATGTTTTGCGAATATGAATATCAGAAAAAGAACAATTTGAAGATAATGGTAGGTCAATAAAATCAAAATCCATTCATTTCTTATGTTTTAAATGCAAGAAAAAGTAACTTTACCTCATAAGCACATTAACAGTCTTCACTTTATAATTTTGGTATTATTTATTCATTATTTTACTTTGGGCTTAATAATTAAATTTTCTTTAAAACTTATACATTCGCGAATGTCAGTAGCAGATATTTGCATTCGCATTCGTATTCGCGAATGTATAAAAAATTACATTCGTCCCATCACTATTGTCCGCTAACACTTTGACTTCCTTGTGCGAGTTGACGTTGACTTTTTCCTTAAATAACCTTAAGTAATAAATTTTTATTATTCTACATAAGGGGCACTTGGAACACTCATTGAACGTCATTTTTCTTATGCTAACTAAGGTTAATTTACTACCGTTTCCAAATGTAAGCCTGTCAGAGTGCCTAGTGCGAATTTTTCACTGCCGCCGTCACAAGTCACCGCGTCAAAGTTAACGCAGATTTGTATGGGATCGGAGCAGCGCCTCTGACGGCCTAAAGATGACACTATTGTGAGCCCATACAAATCTGCGTTTACGTCGACGCGGTGACTTGTGACGGCGATTTTAAGAAAACTCGCACTACGGACTCAGGAGACCGTGTTGACATGTCCGGGTTCTAGGGTTTTCGCATGACTTGTACTATTTTAGGGACGTTCGCTAAATGTTAGAGATGGCAACCCTATCAAGTCAGCTGCGCGGGCGCGTGTAATGCAAAACTGTCTTTTTTACCCGATTGCTTTACGACGACGGTTAGATTCTGCGAATTTTTTAGTTGTTTGAATAATCTCGTCGCGTCTTTTAATTATAAGTTATTTTTATCTTCTACTAGCTGTGTGCCCTGCGGTTTCACTCGCATAGATTTAGTTTCATGTTTAATATTTAATAAAATTTATTTAATAAGAATTTTATTTAGAAAAAAACTGAAACATCAGCTATCTGCCAGTGAAAGTCCCGTTCAAATCTATCCAGCCGTTTCCGCGTGATGCCGTGACCAAGGAAATGGGGATTCATTTTTAACACGCTTTTATTAGCTTCACCTGTATGTATGTATGTATGTAACCGACCCCTTTGAGCTCGATTTTGTCCTACTTTGTACGATCAGATTTAATTCAAACTTTGCACACCTGTCAAAAGTCGATGACAATGCAATAATCCGATCGAAGCATCCGATTATCCTAATTAGATTCGCCAGGATTAATTAATTTTTTCCGCATCCTTTGCATGCGAGTAAGAGAGATAGAGCTAGTGCGGGCGGTTTGTGGTATTGAGGGCGGTTGATAGTTAGCCAATCGAACTAAATAATATATAGTTTAAAAAATTTAACTAAAAAATGAAAAATAAATAATAGTTTAAAAAAACTAAAAAAACACTCTTTCATAAAAAATCCAACTAAAAATCAGAAAATAAAATTTAATAAATTTGGATAAAGAATATTGTAAATTAGAAATGAATGTACATTTTTGTAAAAAAGCGTGGGGTGTATTCAATGCGCTTTTTAAGATATTATATTATCAAAGTGATGATTCTTCTACTCATTATCTGTCAATAAAATGTTTATAATTATTAACACTATGCACCCCACGCTTTTTTACAAAAATGTACATTCATTTCTAATTTACAATAATCTTTATACAAATTTATTAAATTTTATTTTCTGATTTTTAGTTGGATTTTTTATGAAAGCGTGTTTTTTTAGTTTTTTTAAACTATTATTTATATATAAGATAAACAAATACAAAATTTTTTTGTGACTATTATTGACATTCAAAAGCGTCACAGATGATGTATTTATGTTACCGCTATAACAACAAAATACTAGAGCGGTGGAACTACGGCTAAAAACACATTACCGGTGGACCAACTGTGGGTCAATAACAGTGGTAACACGGTTAATACGTCATCGTTTTGACTCGTTCGAGCGTCGTCGCTTGACTTTGCGTTTTGCGCTTTTGTATGGAGACGTAAACGTACTTCGTCAAACACACTTGTGGCAGTGAGGTGAATGATTATTGTGACACGTTCATCTACCGAATACGTACGTTACGGTGACCGCGGTACGTCAGTTAAGGCACTTAACCTCAGGACAATTGGCTGGAAGTTAAATGGGCGTTAATTAAACACATCGCGCTACCGACTGACTATCGGAACGTTACGTTCACACTTACGAACTAATGTCTTAGTGTTTAGTGTCACCATCTATGTCTATACATCTATACAGATAAATAAAATTGAAGTGTCTGTTTGTAATTCCAAAATAACAGCTTTACACTAAATGCGTATGAAAGTATACACGCTACTGACACTAAAGAAATAAGTTATAAAAAAATTATCTGTCTTTCTGTCTGTTTGTTCCGGGTAATCTCTGAAACGGCTAGACCGATTTTAACGGGACTTTCACTCGTAGGTAGCTGATGTTTCAAGGAGTAACTTAGGCTACTTTTATTTATCAAAAATATTAGGGTTCCGCGACAATAAGGATGAAACTAATTCTACGCGGGTGAAATAAAAAATAAATCACAAAAATATATAATAACTAGCTGTACCTCGCGATTTCACCCGCGTAGATTTAGTTTCATCCTTATTGTCGCGGAACCACAATATTTTTAATAAATAAAAGTTAAAAGTTACTCCTTGTAACATTAGCTATACGTCAGTGAAAGTCCCGTTAAAATCTGTCCAGCCATTTCGGAGATTACCCGGAACAAACAGACAGACAGACAGAGAAAAATTTTAAAAATTGGTTTTTATGTTTCAGTATACTTTCATAAACATTTAGTGAAAATCTGTTATGTTGGAGTTACAAACAGACACTTCAATTTTATTTATCCGAGGGCCTAGTGCGAGTTTTTCACTGCCGCCGTCACAAGTCACCGCGCCAAAGTTAACGCAGATTTGTATAGGATCGAAGCAGCGCCTCTGTCGGCCTAAACATGACACTATTGTGAGCCCATACTAATCTGAGTTTACGTCGACGCGATGACTTGTGACGGCGATTTAAAGAAAACTCGCACTAGGCACTCTGTATAGATCAGTCTAACCCCTGCGTATACAGTAGAATGGCATTCAAGTCACTCTGCATACCGCCAAGGACAAGGATAAGCAATGCATAGATACGCAGACGAGAGTCAAAACGTAGAATGTCTGTTTTTTTTTATATTGAACTAAAAAATAAACTCAAATGTTAATATAGTAATGTTAATAAACCAGTTTTATTAACATTTGGAGGCCCGGCTCTTGTACCTAATGAATATTGGAACTACATTATATTCGTCTGTGACCATAGATAAGATTTCTATTACCGTTGCGAATACGCGAGTGTATTCTTTTTTTAATTTCTCAAAGGTAAACAATCTTTTAATCTATATCTATACATACAGATAAATAAAATTGAAGTGTTTGTAATTACAAATTAACAGCTTCTTTACTAAGTAAATACACATTTTTTTTCATGTCCGTCTGACTCTCTGTTTGTTCCGGCTAATCTCCGAAACGGCTTTACCGATTTTAACGGGACTTTCACTGGCAGATAGCATATATATATGCTAGCGGTGCCCCGCGGTTGCACCCGCGTAGATTTAGTTTCATGCTTCATGTCGCGGGACCCTAATATTTTTAATAAACAAAAGTAGCCTAAGTTACTCCTTGAAACATCAGCTACCCGCCAGTGAAAGTCCCGTTAAAATCGATCCAGCTGTTTCAGAGATTACCCGGAACAAACAGACAAACAGACAAGAAAAAAAATTAAAACTTGGTTTTTTAGTGACAGTAGCGTGTATACTTTCATATGCATTTAGTGAAAAGCTGTTATTATGGAATTAAAAACAGACACTTAAATTTTATTTATCTGTATAGATTACATAATGTTTTAATTGGTTCCAAATTGACTATCTGTGACTAGTTACGGTCGGTCACAAAACCAAGTAAGCTTATTAAAATGGTCGCAAGTGACCGGTTTTCCGGTAAATGGATTAATGTCAGATGGCAGTGGCTATGGTAATAGCTACGGAAGACGTGGTCAATATTATTACGGGTCCCGTCACGACCTATGAGCGCGCAGCTATGTGGGGTTTTTAGGGACCCCGTAAAAAAAGGGACTCTATTACTAAGACTCCGCTATCTGTGTGTCCGTCTGTCATCAGGCTGTAAGTATCTCATGACCCGCGATAGTAAGGCAGTTGACATTTTCACAGATTACTTAATATTTATTTCTGACATCCCTCAAGCTCGATCAAAGCAAAACGTTCTCATTTAAAAAACTAGCTGTGCCCTGCGGTATTATCCGCGTACAGTTAGTTTCATAGCTGACCCACGGAATCCTGTTTTTTTTAAATTAAAAGATGTTCCGTGTAATCTCTGAAATTGCTGGACCGATTTTAACGGGAGTTTAACTGGCAAATAGCTAATTTTACAAGGAGTAACTTAGGCTTACTTTCATTTTAAAAAACCATTAGTATTCCGCGGGTCACCCATGAAATAACCACGCGGATAAAACCGCGGACTACTGCTATTTTAAAATAACTAGTGTCATTCGTGACAGGTGTCATTCGTGACAGGTGTCATTCGTGACAGGTGTCATGCGTGACAGGTGTCATGTGTGACAAGTGTCATAGATGACGTATGTCACGGGTGACAGGTGTCAATGTGACATTGTGTGTCCGGCAGGTTGCTATGTCGACGCGCAGCGCAGCGTCCGCGATCCGCGCCCGCCGCGGCCACAAGGAGCGCTCGAAGAACTTCACCGAACTGGAGAAGCGCACGGTGCTGGAGCTGATCGCGCGACACAGGGACGTGCTGCGCCAGGGCCGCTCTAACAACGCCACCAACCGGAGCAAGCAGGTTACTAACATTTATAACTTAGATGAATGTGGATGAGGTAAAAGCAGTGGATGCCGTGGTGGCCTCGGGGTTAGAGCAGTCGCCTGCAACGCAAGCGACGCAAGTTCGAATCCTAGCGGGGCCAGTACCTATGAGTTTTTCTAAAAACTTATGAACAGTGATTTCACACCACGTGCTTTACGGTGAAGGAAAACATAGTGAGGAAACCTGCATATGTCTGAGAAATCATTCAAAGACGTATGTATAGTGGCAGAGACTGCGATGGACTTACCATCTGTCACATTAGCATTTAATCATGTTCGGTGAAATGTGGTTGTTGTTATTACAACAGCTCAGCCTACCCCTTTGGGGCTTGAACATATTTACTTTGTGAAAATAAAGCAATTCATCTCCCTGGCCTTGTCCCATTGGGGTCGGCACTTGGTTCAACCCGATGTGGCTGATCACCAGATTTTTATACGAAGTGACTGCCACACATTTTTATACGGAGTGACCTCTTTTTTTTGAGGAAAATCGGCAATCTGGGTTAAACCAGTTGTCAGACTTTCTTAGGCCTCTGACTGACCTCTAACGATTGCCAAAGATGTTAAACTGTCAACCGGGACCGACGGCTTAACGTGCTCTCCGAGGCACGGAGGGAACTCGGGCGGTCACCCATACAACTACTGGCTAGGCGTACGGTTGCTTAACTTCGCTGATCGAATCATATGCGCAACTCAACTGTGCCACGAGCTCGTCAAAAATTACGCAATTAAATAATAAAAATACTTATTCCAGTAGTATAGATCGTCCGTTAAGATACGACCACTGTATCGCGTACCGTCAAGTTTACACTGATTGTAAACAGATTAATGTTACATAACACGTTTAACAATACGATAAACAGATTATTACCGCACAACACGAATTATAATCAGTTATAAACGGTATAATCTAACTTCGCGTTAATTTATCTATATTATACTTAGTTTTACAAACATACATAAGTTCACGCCTGTATTCCCCGAAGGGTTAGACAAGATGATTAAGTGCCAACGTGACAGATGGTGAGTCAATCGCCGTCTCAGGCACTGTACATACGTCTTTGAATTACTTCTCAGACATATGCATTCTTCATGATGTTTTCCTTCACCGTAAAGCACGTGGTGTGAAATCACTGCACAAAAGTTTTTAGAAAAACTCATTGGTTAAGGCCCCGCTGGGATTCGAACTTGCGTCACTTGCGTAGCAATCGACTGCTCAAACCCCCAAGGCCACCACTTAGTTTTATTTTTAAAATATTCATAATTTATATCAAAATGTCTATTAGACTTTTCGCATATTGTCAGAATGGCATAGCTAGGGTTAAGTACGAACTAGCTGTAACCCACGTATTTGGCGGGACCCACTTTTTAAAATAAAGTTAGCGTAATATAGTCGGTAGGCCCTACCATCATCGTAAAACGATGGGAGCATAGCGTATTAAGAACTTCTACGCTTTGACTTATCATTTTCAAAGTCAAAGTCAAAGTCAAAAATATCTTTATTCGATTAGAGTTTATACAAAGCACTTTCAAATCGTCAGAATGACACAATTTACAGGATTATACATGCTACCGCCAGGTTCGGAAGGTAGCTTTTACTGAAAAACCTGGCTAGAAACTCAGTAATTACTCTTTCAAAAATATTATTGATTAAAAAAAAATCACCTGAGAAATGTAAGCCCATGAGCACAGTTCCAATGCACAAATGTAATAAATATTAACATAAAGAAAAGTCTAGTAGTTGTACTTATATCTCACTGCGTAGCTTGAGATGACCAGCCCCCACAAGCAGCACCTGTTCACAAGTATGAATTTAAACGTCAAAGCTAAGAAGTTCTTAATACGCTGCTTAAACGATCATAGTTGTCACACTCATGACATCAGCTATCTGCCACTGAAATTCCAGCCAGTCCAGCCGTTCCAGGAATTAGTCTGAACATACAGACATACAGGGGGACGAGGAGCCAAAAAATGTATAATAGTTTTTTTTTAATTTACGGTATATACTGTCATATGCATTTAGTGACCAATGTGGAATAACAAGGTTACACGATTCTGTCATGTAAAACCAATTTAAAAAAAAGTCCCTGTCTGTCTGTTTATTCCGGCTTATCTTCAAAACGGCGGGAATGTTACAAGGAGTAACTTGGACTAGTTTTATTTAAAACTAGCTGTGCCCCGCGGTTCTCACCCGCGTAGATTTAGTTTCTTCCTTATTGTCGCGGAACCCTAATATTTTAATAAATAAAAGTAGCCTAAGTTACTCCTTGAAACATCAGCTACCTACCAGTGAAAATCCCGTTAAAAGCCGTCCAGCCGTTTCAGAGATTACCCGGAACAAACAGATAGACAGACAGACAGAGAAAACAAATTAAACTTGGTTTTTTAGTGTCAGTAGCGTGTTGTTTTTATTGAAGTAAGAAAAAAGAAAAGAATACGACACATGTCAAAATAAAAAAAAGTGTACCTGCCAGTACTGTCTAAACAAAGTTAATACATCAAAGAGTTTTTAACACTAAACATAATACTTTCATATGCATTTAGTGAAAAGCTGTAATTTTTGGAATTACAAACAGACACTTCAATTTTATTTATCTGTATAGATAAAACATTAGGGTTCCGCGTGTCACCTATGAAATTAACTCTACGCGGGTAAAGCCGCGGGGTATAGCTAGTTTAATATAAAAATAATTACAATAAAATAACTGTAGGTATTAAGTATTTAAAACAATAATATTCAGTTGCAAATACAACACGAATCATTTATTGTGTCGAGTCAGCTTATAATACGTATTGAATTACAGACAGACTTAAAGGTGTTAGCAGAGTATTGTAGTATCATCTTATATATATACAGATAAATAAAATTGAAGTGTCTGTTTGTAACTCCAAAATAACAGTTTTTCACTAAACGCATATAAAAGTATACACGTTACACACACTGAAAAAGCAAGATTTAAATTTTTTCTCTGTCTGTCTGTCTGTCTGTCTGTTTGTTCTGGGTAATCTCTGAAACGGCTGGACTAATTTTAACGGGACTTTCACTGGTAGATAGCTGATGTTTCAAGGAGTAACTTAGGCTACTTTTATTTATTAAAAATATTATGGTTCCGCGACATGAAGCAAGAAACTAAATCTACGTGCGTGAAACCGCGGGGCACAGCTAGTTTTTATATATAAAGACTAGCTGTGCCCCGCGGTTTCACCCGCGTAGATTAAGTTTCTTCCTTAATGAGATAGAGAAAATGATAGAGAAAAAATTTAAAACTTTGTTTTTTTGTGTCAGTAGCGTGTATACTTTCATATGCATTTAGAGAAAAACTGATATTTTGCAGTTACAAACAGACACTTCAATTTTATTTATCTGTATATGTATGTATAGATAACAACATGAAATAAATCTACGCGGGTGAACCTGCGGGGCACAGCTAGTCATGAATATTAATTGCACAAAATTAAACATTGAATGCATTAATTACAAAATTCTAGTATAAATACTCGTATTATGTCTTCACATACCTCGCCGTGACTCAAAATCTATCCTAGTGTAACAGCAGCTTAATACAATAATTTATTGATGACGGGTTTTAAATATGAGCCTTCTCTGTTAGTGCGCAGTTGAAATTGTTATACTAACGCTCGGTCGCACCAAAATATTTGTCAAATCCAATATATTTGACGATGTCCGTAACTATGACTTTAGCTTTGACTTGTATAGCACCAGGGGGCCTACTCGCTTTCTCCGAAAAACAAAGCGATAATGAAACTACGTTTAAGTTTCGTTTTCGGAGAAAGAGAGTAGACCCCCTGATTTGACTGCTCAATTATTCATATACTAGCGGACGTCACTCCGTTTCACCCGCATAGTTCCCGTTCCCGTAGGAGTACGGGGATAAAATATAGCCTATCCATTGCTGAAAGATTTTTTCAAGATCGGTCAGGTAGTTTCGGAGCCTATTCAATGCAAACAAACAAAATAACAATCAAATATACATACATACATATGCTCACGCCTGTATTCCCCGAAGGGGTAGGCAGAGGTGTTGTAATTTTCAACTTCACCTAATATGATTAAGTGCCAACGTGACAGAGGGTGAGTCCATGGCCGTCTTAGGCACTATACCTACATATGTCTATGAATTATTTCTCAAACATATGCAGGTTTCCTCACGATGTGTTCCTTCACCGTAAAGCACGTGGTGTGAAAATCACTGTACATAAGTTTTTAGAAAAACTCATAGGTACAGGCCCCGCTGGGATTCGAAGCATGCTAGCATGCATGCATGCAAGCTTGCGTCGCTTGCGTAGCAGGCGACTCCTCTAACCCTGAAGCCACCACGGCTCTTGACATACGGATTAATAAAAAAAATAAGCAAAAAAACTTACACCTAAATCCGCTAGACTGAACAGTACCCCTGCGAAAAATGTGAAGTTTGAGTACAAATACACGAGACCCTAAATAGCGCACGCAATAAGAGTTTTCAAAGGCATATACAAGTGGCCAACTAGAACAGTTGGAGCCGGTGTTCCCCAGACATGACACCCGCCTCAATGGAAGATCTTGTCTTTGCTGGGGATGACACTGATCACTCGCTCTCCACACAGTATATATACAAGTTTCCAACTAGAACAGTTGGAGCCGGTGTTCCCCAGACATGACACCCGCCGCAATGGAAGATCTTGTCTTTACTGGGGATGACACTGATCACTCGCTCTCCACACAGCATATATACAAGTGTCCAACTAGAACAGTTGCCACCGGTGTTCCCCAGACATGACACCCGCCTCAATGGAAGATCTTGTCTTTGCTGGGGATGACACTGATCACTCGCTATGCACACAGTATATATACAAGTGTCCAACTAGAACAGTTGGAGCCGGTGTTCCCCAGACATGACACCCGCCGCAATGGAAGATCTTGTCTTTGCTGGGAATGACACTGATCACTCGCTCTCCACACAGTATATATACAAGTGTCCAACTAGAACAGTTGGAGCCGGTGTTCCCCAGACATGACACCCGCCTCAATGGAAGATCTTGTCTTTGTTGGGGATGACACTGATCACTCGCTCTCCACACAGTATATATACAAGTGGCCAACTAGAACAGTTGGAGCCGGTGTTCCCCAGACATGACACCCGCCTCAATGGAAGATCTTGTCTTTGCTGGGGATGACACTGATCACTCGCTCTCCACACAGTATATATACAAGTTTCCAACTAGAACAGTTGGAGCCGGTGTTCCCCAGACATGACACCCGCCGCAATGGAAGATCTTGTCTTTACTGGGGATGACACTGATCACTCGCTCTCCACACAGCATATATACAAGTGTCCAACTAGAACAGTTGCCACCGGTGTTCCCCAGACATGACACCCGCCTCAATGGAAGATCTTGTCTTTGCTGGGGATGACACTGATCACTCGCTATGCACACAGTATATATACAAGTGTCCAACTAGAACAGTTGGAGCCGGTGTTCCCCAGACATGACACCCGCCTCAATGGAAGATCTTGTCTTTGTTGGGGATGACACTGATCACTCGCTCTCCACACAGTATATATACAAGTGTCCAACTAGAACAGTTGGAGCCGGTGTTCCCCAGACATGACACTCGCCTCAATGGAAGATCTTGTCTTTGTTGGGGATGACACTGATCTTGAGCTGTCGACAAGTCAATAAATGCTTATTATTATAATTATTAAACTTGTGTGTGAAATCTATGGACAAAGTTTACTATAACTAAAGTAAATTGATGCAACCGAGCATTACTTTATAATTAGTGTGTGTATAATATAATAACTATCTTTATCTGTAGAGGTGAACGTTAGCAACGCTTGCTTTGTACGTGACGTACAAATTACTTAGCAAACGTGCGTTGTGCATGGTTATTAAGGGAAGGAACAATTCGACACGATTCAGAAGGCATCCCAGTAATCATTTAGACAGCATTTTAAGAATAAGTTCAGTTTTATATTAACCTACTTGGTTTGAGTGATTTAGGCTTAAGACAAGTATAAATAGTTCAGTTATTGCGGTTTAAATCAAAATGGACGCCCACGGTCAACTCTATAATTATGTGAGTATATTAAGAACGTTATCTTTGAATTCGTGGCACCATTCGATCAGCGAAGTTAAGCAACCGTAACCCTAGTTGGATGGGTGACCGCTCGAGTTCCCTCCGTGCCTCGGAGAGCACGTTAAGCCGTCGGTCCCGGTTGCCAATTTAACATCTTTGGCAGTCGTTACAGGTTAGTCAGAGGACTAAGCAATTCTTACAACTGGTTTAGCGCACATTGCCGATTTTCCTCTAGAACCTCTAGACAGACAAGAAAACTTGTTTTTTTTGTCTCTGTAGCGTGTATACTTTCATATGCATTGAGTGAAAAGCTGTTATTTTGGAATTACAAACAGACACTTCAATTTTATTTATCTGTATAGATATGTAAGTAGCAACTTGCATCAGCATCTCAATCAAGAAACCTTATACGAGAAAGTAAATGTCGTCGTGTTCTATATTATTTTAATAGGCAAAAATCAAAATTTTGAAGGCTTTTTACGTTTTAAATTGACGAATAAAAATTAGTTTTTTTGATAATTTTTTTATGTCTGAATATTTGATGGTTTGTTAACCTTATAACCGGCTTAACGAGAAAACTTAGATTTTAAACATTAATTTAAATGTGAACTAATTAAATTCGATCCACAACCGTACGTATAGCGGTTTGAATATAATCTATACAGATAAATAAGATTGAAGTGCCTGTTTGTAATTCCAAAATAACAACTTTTCACTAATAGCATATGAAAGTATACAAGCTACCGACACTAAAAAACCAAGTTCAAAATTTTTTCTCTGTCTGTCAGTCTGTTTATTCCGGTAATCTCTGAAACGGCTCGTCCGATTTTAACGGGACTTTCACTGGTAGGTAGCTGATGTTACAAGTAGTAACTTTGGCTAATATTATTTAAAAAGAAATAGAGATATTAAGCCACCCATGAAAGATATAGATGTATAAATTGACCGATTACGGCCCCTACTCGGCTCGGACCCGGCTCGGTCTACTGTGCCTGATGTATTCCTCTGTATAGATATAGATTAGTAGACCGTGTTACGGCTGACACTCGGCACGGACACGGCTCTATCTCGGCTCGATCTACTGAGACTGTGTTTTTTTATCTGTAGAGATATATATTATTTTACCGTGTTACGGCCGCTACTCGGCTCGGTCTACTGAGACTATGATGAATTTCTCTGGATAGATATAGATTAATTGACCGTGTTACGGCCGACACTCGGCTCGGACCCGGCTCGGTCTCGGCTCGGGGTACTGTGAGTCATCGTAACGTCATTGTTGCAGCTAGTGTGGTCGACGATTTGCGAGGAGGTGAACAAGCGGTGCGGCGGCGAGCGGCCGCGCACTCCCGCGCAGGTCAAGATGTGGTACGAGAACTACAAGAAGAAATGCAAGATGCGCGCCCACGACACACAACCACAAGTATGGCAATTATTATAATGGGTTGCAGGTACTCACTTAGCTGTAGAAAATTGTTCAACTTCGAACTAGGATTACAGAATTTTAGAGCTGTCGAAAACTGTATTCTTGGACCCGATTTAATGCTTAGATAAACAGTCAGCGTTTATTCGATGAATAGCATGTTTCTCAGCTTAAGCTTGTACTAAAGAATAGCTGGTTTAACTGAGGAATAAAATGTATCTGCCCCTTCAGCCGTCAGATGCTTGATCAGGGGCCTTACCATGAGCTCTTATCGCCATGATAGTTTCACTCATTTATGAGACTGATGTATGTGACGTGTATACATCTGTCACTCTGGCACAACTGAATTATCATTGCAATAAGAGCTCATGGTTGGGCCCCGGAGCAGGTTATTGAAGAATAGATATTTAGGGTCTAACTTTTAGGCGAACATTTTTGCCACAATAATGAGAGAGATATCCGTTTGGTTTGATATCCGCAGATACGGATGCGGATTATTAGAAGTTAACATCCGCAGATGCGGATTTATTGATTAAAAAAAAACATTATTAAAATTTTAGGTGCATAAATAATAATAACTGAAAATCAGCCACTCTGATACCTGATATTCTTAACGTGCCACTCTGACTCCGCCAAATTTTTTATACGTTGTTACTTGTTGATGTAAATCTGCATCCGTAAAAACTCCGCATTGATTGATGCGGATGTCTGAATTAATGCGAATAATCCGCATTTGCGGATGCGGATGCGAATATTCGTAACACCCCTGGTTAATTAAAAAATATATCAAAAATTCCTTTACTTTTACTAGTTTATTTTTAATAGATTGATTTTACAACATAAATAAGCATTTTCTTTTGTTTCACATATCACCCAAAAACATCGAATCTTTAATTAATTAAGCCCTAACAACTAAACTTTAGCACCAAAAAATAATAATTATAAGGATAGAAAATTTAAAAAAAATCATGTATTCAGGATTTTTTCTTAAAAGACAGCCCTGTAGATAGAATAATGGGAAATCCTTCCTTAGTATACCACCACCTAACCAATAAAAACACTTCAAATTGTTTGTCTCCAGGACGAGCGGCTTAGGCATGCGTTGATATTTAAGTCAGTCAGTCAACACTTTGATTAGTATCTTTACAGATAAATAAAATTGAAGTGCCTGTTTGTAATTCCAAAATCCAACAGCTTTTGACTAAATGCATATGAGAGTATATACAGCATATAAATAACTAAAAAAAAGTAGAATAGTTTTTGTTCGAATTGATTATAAAATGTATTTTATTTGTATTTTTCATCCTCTGTCTGTTTGTTCCGGACTTGTTAAGGACTTAAGCTATTTTTATTTATGACTAGCTGTGCCCCGCGGTTTCACCCGCGTAGATTTTAATTTCATGGATTCCCGCGGACCCCTAATGTTTTTTAAAAATCTTAAGTAGCCTGAGTTACTCCTTGTACATAGCTATCCGTCAGTGAAAGTCCCGTTAAAATCCGTCCAGCCGTTGCGGAGATTACCCGGAACAAACAGACAGACAGAGAAATTTTTTAAAAATTGGTTTTTCTACGTCAGTACCGTGTACTTTCATATGCATTTAGTGAAAAACTGTTATTTGCAGTTACAAACAGACACTTCAATTTTATTTATCTGTATAGATTCCACGAAATTATGTGTTGTAACAGCTTGGATGTAAGTATAGTACGTATGTAATATTGCAGCAATCGACCCCCGACCCGCCCGGCCTGCTGGACGGAATGCTCTGGCAGAGCATGCATCCTCTCGACGTCAAAGGTAAATAAATACAATAAATATTATTTTTTAAGTTTATTTATAAGAAAAAATAAACACATAATAAAATCATAAAGTAATTGCGATAATACCTGCACCAGTATAATTGTGTGTCCAGAATGAGATGTTATAAAGTTCCTGACTATATACAGGGTGTCGGAGAAAAAGGAACAGTTGTCTTCTAGACGTTGTAGGGTTTTATGAATATGTCACTGTATTGAAATCGTAAAATATCTAGCTCCAAAGATAACGTAGTTATAGGCTATGGCCGAAGAGCTTGCGGCCTTAAGCGATTGAATGAACGCGCGGCCACGTTTACCCACATTCCGTACGCGGTCATTCAACTTTTTAAATTAAGGGGAAGGTTAATGGTTTCGAAAAATGGTTTTATGGGATTATTTCAAGATTTATTAGTGGGAGAAAAAAATAAAAACGTAGTTAGATTTCACGTGAATAACTCTACGTTACAGCTGATTTTTATGCGAAAATAATGTCTTGATATAACTTTGAACGTCAATTACTCGAAAACGGAAGAAGATATTTTTTTCATAATAATTGTAATTGCTTCCTAAAATTATACCCTATCACATATTTTAAGAGCTGTCCCGGTTTCCCCGACACCCTGTATATTACCACAGAATATTTTATTATAGCGCATATCATTCGATCAGCCATTAAGCAGCCCTAACCCTAGCCAGTAGTTGGATGGGTGACCGCCCGAGTTCCCTTTGTGTCTCGGAGAGCACGTTAAGCTGTCGGTCCCGGTTGCCAATTTAACATCTTTGGCAATCGTTACAGGTCAGTTGGAGGCCTAAGAAAGGCTGACAACTAGTTAACCCAGATTACCGATTTTTGTCATGAAAGGGGTTACGAAGGTCAGATGGCAGTCGCTTCGTATCAAAATCAGGTGATCAGCCACATCGGGTTGAATCAAGTGCCGACCCCAACAATGTATGGGACAAGGCCAGGGAGATGATGATATGGTACACGAAGTACCAGGCGCACATAACGGACAAGGAGTTAATAAGTTGATTGCGACTAACATGGAGCCACTTCGGGTTGAATCAAGTGCCGACCCCAACAATGTATGGGATAAGGCCAGGGAGATGATGATATGGTACACGAAGTACCAGGCGCACATAACGGACAAGGAGTTAATAAGTTGCTTGCGACTAACATGGAGCCACATCGGGTTGAATCAAGTGCCGACCCCAACAATGTATGGGATAAGGCCAGGGAGATGATGATATGGTACACGAAGTACCAGGCGCACATAACGGACAAGGAGTTAATAAGTTGCTTGCGACTAACATGGAGCCACATCGGGTTGAATCAAGTGCCGACCCCAACAATGTATGGGATAAGGCCAGGGAGATGATGATTATTATAAGAATGCGATGTAACATAGCATGTGAGTGTGTGAGGTGTATAACTATTACGTTAAAAGTGTGTTGTACCTCCTACGCCTTCGCAGACCCTTATGGGACCCTTAGAAAGTAAAAATGGTATTGTTATAATAATTTCAGAGGAAGAGGGCGAAGCGACAACCAGCGCGGAAGCTCATAGCGTGAAGGATGACGACTGTTTACCTGTCAATGTAAGTAACTAGTATTAGTGGAAGTCACGCGTAGTTGACGTCACCCGTTGCCGTAGGAGTACGGGAATAAAATATATCATATGTTACTTGCTGATAATGTAGCTATCCAATACTAAAATAATTTCCAAATGGGTCCATTCGTTTTAAAATTTATTCGTAAAAAAAATTGCAAAAAAATAAAACCGCCTTCAAAATATAGCATCAAACTCGGTGTCAAACACCAACTTCAGAAGTAAGTAATTTATTTCGAATAATTTAATTTTTCTCTTTTTGAAGGTGGTTTTTTATTTATAATTATTGATTTATTTATTATATATTTTTTAGATCAAATACTTGTATTTACAGATGTCAAACGGACGACTGTCAAGTACGAACGATAGCGACACGATGCCGAATGTACTCGAGCCCCAAGTACAGATCATACCCCAATCCCCTCCCACACCGAAACACACCCTCCCCCTTCTTAACCCCCTACAAGCCATAGAGCAAGCTAGGTTACAACAGAACTTTCTTCAAAAAATACACGAATTTTCAAACACACCACTTAATTTGAGCAATTTGGATGATTGTAAAAGAAAAAATGGTCAGGATCGAGAACAAAGTGAGGAACAAATTAGGCAGGATTACAGCTCAGCTACGGAGGAAGAGAGGTTATATTTCACAGCAAAACGCCAGCATGCCATCTGGGAACACGAGGCCAAAATGAAAATCCTAAACATGGAACTCAGGCAGAAAGAAGAGATATTCTCACTCCAAAAACAACTGTTTCTCATCGAATTAAGGTTGAAAATGGACTTTCTGGAGAAGGCCAGCGCTAAGTAAGTGCATATTATTTCGAAGTACATAAGCAATATTAGTTTTTTTTAACTAGTTACGTGTACATAAAGGTTTTAAGTGATGACGTCATTTGATGATGTTTTTAGGATGTCGATGTGAGGTTTTTGAATCGACAATAAGCCACTTTAGTCTCTTAAAAAAAAAGTTAAAAATGTATATTAAAATATGATCTTATTCAAAGGAGGAGCTCGTGGCACAGTTGCTATTGCGCATATCATTCGATCAGCGAAGCTATCAACCATACGCCTAGCCAGTAGTTGGATGGGTGACCGCCCGAGTTCCCTCCGTGCCTCGGAGAGCACGTTAAGTCGTCGGTCCCGGTTGACTATTTAACATCTTTGGCAATCGTTACAGGTCAGTCAGAGGCCTAAGAGAGTCTGACAACTGGTTTAACCCAGATTGTCGATTTTCCTCGAAAAAGGGGTTGCGAAGGTCAGATGCGCTTCGTATAAAAATCAGGTAATCATCACTTCGGGTGAATCAAGTGCCGACCCCAACAATGTATGGGATAAGGCCAGGGAGATGATGATCTTATTCAAATTAAGTGTGATATTTTTTGAAAAAAAATACTCTTCCGATATATCAATAAAAATCTAGTTTTTGAGTTATATCCGTGTGGTATATACGGTTACACTAAATAACAGATACTCCTGATTTTTAACCGGAGAAGTTATTTCGAAAATTTTCTGTTGCGTACAAACATACAAACTATCTTTTTGATATATTTTCAGTAAAGATGAAAGTGTCCTATTGTCGATAACGAATATCTACAAATCTAAATGAATCGACTCGTGCAATCGGCCTTCGCCATAATACTCTAGCAGTCATTTAGTTTATATAGTGCCATTATAACGAATAGTTACCAAGAACAAAATGTTTTTGTGATTTTTTAACGTGGACAACACTAATTGCTCTCAATAATAAATTATGACGGGAGCTATCGACATGGCAATACCAATCACTTGTCTGAGTCTATTTACATGATAGGTGTCGCGTCTCAGGCACTGTTCTGTTACTGAGTTAGAGTAATTTTGAAAAAAACCTTAGTCACTTACGCATACATATTCATTATTATGGAAATAGAATCAAGTATATAAAATAGTTAAATATAATAAAAGTATTTAATTATTATTATATTTGAATTCTTCATCATATTTATTATTGAGAACAAAAGTTTAGTTTTTAAGTTTTCTGTCAAGAAATGATATTACATACATTTTATATCTTATTCCTCAATGAAATTATATAAGTGCATAATTATTATTTTTGCAGTTCATATATCGCAATGTCTGTAATATACGGAATTATAATTATATATATTTTAAGTTATATTATAATAATTTATTAAAAACATTTATCTTCATTTTATACAGACATTTTTATATTTGATGAAATTATTATTGAAAATGATATATATTTATTTAGTTCGATTATAATGTCGAAAATTTTACATATTTTACATATTAATATAATAACAAATTTACTGCAATAATAATTAATATAATATATTTATATATTTTTCGTTTTTGTACAAACACATTTAAAATGTGATTTAAAAAAAATATTATTTTTGTATTCGTTATTTTTTCGCTTATTTTGTAGTTTAGGATGTAATGTGCTTAAAGTGTTCGCTAAGCGGCAAAAGTTGGCGGTTAGCACAATAAGCGCTTATTTCACTTATGTAAACGCTTATTGTGTAATACGCGTTTATTATTGCAATAAGTATTATTTTAAAGGCAGCTTATGCATATGTTTATTTAATTTCCCAGTTTTTTTAATGAAATCTTACGTATTATAATTAAAAAAGAAGATATTGTTCTATCGACTGTTTAACTGCCATTGTATTATATTAGTTTATATATACATATATTCTCTTACGTTGTTATATTTAAGTACTAATTTAATAACAACTTATTAATTTTATAATTCTCTTCTTGTAACAAATGCTTCTCAAACGTACAGATAAGGGAAAGAAAAAGCCGAGTACTAGTTTGAATTACTTACCTATGCGGGTACTACCGCACTAAGGCCCCTAAAGCCAAAACTCGACTCGGGCTCGACTCGGACTCGGCTCGGACCCGACTCGGGCTCGACTCGGACTCGGCTCGGGCCCAGTCTAGAGTGAGTTATATTCAAAAAAGTAAACAGCTAATGTCAAACTCAATTATTTATTAATATTCAAATCTTTCAATACTAATTGAAAAAATATACAGGTCCCGTCACGAATTAAGAACGAGTACCTTTGAATATGCAGTAGTCGTTTTATGGGTCTGTCTGTCTATATGTATGGCGTAATAATCCTATCTTTCGTCCGCGACTCCCTTCGCGTGTATTGTTATATATATTTACGGTCGGTCTTCTCTTGAAATCTTTATTATGAGTTAACAATGATTTAATATAGAAAATGCTTTATTATAATGGCGTTATTATCTTAAACTACTATGAATTAATCCACTTCGTGATATTAATATTTCTTTACGCCAGCGACGCAAGTTCCAATCCCAGCGGGGCCTGTCCTAATGAGTTTTTCTAAAAAAAAAACTTAATGAACAGTGATTCCACACCACGTGCTTCCTGTATGTCTGAGAAGAATTTCAAAGACGTATGTATAGTGGCTGAGACAGCGATGGACTCACCATCTGTCACGTTGGCACTTAATCATATTCGGTGAAATGTGGGAGTTGCTACAACACTTCTGCTTACCCCTTCGGGGACCCTTCTGGGATGGCTTGAGCATATATACTTGTTATATTTTTTTTCACTTAATGCAAGAGTATTCATTTTTGGGGTCAATTCATTATTATATTATCTATACAGATAAATAAAATTGAAGTGTCTGTTTGTAATTCCAAAATAACAGCTTTTCACTAAATGTAAAATAAAGTATACACGATACTGACACTAAAAAAAAAAGTTTTAAAATTTTTCTCTGTCTGTCTGTCTGTTTGTTACGGGTTATCTCCAAAACGGCTGGACGGATTTTAACGGGACTTTCACTGACGGATACCTAATGTTACAAGGAGTAACTTAAGCTACTTTTATTTCTTAAAAATGTTAGGGTTCCGTGACAATAAGGATGAAACTAAATCTACGTGGGTGAAACCGCAGGGCACAGCTAGTTATTAATCATAATGTCATTCGGTTTTCGTGAATAATGTTATATTATTGAACGAAATTATACTTTTGGTCGTAAAATATTAAAAATTGGCAATAAGTTAGAAAAATATATTGTTCGCTTATACTATCTTACTAGTCTATAAAAAAATGTATTTAGTATGACATAGCTAAAACCGCATCTAAATCGGTCTAGTAATTTGTAGTGATATTAGTTTGGTATGTGTGTTTGATTTATATATCCGCGAGATATAAATAGTTTTAACGCACAATGATGGACACGTTGCGTCTTTAGCTATTTCATACAATACATTTTTGAGTCAGTGACGTGCCAATATTCAAGAAACATTGTTAACAATATAATATTATTATAATACATAGTTGTTACATATATAAGATGATATATACTGTTATATTTAGAAATTTAGGTGAAAGTACGTAAAGTATGGAAAACCATGATATTAATATTTTGTTAGTGATTATTAGTGGAAAAACTAATTAATGAACAGTACAAATCAGTTTTTTGAGAAAATAATGTAATTACCTCAAAATACAATGTATGTGTAAATAAAAACATATTAGGTAATTTTAAATGTTATATATTATATAATAATGTTAGAGTAAAAATATAAGAAACGAAGTTTTTATACGGAGGCGACTTACACCGCAATTTAAATAGTGTTGCCAGTAAAAAGAAGTGTTTAAAACATTGCTCAAAATTAAACTGGTAACATTTTCGAAAAAAACTTGACAGTGATTTTTTTTGGTGTAAGATGCAGGCAACACTTAAATGTATTTTTTTAAATGGCAATGTTACATTGTGATGTATTTTACGATCTCAATACAAGAATTAAACATTTGTACCTCTTTTTAATATCAGTTATATGAATTTTCTATAAATTGTATTATTTTATTGCAAACATTTTGAAAACAGGTGAGAAATACATTATTACGAAATTAAATAAAGAATTTATTTTCTATTTACTTGTTTTATTGCATTTTAATAACATTAATATCGACGTTCGTACAAACAGTTAAAATGTTAATAAATTAAAAAAAACAGTCTAATTTATAACCTCTTTTTTTTGAAGTCGGTTAAAAAAGGCAAACGGGTTATAGGGAAAAATAAATTTTCTAATAGTTAGGCTATTTATATGAAAAACTAGCTGTGCCCCGCAGTTTCACCCGCGTAGAATTCTGTCACGGCAATATACGAATTTTATTGGAATCATAGTAGCGTCATCTGTCGAAGATTGGTCGCACCAACTCGGACACCTTTGTGGGCTCAGGCACATTTTGCTAAAGATTTTATTCCAAGAGGTTCGAAAAATCGAATAAGTAGTTCAAACTAATATTTTTTCGCCATCTGTTTTCCAGTAGTTCAATAGGCGTTTTGTACCAGGGGAACAGAAAACTAGAAGAATCAAACTAATCTCAATTTGATTTTAGTTAAATTTTGTTTGTTAAAAGTACCAGGGATGCATAACTCTCAAGGAGACTATTTTACGTATTTCACAGTATCTCATTTGTTGACGTTTACGCACAGAAAAGTACTAGGACAGCATAACTCGCAAGGAGGGTAGATTGACATAAATGAATGATCTCTCCGTGTACAAGGTATTACATTTTGTTGAAAAGTACCAGGACAGTAGATCAGTTGAGGAGGTTAACTGAATCTTATATCAGTCATGTGAACTACTACTTATTTAATTAATGAAACAATTGGCTATAAAACATATAATAACATGGACATAATAATGTAATTCATTTATTTTAAACACATCCAATCGTAAATCTAAATTTCATTCATAAAAACTTTTAATTAGTAAGTTTAAGAACAATGGCGAAATATAATTTAGATGGAATTATCAATCAGTTACAATTAATATTATTGAAGTTAAATATAATAAAAATCCTTTTTTTTTTTTAACTACCCTGATGGTTTGTATAAGTCTGAAACCGAAAACAATTTATTTGAAATCAAATTTGACTAATCCTCCTTGTTGTTTTATTTTTTTACAGGGTCATGGATCCATGTCTTTTGGGCTAAGGAAATTTTGTTAAACTTAATTAGTTGCCAGTGTAATATTAAATGTTAGTGTTCTTCTTACTATTTTGGATTATGTTTACACATCAGAATAAATATAATTCTTACGCCTAATAAACGCAATATTGAAAATATCCATAGATATATAAAAAATCACGATCTTTTTAAATAAACACGAATATGGCGGCAACAAATTAGAACTAAGTCTATCCATTTGCCAATTGCTGCCTGCATGAATAAATTAAGCTAATCCAGAAAACTAATTTCTGAATTTTGACTGAATTTTGTTAAAATTAATTAATTATTTTAATAATGTAATAAAAGTTTCATAAGGTAAAAAAAAACACTCGTCTCGTCCATTTTTTTATATTACTCGTAGGTAACATAAAATAAAAATTCGTTGAAGCGTAGGTTTTTTTATCTATATCTAAACATGTATGTATAAATGGCGAAAAAATAGTCAATTTTAATATTTAAAAACAAAAAATACTGTATTTATGAAATATAAAAAAAAAATCTGGCAATATCAATCAATCTCCAATAATAATTAAAATTATTAGTCATATTTTCAGATAGAGGTTCCGTCACATACATTGAAGTCATTTTATGAGGTTGTCTCTGTCGATATGTATGGCGCGAGGCGAATAAAAACATGAGCGGTATCACTACTCATGTTTTTATTCACACAATATTACTCGTGTCGGGAAGTACCCTTATTACGAGTTTTGCAGCGTTTTCCTAATCTACACTCGCTAGCGTCTCCGTCAATATTTGTGTGACATATTGTAGTTCTTCACGTCACCGCTTGGAGGCGCTGTACAATTTCTCATACAAATTCGGCGGAGACCCTAGCGAGTATAGATTACGATAACGGTAAACCCTTGATAGAGACCTAAGGATTATTGACGGGTCGCTCACTTACCTCTATAATGGTTGAGGAGGGCGATGGCTGGCATTCTCGTCATACTTGTGAACAGGTGCTGCTTGTGAGGGCTGGTCATCTCAAGCTACGCATTTACATATAAGTAGAACTACTAGAATTTTCTTTACGTTAATTTTTATCGACATTTGTGCATTGGAACTGTGTCCATGGGCTTACATTTCTCAAGTGATTTACTTTGTATTTTTAAAATTGTATAATATTTTTGAAAAGAGTAATTACTGAGTTTCTTGCCAGGTTCTTCTCAGTAAAAGCAACCTTCCGAACCTGGCGGTAGCATGTATAATCCTGTAAATTTATGCCATTCTGACGATTTGAAAGTACTTTGTAAAAGTCTAATCGAATAAAGATATTTTTGACTTTGATTATTAGTAATATTATTTTTTTTACCTAAAAGTTATCCCACAATATATATGAGTACTTGTCAGTTACATTTTCACCTAATACTGAAAGTAATTTTTATCATAACCAATGTCTTTTGACCACTCAATAAACTGAATAGGAAGTGTAAAAATTACATATTACAGTCAAAAACCATTGATAAAAGCGTATGAAATTATATATTTTTAATTAACCTAGATAATAATCTATGCAGATAAATAAAATGAAGTGTCTGTTTGTAATTCCATAATAACAGCTTTTCCCTGAATACATATTAAAGTACGGTACTTAAATAAAAACAATTTTTTTTTTCTGTCTGTATGTTTGTTTAACGTAATCTCAGAACCGGTTGGACCGATTTTAACAAGACTTCACTAGCAGATAGCTAATGTTACAAGGAGTAACTAAGGCAACTATTATTTAAAAAAACATGAAGTGTTCCGCTCAACTTGATTTTTTTTTTTAATTATCATTATTTACTATGTAATGAAATGAACATGATGCCAGCTGAGTTTGTTGCAGGTTCATCTCAGAAGGCCAGTTTCCGAACCGGTGGTCAATTCTTCGACATGCATAAGTGCCATACCAGGGCCTAAACTGAACAAATCATTTTCATTTTCACACATGACGCGAATGAAACTGCGGGGCGCAGCTAGTATAGAAGTTCTGTCATTATAATATTTTGAGTTTTTTGAGTTAAAATTACTATTCGCCATTGTTCTTTAAACTTAGATTATAAACATGTTTCTAATATCATCATTGGTACAATGCCACCACGATTTATGAGGAGTGACCTTAAATACGCAGTAAATTTGGGTCTTGAGGAGCTCGTGGCACAGTTGCTATTACGCATATCATTCGATCAGCGAAGTTAAGCAACCATACGCCTAGCCAGTAGTTGGATGGGTGACCGCCCGAGTTCCCTCCGTGCCTCGGAGAGCACGTTAAGCCGTCGGTCCCGGTTGCCAATTTAACATCTTTGGCAATCGTTACAGGTCAGTCGGAGGCCTAAAAATAATCTGACAACTGGTTTAACCCAGATCACAGATTTTCCTCCTAAATGGGGTTGCGAAGGTCAGATGGCAGTCGCTTCGTATAAAAATCTGATGATCAGCCACATCGGGTTGAATCAAGTGCCGACTCCATCAATGTATGGGATAAGGCCAGGGAGATGATGTATGGAACAACGTGAACAAATACTGGGCGCTCAAACCTCGTGACGCTTGTTTACAAGCTGAACGCGATAGTAAAGGTATCGCAGGTTAATCAGAATGTTGCCAGCCTGCATATTATATGAGTATTGTTTGAATAGGTTTAAAACACGGTCTTAGGTGGACAAGGAGGACGGATTAAAATTAACGATATAATACTGAATATAAGTACTGAAATAAAGTAACTACTCTATCACATGTTATAGTAAATCAATCTATACAAATTAATAAAATTGAAGTCTGTTTGTAAATACAAATTAATAGCTTTTTACAAGCTTATGAAAGTAAAAAAATTAAAAAATACTTTTCTGTTTGTCTGTTGGTTTTGGATAATCTCTGGACTTTGGAAAGGGCTGGACCGATTTAAAACGGGACTTAAACTGGCAGATAGCTTATGTTACAAGGAGTAACTTAGGCGACTTTTATTAAAACAAAACATTAGGTTTCTGCGTGCCTTGAAATCAACCGCGGAGAACAGCTAGTCAAAAATAAATTAACCAAAATTAAAGTCATATTTTCATATCACTGCATCGGCATGCCAGCCAACAGCCCAGGGACCCCATGCATAGCCAAACCATCTTTACCATGCATCCTAACATGAGTCTTCAATGCCGCTGCCTTTCTAAACGCATGACCGCACTGCGTACATATATACGGCCGTTCCCCTGTATGACACCGTATATGGGAAATCAGGTCAGATTTTTGTACAAACGCCTTGTCACAATACGAACACTGAAAGGGCTTTTCTCCTGTGTGGGTTCTTCGGTGGTTTTTCAAAGTACCGGAGGCTGCAAATCTCATCGGACACAAGTCACAGGCGTATGGACGTTCCCCGGTGTGTATACGTCTGTGTTTCACTAATGCACTGGAGGTTGTGAAGCCGTGGTTGCAGTCATCGCAGACGAATGGATGGGCACCGCTGTGCTTGCGTTCATGGGCGTCTAACTCGCCTTTTGATACGAATCTGGAATTAAGAAATATTATTAATTAGTATGTGTCCTATCGGGCCTGTCCCAATGAGTTTTTCTAACAACTCATGTGCAGTGATTTCACACCATGTGCACGGTGAAAGAAAACACCCTGAAGAAATCTGCATATGTCTGAGAAGTAATAAAGATGTATGTATAGTTCCTGAGACGGCGATGGACTCACCATCTGTCACGTTGGCACTTAATAATTTTCGGTGAAATGTGGGTATTGTTATTACAACACTGCCTGCCCCTTCGGGGAATACAGGCGTGTGTATATGGATGTATGTATGTACTTGTGCGTCCTAATTGAAGGCGCGTAGGGTAGACAGGCAAAAACTTTTATTTAAAAAAAAAAATTTTTAAAAAGTTGCCCATGAAAAGTACTTAGTATCCTACTAATATTATAAATGTGAATGTAAGTTTGTTTGTTACGTTTTCACGAGAAAACCACTTAATCACTCAAGATGAAATTTTGTACACAAAGTCTTGGAGGTATTAGAAGTAACATAGGATTTTTTAAGTGTGTGAAGCCGTGTTTGTAGGCTAGTATATGTTTTTGCTACCTTACTTTACCTTGCAGAGTAATTTAGAAGGTTTATTCCAATAATCCCCATTGAAAATCCCCACCAATGGGGAATAGTGGAAAATAGTCCAAAAATCCCCACTGCGATCGAATGCAGCTTGGAATGGGGATTTTTCACAAATCCCCACGAGGTTTAAAATTAAATATGAACAACATCTACTATATAAAAATAAGTCGGGTTTTCCTTCCTGACGCTATAACTCTAGAACGCACGAACCGATTTCCACGGTTTTGTATTCGTTGGAAAGGTCTCGGGCTCCATGAGGTTTATAGCAAAGAAAATTCAGGACAAACCAACATTTTAAGTAGATGGCGCCGGAGCGTGATACATTGTTCGACAGCTACTCATTTAATCACCAAACGAAATGTTACATAAAACGAAGCCATCTGAGTGCCTAGTGCGAGTTTTCTTAAAATCGCCGTCACAAGTGATCGCGTCGACGTAAACGCAGATTTGTATGGGCTCACAATAGTGTCATGTTTAGGCCGACAGAGGCGCTGCTTCGATCCCATACAAATCTGCGTTAACTTTGACATGGTGACTTGTGACGGCGGCAGTGAAAAACTCGCACTAGGCACTCAGAGTGCCTAGTGCGAGTTTTTCACTGCCGCTGCCACTGGTGGCGAAACGGAATTCGCCGGGTTTGCTAGTACTGTATAAGAATGAGGAAGAAGTTATTTTAGAAATCAAACAAATTTATGTAATAAGGCAAAGCCTAAATTTAAATTATTTAATGTTGAAGAACGAAATCAAATCATAGTCTAGTAAGGATTTGTGGAAAATTTGTCCGAAAATCCCCATTCTAAGCTGCTTTCGATCGCAGTGGGGATTTTTGGACATTTTCCACTATTCCCCATTGGTGGGGACTTTCAATGGGGATTATTGGAATAACCCATTTAGAAGTCTAAATGTGTAAAAGCCTTTTAAATTTACTTTGATGTCCATCTTACCCCTTTTGACAAGTTTCACATTTGAATGGCTTCAACCCCTGATGCCTCCGCATATGCTGAGCGAGATTATTCTTCTGACTGAACCCTTTACCGCATATCGAGCAGAGGAACGGCTTCTCACCCGTGTGAGTCCTCATGTGATCCTTCAACGTACATAGCATTAAGAATGCTTTACTGCAAACGCTGCATTGATGCTTCTTCTCAACTTTATGCCCCTCTTTGTGTAAATTCAAGCTTTCCTCCGTAGCAAAACTCTTCGCACAATACTGACATGTAATACCTTTCTCTCTTGTATGAAGAGATAATATGTGATTATCCAAATAAGCTTTGTATTTAAACTCTCTCTTACATTCCTTGCATGTATAAGTAATTTTAGATTTGTTTTCGTGTCTTCGTATATGGGACCGCAAAGATTTTTTGTTCTTAAATTTCCTGTCGCATTCCGAGCAGAAGTACTCTAATTCTCTATTCTTTATATTCGGAACTTTTATTTCGTGAGTATTCTGATGTGATTTCCATGCGTTGATTGACTCAAATTTCCTGTTGCAAATTTCACATTTAAAAATTGATTCTGGTTTCTTAGTGAGACATTTCCTTATTATTTTATTTAGTTTATCACAGTTTAGTTTCTTTGTATGTCTTTTTAGCGTATCTTTGCTTTTGAACTTCATTCCACAATGGCATTTGTATGTTTTAGACGTTACTTTAGAATGTTTAGATTTCACTTCTATCGGTTGTGTTAATAAAGACATTTGGTCCTCCAAGTCATGTGAAAATAAATCATGAGATTCCAAATCTTCTTCGTACTGTATTTTGATGTCCGGTTCATCTTTAAATCTATCCCCGTTCGATTGAATCGGTTCATTCAAGTTACAATCGGGTGTAAAGCAAGTAAAATCACCGAAAACCAAGTCTTTTCTATCAATAGAATCTTCAATACTATTCTCAGTATTAGGTTTACATGATTCTGCAATATTTAAATCACTTTTTATGATTTTGTCGACATTCTCTGAAAAGTGGCATTCGTATTGACTTCTGCTGTTCAAGTTGGTTAAAAGTGCCTCGGACTCGACACAGCGTCGTCGGAATTCGTCGGCTTTGTAAATAGTGGCCTGGCAATCACTACATACCTGTTTTGGTAGAGTATCTTCGAATTTAATGTCCAAATTAGCAACGGAAGCTAGTATTTCTAACAAATAGCGATCGTCCCCTTTCAGCTTTGTTAATAACGGCTGCATGTTTGGAGACTCATTTAAACAAGCACGGCATATTCTATCAAACACTTCTGAACTGATTTCCATATTTCTATGAAGTAAACGTAATGCGTATAATCAATAATAACACGAAATTATTGAAAGGAAATACTAGTTTTATAAAAGACACTGTTTGTGGTTTGCCATACCCTATAATTTAAGATATTAATCACTTTTATTATAAGTATATAAATATTCTTATTTTAGTGATTTTTCCTTTTGTGTTGAAAACTAGTTCGCGTACATACATAATTAATATTTGCTTGCTTCCCTTCCCTGTTTGGTTGGTTTTTTTGACAATTGATTGTGTCAATGTGTACTGTCAAATAGACAGATAGACTGACAAGCTGTACATAGGCAAGTACCCTTAGATATAGAATTGTTTTTATCTTTGCTAGTATCTACATAAGTGTTTTTTTTATATATCTATTACCTACATAGTTCAAGCGAATTTTTATGATCTATTCGATAAATTTAATTTATATATTTTTTAGTAGTAGGTGAATACAAAACAACGACCATAACCATTAAATTAAATAGTGCTTTTGTTTCATAGAGATAAGTCAAATCTCAATGACGCGAGAGACACAAATTTGTGTTAGTTACTCAAAGAATATTTAAAACGAGTTTAATTAAATACGACCGGCTTTAGCATGAACGCTTTGTCTTATACTTTCATTTCATTACTCATTCATTTTCGGCTTCTGTGAGGCTGCCACAATTTTGCCAGTATCACGTACAAACTACAAAACAAGTTCTTGCAAATGCTTTAACACGCCATTGACATCTGTTTAAAAACGAACGTTAATTATTTTTGTCTATGGTTTAAAATGTTCGATTTACAAGCTCGTCCCAAGATGTCGCTGTACGTTTTTGAATCGCGATGGTATTTGGTTACCATTTGTGTAGAAAAGAACTTGACCTTAAAATGTACTTCACTGGGTATAATTCTTTCCCTACAGATTATCGCGGGATTACCTGAAGTGAAATTCTATCATAATTATCTATTTTTGAAAGGTTCTACCCGCGTGGGTGGGATCTGATCAAACCAAATCCACCAACATGACGATAGCTTGAACTGTGATGATTTCATCATAGTTCAAGCCGTTATTGTGATCTTCGGTCCCGTCACGAGTAAAGATCGCACCGCGAAAAATAGAGATGTTTTTATTCACCCCGCGCCATACATACAGACAGACTCAGGAAATGATAACTGCACATTCAAAGGTACTAGGTCTTAACTGATGACGGGGTCGTACCACAATATAATAATAACTATCCTTTATTTCCGTAATTTCTGCAGCTCATTTTTTTTAAATAATATAAAATGATCTACCTGAAGTTCGGTTACGGTGGCTAATCCCGGCGGGGATTAGCCATCTGCGCAGGAGATATTATAGATGTTACGAGTAACTAGACGACTATTATTTAAAAAAATGCTAGTTAGCTAAAGAACGAAAAATCTTTTTTTTTTTAATTTCTCTTTCTACAGAAAGCGACATAAAATCTGTTTTATTGATTAATAAACGGATTTGTTTGTTCCGGTAAATATCATACCGACTCTTACTTTTATTTATAAAAACTAGCTGTGCCCTGCGGTTTCACCCGCGTAGATTTAGTTTCATCCTTATTGTCGCGGAACCCTAATATTTTTAATAAATAAAAGTAGCCTAAGTTACTCCTTGAAACATCAGCTTGCTACCAGTGAGTCTCGTTAAAATCCGTCCAGCCGCTTCAGAGATTACCCGGAACAAACAGACAGATAGACAGACAGTTTTTTTTTTAAACTTGGCTTTTAAGTGTCAGTAGCGTGTATCCTTTCATATGCATTTAGTGAAAAGCTGTAATTTTGGAATTACAAACAGACACTTGAATTGTATTTATCTGTATAGATAAAGTTATGATTTCCCACCAGACTATTAAACACATACTCTTTGTTTCCGATGATATAAAGTGTTCGCGGGGCTAGTAATAAATAAAAGTAGTTGAAGTGCAATAAATATAATTTATTTGTTGACTTGTAGAGCAGCTAATTGTTTTTTGAGGTCCATCAATTTGTTGACTTCGGGTTGCCACACCGCCTTGTCTTTCGTTGAGGCTTTCAATTTGCGTACCTTGTCACCCTGTTGAAATAAAAAAACAACTATTATTCATGGACTAGCTGTGCCCCGCGGTTTTACCCACGTAGATTTAGTTTCATCCGTATTGTCGCGGAACCCTAATATTTCTAATAAATAAGAGTAGCCTGAGTTACTCCTTAATATATCAGCTACCTGCCAGTGAAAGTCCCGTTAAAATCGGTCCAGCCGTTTCAGAGATTACCCGGAACAAACAGACAGACAGACAGACAGACAGAGAAAAAAATTATAACATGGTTTTTTTGTGTCAGTAGCGTGTATACTTTCAGATGCATTTAGTGAAAAACTGTTATTTTGGATTTACAAACAGACACTTCAATTTTATTTATCTGTATAGATGACTGTGTAAAAATAAACAACTCTCCGTTTGATTTAAAGGTGATTAAAACTTTATCTTTGGACACAACTTTTGATCAAAGGCTATTTCAATGATACATATATTATTTTGTTATTTACTGGCATACATATAACTAGAGACTAGTATGTAAGTACTTTGCGTAGTCGTTTCATAAATAATAGGTCAAACTTTAAAACCCCTACACGTCCAATTAAAAAAATAAATAAAAAGACAGACAGATTTTTTTTTTAAAAATTGGCTTTTCTCTATCAGTACCGTGTATACTTTCGTATGCATTTAGTCAAAAGGTGTAATTTTGAAATTACAAACAGACACTTCAATTTTATTTATCTGTATAGATGTGTAGATGTTAACCATTCTTCGGTTTTGCTTTTATTTTGAAGATTGATTCTTGTTTACTATAAAAAAAATCTTTTTTTAATTTTTAACAATTATCTGTCTGTTTGTATCGTACACTAATATACATAAATCGCTGCTATACCAACTTATCCATTGCGGATCATCCAAGATGGCGGATTGGTTATAATTTCTGCACAATCTGAGTAAATGAAAAGGCTTGCTGAGAAGAACACGGAAATTAATACGTCACATTAAATTCATATATATAGAAAGTCTCTCATGTGTATTAGTACACTAATATACAAACAGCACTTGGAATAATGTTACCTGTTCAGCTACAGCTTTTTCGAGATCCGCAGCTCCTTGCGTCGGTGTTGCCACCTTCACCGTTGATTTAGACTCGGCTAATTGCTTTTTTAGTTGCAGCAACTTGTCCACTTCGGGTTGCCATACCGCCTTGTCTTTTGTACCCGATTTTAGCTGACGAACTTTCTGCGCCTGATATGATAACAAAAAATATATATAGACTAGCTGTGCCCCGCGGTTTCACCCGCGTAGATTTAGTTTCTTCCTTATTGTCGCGGAACCCTAATATTTTTAATAAATAAAAGTAGCCTAAGTTACTCCTTGAAACATCAGCTACCTGCCAGTGAAAGTCCTGTTAAAATCTGTCCAGCCGTTTCAGAGATTACCCGGAACAAACAGACAGACAGACAGACAGAGAAAAATTTTATAACTTGGTCTTTTTGTGTCAGTAGCGTGTATACTTTCATATGCATTTAGTGAAAAGCTGTTATTTTGGAATTACAAACAGACACTTCAATTTTATTTATCTGTATAGATAAGGGTTACCTGTTCATCCACAGCTTTTTCCAAGCTGGCAGCATCGTTCCCGTTGGTAGCTAGTGACGCCATCTGTTGTTTGAACGCCAGTAACTTGTCCACTTCGGGTTGCCATACCGACTTATCCTTAGTCGATGCTTTCAAATCGCGCACTTTCTTTGCCTGAAAAATGACAATAATTATTTTTTTCAAAATAACAGCTTTTCACTAAACGCATATTAAAGTATATATATATATACGATACTAAAATGAAAAAACCAAGTTTTAAAATGTTCTCTGTCTGTCTGTTTGCTCTTGCTAATCTCGGAAACTGCTGGACTGATTTTAACGGGACTTTCACTGGCAGGTAGCCAATTTTACAAGGAGTAACTTAGGCTACTTTGATTTTAAAACCACGCGGGTAAAACCACGGGGCACAGCTAGTTTTAAAATAAGAAATAATTTTCCGTCGTTCACGTCAAAGGAAATTAATTTTGCATTTACCTGTTCGGCAATAGCCGCTTCCAATTCAGCCGCCGAACCACTCGTAGTCTTCGCTTTATTACTCTGCGACAAACAAACATGATTCAAGTTGGCATTTATATATTTAGAAAAATATATTTTTAAGCGTAATTAAGTACTGAGTTTCTTGCCAGGTTGTTCTCAGTAAAAGCAACCTTCCGAACCTAGCGGTAGCATGTATAACCCTGTGTAATCGCGTCGTTCAGACGATTTGAAAGTACTTTGTTAAAAATATAATCGAATAGAGATTTTTTTATTTCGAACTAGCTGTGATTTAGTTTCATCCTTATTATCATCTCCCTGGCCTTATCCCATACATTGTTGGGGTCGGCATTTGATTCAACCCGATGTGGCTGATCACCCGATTTTTATACGAAGCGACTGCCATCTGACCTTCGCAACCTCGTTTAGGAGGAAAATCTGTGATTTGGGTTAAACCAGTTGTCAGATTATTTTTAGGCCTCCGACTGACCTGTAACGATTGCCAAAGATGTTAAATTGTCAATCCTTATTATAGCGGAACGCTTATATTTTTAATAAATAAAAGTAGCCTAAGTTACCTCTTGAAACACCAGCTACCTACCAGCGAAAGTCCCGTTAAAACCTATCCAGTCGTTTATGCGTAATGCCGTGACCAAGGGAAATGGTGTTAATTTTTATATATAAAGATATTGGTCAATCCCGCTCTATTTTACTGCAACCTTGGCCAATTCTACCCCCGCCCCTTTAAACTGCGATCTTTGCCATTTCTACCCCCATTCTACTGCAACCTTGGCCAATTCAATCCTTTTTTACCGCGACTTTCGCCAATTCTAGCCTTTCTCCTACGACTTTCGCCAATTCTAGCCTTTTCTCCTACGACTTTCGCCAATTCTACCACAATTTTTGCTACTTTCGCCAATTATGCCATATTTTTTGCGGCTTTCGCCAATTCTACCCCATTTAACTCCCTTACCTTATCAGCGCGGTCAGCTTGCGTGCCTGCATACTTCGCCCTCATAGCATCAAGTAAGTCTTGCTCTATCTTAGCGAACAGCGGCTCCGGCTTGCCGATACGATGACCGCTGGGCAAGTACTGAATTAACGATGGCTTCCTGAAATATACAATGGTATAGATTATTACATATACTTATTACATATATGTATTCCCCAAAGGGGTAGGCAGAGGTGGACTTGTAATACACCTACATTTCGCCATTACATGTTGTTGGTGCATCGATATCACGTCATTAGAAACGGCTGTGATTGGACAACGATAACGTCATAGTCACACAGACGAATAGGAGGCCGCCACGCAGAAAAGGGGTACGGGATGGTCGAAGGTCGCTTGCTACGAACGTGGACAGTATACGCACGGCATTACTTTTAAATTTTGTAAACGCTTTTAATATAGTACTGTACTTAAAATTCGCAATCTTTGATGTCTCGTCACCTCAAGTACACCTGGGAGATAAGGACGCAACACATGTCTAAAATTAAAAAAATATCTTAAATGCATTAGACTTTTTACAAACTACTTTTAAATAGTCAGAAGGACACAACAATACATTATACAGGATTATAAATGTTACCACCGGGTTCGGAAGGTTGCTTTCGTTGAGAAGAATCCGGCAAGAATCTCAGCAATTACTCTTTGGCTGTAATGGTTACAGTATATCTCCTGATTTTAAGCCCATGGACACAGTTCTGTAGGAAGAGCGAGTGATCAGTGTCATCCCCAGCAAAGACAAGATCTTCCATTGAGGCGGGTGTCATGTCTGGGGAACACCGGCTCCAACTGTTCTAGTTGGACACTTGTATATATACTGTGTGGAGAGCGAGTGATCAGTGTCATCCCCAGCAAAGACAAGATGTTCCATTGAGGCGGGTGTCATGTCTGGGGAACACCGGCTCCAACTGTTCTAGTTGGACACTTGTATATATACTGTGTGGAGAGCGAGTGATCAGTGTCATCCCCAGCAAAGACAAGATGTTCCATTGAGGCGGGTGTCATGTCTGGGGAACACCGGTGGCAACTGTTCTAGTTGGACACTTGTATATATAATGCAATGCGAAAACTCTTATTGCGCGATTTAGGTTATCGTGTATTTGTACTCAAACTTTGCAATTGTTAGCGAGTAGCGCCATCTATGTAGCGAGCTAGAGTGCTAGTGCGAGTTTTCTTAAAATCGCCGTCACAAGTCACCGCGTCGACGTAAACGCAGATTTGTATGGGCTCACAATAGTGTCATGTTTAGGCCGACAGAGGCGCTGTTCCGATCTTATACAAATCTGCGTTTACTGCACTCAGGCCCTAGATATACTCACAGTGGGTTGATTCTCAGCTGCGATGGTTTCAGGTTAAGTTGAGCAGCCAGCCGACGAGCTGCATCTGGCATATACGGTGCTAGCAGAGCGCACACTAATGCCACAATTTGACAACACAACCCTATGGCTGTACTGCCGGCGATCCTGTAACGAGACAATAAATATACAAATAGGGTCTCCGAAGGGGTAGGCAGAGGTGTTGTAATAACAACACCCACATTTCACCGAAGATGAATAAGTGTCAACGTGACAGAGGGTGAGTCTATTGCCATTTGATTTTATTGTGTTTTTTTAATTATTCACTTCTTGTTTATTTATTAATATTGTATTTATTCTTTACTAGCTGAGCCCCGCGGTTTCACCCGCGTGGATTTAGTTTCTACCTTATTGTCGCGGAACCCTGATATTTTTTATAATCAAAAGTAGCCTAAGTTACTCCTTGAAACATCAGCTACCTATCAGTGAAAGTCCCGTTAAAATCCGTCCAGCCGTTTCAGAGATTACCCGGAACAAACAGACAGACAGACAGACGGGCAGACAGACAGAGAAAATTTTTTAAACTTGGTTTTTCAGTGTCAGTATCGTGTATACTTTAATATGCATTTAGTGAAAAGCTGTAATTTTGAATTACAAACAGACACTTCAATTTTATTTATCTGTATAGATGTATAGATTTATATTGTCAGAACCCTCGTACCTCAAGGATTTTTTGAAAAAAGATTTTAGCAAAATCATTCAGCTGTTCTCGAGATTTGCGCTTAGCAACACATTCAGCGATTCATTTTTATATTATAGACTAGCGGACGTCACGCGGTTACACCCGCGTATTTCTCGTTACCGTGGGAGTACGGGGATAAAATATAACCTATATTAATCTGTGATAATGTAGCATTCAAATGGTTGAAGAATATTTAAAATCGGTCCAGTACTTTTTGAGCAAATTCGCTACAAACATACTTAAATGATTTTTTTGTTTGTTTCATTGAATAGGCTCCGAAACTTGACGGATCTTGAAAATTCTAGCAATGGATAGCTACATCATCAGCGAGTAACATAGGCTATATTTTATCCCCGTACTCCCACGGGAACGGGAACTACGGGGGTAAAACCACGTGACGTCCGCTAGCATAGATATAAATTACTTACTTGTCTTCATCAGTTCCTTTGAGCAGCACCCAGGGTTGTGTGGCTTGCATGTGTTGGTTGCCCAGCCGAGACACACACAACACGTGGCGGAGAGCTTCACGCAGTCTGCCTTTCTCCATGTGTTGGACGTATGCTAACAAAATAAAGCCACTTTACAATACAATACAATACAATAAAATCAACATTTTCTTCTCAGTAAAAGCAACCTTCCGAACCTGGCTGTGGCATGTATAATCCTGTGTAATTGTGTCATTCTGACGATTTGAAAGTACTTTGTATAAAGTCTAATCGAATAAAGATATATTTGAGTTTGAGTTTGAGTTTGAAATAACTCCACGACTCTGTCTTTAAATTTCGGAATATTCACTCACATAATATCTTTCAAACTCAAACTCTTTATTCGATTAGACTTTTTACAAAGTACTTTCAAATCGTTAATTAGATTATCTTTATAAGTTATTTGAATGTTACAAGGTTACAAGGGGAGAGGAAGTCTCAGCCACTATACATACGTGTTTGAATTACTTCTCAGACATATGCAGGTTTCCTCACGATGTTTTCCTACACCGTAAAGCACGTGGTGTGAAATCACTACACATAAGTTTTTAGAAAGACTCATTGGTACAGGCCCCGCTGGGATTCGAACTTGCGTCACTTGCGTAGCAGGCGTCTGTTCAAACCCCGAGGCCACCACTAAATGCATATGAAAGTATATTTTACCTACATTAAAAAAACCAAGTATTTTTTTCTCTAGGTCTATCTGTTTTGGGTAATCTCTGAATCTGCCAACTAAAGTCCCGTTAAAATAGGTCTTGCCGATTCAGAGGTTTTAATATATGTCAATGCCTACCCTGTAAGCTGCCTACCGATCACGTACCTGCCACCTCCCTGTTGATGAGGGCGATCAGCTCATAATCACTTGGTGTGAGAGCCAGCTCAGGCACCACTCCCTTGAAGGTGTTGGCGCAGAAGCTCAGCGACCGATGACAGAAGTTACCCAGGTTGTTCAGAAGCTCCGAGTTATTCCTAGGGAAATGCATTCATACTTGATCTTACCGATGTCTTTTGAACTTTTTTTAAGTATATACTCCAAAATGAAAATGAAAATGATTTATTCAGTTTAGGCCCTGGTAAGGCACTTATGAATGTCGAGGAATTTACCACCGGTTCGGAAACTAGCCTTCTGAGAACAACCGGCAAGAAACTCAGCTGGCATCATGTAACGTGTGGCTTAACGTGAAGTTATGGTAGCTCAGACGTGAGACTCCCAGCTTAGGGGGCAATAAGGAAACTAGGGTACCCCGGTTGGAATCCGGGTGACCGGTTCTTTATTTCCCACCCAATAGCCAGGGTGTAAGAATTAGGCTATGGTATCCCCTGCCTGTTGTAAGAGGCGACTAAAAGGGGGTCGGAGGGCCTGCTGGCGGTGAATGTCACAGCGAGGTCTCCAGGGGCGGCGATACAGCCCCGGGGATGTGGGGGGACACCGGTGCGATCTATCAGAGTACCTGGAGTCCCCCCTGAGCACTGAGGATGGCCACCGGGGGGGTTTTGATGAAAACTGTACTGATGAAGAAAGCTTATTATACAATTTCGGATTACATAAATGATAAAGACATATGGAATTAAAACTCTGCACAAGTAGCTCCTGGCAATGACATGGTATGCAAACATGATATGTAAATCATTTGGTATTGTTTTTACGTTTTTAATTATTATTTTTTACACATGCATGCTGATACAATTTTCACTATTGTGAATAATTTATGATGTTTTTTTTTTTTTGTAATTATTATTATTTTACTGTGTAATGAAATGTACATGATGCCAGCTGAGTTTCTTGCCGGTTCTTCTCAGAAGGCTAGTTTCCGAACCGGTGGTAGATTCCTCGACGTTCATAAGTGCCTTACCAGGGCCTAAACTGAATAAATCATTTTCATTTTCATTTTCATTTTCATTTTAGTGAGGTAAAAATCCCACATACCCCGATCTGCCTCTCCCAGGGCCGTCGGGGACCTTTTGAAGGTTTCCCCCTCGTCAATAAAAAAAAAACCGGCAAGAAACTCTGGCATCGTGTACAGAAGATATCTATACAGATAAATAAAATTTAAGTTTCTGTTTGTAACTGCAAAATAACAGCTTTTCACTAAATGCATATGAAAGTATACATGCCACTGACACTAAAAAACCATGTTTTAAAATTTTTCTCTGTCTGTCTGTCTGTTTGTTCCGGGTAATCTCTGAAACGGCTGGACGGATTTTAACGGGACTTTCACTGACAGACAGCTTATGATACAAGGAGTAACTCAGGCCAATTTTATTATAAGAAAATCATTAGGATGAAACAAAATCACGGGGTACAGCTAGTTTTCGATAAGACTATTACCTGGTCCCCAGTTCCGTCCAGCTGAAGCTGGAATCGGAGGTCTCCGGTCTGATGCTGGCCAGGTAGAACCGCCATACGTCTGAAGGTATACCTGTATCCTGGACAAGAGATGATCACCTAATCGGTATCACTTCTTAAAATTATTAGCAAAAATACGAACACGAGGCGGGAGTCGAACCCACGACCTCTGCAATCCGTGCAGTTGCTCTTCCAACTGAGCTACTCGTGATCACACTGCATGTGTCAAATTTTTCCTTCCCTCAGACATATACAGGTTTCCTCCCGTGACCTGAAACTTTACGGAATCACATAAGTTTTTAGAAAAAGTCATTGGTACAGACCCCGCTGGGATTCAAGCTTGCGTCGCTTGCGTAGCAGGCGACTGGTCAAACCCCAAGGCCACTAGGGGTCTTCTCGGAGGATTATATAAGCATAAAAACCTGTACTGATAAATAAAATTAAAGTGTCTGTATGTAAATCCAAAATAACAGCTTATCACTAAATGCATATGAAAGTATACACGGTACTGACACTAAAAAAACAAGTTTTAAATTTTTTCTCTGTCTGTCTGTTTGTTCCGGGTAATCTCCAAAACGACTGGACCAATTTTAACGGGACTTTCACTAGCAGGTAGCTGATGTTTCAAGGATTAACTAAGGCTACTATTATTCATAAAAAATATTAAGGTTTGGCGAATTTAAGCATGAAACTAAATCTACGCGGGTGAAACGCAGGACACAGCTAGTCATAGAAATATAATTAATACCTGCGCATCTGTACCAAATACACCAACCCCTCTTGATTTAGAAAACTTGCCCTCTTCGTAGTTCAGATATTCTGAAAATAAAATTCATTAAAGTTTATTAAGTACTAACACTAAAAACCATAAAATTAAAATATATCATTAAAGGCAGTCCCTGTAGGCAAGGTTCCGAAGATATTGGCAGCATTCCACCTTTGAATAGCTAAACTAATTCTCCTGTGATGTGAAAATAAAATAAATGCATACATCTATACATCTATACAGATAAATAAAAATGAAGTGTCTGTTTGTAATTCCAAAATAACAGCTTTTCACTAAATGCATATGAAAGTATAAACGATACTGACACTAAAAAACCAAGTTTTAAAATGTTTCTCTGTCTATTTGTTCCGGGTAATCTCAGAAACGGCTGAACCGATTTTAACGGGACTGTCACTGACAGGTAGCTGTTGATTCAAGGAGTAACTTAGGCTACTTTTATTTATTAAAAATGTTAGGGTTCCGCGACATGACGCATGAAACCGCGGGGCACAGCTAGTCATCAATATACTCAGTTACACTATATCGTTTCAATAAGCGAGATAATGCTACTTTGTCTAGGTGTAAAGGCTATGTATAATACATACCAGTGGCATATAGATGGTCTACGAGGATATGTCCCTCGTTGACCCCGAGCAGAGTCGCGGGGAACATTATAGTGTGGAACGGAACGTTATCCTTCGCCATGAACTGGTATAACTTCACCTGGTTACAACAATAAAATAATTACAATACAATAATTTAATTACAAAAGAATCGTGGTGGCTTTGGGGTTAAGAGCAGTCACCTGCTACGCAAGCGACGCGAGTTCGAATCCCAGCGGGGTCTGTACCAATGAGTTTTTCTAAAAACTTATGTACAGTGATTTCACACCACGTGCTTTACGGTGAAGGAAAACATCGTGAGGAAACCTGCATATGTCTGTGAAGTAATTCAAAGACGTATGCATAGTGCCTGAGACGGCGGTAGACTTATCTGTCACGTTGGCACTTAATCAATTTCGGTAAAATGTGGGTGTTGTTATCATAACACCTCTGCCTACCCCTTCGGGGAATACAGGCGTGAGCATATGTATGTATGTACATTATTATTATAATTAACATCATCTACACTACTGTCATCATCATCGTAACTAACATCAACATTGTTTTCACCATCATTAACAACGTCAACATTATTATTATCGTCATCAACAACTTCAACATTATTATTATCGTCAACAACAACTTCAACATTATTATTATCGTCATCAACAACTTCAACATTATTATTACCGTCATCAACAACTTCAACATTATTATTATCGTCATCAACAACTTTGTTAAGGAACCCTAATATACGGAGATTGCTGAATAGACATCGACACACAGCAATTGCGCAAGGTACCGGACGGCGACACGAGGCGCAGAGTCAGCAACGTGACGTCAATCACATGAATGTGGGATTCGGACTTATAATAATAAAATCAATCTTTGATTATACTTCGATCACTTAACATAGTTAATTAGTTGTAATCTATATCTATACAGATAAATAAAATTGAAGTGTCTGTTTGTAATTCCAAAATAACAGCTTTTCATTAAATGCATATGAAAGTGTACATGCTACTGACACTGAAAATCTAAGTTTAAAATTTTTTATCTGTCTGTCTGTTTGGCCGTCTGTCTGTCTGTCTGTCTGTCTGTCTGTTTGTTCCGGGTAATCTCCGTAACGTCTGGAAGGATTTTAACGGGACTTTCACTGACGGATAGCTAATGGTACAAGGAGTAACTTAGGTAACTTAGATTAAAAAAAAAACTTTAGGGCTCCGCGGGCAACCATGAAATTAAAATCTACGCGGGTGAAACCGCGGGGTACAACATTTAAATTAATTGGTTTTTTTGCAACCTCCGGCTGTAGAATCCATAATAACTTCAATATTATTATTATCATCATCAACAACGTCAACATTGGAAATGAAAATGAAAATGATTTATTCAGTTTAGGCCCTGGTAAGGCACTTATGAATGTCGAGGAATTTACCACCGGTTCGGAAACTAGCCTTCTGAGAATTATTATTATTACATACATTATTATTATCGTCATCATTACCAACAGCATTATTATCATTATAATCTAGGCACACTATACATTAGGAGGAGCTTGTGGCACAGTTGCTATTGCGCATATCATTCGATCAGCGAAGTTAAGCAACCATACGCCTAGCCAGTAGTTGGATGGGTGACCGCCGAGTTCCCTCCGTGCCTCGGAGAGCACGTTAAGCCGTCGGTCAATTTAAGCAATTTAACATCTTTGGCAATCGTTACAGGTCAGTCAGAGGCCTAAGAAAGTCTGACAACTGGTTTAACCCAGATTACCGATTTTCCTCGAAAAAGGGGTTACGAAGGTCAGATGGCAGTCGCTTCGTATAAAAATCAGGTGATCAGCCACATCATGTTGAATCAAGTGCCGACCCCAAATACATGGGATAAGGCCAGGGAGATGAATCAACAACAGCAATTATATCATCATTGTCCATCAAAAACATCGTTGAAAATAAATGAAAATCATTAATTCAGTTCAGCCATTGTTGGAAAGCGTAATGATAAGTACGTATGTAATATAACTATAATTACTCACATCATACTGTTTGTCCGGTTTCCACCATTTCTCAAATTGTCCATTAGTGGCTGTCTGGGCAATACTCAGATAGCCTATTGGGGCGTCGAACCACACGTAGAACACCTGGACATTACAATTATATATATACAATAGCCTGGGTAACTAGAAGTATCAACTGATATGAGCTATAAATAAACTTAAAATACAATTATTATATTTTAGTATCTATACAGATAAATAAAATTGAAGTATACACGGTACTGAAATAAAAAAAAACAATTTTTTTATTTTTTTCTCTGTCCATCTGTCTGTTTGTTCCGGCTAATCTCCAAAACGACCAGACTGATTCTAACGGGACTTTTACTGGCAGGTAGCTGATGTATCAAGGAGTAACTTAGGCTACTTTTATTTATTAAAAATATTAGGGTTCCGCGACAATAAGAATGAAACTAAATCTACGCGGGTGAAACCGCGAGGTACAGCTATAAGTAAATAAATGATTAGGTACCTTATTACGATAATTATCGATGGGTACCGGTACCCCCCATTTTAGGTCCCTGGTGACAGCCCTGGCTCTCAATGGTTCTTTTAGCCACGTCTTGCACACCGCCCGGGCTGGGGGGGACCAGTTGGCTTCAGACTTTGATATCCATGTTCTGATTGATGGCTCCAACTGGAATGGAACACGTGACATATGTCATTCCCGTACATTTTGTATCGTTTCTACTAGCGAAGCGTGAGGATAATGTTACTTTGTCTACAGACCCTGGGCCTACCTAAGAGAGCACGAAAAAGCCCTCTGACAACTGGTTTAAACCAATTTAAAAAAAATGGTAATGAAATATACGAACACGAGGCGGGAGTCGAACCCACGACCTCTGCAAACCGTGCAGTTGCTCTGCCAAATGGGCTACTCGTGATCCTACTTCATGCGTCAAATTTTTTTTTCCTTTGATTATGCGGTATAATGGCTGCCTGGTTTAAACCAGATTATATTTTTTTCTCGTAAAAGGAGTTGTAAAGGTCACCTGTCCCAGTTGGATAGAGAGTCGCTCTCCCTGACGGAGGGTCCCCCGCCGCAGGCCTTGCAGCGGGGCCCCCACCAGCTCTATGGCGTTGATCAGGGTCCTCACCTGTCCCAGTTGGATGCAGAGTTGTTCGCTCTCCCTGACGGAGGGTCCCCCGCCGCAGACCTTGCAGCGGGGCCCCCACCAGCTCTATGGCGTTGATCAGGGTCCTCACCTGTCCCAGTTGGATGCAGAGTTGTTCGCTCTCCCTGACGGAGGGTCCCCCGCCGCAGACCTTGCAGCGGGGCCCCCACCAGCTCTATGGCGTTGATCAGGGTCCTCACCTGTCCCAGTTGGATGCAGAGTTGTTCGCTCTCCCTGACGGAGGGTCCCCCGCCGCAGACCTTGCAGCGGGGCCCCCACCAGCTCTATGGCGTTGATCAGGGTCCTCACCTGTCCCAGTTGGATGCAGAGTTGTTCGCTCTCCCTGACGGAGGGTCCCCCGCCGCAGACCTTGCAGCGGGGCCCCCACCAGCTCTATGGCGTTGATCAGGGTCCTCACCTGTCCCAGTTGGATGCAGAGTTGTTCGCTCTCCCTGACGGAGGGTCCCCCGCCGCAGACCTTGCAGCGGGGCCCCCACCAGCTCTATGGCGTTGATCAGGGTCCTCACCTGTCCCAGTTGGATGCAGAGTTGTTCGCTCTCCCTGACGGAGGGTCCCCCGCCGCAGACCTTGCAGCGGGGCCCCCACCAGCTCTATGGCGTTGATCAGGGTCCTCACCTGTCCCAGTTGGATGCAGAGTTGTTCGCTCTCCCTGACGGAGGGTCCCCCGCCGCAGACCTTGCAGCGGGGCCCCCACCAGCTCTATGGCGTTGATCAGGGTCCTCACCTGTCCCAGTTGGATGCAGAGTTGTTCGCTCTCCCTGACGGAGGGTCCCCCGCCGCAGACCTTGCAGCGGGGCCCCACCAGCTCGATGGCGTTGATGAGCTTGCCGCAGTGGTCGCACTGGTCTCCGCGGGCGTTCTCGTACCCACACCCCACATGGGGACACGTGCCTTCCACAAACCTACGAGGAATCAAGGCCTTTGTTACTAGGCGTATACGAAATCCCTACTTAATATTATTAATGCGAAAGTAACTCTGTCTGTCTGTTACGCTTTCCAGCTTAAACCTCTCAACCGATTTTGATGAAATTTGGCACAGACAATCTTTAGGCCCTGAGAAAGGACATAGGCTACCTTTTATTTATTAAAAATATTAGGTGTCCGCGGCCATAAGCATGAAACTAAATCTACGCGGGTGAAACCGCGGGGCACAGCTAGTAAATAATAATTTAAAAAAAACTTAAAACCACTTGTTTAAAGAAACTCAAACTAAAATATTAGAATTATTATTCAATATAATATTATGAAGAGGAAAGTTTTTTTTTTGTTTGTTTGCATTGAATATGCTCCGAAACTACTTGACCGATATTGAAAACTCTTTCAGCAATGGATAGCTACATTATCACTGATTAATATAGAGTATATTTTATCCCCGTATTCCTCCGGGAACGGGAACTACGCGGGTGAAACCACGTGACGTGTAAATAAAATCTACACTATTGTATTAGGTAAGCCTGTGAAGATAGCTGGGGCCCAACCATGAGCTCTTATTGCAATGATAATTCAGTTGTGCGACAGTGACAGATGTATACACGTCACATACATCTGTCTCATATATGAGTGAAACTATCATGGCAATAAGAGCTCATGGTACGGCCCCTGTAGGGTTGAAAAATAAATAAATAAAACCTGTGTCACGCCGCACGTCAGTTTGGTGACAGTGCTTACCTGTCAGCGAGGAATTTGTCACACTTGTCACAGAACAGCTGGTCTGCGGTCTGGGAGCTCACGAACCCGTTGTCTCTCAACTTCAGGAACATTTTTTGTGCTATCCTGAAAGTGAATTACAAACAGACACTTCAATTTTATTTATCTGTATACTAGCCGACCTGACAGACGTCATCCTGTCTTTATTATGAACTAGCTGTGCCCCGCGGTTTCACCCGCGTAGAGTTCATTTCTTGGGTGTCCCGGGGAACACTAATGTTTTTTTTATATAACAGTAAGTTAGTTAATTTACTTCTTGTAAAAGCTACCTGCCAGTGAAAGTCCTGTTAAAATCGGTCCAGCCGTTTCGGAGATTACCCGGAACAAACAGACAGACAGACGGACAGAAAGTGAAAAAAAAAAAATTGGATTTTTTTATTCGTACCGTGTATACTTCTATATGCAATAAGTGAAAAACTGTTATTTTGGAATTACAAACAGACACTTCAATTTTATTTATCTGTATAGATATTGAATTCGAAATGGTAATATTAAAAAAGTTTATATAACCCCTTTTTCAGGGAAAGTCGGCAATCTGGGTTAAACCAATTGCCAGACTTAGACCTCAGACTGATCTGTAACGACTGCCCGAGAAGTTAAATTGTCAACCGGGACCGACGGCTTAACGTGCTCTCCGAGGCACGGAGGGAACTCGGGCGGTCACCCATCCAACTACTGGCTAGGCGTATGGTTGCTCAACTTCGCTGATCGAATCATATGCGCAATAGCAACTGTGGTATTCTTAAATTTTGTAATTTTTATACGAACTCAGTCTGTTGCGGTGTGCTGGTCCGTCCGAAGTAGTCGAAGCCGATATTGAACCATCGGTACACGGAGTTGTGGATCTCGAAGTACTTGTCGCAGATCTCGCGGGGACTTACACCCTCCTCCAAAGCCTATACATGTTTACATTCTAAATCTATATCTATTGTTATGTATGTACACTAGCGCCACCTGTCGGATTTATAATGAGATAGGCTAAGAAAAATTTTAAAACTTGGTTTTTCAGTGTCAGTATCGTGTATACTTTCATATGCATTTAGTGAAAAGCTGTTATTTTGGAATTACAAACAGACACTTCAATTTTATTTATCTGTGTAGATGTATTTAGACTTAGGCTATTTACCTTAGTTTCAGTCGCAGTGCCGTATTCGTCGGTGCCGCAAATATACAGGGTGTTGTAATCACACATGCGACAGTACCTGTAAATAATAAGATTGTGGCGTCAGGATGACGGGTAGCTCACTTCACTCTATAATGGTTGAGGAGGGCGATGGCTGGCATTCTCGTCATACTTGTGAACAGGTGCTGCTTGTGGGGGCTGGTCATCTCAAGCAACGCAATTATACGTAGTACATACTTGTAGTTTTTTATATTATTAAAATCCAAACAAATACTTTTTTTTAAGAGCCGTGGTCGCTTCGGGGTTAGTGCAGTCGCCTGCTACGCAAGCGACGCAAGTTCGAATCACAGCGGGGCCTATGAGTTTTTCTGAAAAACTTATGTACAGTGATTTCACACCACGTGCTTTACGGTGAAGGAAAACATCGTGAGGAAACCTGCATATGTCTGAGAAGTAATTCAAAGACGTATAGTGTCTTAATAAAAATATAGAACTTAATCATATTCGGTGAAATGTACGTGTTGAAAATTACAACACCTCTGCCTACCCCTTCGGGGAATACAGGCGTGAGCATATGTATGTATATTATTAAAACCCAAACAAACACTTATATTTTATTTATCTCTATAGATATAGATGTATCGATGACTCACCTAGCGAATATATCAGCGGAGAGCACACATCCTATAATATTTCCCAGATGCGGCACGTTGTTCACGTAAGGCAGGGCTGAGGTTATCAACACGTTCTTACGATCTTTTACTGGCAACCTGGAACACAAATCAATATTGTGACAACCCTGTACAGTCAGTACAGGCACTGAGTGCCTAGTGCGAGTTTTTCACTGCCGCCGTCACAAGTCACCGTGTCAAAGTTAACGCAGATTTGTATGGGATCGGAGCAGCGCCTCTGTCAGCCTAAACATGACACTATTGTGAGCCCATACAAATCTGCGTTTACGTCGACGCGGTGACTTGTGACGGCGATTTTAAGAAAACTCGCACTAGGCACTCAGTACCCCCATCACGAGGTTGCCATTGTTCTCGTAATCTACACTCGCTAGCGTCTTAGCCGCGGTTTCACCCGCGTAGATTTAGTTTCAACTTTATTGTCGCGGAACCCTAATATTTTTAATAAATAAAACTAGCCTAAGTTACTCCTTGAAACATCAGCTACGTGCCAGTGAAAGTCCCGTTAAAAACAGTCCAGCCGTTTCAGTGATTACCCGGAACAAACAGACAGACAGACAGAGAAACATTTTAAAACTTGGTTTCTTAGTGTCAGTAGCGTGTATACTTTCATATGCATTTAGTGAAAAGCTGTTATTTTGGAATTAAAAACAGACACTTCAATTTTATTTATCTGTATAGATATAGATGTATGTATAACTTAGCCCCAACTTAGATCCTAATCATTTATTAGGGAAAGTATACCCAAACACTTTAGAGACGTATTTATGGTGCCTGAGACTCACCATGTGTCACGTTGGCACTTAATCATGTTATGTAAAAAGTGTGTGTTGTTATTACAACACCTGTGCCTACACCTTCGGGGAATACAGGCGTGAGCATATGTATTTACCCACTACATGAAATGGTTTTAATTGCATTTGCATGCTTAAAATACTGAAATTGAGTATCTTACACAATCTTCTCGTGAGTCAACAATGGTTGGAGATCATTCAGTCCGTTTGTCCATCTGTCTTTGGCGGTCTGAATCTCATCTGCACTAGGACCTGCCTCTGGACTGTCTTCAGGAGTGCTGAAATACATAGATATACAGGGTGTCAGGGAAACCGGGACAGCTCTTAAAATATGTGATAGGGTATAATTTTAGTAAGCAATTAAAATTATTACGACAAAAATTTCTTCTTCCGTTTTCGAGTAATTGACGTTCAAACTTCACCATATCAATACCTTATTTTCGCATAAAAGTCAGCTGTAACGTAGAGTTATTCACGTGAAATCTAACTACGTTTTTATTTTTTTTCTCCCACTAATAAATCCTGAAATAATCCCTTAAAACCATTTTTCGATACCATTAACCTTACCCTTAATTTATAAAGTTCAATGACCGCGTACGTAATGTAGGTAAACGCGGCCGCGCGTTAATTCAATCGCTTAAGGCCGCGAGCTCTTCGGCCCTTAGCAACCATAGCCTATAACTACGTTATCGTTGGAGTTAGATATTTTACGCTTTTAATATAGTGATATATTCATAAAACCCTACAACTTCTAGAAGCCAACTGTTCCTTTTTCTCCGACACCTGTATAAGGCTTAAAAAAATTCACCACTTCTTGTCTTCTAGAGGGCGCCACATCCCAGGACCTTACGCACAATTCAAATTCAAATTCAAAATATCTTTATTTGATTCGACTTTTAACAAAGTACTTTCAAATCGTTAAACCGACAGAATAACACAGGATTATACATGCTAACGCCAGGTTCAGCAGGTTGCTTTTACTGAGAACAACCTGGCAAGAAACTCACATACCCTTTACAAAAAAAATCTTTTACAATTTTACAAGTGATCTCATATGTATTCATCCAAAAAATAACTTAGTTATAAATATCAATGTGCTTACCCAATAGGGGACACTATACTAGCGACTTGCGGAGCCCCGAGGGCCGATGGGGGTCCGAAGGGGCCCGTCGCTGTCCCTCCCCATTGCTTTAAGGCGTCCTTGGAACAATATATCTTAATATTATTACTATGCAAGCGACGCAAGTTCGAATCCCAGCGGTCAATTAAGATTACATTTCTAAAAATTTACTATCTGTCAGAAAGTTTCGTTAAAATCGGTCCAACAGTTTCAGAGATTAGCCGGTACAAACAGACAGAAAGAGAAAAATTTCAAAATTGTTTTTTTTTTGTCCTTTTCGTATATATTTTCATATGCATTTAGTGAAAAGCTGTTATTTTGGAATTACAAACAGACACTTCAATTTTATTTATCTGTATAGATATAGATATTTATGATAATTTCCACAAAGATTCGAACCTGTATAGCCTTAGCAGCAGCTAGTTCGTCCATCCACCGCGCTATGTGGGCGCTCTCGGTCATATACAGCTGTTTGAGATCACTATAGTACACTGGATACAGGGTGCTCCATATAGATATATCGGCGGCTGATAGTTTTTCCTGAAAAGAGTAAAACCTATTAGAATATAATATTCCAACTTCTCTAGTACACAGGACTATAATATAACTGGCGAAATCTGGGGCGTGTACTATAAGTATATCTGTAATCTATTTAAATATATATAAAAACGAATCCCCATTTCTCTTGGTCACGACATCACGGGTGAACGACTGGACCGATTTCGACAGTAATTTTTTTGTTGTGTTCGTTATTGTCATGAGATGGTTCTTAGGAAAGAAAAAACTAAAAAAATTGCGTGAAAAATTAATTTGAAAAAAACTTTCTTCTTAAATCTAACCTTAGCGCTTTGGACAATAAAAACTTTTTGATGTAACCTTATGACGTTTGACATAGAATTGACAGAATACGTGCTGCATTCTCATAATTAAGACAGGGCTACGTCTGTCGGGTCAGCTAGTATATTATAAAAATGAATCCCTATTTCCCTTGGTCACGGCATCACGCCTAAACGGCTGGATGGATTTTAACGGGACTTTTACTGGCTGATAGCTGAAGTTTCAAGGAGTGTTTTAGGAAAATTTTAATTCAAAAACATCTGATGTATACCTAAGCATATTAATCCAAAGTTTCATCAAAATCCATTCAGTAGCTTTTGCGTGACAGATCAACAAACATACATACATTCTCACAAACATTTATAATATTATTTATTTGACTAGCTGTGCCCCGCGGTTTTACCCGCGTAGATTTAGTTTCATGTCGCGGAACCCTAATACTTTTAATAAATAAAAGTAGCCTAAGTTACTCCTTGAAACATCAGCTACCTGCCAAAATCGGTCTAGCCGTTTCAGAGATTACCCAGAACAAACAGACAGACAGATAAAAATTTTAAAACTTGGTTTTCAGTGTTAGTAGCATGTATACTATCATATGCATTTAGTGAAAAGCTGTTATTTTGGAATTACAAACAGACACTTAAATTTTATTTATCTGTATGAGTATAGTAGTTGCATCATTTACTTACCCCAAGTATATATTTATTAGCCTTCAACAAGCCATCGACCATGGCCAGCATGGAGGTAAACACTTGTTTGAGATCAGACGGCACTGCCTTGGACGATACCACTGCTGCCACGGCTGGTTGGAGGCGGGTCGCTTCCCATTCTTGCATCTGTTGGCTGGGGAACATATTTGTTTTAGTAGCTGTTGACCATACTATTAGGCTTTAGTCAAAGTCAAAGTCAAAGTCAAAGTCAAAGTCAAAAATATCTTTATTCGATTAGACTTTTTACAAAGTACTTTCAAATCGTCAGAACGACATGGATTATACATGCTACTGCGAGGTTCGGAAGGTTGCTTTTACTGAGAAGAACCTGGCAAGAAACTCAGTAGGAGTAATTCCTTTAAAAATATTATATAATTTTTAAAAACAAAGTAAATCACTTGAGAAATGTAAGCCCATGGACACAGTTCCAATGCACAAATGTGAATAAAAATTAACATAAAGAAAAGTCTAGTAGTTGTACTTATATCTAAATGCGTAGCTTGAGATGACCAGCCCCCACAAGCAGCACTTGTTCACAAGTATGACGAGAATGCCAGCCATCGCCCTCCTCAACCATTATAGAGGGAAGTGAGCGACCCGTCATCCTGACGCCGCCGCAAGCAAAGGTATTTTAGTGAGCATGACAACTCTTTAGGCTTTATAACATAACGCTGTGACCAATAGGAGTGATGCATCAATGGTACACGTTACAAAAAACAGGAATATCACTAAGTATTAGATGATAGCCTTATCTGTATAGTATTAGATGCAAAGATTATATTTTTTTACGAGCTGTGCCCTGCGGTTTCACCCGCGTAGATTTAGCTTCATCCTTATTGTCGCGGAACCCTAATATTTTTAATAAATAAAAGTAGCCTAAGTTACTCCTTGAAACATCAGCTACCTACCAGTGAAAGTCCCGTTAAAATCCGTCCAGCCGTTTCGGAGATTACCCGGAACAAACAGACAGACAGACAGACAGAGAAAAATGGTGATGATGTGGAATAAACATAACTTTACATAGTTCCTTGATGAATAATTAAATGGTTTGTTTTTCTATCCTGAAAAGTTGCATTTCTAGTATGTTCTAGTATGTTTAATATTAATATGTGGTTAAAATGTAACTGCAGTAGCTAAGTAGACAACTAAGTTAATATTTACATGCCCTACAATTGGGTGAAATATGTGATTCTTGTGACCTTTATAACACCTATATTGTACCATATTTCATGTGAATAAATATTTCTATTTCTATTTCTATTTGACATCAGAACTTATGAGACAATATGTCACGTGATTGATTTATGTCACTCCCATACACTTTGTATCGTTTCAATTAGCACTAGCACGAGAGAATGTTACTTTGACTAGGCCTCCTGGCAAGTATTCAGAACAGTTACAACAGGTTTAAAGTAAACTCACCACTGTCCATTCTCAGACAAGTCTAACACAGGGAAGAGGTACTGAGCAGCAGCGTTGCTTGAGAAGAATGTCAGCTGGTCGTCCACCTCTAGAAGAGGCAGCTGCCTCGGCCCTGCGAATACATCGTCTGCAATCACAGACGCAGTCAGTTGCCATCTCCCTTTGTTAGTTGCATGCTTAGATATGATAGAGAAAGATAGAACATATGGAATTTAAGTAGCTCTTGTCTTTGTTTGACATGTGACAGTTTAGAATTGAGAATACTTGATACCTATATTCTTATATACATACTAGCTGCGCCTCGCGGTTTCACCCGCGTAGATTTTAATTTAATGGTAGCCCGAGGATCACAAATGTTTTTTAAGAACCTAAGTAGCCTATGTTACTCCTTGTAACATTAGCTATCCGTCAGTGAAAGCCCCGTTAAAATCCGTCCGGAACAAACAGACAGACAGAGAAAAAATAAAAAAATTGGTTTTTCTTCGTCAGTACCGTGTATACTTTCATATGCATTTAGTGAAAAACTGTTGTTGATTTTTTGATTTGATTTGACTTGCCTCGCTTGCATCTCTTACGCATGCTCTTACTAATATAATGAATGCAAATATGTTACATTCTGTTTAATTTGTTGCAAGTTAGAGTAAGAAAATATATTGTTGGAAAGTCCGAGATGGATGTGTGATTTTTATCATTACACTCTTGGAGGCCTCTCAACATCAGTGGGGACCATACATCTATACAGATAAATTAAATTGAAGTGTCTGTTTGTAATTCCAAAATAGCAGCTTTTCACTAAATACATATGAAAGTATACACAATACTGACACTAAGAAACCAAGTTTAAAAATGTTTCTCTGTCTGACTGTCTGTTTGTTCCGGGTAATCTCTGAACGACTGGACTGATTTTAACGGGACTTTCACTGGCACGTAGCTGATGTTTCAAGGAGTAACTTAGGCTAGTTTTCTATATTAAAAATATTCAAGGGTTCCGCGACAATAAGGAAGAAACTAAATCTATGCGGGTGAAACCGCGGGGCACAGCTAGTTATTTATTAAATCTTTTAATTTCAACAGACTTGAAGGCATAAATTGCTTAAGCGAAAAAAATACCAGAAGTTTAAGCATGTTTTTTTAAATAGCAACGATATCATTTTTACTTGCTCAAAATTTTTTTAAGATTACATTTATAAAAAAGTTGTATGACGGAAAATTATTGAAATAAATATTTATAGCAAGCTAAGAGGTAAATGATAAGAAAATAAATATTAACAGTAACTGAAAGTGAGTACGAGAAATACCTACAAGATGTAGAAGATAATACCGTATGAGCAATCCTGTCGCAATAAAGCACGAAATAAAAGCGAATTGAAATATTTAATTAAATATATAAAACGTATGGTTTAGGCCAAAAACTTGATATAGAAAAGCCGCTAAAGTGTGTCAAGGCACATATAGGAATAGATTTTCAATATACAACCTTAAAAAGAGGCTTATATGGAAAAATAAAGCCGAAATATAAATAAATTCAAAACCTACCTTCGAACGAAGCGGTCTCCAAATTAACTTTTTTCCCAGCTAAATTGGCAGCAATTAGCAATTTGAGCGTAGAAGTGTTGTTTTTATTCGTGTAAATCTTCATTTTCAATAAACTTTTAATACATTTAAGATCTTTAAATTAATGTAATATTCCACCTAACCTAAAATCATACTCTGAACTTTGACGTCAGTTTAGCCTGACAGATAGAGCTGGCACTTATTGCGTTCCAGATTTGAACATCAAAGAAAATTTGCATTATATTTTAGTTCTCTTTTTAAAATTGTATTCTAGACAGAGAAGAAAAATACATTAGCAGCTAAGGTGTAGAAATTCTTTTCTAAGCTACTGAGAATTGGACATAAAAGTTACTTTGTCATCGTTATTTGCCTATAATTTACATTCATTTGTAGATATTAATTAAATTCATAAATATACCGTTTTGTTGGCCCAGCCTCAATAGCAGTGTCGCAAATTTATTATCGAATTTTTTTCTTTATATTAACACCAACCAATAAGGAAGAAGAAATTTGTTATTTGAAAAAGTGATGCCATTTTAAAGATTCAAATTTCTACCTATTTAAAAATATATTAAGACCATCTAGAATCAACATCTAAATTAAGGTTCCCGTTCGTTGGTGTCACAATAAATTTGCATACAGCCTATAAAATATAGGTATGAAATAAATACTGTAAAAGTCCAATCGTCGCATGGATGATTGGTTCTTGGATCTTCATGGATGGTTCTTCTCAGTAAAAGTAACCTTCCGAACCAGGCGGTAGCATGTATAATCCTGTTAATTAATGTAATTCTGACGATTTGAAAGTACTTTGTATAAGTCTAATCGAATAAAGATATTTTTCGCTTTGACTTTGACTTTGATTGACTCAGTTTGACAGTCACTTGGTTAGCCCATACATAATCCATAACAGTGTCGTAGCGACAGTCGTTGACAGTGTTTTCGTATCCATTATATCAAAGAGAAATCTTAATAGCTCAGTCGTCGTCGCGAAATCGTCCTATTGAGTTGAAGACCTATGGAAGTACGATTTCGACATTGGGAGAAGATTTCGATCGAATGACTGTTCAACGAAATATCATCGTTCATTTTACCTGAATCACTGTTAATGTAGAGATAGTGTTGTGTGAACTCTTCAAAAAAACACATATTCGTTTCCATAATAATTTATTCATAAAAATTAAATAGTTTTCTGTCTAAATTCATTTCTACAGCTTACTTCTACAATTAATTAAATTACGCGACATTCTTTGTTGGAATAAACCTTATGATAAGAAACGAAAGTTTGAAATGCAAGTTTTACACGATTTTATGAAATCAAAAATACCAACAGCCGCTTTATTCACTAAGGTTTCTCAGCGTTGGTTTCAATCATAGGAAATTGCTACATAAAACATAAATGGATAAGGTTCAATTCCGTATCATTAAAACAGACAGTCGAGAAGTGCGACGCTAAGAAACCTTAATGAATAACGCGGCAGGTGTGTACTTAGCAGAATTTTAATTTTCAATATTATTGTAGTACCGTCGCGAGTTTTGAGCGCTGTGAAAGTAGAGGGAAGGTTTGCGCAAGTATTTATTGGGTGCGATCGCACCAAACAAATCGATCATTATCTTAATCTAGTACTTACAGATGACAGTAAGACTAATTTCCAACTTCAAGGCCAGCGCTTAAAACTTGTGACGCCTGGTGAACCATCAAATCAAATAAAAAAAGAGTTTACACTTTCATACACATTCAATTATGTTTTAAGCTGTTTGTATCAACACAAGAAATTATCACTTATCGTAACTATTGTACTTAAAACATTATTTGGGATTTAAAAGGTTATAACGTGTTTTAATAGAAAACTTAATATGAAAATATTAATGAATATTTACAAGTTGATCAGTATTTTTTTACAATCCCAGTAATCTGTTCAGAAAAATACGTGGCAACCATAAAGCTACTACTTTTTCTTTCAGAACCATTTATCAAATGTCAAATTCAGCTGTCATGGCATAACTAATGCGTTTTCTTCTTTTTACAGTCAACTACGTAAGTAATAAGTTATTTCTACAAAATGTTTTTATTTAAACCAAGCTTTTATGAAAGAAAATGTATCAATTGTAGGGACAAAATTTATCGTATTTTTCTCAGCAAGCCCTGTCATTTGATATCCATACTGAATAGAAAAAATCTAGTCCGCCATCTTGGATGATCCGCCATTTTGGAAATTATAATGACATTTGTCTGAATGTCATTCATAAAAGCTTGCAAAAAGTAAAAAAGCAAAGGTACTTTTCTTATTTTCTTTGTGTATTTTGTACAATAAAGAGTTTATTATTATTATGACTTGAAGAACAGTTGCGCCTTCGTATAACCCACGATACTTTCTGAACGGACACTTGATAGTTTTTAATTACAAATGCATTTACAACTCATATCATGAAACACATACAACTCAATCTTCTTATTATAAAAGTCGATCATGAATGTTACCTTATATTAGATCGTAATTTTCACCTCATTAGGTCTATTTTCGATACACTGTTGCTATGAAATTAAAAAAAAAAGATTAAAACCGAACGAAGAGTTTGTAATTAATTGGATTATTTTCACGAAACCGGTAAAGTAATTTCAATGCCGACCTTACATTCAAATGTATAGGTTTTTGTGTTTAATAGCTGCCAACGAATTATATTTCTAGTTGATTTTGACTGTTTATTCATAAAAAATGCTCAAGCCATCCTAGAAGGGGCAGAGGGGTTGTAACAACAACACCCACATTTCACCGAATATGATTAAGTGCCAACGTGACAGAGGGTGAGTCCATCGCCGTCTCAGCCACTATACATACGTCTTTGAATTACTTCACAGACATATGCAGGTTTACTCACGATTACTCTTTCACGATCACATTATTGTCCAGTTAATGGTAATAGGCTCGCCCCCTATTACATGGGACTAAAACATAACTGGTGAATTGTGGATGTACTATACACTTCTACCTACCCCGGGAATACAACCCACGACCTCGCAAACCGTGCAGTTGCTCTCCTATTGAGGTAATCGAGTGTCGAATATTTCTTTTCCTTATTTTGCGATTTGAAAGCTGCCATATTGATTTTTTTTAGGAATTCAGAAACAAATCACACATTTAAGCTTTCACATTGGACGATAACGGTAACGACACGATATCGTCGGACTTGTAGTTTGATACAATTACTACTGACACTTTCAGACGCTTTCACACTGTGTCGTTGTAGTCAAGTATCGGCGGACGATATCGTCGGACTAGTAGTTTGATACAATTACTACTGAACGCTTTCACACTGTGTCGTTGTAGTCAAGTATCGGCGGACGATATCGTGGGACTAGTAGTTTGATACAATTACTACTGAACGCTTTCACACTGTGTCGTTGTAGTCAAGCATCGGCGGACGATATCGTCGGACTAGTAGTTTGATACAATTACTACTGAACGCTTTCACACTGTGTCGTTGTAGTCAAGTATCGGCGGACGATATCGTCGGACTAGTAGTTTGATACAATTACTACTGAACGCTTTCACACTGTGTCGTTGTAGTCAAGTATCGGCGGACGATATCGTCGGACTAGTAGTTTGATACAATTACTACTGACACTTTCAGACGCTTTCACACTGTGTCGTTGTAGTCAAGGATCGGCGGACAATATCGACAGTGGGAATGCACCCAATCTATCGTCATTGTTATGAACAGCATAAAAAAACAATATCTTTAAGGTAAGGTGCGATCACGAGTAGCTCAGTTGGCGGAGCAACTGCACGGTTTGCAGAGGTCGTATTTTTCCTGGCCATTTTAAGAGTTTAGGATGTAAACATGTGTGTCATGAATAAAAATATAACATATTAAATTAAATCTACCAACTTGTCATATCGTATGTTTAGCATCTTAAAACTCTAATTTTTTATTCCCTAGCTACAAATTTAAGTATTCCTTTCCATATAGACTACGATATAGCGATTAAACTATGGAAATAAATATATTTCTAGTCCGAATCACAATTTTGAAAGGGAATACAGCTTAAAGAATGACTTACTGGAGACCGTGCCGAGTCCGAGTCGAGCTTAGGCCGCTGTTCGTTTGTCGGCCGATCGGTTACCGTGAGTACCCTATCATATCACGAGTTTCCCACCGTTTTTGTAATATATACTCGCTAGGGTCTCCGCCGAACATTTGTATGAGAAATTGTACAGCGCCTCCAAGCGGTGACGTGAAGAACTAAAAATATGTCATACAAATATTTTCGGTGACGCTAGCGAGTGTAGATTAGGAAAACGGTGGGAAACCCGTGGTAGGGGTACAAAAGGCTAGTTACTAGCTAGTTGCCGAACCGGTGGTCAGTTCTTCGACGTTCATAAGTGTCTTACCAGAGCTTGAACTGCATAAATCATTTCCATTTTAATTTTCACTGCATCCATACAAAATATATGTAATACTAGCTGTGCCCCAAGATTTCTTTAGGTGCTTTTAAAGAGTAGCTTTACTTTACTTCCACGCAATCTTAATAAAAAAAAAATAGTCTAAGATATTCCTTATAATATCAGCTATCTGCCAGCGACAGTTCTGATGAAATCGGCCAAGCCTTTTCAAAGATTAACAGGCTAACAGACATACAGACAAACATGTATTTTTTTTTAAATGTTTTTGTATGTAAGTACCATCCATTAAGTGAAAAGTTATTTATTTGGAATTATAATAACAGACACCTCAATTTTATTTAGCTGTATACATTAGTTGACCGTGCTACGGCCGACACTCGGACCTGATACGGTCAACCGTAAGCCATCCTTTAATCCTACTTGATATTTTGTATCTACAACTAAAGTTGTATTCTAGATATCATTATTACCAAGTCATCACATGATTTCAAGTTAGTTAAATAATTTAGAAAAATAAACATTTTACTTGTTGAGTATTTTGATTGTATATATTTTTTTTTATTATAAAATGTTTCTTTTTACAACTAAGTTTCGTTTGAAATCATTCAATAACTAAAACACCAAACACTCTACAAGCCTAATAATATCACATTATTAAACAAAACATGGTAACACCAAGTGAAACTTCAATGCTACCCATCTACCACAAATTGCCAGCTGCAAAAAAAATTTGGTAGAATTTAGTAGGATTTGGTAGACACGTAACCTGACGTGTCATGTTCTATCCATAGACATCTAGTCGGATGTTGTATGTAATGGGCCTGAAAGAGGGGATACTTTTTCTCTATGCTTTCCATGTAAAGCGTTAATAGGGTCCGACCAGTCGGCCATTTGTGGTACTGGTCGGTAGAATTTTGAAGACGTCCTGTTGAACACTGGAAGGAGTTCGTTCGCTTCGTTTGTTAATGCCTGAAAGAGACAATAATATCCATATTAATAGTTATAAATGGGGTGAATGTCATGTCAGATAATGAATCATTTTCATATTTACGAAAAAGTTATCATTGTGAGCAATCCAACTGGCGTATGAGACCATCTTATGGATATAAATATAAACAAAATATATTTTACTATAATTATATTATGTTGTCTGTCAGTTAAGTTTTCAGGGCTTGGTTCAACCTTTTTTAACTGTATAATAATTAAAATCCCCTTGAATTTAGGGCTGATCTTGCAAAGGCCAATCAGGCTCGAAGGACCAAAGCATGCGGCTCGAAGGACCAAAACGCGGACAATACAACTGGCTCTAGAAAGATCCTGTTAACAATATGCCTTATTCATTATATCAGTTTAAAAAGTTATAAAAGTACAAGTACAAACATTTCAATGAGAGACTAATCAATACTAATATTGTAAGCTGAATGATTTGTACGTTTGTAACGAATTAGCTCAAAAAGTACTGGACCAATTTTCAAAATTCTTTCACCATTTGAATGCTTAATTATCACTGATTAACATAGGCTATATCTTATCCCCGTACTCCCACGAGAACGGGAACTACGCAGGTGAAACCTGTGAGTGAGAACAAAATGTTTTTTTTGTGTCTAAATAAATAAATATATTTCTGTTACCTTCAAGTATATAACAGCATCAGTACCGTAACCCTCACACGACATGAGGACTAAGTCACCGTGGAAGTAACGTGCGTAAAGCCGAGAGATCGGTAAGCCGTATCCATAGCCTGTGGAATACAATAAATATAAATAATATAGAGATATGATGAGAATAAAGAGATGTGGCCTTGGGGTTTTGAGTCAAGGTCGAATCTCAGCGAGGCCTGTACCTATGAGTTTTTCTAAAAACTTATGTGCAGTGATTTCACACCACGTGCTTTACGGTGAAGGAAAACATCGTGAGGAAACCTATCTGTCACGTTGGCACTTAATCATCTTCGGTGAAATGTTGGTGTTGTTATTACAACACCTCTGCTTACCCCAGCCACTATACATACGTATTTGAATTACTTCTCAGACATGCAGATTTCCTCACGATGTTTTCCTTCACCGTAAAGCACGTGGTGTGAAAACACTGCACATAAGTTTTTAGAAAAACACATTGGTACAGGGCCCTGCTGGGATTCGAATTTGCGTCCCTTGGGTAGCAGGCATAAACATAAATATATAGGAATGTAGTCAAAGTCAAAGTCAAAAATATCTTTATTCGATTAGACTTTATACAAAGCACTTTCAAATCGTCAGAATGACACAATTTACAGGATTATACATGCTACCGCCAGGTTCGGAAGGTTGCTTTTACTGAGAAGAACCTGGCAAGAAACTCAGTAATTACTATTTTCAAAAATATTATACAATTTAAAAAAACAAAATAAATCATTTGAAAAATGTAAGCCCATGGACACAAACAACAGTAAAATATAACAGTGTAAACTCACCAGCCAAGGGCACAGTCTGCGAGTCCGACCTGGAAGGCTGTGGGGCAGTGCTGTACATGTACTTGAATAGCAGGTCTGTCACACTGCGAGATATACCGCCACCGCGATCTGACATCTGGCAACACCAACAATATCATTATAAAAAACAAAAAACTAAGCTCACGCCAGCTTAGAGGAAAATTAAAATAATTATACAGTTTGGGAGTGGTAAGACTTATATGATAAGACATTAATATATTGTCGAATATTTATCACCTTTCGGAAATTAGCCTTCTGAAAAAACAAGAGGTGTTGTTACAACATCCAATATTCGAAGATCTAACGTGAAACTACAACTCCAACGTAAAGGTTAGTTTCCGAACCGGTGGTAAATTCACGACCTTCATAAGTGCCTTACCAGGGCCTAAACTGAATAAATATTTTTCATTTTCATTTTCAAACGTGACAGGTTGTTAGTCCATCGCCGTAACACTCGGGGAATCAAATCACTGCACAAAATTTTTCAGAAGAACTCATTGGTAAAAGCCGCTGTGAATATAACGACGTAACAAAAACAAAGTTATTTTATATTTAACTAGCTGTGCCCCGCTGTTTCAACCGCGTAGGTTCAGTTTCTTCCTTATTGTCGCGGAACCCTAATATTTTTAATAAATAAAAGTAGCCTATGTTACTCCTTGAAACATCAGCTGCCTGTCAGTGAAAGTCCCGTTAAAATCGGTCCAGCCGTTTCAGAGATTACCCGGAACAAACAGACAGAGAAAAAATTTAAATCTTGGTTTTTTGGTGTCAATAGCGTTTATACTTTAATATGCATTTAGTGAAAAGTTGTTATTTTGGCATTACAAACAGACACTTATCTGTATAGATGTATAGATATAGATATAGACTAGCTGTGCCCTGCGGTTTCACCCGCGTAGACACTCCCTGAAACATCAGCTGTCTGTGTAAGTCCCGGTTCAGCCGTTCATAGTGATGGCGTGACCAAGTGAAATAGGGATTCATCTTTATACATATAAATGCTCTTTGTAAAATTCTAGACTGTATATAATACTAACCTTAACCGACACATCCTCTTTCCCACTGACGAGATTCACTTGAATAGGAGGTGGGTCACTCTCATGGCACTCCATAACAGCTCGCATAGCGTTCTTGAACAACTCGAACAGCATGTGGTACAAGTGGGAGGGCACGTACACTATCGGCATGGGACGGTCGCTGGCCACTGGAATTTAAGGTCTTTTGTTAGAAGAATAGTAGGTCTACTTGGGCTTTTATGTAAAGAACACAAAAAAAAAACAACTCTGTCACTTTGGTCTTTTGATAAAAGGCAATTTAGTCTTCTGGCAGAAGAACAATCGGTCTACTTAATCTTTTGGAAAAAGAAACTTCACACTTATTGGTCATTGAAAAAATAACATTGGATCTTTTGGTCTTTTGTTAGAAGAACAATCGGTTTTCTGTAAAAATAACCTTGGTCTTTCGGGAGGAGGGCAATCGGTCTTTTGGCAGAAGAACTTTCGGTCTGATTGATCTTTTGGTACAAGAAAATTCGGTCTACTTGGTCTTTTGTAAAAAGAACAATGAGTCACCTTCTTATACACATTAAATAAAGAAATTTAATCCTTACCCCCATTCTGCAAGAGTTCAAGTTCTGGTGAGGCCAAGTAGTAGCGATCGCATAGGAACCGTGCGTTCTCGTAGGCGTCCCTTACGACCCCCACTACGTCACAAGCGGGGTCTATGGACCCTATATGACGACCGCCGTTGCCGATGCCGTTCACTGATGCTTGCTTCGAACCTATTTGGTCACCGAAGAGAAGAGCTGGGGAAGAGATTGAAAATATTTGAGTTAGTATAATAATCTTCTATCGAATTTCGGTTTCGGTAGATAATCTCAACGGGGATAGCTATCTACGCAGGAGTATATCTTCAGCGAGTGCACAATGATCAGGCGTAGTACGAACGGCTTAACGTGTTTTCCGAGGCAAGGGGTGGAAACACCGCCAACTTCCAAACTCCGGGCATTTATTGTGAATTTCGTGACAAAGAACCCTATACCTATTATTGACCGAACCCGGGAATCGTACCCGGGACCTGAAAGGACCCGGTAAGGGTAGGCAGAAGTGATTAAATGCCAACGTGATAGATTGTGAGTTCATCGCCGCCTCACGTACATACGTCTATGAATTACTCCTCAGACATATGCAGGTTTCCTCACGATGTTTTCCTTCCAGTACGCGTGTTGAAATCACTGCACATAAGTTTTTTGAAAAACTGGTTCAGGCGACTGTTCAAACCCCACGGCCAACACGGCTTTTCGCTCTCGCAGGTATAAGTTTATGTACTCACTATGCTGATTAATAAGCATCCGAATAGATATTCGGCTCATATAGAACCGATCGAGGAAGTACTGTATTGAGTTCTCAATGCCAGCATCCACCTCGTGAGACTCTTTCAACTCCAAGACCCCCTGGGCCATTGTCTGGACCACGTCAGCGTGACGGTTGCGGATGTGGACCAGTCTCTCGCAAAATCTAAAAACAAAAGCAATAAAATGGATAAAGTCACGCCTTCCTAGAAGAGTCCTCGAAGGCATAGACATAGGACTGAGGTACAGCACCTACTTTTGACAGGTGATAAAGTAGTGCCAACGTGACAGATGGGGAGTATCTCACCGATCAGATTGTACATTAATTCCTTGATATTGTTCTAAGACAGGTTTTCTCTCGATGTATTCATAAATCTTAAGAAAAACTATTTGGTATAAAAACACATTTAAAGCCACACTAAAACACAAACTAAATTCGTCGAAGTTAAAAATGGAACTGCTTTTACCATAATTGGTAAAAGCAGAGTGTATTTTGGTATCGTAAAATTATACGTCAAAGCTAAGAAGTTCTTAATACGCGCTGCTTAAACGGGTATAGTTGGCCCCCTCGTATTTTCTGAATATTTGTAGCAATCTGGCTCAAAGGCATAGATAACTTACTGTGTCAATACAGGCTGTTCAGGTTCCATCTGTTCAAACTGTATGATCTCTTCGAAGGATCGCTCGTACCACTGGTTCACCAGCCCCACGGACGGCATCCGCAGGAGATTGTCCGGGAGGAGCGCTATCTCCTTCATTATGTTCGCTAACCTGGTGACAGAGGGAGACAGGCATAAGGAATTTGTGACGTATCATGATTTTTTCGGATACATTCAAATTTGGACTGCCTTGTGTTCGAAAAACTCTTCTGCGGAACATATTACTATATATCATTCCCCAGTAGGGGAATCTGAATTAGTGGCCGGCAGTGGCGTGTATTGCATATAAGCAGGTAAGCAGAAGTTACAAATAGTGATCACTGAATACACTCGTATCGTTTGTGTGTGTGTTTATGTTCGTATGTGTATCTTTACCACGACGTACGTACCTACGCCGCGTCACATAGGTATGTACTTAACTTGCCTACCTACCCACTTGTTGTTTATGCCTACCCCACTAAAAATCCAATGCACGCCTCTGGTGGCCGGTTAATGGCAGACTAGGGGTTAATGGCAGAATAGGGGGCGACCCCTATTACATGGGACTTAAACATCACTGGCGAAATGGCTTCTAGGAATACAGACGTGATATGTATTTATGGTTAGATTTATTTTTCAGAAAGGTCTAATTCGGAGTACTAGTAACCGCAGGAAGTGTATGAAGCGATGCATGAAAGTGGATAAAGCGATCACACAGCACCATTTAGACCTAAACTAAGCAAAGCTTGTATTATGGGTACCAGACAACGGATATAATACTTATATACTTTTTTTTGTAAAGATAATTACACACCAAACACCCTGTTTTCCCTGCCGCGGTAATCTAACCCGAGAGACCTAGTGTAGCAGTCCGGACACCTTGAGGATTCCTTTTACTTATACTCAAGAAAGTTACGGAAGAACCAGGTAGGTGAGCCCTCTTGAATGTGTTTAGCCCGAATATTATAATAATACGAGGACCTAATAAAAGTGATCTAGATAAAACAGCAAATATAATTGTTTATTTAATATGGCGTCATGTTGACGGACAAACAATTGCATCCTTATTGAAGGCAGGATGTGGTAATTGCGCATTGTTATAACAAGTAGCTTATTTACGTAATTATATACATCTATTAGTTAGCATTATATTTATTTATGTAAATTGATTAATGCATGTGTAAAGAAAGTCTTTGAATTACTTCTCAGCAGTGGTGTGCATCGCATATAAGCAGATAAGCAGTGCTTACAATTTGTGATGACTGAATACACTTGTGTTGTGTGTGTGTCTTTAACGTACGTATGTACCTACGTACTTAACCTGCCTACCTGCCTAATTATTGTTTATGCCTACCCATCTGTAAATCCAATGCATGCCCCTGCTTCTCAGCTACATTCAGGTTTCCTCACGATGTTTTCCTTTATCATAAAGCACGTGGGGTGTAATTAATGCACTTAGGTTTTTAGAAAAACTCATTATTGCAGGCCGTTGTGATTCGAACTTGCATCGCTTGCGTAGCATGTAACTGCTTAAACCACGGCTCGTAGTCGCCGCCACTTTGAATTAAATATATTATACTAATATTATAAAGAGCATAGATGTGTATGTTTGTAACGAATTGGCTCGAAAAGTACTGGACCGATTTAAAAAATTCTTCCACCATTTGAATGCTACATTATCACTGATTATTATAGGCTATATTTTATCCCCGTACTCGTACAGGAACGGGAACTATGCGGGTGAAACCGCGTGACATCCGCTAGTATCAAATAAATTGACATGAACGATCCAGAATGTGCTAAATGATTGTGACGCGGCCGGCCAAGGTCTTCTTGTGTTGTTGTAGTCATGTGAGATAATTATTATCTGTGTTTGTGTTACATCATAATAAGCTTGGCTTGGTTTAGGGTTCAGTCGACTTTCTTTCAGTCGAACAGCTTCGTTGGCATATCTGTACTAGCTGCCCGCGTGGAATAGTTACTTTGGGCGAACGCTAACTTTTACCCGCGAATTTATTAACGTATCATGATGATATATAGCCTATAATCCTTCCTCAATATAGGGGCTATCTAACAGTAAAATATTTTTTAATATCGAACCAGAAGTTCCTATGATAAGCGCGTTCAAACAAACAAACTCTACAGCTTAATATATTAGTATTGATCTCTTAAACGAATTTCTGTCTCAACGGGTAATAGCCATCTGCGCAGGAGATATTACAGTGCACAAGTGTGTGCAAACACAGGTGCACTCTTTATTGCCTCACTATCATAGTGGGACGGGAGGCAATCCGACACGACCTGAGAGAGATCACGCGTAGGACTAACTTAACGTGCTTTCCGAGGCACGGGGGTGGAAACATCGACAACTTCAAACTCGGGGCATTTATTGTGAACTAGCTGTGCCCCGCGGTTTCACCCGCGTAGATTTAGTTTAATGCTGTTTTTTTTAATAAAATTAGCCTTAAACACTTCTTGAAACATCCGTTATCTGCCAGTGAAAGTCCCGTTAAAATCCATCCAGCCGTTTTCGTGTGATGTCGTGACCAAGGGAAATGGGGATTCATTTTTATATATAAGAAGATTTCGTGACAGCTTCCCTAAAACCCAATATTAATCTTAGTTAAATGTTTGACGAGTAGCTAATCAATACAAAGAAGGTATTTTTTGTAAAAGACACAAAGAGTTGCAAATGAGTTGTAAACAGCTGTCGCAGTGCATCGACCGAGGCCATCGACGTAAACAAATAAAAGATGGATATCATTATTCAAAGGAGATATGATTATTATAAGGAGCCGTGATGGCCCAAGTTGAGTCTTTTTAAAAACTATGTGCAGTGACTTCATCGTGAGGAAACCTGCATATGTCTGAGAAGTAATTCAATGACGTATGTATAGTGGCTGAGACGGCGATAGACCACTATCTGTCATGTTGGCACTTAATCATCTTGTATGAAAAGTGGGTGTTGTTATTACAACACCTCTGCCTACCCCTTCGGGGAATACAGGCGTTAGGATATGTATGTATGTATTATTCCCGCGCTTAGCAAAATATTTGAAAAAATTCTGCTTAATCAGATGTTAGCTCACTTTAACGTACATAACATCTTGCACGATCACCAATTTGGCTTCACTAAAGGTAGATCAACAACGGACGCGGCAGCAAAATTAATAAAACACATTTTTGAGGCTTGGGAGGGCGCCTATGACGCAGTAGGAGTCTTCTGTGACCTTTCTAAAGCTTTTGACTGTGTGGATCATCGTACGCTACTTCTTAAGCTAAACTATTATGGAATTCGCGGAAATGCTCTCGACCTTTTATCCTCGTACCTATCAAATCGTCATCAGAAAGTTGGCGTCGGTGGTGTAACATCCAAGGGGTCAATAATCAAAACAGGCGTGCCGCAAGGCTCCATACTAGGCCCATTCCTGTTTCTAGCGTATATCAATGACCTACCACTTGTTGTAGAAAATATCTGTGATATTGTTCTATTTGCAGATGATACATCTTTAGTTTTCAAAGTGAGTAGAAAAGACAACGATCTTAAGGCACTAAATGAAACTCTAACATCTGTTTCAAAATGGTTTGATGCCAATAATCTCGTTTTAAATTCTAAAAAAACAAAATGTATCCGATTTTCACCACCTAATACATCGCAAATAGATACAAATATATCATTAGTTGGGAGTCAATTGGAGTTGGTCGAAAGCACAGTATTCTTAGGTCTTACCTTAGATTCAAAATTACAATGGGGCGCCCATATTGAAGCATTGTCAAAAAAGCTTAGTTCAGCTGCGTTTGCGGTTAGAAAAATTAAACAAATGACGGATATTGATACTGCTAGATTAGTCTACTACGCTTACTTTCATAGTGTCATGTCATATGGCGTATTGTTATGGGGTTCCGCAACAGACTTAGATTCAATTTTTATACTTCAAAAGAGAGCCATCAAGGCAATATACTCGCTGGACCCCCGAGATTCTCTTAGAGATAAATTTAAAGAAATAAATATTCTCACCCTACCGTCACTGTACATTTATGAGAATTTGCTATACATGAAAAAAAATATTCATCTATTCAATTTAAACTCGGACATTCATTCAATTTCAACACGAAATAAACACAAAATTGTAGCTCCTAGATTCAGGTTAGCAAAGGTAAATAAATCATTCATGGGGAATTGTGTTCGTTTCTACAATAAAATCCCACAGTCAATAAACGCGTTAAATTATGATAAATTTAAGACACACATTAAAACTGTACTGATGAAGAAAGCTTATTATACAATTTCGGATTACATAAATGATAAAGAAATATGGAATTAAAACTCTGCACAAGTAGCTCCTGGCAATGACATGGTATGCAAACATGATATGTAAATCATTTGGTATTGTTTTTACGTTTTTAATTATTATTTTTTACACATGCATGCTGATACAATTTTCACTATTGTGAATAATTTATGATGTTTTTTTTTTGTAATTATTATTATTTTACTGTGTAATGAAATGTACATGATGCCAGCTGAGTTTCTTGCCGGTTCTTCTCAGAAGGCTAGTTTCCGAACCGGTGGTAGATTCCTCGACGTTCATAAGTGCCTTACCAGGGCCTAAACTGAATAAATCATTTTCATTTTCATTTTCATTTTCATTTTCATTTTCATTCATTTAAAGGTCGAATAAATTGAGGTTAAAAACCTTTACGTTAGAATAGCTTCAATGTTTAGACTATTCTTTAAATTGTTAGGAAAATTACACAAAGACGGGGTTCGAACCAACGACCTTCTGGGTTCCAAGTATAGGTTTTGACACGTTCAAAAGTCGATGAATGACTGGTATTTAGGGTGGTTTTTAATATTCAATCCACTTAAGTGAAAATGAAAATGATTTATTTAGTTTAGGCACTGGTAAGGCACTTATGAATGTCCAAGAATTTACCACCTACTGAAGAAGAAGTTAAATGCTTACGCCTGTAATCCCAGGATTTAACCAATATTACCGATTTTCCTCGTAAAAGGGGCTGCGAAGGTCAGATAGCAGTTGTTTCGTACAAAAATCGGTTGATCTGTTACTTCGGGTTGAATCAAGTGCCGATGCCAACAACGTATGGGATAGGGCCAGAGTGATGTACAGACAGACAGACAGACGTACAGAGACAAACGGAGACGTGTTAAAAATTAGTTTTTAAGTAAGTGCTTTATATACTTTCAGGTGCATTTGGTGAAGATCTGTAAATTTGGAATACAATAAACTCTTCAATTTTATTTATCGGTATAGAGAGTTAATAAATTAATATGTAGTGTTATGTCATTAGTGATAGATAGCCTCGCTCTAACGTCACGAGTGATAAGACAATAGTTCGATATGTATATAAACTTTGGCCGAACGATTCATATCACATAAATATGCATAACAATAGCTGTTCAATTTATTGTATTAATAAGAAGAAGGTCCAGACCTACTCAGTGCTGGCCATGTAAATAAAGAAAAAGAATTAATTCAAATATTGAATGAAGATAGATTGTCATTTGTTTTTTACACATTATTATTGCTCTCGAATTCATATATTGCTGTTGTGAATGTTATTGCTATTGTTTTTGTCTAAATATAATATTGTTATTGAAAGTTAGCCTATTTTATTGACATTGACGAATTGGTTAAATACAACTACCGAAGAAAACATTTGTGGATAAACTTAGGGTTTATTCAATAGCAAACGTGTGTTATCTGTCTACATAGGTGGTATATACTAATAATCAATTCAAAATAAGTAGTAGCGCAATCTATACTCATAATTATAGACTTTTACGAAGAGATAATACACAATTTTCGACCATTGTTTTTTTTGTATTATTTACATACATGTATGTAAGTGAAAATTTATATAAAACTACCTGTGGCCCGCGGTTTCACCCGCGAAGATTAGTTTCATCCTTATTGTCGCGGATCACTAATATTTTTAATAAATAAAAGTAGCCTAGTTACACCTTGAAACATCAGCTACCTGCCAGTGAAAGTCCCGTTAAAATCGATCCAGCCGTTTCAGAGATTACCCGGAACAAACAGACAGACAGACGGAGAAAAAATTTTAAAATTGGTTTTTCTATGTCATTGCCCGCGAAGATTAGTTTCATCCTTATTGTCGCGGATCACTAATATTTTTAATAAATAAAAGTAGCCTAGTTACACCTTGAAACATCAGCTACCTGCCAGTGAAAGTCCCGTTAAAATCGATCCAGCCGTTTCAGAGATTACCCGGAACAAACAGACAGACAGACGGAGAAAAAATTTTAAAATTGGTTTTTCTATGTCATTGCCGTGTAGGTATACTGTCATATGCATTTGGTGAAAAGCTGTTATTTTGGAATTACAAACAGACACTTCAATTTTATTTATCTGTATAGATATAGATTTACGATACTTCACCGACCGACACACTATTAAATTTTGATATTGATATAATTGTGCATTTATAGAATCTCACATTGATAGAATCTGACATTTATTGAGTCTGTAATTTGTAGAATTTGGCGTTTATTGAATCTGTATTTTGTACTATTATTTATTATTATATATTTACCGGACAGGTAACTCCTTCCGCAGAAACAAATATGACTTCCTCTCGCACGCGTTCAAACCTGAAACAAACAAAAGGAACGGTAAATAACTAAAAGCTGTAAATGTAACGAAAATAAGTTTACCCGTATGCATTGGTTACTATTGCAATTAGTTCTTGTTACGTTACACTTCAGTACCCCTATCACGAGTTTGTCACCGTTTCCGTAATCTACACTCGCTAGCGTCTCCGCCGAATATAAGAAATTGTACAGCGCCTCCAAGCGGTGACGTGAAGAACTAAAATATGTCATACAAATATTGTCGGAGACGCTAGCGAGTGTATATTAGGAAAACGGTGACGAACTCGTGATAGGGGTACAATATTGCCATAGGTAATAAAGCTCAATGACGTCAATGGACGTTTAATATCAGTTATTTATTAAATTGTAGATTCTATTTGAGATGAATAGGTATTTCATTACGAGCTTAGAAGCATCTTTGAAGACAGTTTTCCGAGCCAATGACCAAGAAAATAGCTTTTATATTGCGTAACACGTTATTGACGAAACCTTGAACAGTAATTATATAAAGAACCGTGGTGGCTGTGGGGTTCGAGCCCAATTTATATGCAGTGATTTCATATCACGTGCTTTACTGTGAAGGAAAACATCGTGAGGAAACCTGCATATGTCTGAGAAGTAATTATATACGGTACTAGCTGTGCCCCGCGGTTTTACCCGCGTAGATTTAGTTTCATCCTTATTGTCGCGGAACCCTAATATTTTTAAGAAATAAAAGTAGCCTTAGTTACTCCTTGAAACATCAGCTACCTGGCAGCGAAAGTCCCGTTAAAATCGGTTCAGCCATTTCAGAGATTACCCGAAACAAACAGACAGACAGAGAAAAAAAATTAAACTTGTTTTTTTTGTCAGTAGCGTGTATACTTTCATATGCATTTAGTGAAAAGCTGTTACTTTGGAATATAAACAGACACTTCAATTTTATTTATCTGTATAGAGTATAGATGTATAGATATAGAATAACACAACTACACATTCGTCCTATTTAGTACACTCTACGTAACAGGGAGACCAGTAGGAGGAAGTCGTGGCTGCGCAATATTCGCAAGTGGACTGGCGTCAACAGTGCTGCTGGCTTCCTCCTCGCGAAGGATACACAGAAGTTTACCGAACTGACGGCCAACCTTCAGGAACTGGAGAGACTACAAGAAGATGTAACAGGGATAAGGTTATTAATTACTACAGAAAACAGTTCCTTGTCAAGATGGCAATTAGTTCAGTAATTAGGTAGGGCCTCTAAGCAGTATTAGCCCAGGGCCCCACAAATTCCTTGATGCCACCGTAATACGGGTCAGGGGGCGTCGGGAACGGGTGCGACTGACGCCTACCACTTATATTGGACCCTGAGGTGAAATGGTGCGCCAAGTGTTCCGGCGCACCAACCCTAAGAGTAAGCTGCACAGGCATGGCAGCCAAAGACGAGGCCCAACAGGCCAGCCGCTGACGGACCGCGGACGCCTATGCAACCAGAAACCGCGGCCCCTCAACAGAGCGGGGAGAGGAACACAGTGGGTTTTAGTCAGTAGAACTCTGACATAATCTGCTTGCCTCACCCGTGGCAAGCAGGTATCCTACGAGGATTTCCCACTAAAAAAAAAAAAAGGGCCCCACAAATTCAAGATCCGCCCCTGGGTGCGAGACTGGGTGGTTGCGATGTATATTAAAGATGCACTTCGCCCTCCTTCCGTATTTAAATAAACAGAGACGACCATCACTATGCATTGCGTTGCACATGTCAACTTCAGCATTACATTTAATGTTATCTATACAGATAAATAAATTGAAGTGTCAGTTTGTAATTCCAAAATAACAGCTTTTCACTAAATGCATATGAAAGGAAGCTGCACCCCGTGGTTTCATACAAACTTTCATCCCCTTGGGGGTAGAATTAACCAAAATTCTTGGCGGATGCCATCATAACATCTACCTGCATGCCAAATTTCAGCCCGATCCGTCCACTGGTTTGGGCTGTGCGTTGATAGATCACTATGTCAGTCAGTCAGTCACCTAAGAGTTATATATATTAAGATATAAAAAACCAACATTTTTCTCTATCTGTCTGTTTGTTACGGCTAATCTCCGAAACGACTACCGCGTTATTCACTAAGGTTTCTCAGCATCGAACTCGACGACGAGTGTTGGTTTTAATCATAGGAAATTGATACATAATACATATAGGATAAGGTTCAATTTGGTATCTTTAAAACCGACACTCGACGACGAATGCGACGCTAGAAACCGGCTGGATCGATTTTATTAAGACTTTCCCTGTGTATCAAGCGACTGCTCAAACCCAAGAACACCACGGTTCTTTTGATAGTATAGTGTGAATATCCCAAAATAAATATGAGAACTATTGGCAACCCTGTGAATACACAGCGAGATTATTCACGAGCAAAGTACAATACCCACAGCATGACTTGTCTCGTGCTTTCTTGGCACTTCATCTCGTGGAGAGTCAAGGTTGACGGGACAAGGTGAGGAAATACTCTTTTTTAGCCGACTACGGCGAAGCAAAACGGGTTATGTTTAAAAAATTCTTTAACTAAGTAATTCTACAATGCTAAATATTGAGGATTCAGGCGACTGGGACCAATAGCTAACTGGTACCGCGTTCCCATATGCCTGAATAGTTTTTATCACTGAGTACCGGGCCCCTACCATGACCTCTTATAGCCATGATAGTTTAACTCTTATCATGAGATAGATGTATATGACGTGAATAAGTCTGTCACTGTCACACAGTGGGACTATGATGGCAATAAGGCCCCAGGTCCCGTCACGAATTTAGAGCGCTGACCTTGAATACGTAGTCATTTTATGAGTCTGTCTCTGTCTATATGTATGGCGTAAGGCGAATAATAATATGTATATGCGAAATTAGAATGGCTATTATCGCTGCGCGCTTATAAATCGTGGATAAATTAGGGATCCGTAATAACGGGCGACACCGCGAACGGATGCTAAGTTGTAATATAAAACATTTATATATCTCATGTGATTTAATTTGTTTTTAAAATTGTATAATATTTTAAGACTAATTACTGAGTTTCTTGCCAGGTTCTTCTCAGTAAAACCAACCTTCTGAACCTGGCGGTAGCATGTATAATCCTGTAAATTAATGTCATTATGACGATTGGAAAGTACTTTGTAAAAAGTCTAATCGAATAAAGATATTTTTGACTTTATAACAACATATTATTCCGTAATGGCAACTGGAAATATAATTTTAACTTTATTCAGTAAGCAATAATGAGCTTATTACGTTGTTTTTGGCAACAAAACCTAACTATGTGATTATAATTTCTGGCAACTATTTCTGGATTGAAAAATTTCACCTCTAAAATTTTCAATGACTTTTATATAAAAAAAACTAGCTTGCACCCGCAGTTTTACCTGCGTGGCAGTAAGCGCAGCGGTTCATGCGCTTTTGGGATGGAATTACGAAAAACCCTTAGTGTTTACGGTAGAACTAGACAAACTAACATTCTCTCTTGCGCTTGCGCTAATAGAACAGATACAAAATGTATGGAAATGACATAAATCAGTCACGTGACATATTATGTAAGTCGGAACTATAAATTGGGGTTTTCGGTCAAGAAATTCACAATAAATTCCCGGAGTTTGTATGTTGACGGTGGTTCCACCCCGTGCGTCAGAAAGCACGGTTGGTCCTTCACCTGATCTCTCTCCGGTCGTGTCGGATTGCCGTACCATCGGACGATGAGAGTGAGGGAATAAAGAGTGCACCTGTGTTTGAACACACACTTGTGCACTAATAGTAACTCATAATCTCCCTGGCCTTATCCCATGTATTTGGGGTCAGCACTTGATTCAACCCGATGTGGCTGATCACCTGATTTTTATACGAAGCGACTACCATCTGACCTTCGTAACCCCTTTTTTCGAGGACAATCGGTAATCTGGGTTAAACCAGTTGTCAGACTTTCTTAGGTCTCTGACTGACATTTAACGATTGCCAAAGATATTAAATTGGCAACCGGGACCGACGGCTTAACGTTGTCTCCGAGGCACGGAGGGAACTCGGGCGGTCACCCATCCAACTACTGGCTAGGCGTATGGTTGCTTAACTTCACTGATCGCATCACATGCGCAATAGCAACTGTGTCACGAGCTCCTCCAACTGTGCCACGAGTAACTAACGTCAGATATTGTTCTCCCTCACAGACCACGGCCGCTGACATTGAAAGAAAACCAAGTCTAGACAAAGAGAAATGAATGAACTTTGTTCTCATATTTATAAATATAAACAAACTCGACCTTGTCTCTATTTCAATAGCAACTAAATCCGTGTAAATCCGAGGCCGTCAGCTGTTTCAATGATTTACTACGATTCATAAATATTGTAGTAGTTTTTGCAGAGTGGTTGAGTAGTCGCTTGCTGGGAGACGCGAGTTCTCATCTCATACTTTGAAACGTCTTAATGTCTGCTTTATACAGTCTAGAGTTCTTAGTCGCATATTTGACTTTTCTCTTACTTTATACTAGCTGTGCCCCGCGGTTTCACCCGCGTAGATTTAGTTTCATCATTATTTTCGCGGCACCCTAACATTTTTAATAAATAAAAGTAGCCTAAGATACTCCTCGAAACATCAGCTACCTACCAGTGCAAGTCCCGTTTAAATCCGTCCAGCTGTTTCAGAGATTACCCGGAATAAACAAACAGACAGACTGACAGACTGACAAACAGACAGACAGAGAAAACATTTAAAATTTGTTTTTTAGTGTCAGTAGCGTGTAAACTTTCGATTGCATTTAGTGAAAAGCTATTATTTTGGAATTACAAACAGACACTTCAATTTTATTTATCTGTATAGATACAGATGTATAGATGTGATTTTATAGCCATATAGGGGCTCTTAGAGGTTCTTAGAGGTTCTCAAATAGGGGCCTGAAAATGCGGCGAAATGGTACCAGAAAGGGATGGTAGGGCAGTGTTTGCTAGATATCCGCTAAAACCGTCTCAAGATCCGTTAAGTTGTTAAAAGAACAATGCGTTCCATATTTGTATGGAAATGGCGACTATTTATACTATTTAAAGAGTTACAATTGTTCATAATTATTTAGCATACATAACACTTTAAAGCGTATCAAATATTGTCTGTCGGCTGTCTAGTAAATCAAAGACAAATACTGTGAATAATATTATAATACTAGCTGTGCGCGTAGATTTAGTTTCATCCTTATTGTCAAAAATTAGCCTTTATTACTTCTTGAGTCATCAGCTACCTGCCAGTGAAAGTCCCGTTAAAATCAGTCCAGCCGTTTCAGAGATTACCCGGAACAAACAGGCAGACCGACAGAGAAAAAAAAGAGTGTCAGTAGCGTGTATTCTTTGATATGCATTTAGTGAAACGCTGTTATTTTCGGATTACAAACTGACACTTCAATTTTATTTATCTGTATAGATTTACAATTTACAGTTCTTTGTTTAGCTTAAACTAATCTTAACAGCTGGACCGATTTTACAAGGATTTTCACTGGCAGGTAGCTGATGTTTCAAGGAGTAACTTAGGCTTAATTTTATTTATTTAAACTATTAGGGTTCCGCGACATGAAGCATGAAACTAAATCTACGCGGGTGAAACCGGGGGCACAGCTAGTAAAATAATAAAAATAAATAAGTATGTAAGTTTATTTTTAAAACACGATTTCACACAAACTACGTCACGTATATCTTATTTAGCGTAAATGACGTCACACAACGCCCCCGAGTTTATACATAACGTGTTTACGTGTTTCACGTGCTAACATCATGTTCATACTCAGATATGGCATAATGACCTGCTTCCCCGCTTATCATCATCTCCCTGGCCTTATCCCATACATTGTTGGGGTCGGCACTTGATTCAACCCGATGTGGCTCCATGTTAGTCGCAATCAACTTATGTGCGCCTGGTACTTCGTGTACCATATCATCATCTCCCTGGCCTTATCCCATACATTGTTGGGGTCGGCACTTGATTCAACCCGATGTGGCTCCATGTTAGTCGCAATCAACTTATTAACTCCTTGTCCAATATGTGCGCCTGGTACTTCGTGTACCATTTCATCATCTCCCCGGCCTTATCCCATACATTGTTAGGGTCGATCGATACATTGTTAGTCGCAATCAGCTTGCGAAAAGCTGTTAATTTGGAATTACAAACAGACACTTCAATCGTATTTATCTATATATATTATCGCCTCCCCTTTATCTATGTGTGCCGGTGACATTAACATCAAGGTAAAATTGTTATAAACAACACTCAGTACGCACTCCAATCGATTTGCAACGCACACACACTTGCTTGCGTGTCAATTGATAAAACTTCTTACAAAACAAATAAATTAAAGTGTCGTTTTATCCTCATTGGTCAAGTAGTCGAATACGCTACTGCTGAACACGAGGTCCTGGGTTCCTGGATTAGGCAGTGTTAAAGTCAAAGTCAAAGTCAAAAATATCTTTATTCGATTAGACTTTTTACAAAGTACTTTCAAATCGTCAGAACGACATGGATTATACATGCTACTGCCAGGTTCGGAAGGTAGCTTTTACTGAGAATAACCTGGCAAGAAACTCAGTAATTACTCTTTTAAAAATATTATACAATTTTTAAAAACAAAGTAAACCACTTGAGAAATGTAAGCCCATGGACAAAGTTCCAATGCACAAATGTCAATAAAAATTAACATAAAGAAAAGTCTAGTAGTTGTACTTATATCTAAATGCGTAGCTTGAGATGACCAGCCCCCACAAGCAGCACCTGTTCACAAGTATGACGAGAATTTTGTTATTTTCCATCTATCCTGTTTTAATCTGTTCAGTAGCAGCCCGGAGACTGGGGGACTGACTTTCTCCGAAAAATTCCTACTAGGAAATAATTTGTACGGAGTCAACAAGCGCTGGACGGGAAAGAGCGTCATAGCAAGTACCGCCAGTGTCTACCAAGAATCGGCCTTATTGACCTAGATATCAAAAAGGCCATGGGTTGGTGGAGGGCCCGGTGTTCAGTTAAGCAGTGGAGGTAACTCCCCGCTACAAATAGCGAGAGACCATATAAAAAAAAAGAAGATTACAGACGTGAGCATATATGTATGTATCTAAATTTAACCCACAGGCAATGTAGATGACGTCTGCTAGTCTAGTGTGAATAGAAAAATCATAGATAAAATAGCGTCACAAATAAGCAAATAAAGAAAAAGCTATTTTCATAACGTTATGTATTCATTAGTATGTCTACGAATACATCATTACATCAAATTAGGTTGTGTTTGGCGATTTTGTAAAATTTAATCTATACTAATATTATAAAGCTGAAGAGTTTGTTTGTTTGTTTGAACGCTCTAATCTCAGGAACTACTGGTCCGATTTCAAAAATTATTTCAGTGTTGGATAGTCCATTTATCGAGGAAGGCTATAGGCTATATTTTATTCTCATAAAAATTAGAGGTCCGTAAGTAAATTGCAATTTTGTAACCTAAGGTGTAAAATCGAAAACCTAATTATGCGTACGCTGCAAAAACTATTGACATTATAACAAAATGATCTACTACGGGTTTGTAGGTCTTACTAAGATCTACAAAAAAGTCCGCGAGAGCATATATCTAACTATCATAGTTTGGTCACAATAACCGCTTTTATGTTCATAAAAAATATTAAATCGTCTGAAGAAAGAAATTATGTTAAATGTGTATCTTAATATTAATCCTTATGCAAATTAAGCATTATGCTATCAAGGGTATTCATCTAGAAGTATAATACCGTTTGTATTATTCCAATCGGACATTTTGTTGAGAAATTATCACGAGTATAAAAACGCAAAGAAACCTAATAATGAGTTATTTGCTAAAGAGTTTTATCGACACGTCTCTTTATTCCGGGTAATCTCTGCAACGGCTGGACCGATTTTAACGGGACTTTCACTGGCAGATAGCTAATATTACAAGGAGTAACTAACTTTTAAAAAGAACATTTGGGGTTCCGCGGGAATTAAATTAACTCTGCGCGGGTGAAACCGCAGGGCACAGCTAGTTACATGATAAAACGTAGACCACGGTCATAATTCTGTGTAAATTTAATCAAAAAGAGGAAAGATTTGATTGTTTTTTTTTGTTTGTTTGCTTTGAATAGGCTCCGATACTACTTGACTGATCTTGAAAATTCTTTCAGCAATGGATATCTACATCATCAGCGAGTAACATAGGCTATATTTTATCCCCGTACTCCCACGGAACGGGAACTATGCGGGTGAAACCGCTAGTTATATGGTAAAACGGTCATAATTCTGTGTAAATTGAATGCGTAAGTTTAAGAAGAAAACTAAGTACCTCTAAGTACTAATCAAGTTGCTAATCGATTCAAGTCTACTGGCTACTTCGTTAATCTATTAATTTTATGATCACCAGGCTTCCACCAGGTTCTCATGAACCGTTTTCAGACACCATTTTCACAGACTAGCGGACGTCACGCGGTTTCAGCCGCGTAGTTCCCGTTCCCGCGGGAATACGGGAATAAAAAATAGCCTATGTTACTCGCTGATGATGTAGCTATCCATTGCTGAAAGAATTTTCAAGATCGGTCAAGTAGTTTAGAAGCCTGTTCAATGCAAACAAACAAAAACACAATCAAATCGTTCCTCTTTATAATATCAGTATAGTTTTTTGCGGTTCTTCTCAGAAGGCTAGTTTCCGAACCGGTGGTAAATTCTTTGATATTCATAAGTGCCTTACCAGGGCCTAAATTGAATACAGATATCATTTTCACTATATTTCTTTTATTGCTATAAGAACACATACTAAAAAACAATATTTAAGGAGACTCCCATGCAACAAACGTGTTTTTCTTTTCGGAACCCTTCGTTTACGAGTCGGACTCGCACTTGGCTTTTTTTTTCGACCCCCCAAGAATTTTACTTGACAGGACGATAAAATATCAATAAAAGTCTAATCTATCAAACGCATGGTCGGTCAAATTCGGATTAAAACAATAATAAGACTGGATCTTATCATAATGTTAAGCCTACGTGCTTATCAATGTCCGTGGTTGGTAACGTAAATAGCTACGTTAGTCATATCACATAACATATTTGGTACGGAATATTATTGTTGTTGAACGTCAGATTATAAAAAAAAACGCCTAGAATATAAATCGATACAGATAAATAAAATTGAAGTGTCTGTTTGTAATTCCAAATTTACAGTTTTTCACTAAATGCATATGAAAGAATACACGAGAGGTAACATAAAATCATCAAATAAAAAAAAAACTGTCTTTCTGTCGTTTATTCCGGGTAATCTCCGAAACGGCTGGACCAATTTTAACGGGACTTTCACTGGCAGGTAGCTGGCGTTATAGGGAGTAGCTTAGGCTACTTTTATTTAGAAAAAATGATTGTGTTCTGCGAAATAAGGCATAAATCTACGCGGGTGAAACAGCGGGGCACAGCTAGTCTATACAAATTTTGGTTTGTTTGTAACGAATTGGCTCAAAAGTCTTGGACCTATTTAAAAAATTATTTCACCATTACAATGCTACATTATCACTGATTAATATGGGCTATATTTTATCCCCGTACACCCACGGGAACGAAGAACTACGCAGGTGAAACCGCGTGACGTCCGCTTGTCATATTATATTTACACTATACTCAGATGTCTGAGTATAGTCCAAATTAGGTCATGGAAGGTACTTGTGCCCATAATATGATGACGGCCATAGATCATAATATCGTTCAAGTTATCATATTGTTATCAAGTGCACGTGAAGCGATACAAGAATTGTAGAGCTAATCAATAAAAATAAGGTCTTCATAATTAGTCTTCGCGTAAATATTTGATGAATTACTAATTGGAAAGCAATCTATATCTATACAGATAAATACATTGAAGTGTCTGTTTGTAATTCCAAAATAGCAGCTGTTCACTAAATGCATTTGAAAGTATACGCGCTACTGACACAAAAAAACCAAGTTTTAAATTTTTTCTCTGTCTGTCTGTCTGTTTGTTCCGGGTAATCTCTGAAACGGCTGTACGGATTTTAACGGGACTTTCACTGACAGGCAGCTGATGTTTCAAGGAGTAACTTAGGCTACTTTTATTTATTAAAAATATGAGGGTTCCGCGACAATAAGAATGAAACTAAATCGACGCGGGTGAAACCGCGGGGCACAGCTAGTCTATATCTAAACAGATAAATAACATTGAAGTGTCTGTTTGTAATTCCAAATTAATGGCTTTTCGCAAAATTCTACGAAAGTATATAGGGTACTGAAATTTTAATAAAACTGTCTGTTTGTTGCGGCTAATCTCCGAAATGGCAGGACCGATTCTAACGGGACTTATCACTGACAGATAGCTAATATTACAAAGAGTAATTAGCCTACTTTAATTTAAAAAAACATCATGGTGTGGCATACGCACTGTTAACGACTCACCTGCGCGTCCAACAGTTAGAGAATTTATGAAGAAGACGATTTTCAGCAGTGAATGTGTTAAGTTTCAAGAAAAACTCTATGGTACAGTATAGGCCGCTGGGATTTGAAGTCGCTATTTAATCCACTAAGCCACTGAGGAGAGGTTATTAAAAAAATATGCTCACGCCATCCCAGAAGGGTCCCCGAAGGGGTAAGCAGAGGTTTGTAACAACAACACCCACATTTCACCGAAAATGAATGAGTGCAATCGGGACAGAGGGTGAGTCCATCGCCGTCTCAGTAATTACACGATGTTTTCCTTCACCGTAAAGCACGTAGTGTGAAATCACTGCACATAAGCTGTGGCGTGCATTGCATATAAGCAGGTAAGCAGAAGTTACAATTTGTGATCACTGAATACACTCGTGCCGTGTGTGTGTGTTTATGTTCGTGTGTGTGTCTTTACCAAAACGTATGTACCTTCGCTGCGTCACATAGGTATGTACTTAACCTGCCTACCTACCTACATATTGTTTATGCCTCCCCTCTGAAAATCCAATGCACGCCCCTGCACATAAGTTTTTAGAAAAACTCTGGTACAGGGGCCTTACCATGATAATTTTACTCTTACTAAGAGATAAGAGACAGATGTATTTGACATGTATACATCTGTCCCTGTCACATAGCTGAAATATCATTGTAATAAGAGCTCGTGGTTAGGCCCCAGGCCTCGCTATTGGATATTATTTTCTAGAATTGAACCGAACACACGATCTTCAAACATCATAGATAATGTCAATAACCCAGCCAATTGGACTTTGTCACCATCTTCAATTCAAACAAAAACATGTTTTCACTTTTTATCGCTGGTGCGTAATAATAAACTCATCCGGATCGTATATTTACTGTCTCGTGCAATATCTATACAGATAAATAAAATTGAAGTGTCTGTTTGTAATTAAAAAAATACAGCTTTTAACTAAATGCATATGAAAGTATACACGCTACTGACATTAAAAAACCAAGTTTTAAATTTTTTCTCTGTCTGTCTGTCTGTTTGTTCCGGGTAATCTCTGAAACGGCTGGACGGATTTTAACGGGACTTTCACTGGCAGGTAGCTGATGTTACAAGGAGTAACTTAGGCTACTTTTATTTATACAAAATATTAGGGTTCCGCGGCAATAAGGATGAAACTAAATCTACGCGGGTGAAACCGCGGGGCACAGCTAGTTATATATACAACTAGCTGTGCCCCACGGTTTCACCCGCGTTTAGTTTCATCCTTATTTTCGCGGAACCTATTAGGGTTCCGCGTGTATACTTCATACGCATTTAGTGAAAAGCTGTTTTTTTGGAATTACAAACAGACACTTCTAGATAAGATGTATAGATATGAAAGTATACACGCTACGGACACTACTCGTAAAAAAACGAAGTTTTAAATTTTTTCTCGGTCTGTCTGTCTGCTTGTTCCAGGTAATCTCTGAAACGGCTAGGCCGATTTCAACGGGAATTTCACTGGCAGATAGCTAATGTTACAGGGAGTACCATGGGCTTTTTATTTATAAAGAAAAATTAGGGTACCGCGGTAATCAAATTAAATCTACGCGGATGAAACCACAGGGCACAGCTAGTCACCAATAAACTGATACCAATGTCAGTTGAGTCATGTACTTATATATCTGTGTGTGTGTGCCGGCGCGTGCGCAACACGTGACTTTCGACCTCCAGTTTACCAACATCCAACTTGTTTGCTATTCATTACGCGTCTCGGTAAATTGCAATGTACATACTAGTGGTCTTTATATTCCTGGATCCTTCTAGAAGGCTGTTAACATAATAATAAGAGCCGTGGGGGAAGTTAGAGCAGTCGTCTGTTACGCAAGCGACGCAAGATCCAATCCCAGCGGATTACCAATGAGTTTTTCTAAAAAGTTAGTGCAGTGAGTGAAAATCAAATGGTATATTATTATCCCGTACCTCTATTCTAGACCAGAGTGCCTAGTGCGAGTTTCCTTAAAATCGCCGTCACAAGTGATCGCGTCGACGTAAGCGCAGATTAGTATGGGCTCACAATAGTGTCATGTTTAGGCCGACAGAGGCGTTGTTCCGATCCTATACAAATCTGCGTTTACGTCGACGCGGTGACTTATGAAGGGGGCGGGAAAAACTCGCACTAAGCCCTCTGATCTTTACGTTCCTGGATCCTTCTAGAAGGCTTAACGTACCAACATAGTAATAAGAGCAGATGTGAGCGGAAGTGTTGGTAGAGGGCGTCCAAGGAAGAACTACTATGACCAAATCTATACATACTCTATATACTCTATACAGATAAATAAAATTGAAGTGTCTGTTTGTAATTCCAAAATAACAGGTTTTCAATATATGTATATGAAAGTATACACGCTTCTGACACTAAAAAACCAAGTTTTAAATTATTTCTCTGTCTGTCTGTCTGTTTGTTCCGGGTAATCTTTGAAACGGCTGAACCGATTTTAACGGGACTTTCACTGGTAGGTAGCCGATTTTAACGGGACTTTCACTGGTAGGCAGCTGATGTCTCAAGGAGTAACTTAGGCTACTTTTATTCATTTAAAACATTAGGGTTCCGCTACAATAAGGATGAAACTAAATCTACGCGGGTGAAACCGCGGGGCACAGCTAGTTAATAATATTTTTCAGAAAGGTCAAATTCGGTGCACTCGTAACCGCAGGAAGTGTATAAAGAGATGCATGAATGTGGATGAAGCGAAAGAAGTATCGCATGTGGCGATCGGTGGTCTCTGCCTACCCCCATGAGATACTGGCTTGAGCATATGTATGTATGTATGGAAGTGGGGTTAGAGCAGTCGCTTGGTACGCAAGCGACGCAAGTTCAAATTACAGCCGTGTACTAATGGGTTTTTCTAAAAAGTTAGTGCAGTGAGTGGGTGTAAATCAAATCCCGTTATGCCGTACCTCATTTCTAGAACTGGTCCAGTCTGTGGTCTTAGCAAAAATAACAAAGAGCACGGCCTGCAGACAAAGTAACATTATACCCACGCTTCGCTAGTAGAAACGATACAAAATGTACGGGAATGACATATGTCACGTGACTCATTTACGTACATTTTGTATCGTTTCTACTAGCGAAGCGTGGGTATAATGTTAGTTTGTCTACAGGCCCTGGGCTTTCAAAGGTACTCGTTCTTAACACGTGACGGGACCTGTTAATTATTAATGAGTTTAATTAAAAACATAATTAGCTTATCAAAGAAAGCACAGAGTACAATCTGGTTTAGCGGTCGTGGCGAAAACACGCATATTGGATACGGGCCAAATATATTTGATGTTTGTCAACACACGCCAATATGTTATGAATTATTCATTTTATAGACGTTCATCTAATCATTTACATATCAATAAATTTGATTGATAAGACCTTGGCCACAGTAGACATATAAGCAGTAAGGAATTTAGGAAAAAATTGTTCAAAATCACACTCACACAAACGTTCACGAGCAGTAGCGTCAATAAGGTACATCATTTACGTGTTTTGCCGACTATTTCAAAACTCCGAACGACATATTACATTATTTTGATGGTAAAAAAAGATTAAATTTTTCGCTCAATGGAGCAAATGTTCTTATCTATACAGATAAATAAATTGCACAAATTAATGTGTCTGCTTGTAATTCTAAATTAACAGCATGTTACTAAATGTGTATAGGTGTAAGTTATTAAAAAAAAATATCTCTTTCTGTCTGTCTATTTGTTCCGGGTAATATTTATTGAAAAAAATAGGTGTCCGCGAATAAAGCCACCTTAGAAATAAAGATAAGTGTGCGCAGATGAAATCGCGGGCACAGATTTAAAAAAAACAAATAGGTCTATAATCCATACTGTTTGTGCAGCTCATATTTATACTGTGCCTTCGATTTGAATAGGTGCGAATTGAGAACAAAATTTGTATAGTTCTGCGATTTTATTACGAACAGCTGATTTTCAGCCTTGCATTTAATGACAATGTAATTTGTATCTTCACAATGGGAATGTGATTATCTGTCTGTCTGTTGCCTTCTCACGACTAATTTGCTTTGGCCACTAAATCTCGGGTAAAATCTCTACAGAGTGGCTAGTTTAAGTTTCTTAAAATCGCCGTCACAAGCGTTGACGTAAACCCAGATTCGTATGGGATCAAAATAGCGAGAAACTCGCACTGGGCACTCAGAGGGCCTAGTGCGAGTTTATAGGATCGGAACAGCGCCTCTGTCGGCCCAAAGATGACACTATCGTGAGCCCATACAAATCTGCGTTTACGTCGACGAGATCTCTTGTGACGGCGATTTTAAGAAAACTCGCACTAGGCACTCAGAATTACCCCACGGACTCCACGGCTCAGATTTATAATATTCATATGAGTAATATTTAACAATATAATACTGAATAATTAAATAATAATTGCCAATTTAACATCTTTGGTAATCGTTACAGATCAGTCAGAGGCCTAAGAAAGTCTGACAACTGGTTTAACTGGGAAAAAGGGATTACGAAGGTCAGATGGCAGTCGCTTCGTATAAAAATCAGGTGATCAGCCACATCGGGTTGAAACAAGTGCCGACCCCAAATACATGGGATAAGGCCAGGGAGATGAGTAATATTCAACAATCTTTACGATACATACGTTTAGGAATAATTTTGGCGCACATCGAACGATCTTGTAGCATACGTCAGCGCAGGTAATCGGACTAAAGAAGTTCAAGATCATTTCAAGATCTTCTTGAATGAGACATGTTCATTATTATACAATATTAAGATCTTTTGTCGGTTTCTTTATATTGATACAGAGCTCATTAGGTACGCTAATGATTTGTACAAAACTTTAACAAGAAACATTATACAAATAAAAGAGGAAAGATTTGTATATACCATACACCATTGAAATACATTATCACTGATGAATATAGGCTATATTTATCCCCGTACTCCCACGGGAACGGGAACTACGTGGGTGAAATCCCGTGACGTCCGCTAGGAAATTATATTAAAAAAAATTGTTAATACAATTATGCAACAAGAAAAGCATAAACAACACAAAGGAAGAGATTACATAGTGCATTTTTTTCTTTAATTACGCGCGTGACTTTAATGAAAACCCCACGACTTCTCAGAAGCGTCCCCGAAGGGGTAGGCAGAGGTGTTGCAATAACAACACTCACTTTTCACCGAAGATGATTAAGTGCCAACGTGACAGAGGGTGAGTCCATCGCCAGTCTCTCACTATACATACGTCTTTAAATTACTTCCCAGACACATGCTGGTTTCCCTTCACCGTAAAGCTCGTGGTGAAATTCCGTATTATCCCGTATTTTTCCATCAACTATTCTGTAAATATAAACATGAATTGCGTTCACAGATTTTTGGCATGCCTTCCTATCAAACTCTAGAATGTTAGCTAAAATTAAGTATCTATACTGTAGTAAAACTAGGTACCTACTCACTTACCCGCCTGTTGCCGGCCGAGTGACTGCTATTTTAGATACACTAGCTGTGCCCCGCGGTTTCACTCGCGTTGACTTAAATTTCATTAGTAGCGTTATTTCGCAAAAACATTTTTAATGCTATTTTTTTTAAATAAAAAAGTAGCCTCAGTTACTCCTTGAATCATCATATCTGCCAGTGAAAGGCACGTTGAAATCGATCCAGTCGTTTCAGAGTGCCTAGTGCAAGTTTTCTTAAAATGCCCATCACAAGTCATCGTGTTGACGTAAACGCACATTTGTAAGGTATCAAAATACTGCCACCCGTGGGCCGACTGCTAGCGTTTTTTCGATCCCATACAAATCTGCGTTTACGACAACGTAGTGACTTGTGACGGCGGCAGTGAAAAATTCGCACTAGGCCCTCGGCAAAGGCAGTAGTAATCCGACCTGTAATGATTGTCAAGCCGGTTGACAACCCATCTACTACAACTGGCCTGATTAGGGGTTGCTTACCTCCGTGATAGCGATAATTGGGTACAATTTGACATGACATAGTAAAGCATTCCCATTGAGTACCACAGCCGAGTAATTACGTATGTAATTATTGTAATTATTCATTGACGCCATTCACAAAACGTTTCTTTTCAATCACTTTGTTTGTTCATGTGTAATGAAATGTCACTTTGAAAGACTGTTTTCGATGAAAATGTTCCACTCAATATAATTTTCCTTATAGTCCAAAGGTGATGTCCGCCAAACGCATTGCACAACAGACCCCTATTACGAGTTTGCCACCGTTTTCCTAATCTACACTCGCTAGCGTCTCCGTCAATATTTGTATGACATATTTTAGTTCTTCACGTCACCGCTTGGAGGCGCTGTACAATTTCTCATACAAATATTCGGTGGAGACGCTAGCGAGTTTAGATTAGGAAAACGGTGGCAAACTAGTGATAGGAGTACAGAGGGCCTAGTGACATAGTGATCTATCATCGCACAGCCCATACCACTGGACGGATCGGACTGAAATTTGGCATGCAGGTACATGTTATGACGTAGGCATCCGCTAAGAAAGGATTTTGATTAATTCTACCATAAATATAAATAGGGGATGAAAGTTTGTGTGAAACTAAATTCACGCGGGTGAAACCGCGGGGCTCAGCTAGTAAAACATAAAACGGTTTTTGTGAACTAGGGTGAAACCGCTCGGCGTGTCTAGTTATTGTATAATTGTATGTAAGTATCTTTTGTCGAACGTAGGTCCTTAGTCACATATATTATGTTACATTCAACTGGTTGTGTGAATTGTGACACTATTTGATAGGGCTGGCACCCGCGATTTCACCTGCATAGGATTAATATAAATACCCATTTAAAAAAAAATATATCAAGTTAATCCTTGTAACATCACCTATCTGCCTGTGAAATTCCCATAAAAATCTAACCAGCCGTTTCAGAGATTAGCCGGAACAAACAGGCAGACAGAGATATATGAATACTCTTAGATGCATTTAGTGAAAAGCTGTTAATTTAGAATTACAAACAGAAACATCTATTTTATTTATCTGTATGTATATATATAGATAGACAATTTTATCTTCCAAGGATACAATTGTACAAAGGAGGATTATAAAAAAAAAAAGTTGTTTGTTTCGCCGTTTCTTCTCCTGACAGGCTTACATTTGGAAACGGTAGTAAATTAACGTATGTTAGCGTAAGAGAAATGACGTTCAATAAGTGTTCCAAGTGTCCCTTATGTTGAATAAAACTTTTTGATTTGATTTTGATTTGACAGCCCTTAATTAACATTATCATTATGCATCACACCTACACAGTATGAAAGGTGTCCATGTGTGTGTTAGCAAGTAATTGTGACCTAATTTATCCAGTTTGCTATATGACTAACTCGTTGGTATAATGGTTGCACTCCTCTGTAAATCAGGGTCCATGGTTCAATCTCCGAGGTAATGAAAATGAAAAATGAAAAATTATTCATTTGCAGCAGTAAGTAGTGTTATTGGGTTATTCCATCTGTAATTCCCCTGGAGTCTGGATTAGTGGCCGGTTAATGGCAATAGGCTCGCCCTCTATTACATGGGACTTACACATAACTGGCGAAATGTGGGTGTACTATAAGTACAATCAGTGGCATGCATTGCATATAAGCAGGTAAGCAGAAGTTACAATTTGTGATCACTGAATACACTCGAGTCGTGTGTGTGTGTGTTTATGTTCGTATGTGTATCTTTACCAAGACGTACGTACCTACGCCGCGTCACATAGGTATGGACTTAACCTGCCTACCTACCTACTAATTGTTTATGCCTACCTCTCATGTCATACTTGTGAACAGGTGCTGCTTTTGGGGGCTGGTCATCTCAAGCTACGCATTTAGATATAAGTACAACTACTAGACTTTTCTTTATGTTAATTTTTATCGACATTTGTGCATTGGAACTGTGTCCATGGGCTTACATTTCTCAAGTGATTTACTTTGTTTTTTTAAAATTGTATAATATTTTTGAAAAGAGTAATTACTGAGTTTCTTGCCAGGTTCTTCTCAGTAAAAGCAACCTTCCGAACCTGGCAGTAGCATGTATAATCCTGTAAATTAATGTCATTCTGACGATTTGAAAGTACTTTGTGAAAGTCTAATCAAATAAAGATATTTTGACTTTGACTTTGTCTACCCCTCTGAAAATCCAATGCACGCCCCTGAGTACAATGTCACCTACAAAAATTACTACTGTGCATTTGTGGTCAGTCATATCTCAGGCTCATAACTTGGTAGAATGCTTGTTTATGATTTTGTAATTAAATGTGCTATTATGTTGTAATGAGCACCATTAAGTAGTATCTGTATTGAGAAATATTTCACAATAATTCACGAGGAGTTTATTAAAAAATTTAATAAGGTAAAGAAAGAAATAATTTAAGAAGGGCTGGTCAGTGTTGCAAGGCATCAAGTTACCATATACTGATGTTACCATATACTGATGTTATACCGACACCCTTATTACAAAACTAGCTGTGCCCCGCGGTTTCACCTGCATAGATTTGGTTTCATCATTATTGTCATGGAACCCTAATATTGTTTATAAATAAAAGTAGCCTAAGTTACTTCTTGAAACATCAGCTACCTGTCAGTGAAAGTCCGGTTAATATCTGTCCAGCCGTTTTGGAGATTAGCCAGACCGTCAGACAGACAGAGAAAAATCTTAAATTGGTTTTTCTATGTCAGTACCGTGTATATGTCAAAAGGTGTAATTTTGGAATTACAAACAGACCCTTCCATTTTATTTATCTGTATAGATATGGTTTAAGCAAAGACATTTAATATTAGATGATACAGAATCAAATTAACTATGTATATAATTATAATAAACTTTTAACTTAAATCTAAGCAAAGACTAGCCCAAATTCGGACTAATGCTATGTTTATTCATTCTATTAAACCAAGGACTTATTCTGTGTTTTGTAATAATTGAGAATCTGTTTATATTTTTGTGTTAAAAATTCATCTCACTGCCTTTTACAATAATCATAATTTGTTATTGTGAAGTGATAATCGCGCGTAAATCGATTCAAACTCATATTCAAAAAAAGAAAATGAAATTATTGTATTACATAATAAAAACCTCATATGCCAGTACCTATCAAGTAGAACTTGACTTAGTATAATTGCGTGCGTATTACTTTTTCCACTGCCTTCTGTATACACCACTTAAAAGTCAACGAAAATACTCGAAATTAACATCGGAACTGTAATTTTCCTGTTGTAAACATTATAAAAGCTCGTAAAACTGTCATGTGCGTAAAAATTACGCGAATAAACAAATTTTAAGGTCAGATAAAAAAAAACTGCTGTTATGACCTTGACTGAAAACATAAAAAATTACAAACACGAACGTTCATAGCATTGATTATAGCTTAATAGTAATTAGGTACTTACCAAAGTCGATGAATTGCTTTATCGAAAGCGGCGATGGATTAAATTGGGAATAAAAGTCCAACATTTTGGTTACGTTACTAAAAATCGCGCCTGCCAACCTCATCGTGATAGGCTTCATTAAACTTCTCAATTAAAAACAACGTACGACACGTAAAAAATAGTTCACATTCACTTATTATAAACGAAACACATGATTATGCACAATTTTTGTTATATCTTACAGCAACGATACGTCTGCTCAAAGCGCAATTTTTTTACATTATGTTTTTTTTTCGCCAAAATATGTGGTATAGGTTTGCGGAATTGCCAGATACAAGTTTAAAAATCCGTGGGACAGATAACATCCGTGGCTAACTTAACACCAAACATTATACTTTTATTAAATAACAAATCTAATGTTATGTAGTTCAAGGGCTATTTGTCTATTACAACTTTTTTTGAATTTGAAAATTAAAGAGCTGTATTGGTAAAATGAGGTGCCGCATGCCGTCAAGAGTTATGGGCGACTTCGAATGCGTGGAAGATAATTTTAAGGTATAAGACCTTAAAAGCGCCACGAGCGCTACTAAATACATACAGCGCTTATAACTCGATTTAAACCAAAAGTGACGTAGATTTACGGCTATATTACTATGGTCTGGCAACATAGTTTTGGTTCTGCGCATGAATGTCAGACAGCACTAACAGACGTCAAAATGTCATGCATGACATCAATCAACTATCAGCTGGCTAGCTGGCATTCATTTCATTATTTTCGTTTTCTTTTCATTTAATTTTCAAGTTTTAAGCTACGTATATTCAGCAGAACATCTTGAAAACCTCACATATAAATTTTTAGTATTTTCTTAAAGATTCAACTGAATATTACGATTAACATGTTAGAATCGACGCATGTAATTTGATAAATGATAAAGTTCATAAAACTTATCAAGATACAGGGACGCATACAGACTTTTAGAACTGTGAGTTATTTTACTCTCATCTTATCTTGTCTTTTGTGCTTAAACTTTATTTTAAACATGGACTTTGGATTTCCAATCTAACCTAAGCAATCTAAGCATAATTTCATATCTGTCACTTTTTTCCACAGATGTCTAATAAAGTATTTGTCTATGGAACATTAAAACAGAATGAACCGAATCACCACTGGCTCAAGGACCCTAATAATGGTGTTGGAAAGTTCATAGCCAAGGGAAAGACGAAGGAAAAGTACCCACTCATTATTGCTACTAAATATAATATACCATTTCTGCTACAGAGCCCAGGGGAAGGATACCATGTTATGGGTATATTTTTTAATTAAAATTGTTTTCTTATATTATATGACCACAGTTTCACCTGCATAGACTTAATTTTATTTGTGACTTGATTTCGCAGAATGCTATTTAAAAAAAATATAAAATTTTCTAAAATTATTATATGTTAAGCTATTTGGCAGTGAAATTGCCTTTGAAATCGCAGCCATATTTATTTCAACTGCCCATCTCGGGAAATACTGGTCCAATTTTAAAACTTGATTCAGTGTTAGATAGCCCATTTATCAAGGAAGGCTATATCCCATCAGGATAAGACCAATTGCGGGATAAAGTAAGCATCAACCCTAAATAACTATTCCACCCATGTGGATGAAGATACGGACAGAAACCAGTAACATATGTTGCAGGAGAAGTGTATGAGGTGGATGACAAGATGCTGAGCAAGCTGGACATCCTCGAAGACCATCCTAACTATTATGTCCGGGAGATTGATGACGTCATTGTGGAGTGAGTATAGTCAAAGTCAAAAATATCTTTATTCGATTAGACTTTTTAAAAGTACTTTCAAATCGTCAGAACGACATGGTTATACAGGATTATACCGATTATACAAGCTACCACCAGGTTCAGAAGGTTGCTTTTACTGAGAAGAATATATACATATAAATGTAAATACACATACCTGTACTCCCCACCAGAAGTGTACTTATAGTACACATTTCGCCAGTTATGTAAGTCCCATGTAATAGGGGGCGAGCCTATTGCCACTAAGCAGACACCAAACCAGACTTTGGGCAGCTACTGGGAATCATATATGGAAAAATCTAATAACAATTTGCCTGACCTGGAGATCGAACACCTTGTGTGCCGCAGTAGGGTTTTCTACCAGATCAAGGAGGCGCCAGTCTTTGTGATGAAAAGGATGAAATTGGCAATCATCTTTACAGATAAATAAAATTGAAGTGTCTGTTTGTAATTCCAAAATAACAGCTATTCACTAAATGCATATGAAAGTATACATGCTACTAACACTAAAACCAAAGTTTGTAAATTTTTCTCTGTGTGTCTGTCTGTCTGTTTGTTCTGGTTAATCTCTGAAACGACTGGACCGATTTTAACGGGACTTTCACTGGCAGGTAGCTGATGTTTCAAGGAGTAACTTAGACTTTTATTAAAAATATTAGTGTTCCGCGATATAAGGATGAAACTAAATCTACGCGGGTGAAAACGTTTATAATAAATACTCTCATTACAGAGACACCAAAGAACTAGTTACGCATAAATGCTGGATATATTTCCTAAAGGCCTTCAAATCAGAGCTTTTGTCAAGGCCCTGTCTGGAGGACTACTCGTCGACTGGGCCCCACGGACTGCCCTACATGGAAAGGTCTAAGAGAGATCCAAACTATAACTATAGATCTGAACTAAAGTGAAAAATAGGTACTTTGAGAAAATGTGTCAAAGATACTAAAGGAAGGAAGTTATATTAAAAGTGTTCTTCTCCTTAAAATTAAAAATACATGTGTATTTTTTTTTCTTTGCAGCAATAATGAATCTACTATTGAAGATCTCGACGACGTTTTAAGGAAATGAATATATTATTAAATTAAATTAAAAACTTACATTCCCGTTGTTACGTTCATAAAAAAATTTTATTTACTGAGTAATAAATTTTATTGATTGTCATACGTTACTTATTTATATCGATTTCACGGTTTTTGTTTAAAGAAATAGCAAATCATTTTTTTAAAGGTTTTTTGAATATTTGGTTGAATGCGCAACGCTTTATTAGTCATTTTTAGTAAGACTGTAAAAAACACGTATAGTGATGTATAAAGTGCTTGAGTATCGATATAGGAAAATACCCATCCTTTATGATACTTTTGAGACTAACAAAAAATCTTTAAGTTTTAAGTTCATACGTTTGAAACACTAAAGACATTATTTTGTATTGATAACTGATCTACTTAGCACTCAATGACATACTTAGATACAATGTTCAACTTAAAGTACTGGTTCAAGCAAGCAATCCCTACTATCCCTACTAATATTATAAATACGAAAGTAACTCTGTCTGTCTGTTACGCTTTCCCGCTTAAACCTCTCAACCGATTTTAATGAAATTTGGCACAGACAATCTTTAGACCCTGAGAAAGGACATAGGCTACCTTTTATTTATTAAAAATATTAGGTTTCCGCGACCATAAGGATGAAACTAAATCTACGCGGGTGAAACCGCGGGCCACAGCTAGTTAATCATAATGAATCTCTAAAAACTAAAAATCGTGCTATCGATTAAATTGGCAACACTATTGCAACATGTGAGATTTGAATGTCATATTTTTAAGGTTATGTTTTGGTTTGATTGTCATCTATCAAAGGAAAAGTAGTATTATTTATTGCAATTATAAACTTTTACGCTTAGAATATAACACTATACTGTAGTTGAATGTGTCTAATCACTGTGAGTAATGGATTTCGCGCGGAAACAAATGGAGAAGTACGGCTGGACGGACGGTAAGTTGCGATCTATTTGACAGATTTACTTTGCTTATTTTATCAGTTCTAGAACACAATACTCTATTTATTTCATAACTTTAGTGTTCTTTCGTTTAAATATATTTATAAAGCTTATATATATTATCATTTTAGACTTAATACTGTTAATTACGTTTTAAATAAAAGTCTATAAAAGATTGACAGATGGCAATTCTTTTTTCAATTGATTTTTTTTTTTCGTATTTATATTTTCTAGGCAAAGGTCTAGGCAAATATGAGAACGGTATATCAGAAGCTCTGAAGCCGAAGTTAAAGAGGAGTGTTACAGGAGTAGGTCATGATGCAGCAGCAGACTTCACTGAACACTGGTGGAGTGCCTTGTATGATAAAGCTGCCGGCAATGTGGAGGTAAATGTATTGAATAAATTCAATTCTACCTAAGGTCTTCAAAGGGGAATGTGTGGAGCTATAGTCACTGAGTGCTAGTTGCCAAATTAATTAATGATGAGTCTCTTGAGAGATTCATTCAAGCACTTTGAATTACTTCTGAGACTTATATGAATGACTTAAAAAAAAAATAGGTTTTATTTATGTGAAATAAACTATTTTAAGAGTGATAACCAAGTACAGTTTACATTGCGAAATTATTTATCTTCCTAAAATAATTAATTATAATAAATGCATCACTTGGGTATTTTCGATCCTAATACCAACAAAAACAAATTCATAATTTTTTTTTAATTATTGCCTAGAATCTTAATAACACTATCTTCATTCACAGGTCCAAGAAAAACATGGCAAAACGAAAAAGATAAAAACAAAAGATGACAAAGAATTTGAAATCACCAACAGTACTTGGCGTCTGAAAAAGAAACGAAAAGCTGACGACGTAGAAGAGCAGTATCAAGATTTCTTTGTCAGGACTTCGGTACTCACAAACGATGGGGTTAGGACAGAGAACGTGAGAGATACGGACTCTGAAGAAGAGACGGAGAAGAGTGATGTTGTGAAATTGACTGATGAAGAGTTGTTTGCAGCTTGCGGGGGCAGGACTGCACATAAGTATGTGGTTTATTATGCTAGCAGCGTTTTGTTTATCTATACAGATAAATGAAATTGAAGTGTCTATCTGTAATTCCAAATAAATAGCTATTCATTAAATGCATGATGCGTAAAATTAAAACTATTTGTAATTTTTTTCTCTGTCTGTTTGTTTCTTCCGGCTAATCACTGGAACAGCTGAACTAATTTTAATGAGACTTCCACTTGCAGATTGCTGATTTTACAAAGAACATGAAATAAATAATAATATAAATATTCATTATTGCAATTAATAAATTTTTATTCCTTTGCAGAGGGGCCCGTCATGGTCTTAAAGCTTTAGGAAAACTGGCAAGGATAGCCCAGCAAGAAGCAATGTTGCTATCCCAACCCAAATACAATGGCTATTCCCACGCCAAAAATAATCAGGGATCGCGCGAAACAGTTGTTGAAGAAATTAATTTAAGTCCCGAAAATAATGTTACCGATTTAAAAAAGAAAAAGAAGAAGAAAAAACGCTATTCAAATAATACTGACAGCTTAGAAATTGACACTGTTGAGGCTGAAGCGACAGAACCTGTGCCTTTGTCAGAAAATGAAATGATGGTAGATGAAAGTGTTGCCAATGTAGAAACGGATAAAAAAATTGGTAGAAAAAATAAGAAAAGGAAAAATAAAGATATTCTGGAATTTGATCAGAATGATCAGGTTAAATCAGAGAATATGGATCAAGATCCCTTTGAACATATGGAAGAAATAAGTTGTGTGCCAAAAGATCGTGTCAAAAAGAAGAAAAAGAATAAACAATGTGATGAATGACACTTTGTACGCCTAAATCAATTATTAAATGTTTTAAAAATGAATTGTATCTTTTTAATAGACATTCTAGACTAGAGGCTTTGCTGAAAAAATTGCCATTATTGAAGTTATTGTTGAATTTCAATTATACAGGGATCAAATCGTGAGATTAGTCCTCTATTCTCCACAGTCAGTTGAACGCTTATTTGCAAATAATTGTAGGTCAGGTTTGCAACGTTACAAAGACGGTACTGTATACTTTTATAGTCTGGTAAATAAAAAAAATATAATAAGTTATCAAACACTTTTCTTTCCATTAAATATTATTAATAATAAAAATATATTAGTAAATGGCAGGAAACGACAACGCGGCAGGAATTGGAGGAGAAGACGAGATGAGCTTGATGCTTTCAGGAGCGTTTGGGAGAGGACTGCTGAAGACAGAGAAAGTTGGAAAAGTGGAAGGGAGGCCTTTGCCCAGCAGTGGGACACTACAGGCTACTAATAATAATAATAATAGTCCAATATGTTCCACTCCCAGTGCTGGGCATAGGTTTCTCTTAAACATAGTAGATTTTTTATTTCTATGGTAGCCATCACCGAACAGCTGGCTGTCAAATTGACATTTGGTTGGAAAATATATAGTACAAATAAATACGAGAACGAATAAAGTGGAAAGATGTCCGCGGCTAAGATATTCGCGCTTGATAAAGTCGCGACATTCTTTAGAATTATCCGTCAGAATGGTGGGATCAGAGGTTCTCTGTATAAACTGTACAGGTGAGAGGGAACTTAATTATGTAATTGTTGTTTGTAGGTTATGTTTTGGACACTAGACTTACAATATATTCTTTAGTTCTGTGCTTTATTGTACGTTTGTATTCTTGTTAATGTTATTTCTACTGATCTCAATCTTTTTGTGTTAAACAAGTGAATAAATAAACTAATATTATATTATTATAAAAACTGTTTGTACTTCATAATTTCACCCAAGTTTTTTAACTCAACAAATAGCTTTATACAAGCTATTGCCTGGCCTAAACTATGCCTCCTCCAGAACTTGTTTGACTGCTACTTACTATTTGTCTATAGCATAGCATATATCATCATCCCCCTGGCCTTAATCCCATGCATTTGGGGTCGGCACTTGATTCAACCCGATGTGGCTGATCACCAGATTTTTAATACGAAGCGACTGCCATCTGACCTTCGCAACCCCTTTTTCGAGGAAAATCGGCAATCTGGGTTAAACCAATTGTCAGACTCTCTTAGGCCTCTGACTGACCTGTAACAATTGCCAACCGGGACCAACGGCTTAACGTGCTCTCCGAGGCACGGAGCCAACTCGGGCGGTCACCCATCCAACTACTGGCTAGGCGTATGGTTGCTTAACTTCGCTGATCGAATGATATGCGCAGTAGCAACTGTGCCACGAGCTCCTCCTATAGCATAGCATATATAATCCTGTATAATACAATGAAAATGATTAGTCAATGAAAAAACTTATGAATGTCGTAGAATTGAACATTCTTTCATTCTGACGATTTGAAAGTACTTTGATAGAAGTCTTATCAATTAAAGATATTCTTGAATATATTTAATGTTTCAGACAAGATGAGTTGAAGGACGGAGTGCTGGTTGGTGAGGACAAGTTCGGCAACAAGTACTATGAGAACCCTCGGTACTTCTACAGCCGCAACCGCTGGGTCGAGTACTCGGACAATTACAACATGAACTATGATGGTAGCCAGGTTAGATACTAAACTACTTAGTTGTATTTTCTTTAGTCTTTACACAGTAGTCTACATAGAAGATGAGCTAGTGGTACAGTTGCTATTGTGCATAGCTTTCGATCGGTGAAGTCAAGCAATAACCTAAGCCATGATGAAGATGGGTGACCACTTCAGTACCCTCTTTGCCTCTGAGAGCATGTTAAGCTGTTGGTCCCGGTTGCCAGTTTAACATCTTTGGCAATTGATACTTGGGAATGAGCAGTAGGTATACCCATAATTTTTCGCTGCGCATTCTTTACTCATGACAGGACCCTAGTACATATTATAATACTTCTAGAACCTATTTATTCATTGTAATTTTAATTCATGGATTAGCAGCCAGTTAATGGTAATAGGCAAGCCCATTTTACATGGCAGAAGCTCTTTTCAAAATATTTGTATTCAATAACATTACACCTTGTATACAGGGGCGTGCATTGTATTTTCAGAGGGGTAGGCATAAACAATAAGTACGTAGGTAGGCAGGTTAAGTATGCGGCATAGGTACATACGTTTTGGTAAAGACACACACACATGCGACTCGAGTGTATTCAGTGATCACAAATTGTAACTTCTGCTTACCTGCTTATATGCAATGCACACCACTGCTTGTATACATACATACATACATTTATAATTTTTTATGAAATTTATAAATATTGTCATACTTCCTCAGATCCCAGCTGAATGGTATGGTTGGATGCACTACAAGACGGACTTGCCCCCACACAAGGTAACATATATCTCTAGGTCTAGCACTTATTAAGGGCACATTTTTGACACAGAGCATAGAATAGCATGGTATATGTCATCTATACATATACATACATCTAAATAAAATTGAAGTGTCTGTTTGAAATTCCAAAATTACAGCTTTTGACTAATTGCATATGAAATTAAGTATACATGCTATAAACGTAGAAAAAACAATTATTGTAATTATTCTCTATCTGTCTGTTTGTTCCGGCTAATCTCTGAAATGGCTGTAGCGGTAGTGAAGCTCTTTCAGTTATTTTTTTTTTATATATATTAAATTAGAATATTGATTTGACACAATATGTCAGAATAGCTTGTGGAGAAAAGATTATTAGGTTTCGGATGGTAAATAAAATCTATCACTGGCTGGCGGATTCAACTCATGTTACAAGGATTATCTTGCGCTACATTTATTTAAAAACAATAGATATCTGTGAAATAAAGTTACTTATGACAATATGTCTATGCGAGTGAAGCAGCGAGGTATAGTATATACCTTAATCAAATTTACAGGACCCAAACCGCCCTGTATACCCGTGGATGGCAGAGTTTACAGAAAACATGTCTGGTACCACTGGCCAGTACACCCCTTATAGCACGACCAGAGCTAAAATCGAACCATGGGTGCCGCCGCGCAAGAGCATATAAAAAAAACATTATAACCTCTTTCAGTAAAAAAAATATATATTTAAACTGTCATAATGACATTTCTCAAGAAAAAATAGTTGACCATAGATAAAAGCATTGTTTTTTTGCAGCAGTAATACGAAAGTGTACATTGTTATAGTTTTAAGTAGAAAATGAATTATATCTCTTAAAATGCATTTTGTTTGTTTTATTACTGGCTTGCGTTATCCATAAGATTATTAGATTCAAAACCTATACTGGAACTGGATCATATAGTGTCACTCACGCATTGTCTACCTTAAGAATGTTATCATTGTGTCGACATAGTAAGGGACGAAAGAGTCTCAATATAGCTAGCACGGCGACCCCACTCCTACTCCATCCACCTGTAACACACTGTAAGGTAGGATTATTAGTGTGGTATTTTCTGTATGGTAGAGGTACCATTATGCTCTAACTCTCTAAATATCAAATAACCATAAATAATAATATTGGTTTTATATAGGTGGTTGCCAATTTATCATCTTTGGCAATCGTTACAGTCAGAGGCCTAAGAAAGTCTGACAACTGGTTTAACCCAGATTGCCGATTTTCCTTGAAAAAGAGGTTACGAAGGTTAGATGGCAGTCGCTTCGTATAAAAATCTGGTGATCAGTCACATCGAGTTGAATCAAGTGCCGACCCCAAATACATGGGATAAGGCCAGGGAGACGATAGGTGCTTGACTTTTGTGTTGGTGGACATATTGATTTAAAATCTATATCTATACAGAGAAATAAAATTTAAGTGTCCGTTTGTAATTCCAAAATAACAGCTTATCACTAAATGCATATGAAAGTTTTAAATTTATTCTCTGTCTGTCTGTTTGTTCCGGGTAATCTCTGAAACGGCTGGAGGGATTTTAACGGGACTTTCACTGGTAGGTAGCTGATTTTTCAAGGAGTAACTTAGGCTACTTTTATTTATTACAAATATTAGGGTTCTGCGACAATAAGGATGAAACTACACCTACGCGGATGAAACCGCGGGGCACAGCTAGTATGTCATAAATTCATTAACACAATTTTTTTACAATCCTTTACGTCTACATTTTACCACTAAAATAAGTACTTAGTGAAGTTAATGAGGAAAGAATTAAAAAAAAATTAAGACATATATTTTGAAATTGACATTAAGTACCAGCCGAATGACTTTGTGCCAAAAATTTCGCTTAAAAAGGTCAATCTTGACCATAAATAACTAACCAATGTTTAATTAGCTTTCATTATTTAAAAAAGTTTTAAGTTTGCTAACGCTCCCGGTAGAGGCGCTAGTGGTTCCAAGTTCGAATTATATTTTCAAAAGTTTTTAAATAAAAGTTATTTACGAACTAATCTACATACAAAAATAGTTGATAATATAAAATACAATATCTATTATTGCCAAAATACAGCACATTACATTGGACCATTGAATTTTAACTCATACCTATACACGCCATTATTTGAAACGTGGAACCAGTTTGCTCTTTGCGGGTCCCTGTCGTAGGCTCTCAAACTTTACGCCTTGAGGTCTTGAAGTTAACCGACTTTATGAAAAGTGAGATTCACGATACATAAGTTTACATCAATTATTTACTTAATGATAGTTTTTTTTATCTAGCATTTGTTTAGCACACATTTAATATAAATAATAATAGGTGTAACATTTTTACCTTAATGTGTCCAAAAAAGTGTAAACCCTATACCCTACCCTATAAGTCAGTCAGGACCTAGAATTTTTAAGTTAAGTAAGCACTTATAGATAAAACTTAATATACAATTTAATTTCATTCAGAACAAAATCACTTAAATTTAACTTTATTTTTTATATTATATTTTATGATTAGAATAGTACGTTCTTTTAATTTTATCTGTTCTTATTTGTCTCGTGTATTTTATCATCTGTGTTAATATTTGTCTTGAGTTTATAACTATTCTTGTCTAATTAGCGTAATTGCTGATTTGTAAATAAATAAACAAATCATTAAATAGCGCAGTCTTACAATAAATACTTATTGTTTGACAGTGACACTGACATATTTATATATGTCATATACATACATCTGTCTCTAAGAGACAAACTATAATCACAATAAGAGCTCATATAAAGCTCATAAATAGTCCTAATGATATTTACTAACACATAAACTTTTCCTTATTGAGTGTTCTTGTCTATGACTATACAGTTAACCCGAAATAGAATACTTTCAGCTTGTTAAAACATCCTGTCAAACATCTTTGGTGGGATCAATCACTGTCAATAATGTAGGGCGCGTAAATTAACCGCGTTTTGTTTGTACATTTAGCGCAGTTAAGACTATACGTACACCCGTTGTTCAACTTTATAATCTTATTGATTGGGAGGTCTAAACGTAATATGGATCGTTCAGTACTATAAAAAAGACTTTTACGTTGAACTTGACAAATATTTGCCTTTTCTTACTGTAAAGAATTCGGCGCAGGGTAATATGCAGTACAGACGAGGAGATGATGGTAGCACTGAAAGTCTTTGTACAATATATACAAAACAGTTTATTCACACACACACACACAGTTAGTTCAGTCACAAGAATATATACAATCAGTCACTCACAATCACGATATAAAACATAAGTATGGTACAAATAATATTACGGCAAGAAAAAGGTAAAAAGCGCGGGAACGGGAGCGATTTAGAACGCACTCTCTTTCACTTGTTTCCTCAACAACAGCCACGGCCCGACTCTTTGGCGCGTGGATTCAAATTCAAAATGCCGCGCACTCATTGGTTGACGTGCGCGGGAAACTTTGTTACATATAACAAAATAGTATGGCGCGTAGCATAAATTTGCCGCATTCCATACTTACTACAGATATTAAATTGCCATTACACATAAAATACGTCACCAATGTCATTACAGAGCTATGCCACAGATAATATAATATGAACTTGCAAACATACAATATGTCACCACAGACTACAAACTATTCCTAGCATTATATTTTCTACATACCACCCCCTTGTTAAGGCTTAAGCCGACAACAATACTGTCACGTAGATAATAAAATGACCTCAATTGCAGAAATAATTTAAAAAACCACTTTACATACTAAGTAGTCCTACACCCTACATATTACACATATAACATTTGTAAGTTGGCAACACAAAACATTGGCTAAATTTGTGAGCAGGCAACACAGTAATCAACACAAATATTATTTGCCTACAACGGCAGCACAGTCAATAACAAAAAAAATCATTTGTTATTCACAACACAATAACAGAAACAAAAGTCTGGCCTCTTGGAAAACAACACACACACATAGGTAACAATAATAATAACACATCTGACCAATAAAAAACAAAACACAATCATATACAATATTAATAAAATTGGCCATCGTGGCTCAGGCACTCTACACTAAAATGTGGCACTCATGTAGGCACATACCTACTACGCGGTTATTGTTCACCACCTCGCATCGTAGAACATACCTACCAGAGCCTAATCCTATGTTACCTAACTACTCTTGCGTCTAAGACGCGCCAAAAGGGACCTAACTGGCATGCACGAGATGGTATGCCAGGTTTCCATACACTGCGACAAATACGGTTAGGTCCAAGAATTTGTGCAATTGCCTTACATAAATCAGTATCAGTAACAATATGACCCCGCGCGCTGACAACGTTCAGCGGGTAATTCGGACCACTAATACTATCTCTGATTTTACTGTATGTTAGCCACATTGTGGATCCGTAGTCCAACAGTGTGTAGTTAATATAACTATATACACGACCGGCACTAATTACGTCCATAGGTTTTAAATATGTTTTGGGTGTTCGCTCACCCATTTTGGTTACTGACTTTATGTCGGCGGCGGCGTCGGCCTCGAGGACCGAGCGTGTAGCGGGCAGCGAACCGGCGGCGGCCTTGGGGGCCGAGCGGACGGCGGCAGCAGGCTGCGCCGGCGTGGACGGCGCAAAGTCGCGCTGATATGCATTCCCACTCGCACAGGGCAGTAGAGTGTGATAGGAAAGGCGACACTTATCACATCTTTTCACGCGGCACTTTACGCACTGTTGTAACGCACACATAACTTCGCACCCGAATGATATCGTTGACCTCGCCGATAAGGGCGGTTGCACTCTGTGCAACAGCTGTTGCAGCGACGGCGGCGGCGGCGGCATTCGGGAACTTAACATCGGTAACGGCCACTCCTCGGATAATTCTACACTGGTGTGTACACGATGAGCATCTCGATGTCTTGTCTTGTTGTATGTGTATTTCCAAAAATTACTACCGGGTAATCGGTGTAATATAAACCTTGGCAGCTCGTATATGTTCCTGGGTATAATGGGAACCGCTTTCATATATCCCGGGTTGTTGGTTGCTCTTGTCAATCCACCGAATATATCCTTTTGACAGACTTCTATATTCGTGTTGGCGGGAATCGGCGCGCTGCCAACGGAGTGCGCATGCACGGGACATTTTGTATTGGCATACGGCGGGGACGCTGCCTGGTGCTTCGCGGGCTTTACGGAAAGTGGCGGCAAAGCTGTCGATTTTACCTTCGACTCCAGCCACTCCTCCACACGGTCACCAAGCGGATGTTCTACCATTCCGCCCTCAATACTTCCTCTTTCTTCTAGCTCCCGCTCGTCAATCTCCGCGATTCTTAAAGCCAGCTTTGCCATGATAAGCTGCTTCTGTACCTTGGCTATCTCTTGCTCCGCCTCATACTCAGCTCGGAGTCTCATGATCTTACTAGACCTTGAACAGCTCGCTCGCGACTCTTTAGTGACACTGTTTGTGCTTTGGTGTGCTACCCGGCGTGTTTCTTGTAACAACGCTTTTCGTTGGCGGGTAACACAACCCGTAATCTGTGTGGTGTCCGTCTCCATACCTCTGTACTACAAGTATCCGGCTCGAAGGACCACTTTGTAAAGAATTCGGCGCAGGGTAATATGCAGTACAGACGAGGAGATGATGGTAGCACTGAAAGTCTTTGTACAATATATACAAAACAGTTTATTCACACACACACACACAGTTAGTTCAGTCACAAGAATATATACAATCAGTCACTCACAATCACGATATAAAACATAAGTATGGTACAAATAATATTACGGCAAGAAAAAGGTAAAAAGCGCGGGAACGGGAGCGATTTAGAACGCACTCTCTTTCACTTGTTTCCTCAACAACAGCCACGGCCCGACTCTTTGGCGCGTGGATTCAAATTCAAAATGCCGCGCACTCATTGGTTGACGTGCGCGGGAAACTTTGTTACATATAACAAAATAGTATGGCGCGTAGCATAAATTTGCCGCATTCCATACTTACTACAGATATTAAATTGCCATTACACATAAAATACGTCACCAATGTCATTACAGAGCTATGCCACAGATAATATAATATGAACTTGCAAACATACAATATGTCACCACAGACTACAAACTATTCCTAGCATTATATTTTCTACACTTACCGTTATAAAGGTGTCATCATGAGCTTTGAGCGCTTAGCGAAAGTAGTATATATCTGCCTATATTATGTTGTAAGTAAATAGTCTTGGTGCTTATCTATATTAATATTATTAGGAGAACAGATATGAATTTTTGTTTGTAATTAAATTAACTCAAAAATAACTGGACCGATTTCAAAAATATGTATTTTGATAGAACACCACATTACTGTGCAGCTTTAAACAATATTGTAAATCGAGATAAATGAGGAATCCTTAAAAGTATGTAGTTTATAAAACGCAGGCGGAGCCGTGGACAGACGCTAACTAGTAAGTTAAATTTTAAATGTGTTATAGACACCAGGAAATGTCCCTAAAAGCAATTTAAAAGAATTTGTGACGATAATCGTCTCGAAACGAGATCATATAAATGTAATGAAGCCAAATTAATTAACACATTCGTTCTAATAAAATATGCTTTCTTATAAATACGTGTAATTATTTATAAATTAATGAACTGTAAAGGATATTAGGACTGTTTCTGAACAAATTAATGTATAAACTCGTGTTATAACCGTAAATAAAATGACACGCCTGTAATAATAATAAAGTTTAGGAAACATTGATTCGGACCAACTGCCCGCCGCATATCTATACGAGGAGCGAGCTTTTACAACAACTCTCATACAATTTTAAACCTTAACACTTATGTTTAAGGTTTTTAATCGCCTGAAGAGAATTGTGAGTAACGTCACACTAATGCAATTTAACACTAACGATAAATTTCCAAGCTTAATACGAGGCAGTAAGTTTGAAAATACAATGAGTGTGTTGGTTAAGCTCAACTTTTTTTTGCCACCACAGGTAAAAATACTTCGTTTTAAATCCAGTGAAAATGCGACGCGGTCTACGCTGAACGCGTCGCAAGTTACACCGTTGTGTATTTAAAAGTTTTTAAGTATTGTAAATTGTCTGTGTATTGTCTTGTGTTTGATAAAGTGATAAAGTAAAAATGTTGAACCGTCTCAATTCTTGTGAATGTAAACGATTAATATCGTGGTGTACTAGAAATGTTTCGAAATAGTTGTGTGTGCGAAACGGTTCGTGTTTGTGAAAGAAAAAAACAGGATTCCTTAATTTTGGTGAGTTATAATCGAGATATTCTCTATGGATTAGATTTTAGATGTAATTTTAGTGGTCTTGTCGGTAGAACAAAGACTTAAACTCGTTTTCGAATAGGCGGTCTTGCTTGTTACGAAGTAATAGGATGAGAAATTATAGGATCTGTGCCTTCACTTTTTTTAATTAAAAAAATACGGTACCTACGCACGCATTAAATAGTGATGTGTCGATAATAATTGCTTTTATGTGCGATATCGATAATTGCCTGGATATTTATCGTAAAAACTATTCATTTTGGCTACTGGTAAACTGTTGTAAAGGCGTCGTCCTTTTGTTAATACATACAACTTTATCTATATTAATATTGTAACGAGGAAAGGTTTGTATGTTTGTTTGTAACGAATTGGCTCAAAAAGTACTGGACCTATTGTAAAAATTCTTTCACCATTTGAATGCTACATTATCACTCATTATAGGCTATATTTTATCCCTGTACTCCCACGGGAACGGGAACTACGCGGGTGAAACCGTGTGACGTCAGCTAGTCTGTAATACTATAGGTATTTATTTTAAACCCCATTGTCGCGTGTTGTGGATAATCAGATAATGTTAACTTATAGTTTTATATATGGTTTAATTTGCTGCTTTGCTTTATAGTGACATGCAAAATAACCTTTTGTGAAGCTACAATAAGACCATGCTTGTTTTGAATCATAATGCAATATTGAATTACTTCGATTATCTAAATCGTAATCCAAGTTATTACGATGCAAGATATAACCGAAGGACATGAACTATTTGTACCTTTACCTCTAGTAATGTACCTAACATACAGATAAATAAAATTGATGTGTCTGTTTGTCATCCCCAATTAATACACACGGTACTCACATAAAAACCAGTTTTTTCTCTGTTTGTATTTTAGTTCTGGCTATTCTCTAAAACGGCTGAATCATTTTAACAGGACTTTCAATGGCAGATAGCTAATGTTTCAAGGAGTTTTATACTAGAGAAGGGTTCCGATATAAAACCACATATAAAACCGTGGGATACAGCTAGTTCTTTATAAAGTAGGTAACCCTTGGCTCTGCTACTTGAAGGCGTTCATGAAAATGAATTTATTCAGTTTAGACTCTGGTAAAGCATTTATGAATGTCGAGGAATTTACCTCCGGTTCGGAAACTAGCCTTCTGAGAAGAACCGGCAAGGTCGTCATAGGCTGCAAGCAGTGGGTGGGTGCTTACTATCATACAGGCTGCAGGTCCCGTTGTGCATATATTTTATTTATGTGCGCCATACACGAAACATATTAGAAGGAAAGAGAGGAAGAGGAAGACCCAGGTTTACATACATGAGACAAGTTAAGGAAAAAGTGTCTGCCGTGACGTATAGGGAGGTGAAGGGGATGGCACTTGATAGAGAGTAATGGAAGAAGTTGCATCAGTTACACCGACAAGAGTCTTAAGAGACAACTCTTACATTTATGATGATGATACACGCTGCAGAGATAGACTTATAAATTGACTGCTCATGCTCATATACGCTTGTTTGCCTCCGTCTATACAGATAAATAAAATTGAAGTGTCTGTTCGTAATTCCAAAATAACAGCTTTTCACTAAATGCATAGGAATGTATACACGCTACTGACACTAAAAAACCAAGTTTTATAATTTTTCTCTGTCTGTCTGTCTGTCTGTTTGTTTGTTCCGGGTAATGTCTGAAACGGCTGGACCGATTTTAACGTGTTTTTCACTGGCAGGTAGCTGATGTTCCAAGGAGTAACTTAGGCTACTTTTATTTTAAAAACATTTAGGGTTCCGCGGGAATAAAACTAAATCTACGCGGGTGAAACCGCAGGGCACAGCTAGTTATAGGATAAAAAAAATTCGTTATCCACTGTGCCGTTAGTTTACGGCCTACAAAAAAGTATAGAAAGTTATCAATTGTTATAACCTGGTTAGGACCTCAAGACCTTGATCCGTGTATTCAAGGTATCTTATATGCCAGGGTGGTTGTGGTATCTCATAGACAATCTCAATAGAGCATTTTTTCCGCTGCAATGTTACCTTCTATTAAAACTATGGTAGGATATCGATTGGAATATTTTTTTCTACATAAATTACATAATTATTTCCTCACAAAAGGGGTAACTGCGATCTGACATGATGACATGGCAGTCTGAATTATTATATTTCATTTTCTCAATGTTCTCACTCTTACTGCTATGAACAAACATAATGTAATAGCGTAGAATTAAGTGCACAGTATTGACCCACATCAAATTTGATTGGATTCAAAACATGATTGTCTATTGCCAAACATCCAATTGACCTCTGAAGCATCATAATTTATACTCTTTCAATCCAACACGCGTTATTTATTATTTAGGCCAAAATCGTAAAAAGTACTATAACAACAAAATGATAGGTCGTAAAAATAGATATATCTACATACTTACGTGTATGTGAAACTTTGAGCTTTGACAATAGGTAGTTTGGAAACAATTGAATCGCAATAAAATTATTCTTGGCGATTGCTTTGGAATTTCTCCCACAGTAATCGTATATGATGCGTTGTTTAAGTCAACAATTAATTGTTATAGCCTATTCATTCATTTCGCGACACATACGTACACGTAATTACTAGATTCAACCCGCGACTTCCACCGCGTACCTAATGATATTTAATGATCATGGCATTTTTTAGGTTGGAAAGGCTTTAACAACATGTCATCTATACATTAATCTAACAACATTATAAAGAGGAAAGATTTAATTGTTTTTTTGTTTGTTTGTTTGCATTGAATAGGCTCCGAAACAACTTGACCGATCTTGCAAATTCTTTCAGCAATGGATAGCTACATCATCAGCGAGTAATATAGGCTATATTTTATCCCCGTACTCCCACGGGAACGGGAACTACACGGATTAAGCCGCGTGACGTCCGCTAGTTACTAAAATAACAAATCTTTATAATATTAGTCGTTGCAAAACTTGCAAAGATTGTATGAATGTACTACATACATACATCCGAATCGTGTACATAATCATTGTATTATCTGTAATTATTGCAAGGTTGGCAAACCATTCTCTTTCATCCTTTCTATTGCATAATATATTTTAGCAAATTGCTTCTCCATTTATCGATAGTTCATAACTCGATAGTTGGCTGCACTTTTTGCAACGTCTTTTAGCTTAGAGTTTGATGCCCAAAGACAAAACACAAAATAACATTCTCTTGCGCTTGTACATTAGAAACGATACAATTTGTATGGGAATGACATAAATCAGTCACGTGACATATGTCATTCTCGTACATATTGTATCGATTTTTTTTATATCGATGTTTCTACTAGCGAAGCGTGAGTATAATGTTACTTTGTCTACAGGCTAGGGGCCCAACCATGACCTCTTATTGCAATGATAATTCAGTTGTGCGACAGTGACAGATGTATACACGGCACATACATCAGTCTCATAAATGAGTGAAACTATCATGGCAATAAGAGCTCATGGTAAGGCCCCAGGAAGCTTATGACCTCCTTAGATATCAAATGACCGCAACAAGCGACCATTTAACTTATTGAAGGCGTCGCTGTTCGCTCGTAATCCATTATATACCATTATGCCTTGTTCTTGGCCGTTCATTAACAATTCACCATATTTCCTGGTAGCCTCATTACAACACCGTGGAATTGAAAACGTTAAAAATAACATGTTTTTTTTTAGATACTACATAGGAACATTTGCTCTCGTCTGTATTCTCCGAAGGGGTAGGCAGAGGTGTTGTAATAAAACACTCACTTTTCACACAAGCTGATTAAGTGTCAACGTGACAGATGGTGAGTCTATCGCCGTCACAGCCGCTATACCTACGTCTTTGAATTACTTCTCAGACATATGCAGGTTTCCTCGCGATGTTTTCCTTTACCGTAAGCACGTGGTATGCAATCACTGCGCAAAAGTTTTTAGAAAAACGCATTGGCACAGGCCTCGCTGGGATTCGAATTTGCGTCGCTTGCTCTGCTCAAACGCCATGGCTACCACTAGCTTTTTCTTTGGAAAGCGGTCACCAACCATAAACAATAGTAATATTGTCTGTTATGAGCGTCATTCCATCAATTAGCGAGCGGTGTCGGGTCAATTAACGAGGCGTGGAGGCAATTGAGAGAAATATGTCACAGTTTCACTAATCATTCTCTTGAGACATTCCTTGCGTTCACTCTTCCTAGTGTCTTAGCGTTAAGTGCATCTTAGCAAATAGCGAACGATTATTAGGTAATACGATTTTTTTAAACGATCAAGGGCCCAACCATGAGTTCTTATTGCAATATTAATTCAGTTGTGCGCCAGTGACAGATGTATGCACGTCACATAAATCTGTCTCATAAATGAGTGAAACTATCATGGCAATAAGAGCTCATGGTAAGGCCCCAGCGATTGATCGCGTATTTACTGCGAATTGTTCGCACATTCTTACGTAATCAGCTTGCCGGATAACTTAAATTGTAATAGGTTGATATTTTAGTTTCTTTAATTGTTAATAAAATAAATGTTTTGTCGAAATTGTATGTTTTGATAATTATTTACGTTATTTACGTTACGAATACCTTACGAAGTCTACCTACACTACACGAGGTCCTAGGTTCGATCCCTAGGCGAGCAGTGTTATTGGGTTTACCCGTCTGTGATTTCTCAGTATGTCAATAGGCTCGCCCTTTTCATTACATGGATCTTATACATTACTAATGAAAAGTAAATAAGTAGTCATACCTGATCAAATGTCATTGAGCGTTAGACAAATCTGCAAACTTAGTTTATTTAATATTACCACAACAGATTTTCTATCTGTTACTAGCGAACTTCACCCTTGTAGTTCCCGTTCCCGTGGGAGTACGGGGATAAAATATAGCCTATATTAATCAGATAATGTAGCATTAAAAGGGTGAAATTTTTTTTTTTAATTCGGTCCGGTTCTTTTTGAGCCAGTTCGTTACAAACATACATAGAAATCTTTATAATATTAGAATGGATTCACTTTCAGAATAACTTTATTCATCTCAAACTTACCGATCGGATAAATTCCACGTGTGTTGTCAAAAAAATCCTCAAAAATTTCGCTAAACAAAAAAAAAAGTTACCTGCACCATAACTTTCCAAGATGGCGGATAATAGGATTTTACCCTCGCCTTAGCAGGTAGAATTTCATTGTTATTAAATAGTTGGAATTTTGACATTTTACTATTCAATCCGTGGTTTCGGCAAGTGAAGACAGACATACTGGCAGGTATGTGAATTATTGAAAAGGTTTGGTTCCAAATAATTGACTGATTTAAAAAAGAACTTGGTTTGACTTCAAAATCTTTGAGACCGCCCGCGAACGAATGAAATCCGCCATTTTTTTTCGTTCGTTCTCTGTTTCAGGAAATGTGCACAGTAGACCTAGACAAAGTAACACTCTCTCGCACTTGCGCTAATAAACACGATACGTGACTGATTTATGTCATCTCCATACATTTTGTATCGTTTTTACTAGCGAAGTGTGAGGATAATGTTACTTTGTCTACAGGCCCGGGATAGCAATAGAAATGGCAGTCGTACTAGATTAGATAGTTTTTTAATTTGTTACTGTAACATACGATTAAAGAAATAATTTTCACCCAGAACATCAAAAGTAATGTTGTAATAGAATTATATTTATCTTAAATGTTGTGCCTTTAATGGTTAGTGGCCTATAATAAGCGGAAAATGTACGCAACCTATCGTTAGTGTCACGATTCACGAATTTCGTGGCCAAGTTAGGGTTCTGTTGTCCAATGTGTAGACCTTAAACGTGGAATTCTATTCCGACTTTCCCAAGAATTCTTTTGTGACCTAACGCCATCGCTTGAACTTGTTCGGATAAAATGTGTTGATACTTGTGGTACACGGTTGGCATTTCGCAAACGAATGAAAGTCAAATGTAATTTCAGTATAGCTTAGTTTTTATCAAACTCAAGTTTTCGCTCGTTTATTAATTTATTTAAAGGTTATTTAGAATACATCATACAATCATTCTGAAGTTTTAGCGAGACTAACGAATAACAATTCATTATTATATATATATATATATATATATACTAGCTGTGCCCCGCGGTTTCACCCGCGTAGATTTAGTTCCATGCTTCTTGTCGCGGAACCCTAATATTTTTGATAAATAAAAGTAGCCTATGTTACTCCTTGAAACATCAGCCACCCGCCAGTGAAAGTCCCGTTAAAATCGGTCCAGCCGTTTCAGAGATTACCCGGAACAAACAGACAGACAGACAGACAGACAGAGAAAAAAAAATAATTTGGTTTTTCGGCGTCATTAGCGTGTCTACTTTCATATGTATTTAGTGAAAAGTTGTTATTTTGAAATTACAAACAGACACTTCAATTTTATTTATCTGTATAGATATAGATTTTCTAGCAGGCTACTTTCTGACGCGAATTTTTGAACGAATAACAACCGTGCTAGGATACTTGTATTTATAATAATAAAATTCATTTATTGACAACAATTTGGGCAACAAGCAGATAACAAATTCAAAATCAAACAATTCACAAAATAAAAAAAAAATATATGAAAGTATAACACAAACTGTTGTTACCGGTGCAAGGTTCTATGATCAAGATTTTAAGATTTTTTTTGAGCAGCACAAGGGGTACGCCTATGTGCTAGATTACTTTTTATTTGCTAGCAACTTACAGAATAACGGGTCTTGTCTCGGAAACATATCTAAGACATTAAACGCTTACGGAATCCAAGTATTCTTACATGCTCCAACTTGACTATTATTTTTCATATAACTCGGACACAAAAGAGGCGATAGAGTACTTATGTTACGATTTATACAAAGCGGTGAAACGCACGAATTATTTGTAGTGAGCTTTTAAACTATATGCGTTTTAAACTTATTAGAAACTAGCTGTGCCCTGCGGTTTCACCTGCGTAGAGTTAATTTCAAGGTTGTCCCGCGGGACCCTAATGTTTTTTAAATAAAAGCCTAAGTTACTCCTTGTAATATTACCTACCCGCCAGTGAAAATCCCGTTAAAATAAGTCCAGCCGTTTCAGAGATTACCCGGAACAAACAGACAGACAGACAGACAGAGAAAAAATTTAAAACTTGGTTTTTTAGTGTCAGTAGCGTGTATACTTTCATATGCATTTAGTGAAAAGCTGTTATTTTGAAATTACAAACGGACACTTCAATTTTATTTATCTTCATAGATGTATAGACTATAGACTAGCTGTGCCCCGCGGTTTCATCCGCATCAATTTGGATTCATACAAACTTTCATCCCCTATTTTATCCTCTTGGGGGTAGAATTAATCAAAATTGTTAGCGGATGCCTACGTCATAACATGTACCTGAAATGTTACCTACACAGATAAATAAAATTGATATTTCGAGAACATTATTTTAAAGAAGTTTCAAACTGCCATTTTATCAATAAGATTTGTTTCAGAACCTTTTTTGACCGTCCTTGGAATTTCTCTTTTAATTTCAAACAATTAGATTCAGCTGTTTAGCCGTGAGAAGGCAACAGACAGACACTTTCCTATTTCTAATATTACTGTAGTACTCGTAGGTAGCCGAGAGCCGTAGTGGCCGTGGGGTCTGTACAAATGAGTTTATCAAAAAAATGTGCGGTGATTTCATTCCAAATTCTTTACTGTGAAGGAAAACATCGTGAGGAAACCTGCATATGTCTAAAAAGTAATTCAAAGAATTATGTATAGAGTCTGAAACGTCGACAGACTTACCATCTGTCACGTTGGCACTTAATCATCTTCGGTGATATGTGGGTGTTGTTATTACAACATCTCTGCCTACCCCTTCGGGGAATACAGGCATATATAGATCTAGATTTTTAAGGCGAACCTTTTTAGTGCCTACGTGACAGATGGTGAGTCTATCGCCGTCTCAGGCACTATACATACGTTTTTGAGGTACTTAGATAAGTTAAACTTGCAAGCGTAAGTTGTTTACGATACGCTACGGCCTTCCCACGGCTTTTAAAACTTGTTCAAGATCGTTGACCCCGTCTCAATTGAACGAATGAACGATATCATTCGGTCGTTCATTTGATTTACGTTTTCTTTCTAATTTGCATGTTGTTTCACTAATAACTACTGATTTTATGACTTGTTAACTATGTGCAGTTGAGTTTATTATTATTTTATGGGTTTAAGAGAAAAATATTAATCGAGTTGATTTTAAAGTTATTTATTTGACCAGTTCTGTTTAAATGTAAACTGTCATGTCGTACAAGGAGGCCAATCATCTTTCCTCTTTGATTCTGGGTTGACGTACTCTTATGAGTACATCTTCATTCGTTACTATTCGTTACTCATAATTTTGAATCATCATCACTGTCCTTAATCCCATGTATTTGGGGTCGGCACTTGATTCAACCCGATGTGACTGATCACCTGATTTTTATACGAAGCGACTGCCATCTGACCTTCGCAACCCCTTTTTCGAGGAAAATCGGCAATCTGGGTTAAACCAGTTGTCAGACTCTCTTAGGCCTCTGACTGACCTGTAACTATTGTCCGTAACTATTGTCCGTGTAGCGACGGAGTAAGAATACAGTGTCGCTACTCCTTTTCTACCCGAGGATGTCGTAAAAGGCGACAAAGGGAAAAGAAGCACAATAGACCAGTGCAAGAGAAGGAAAACTCGAAATCAAACCTGCATCCAAACCCCCCACCGGTCGTATCGGTCTCCGTTCCACTGGGTTACGGGGGAGAAGGACCAGAGAGGGCATCTGCGGCTGCGCAATCGCTGATGCACTTAAAAATATTCCTGCGCAGATGACTGCTTCCGAATATTGGACTCCGGCATTGTTCAAGTCCCTTGGCGATGGGCTGAAGTAGAGAGGTCCGGGTGGATGCAACCCGGGCTTTGTCTGAAGCCTGCACAAGGGCGGCTCCGGGGGTGTTCTTAGAACATCGTGGTCGCTTCCACTCTGCTCTGGGGGGACAGAGGGGGCTCGGCAGCACCCGGAGTGACAGAGCAGCCCTATTTAGGGATGGCACTGCTCTCCTTGCCCAGCCTAGGAGGGGGCTAGAAAAGGTGCCCTAAAAAAATGCTCACCCCAACTTACACGGCAGGTAGTAACCGCGGCTGCCTCCGCATCATTAAATTCGTGGTCGACGCAACAAGAATCTTAAATTAAATAACACAACAACCCCAAAAATGACATTTGGCGCATGGAATTTTAGAACTCTCCTTGACCGGGAGACCAACGCCTGTCCGGAACGGAAAACTGCCATTGTAGCTCGAGAGCTTTCTCGCTATAACGTGGATGTGGCTGCTCTAAGCGAAACACATCTTGCCGAGGAAGGGGAGCTGATGGAGCACGGTGGCGGGTATTCTTTCTTTTGGAAAGGACTCGCTTCGTCCGAACCGCGACGATCAGGCGTGGGATTCGCGATCAAGAATAAGCTCGCTAGACAACTGCAAGAGTTCCCGGTGCACATCTCAGACCGAATAACTACCCTGCGTCTACTGCTAGACAATAACAACTTCCTTAATGTCATCAGTGTCTATGCTCCCACGCTAGACAAATCTGATGACATTAAAGACCACTTCTATGAAGAGCTAACTCACTGCATAGAGGGCATTCATGCCAGAGAGCAGATTCTCCTTTTAGGGGATTTCAATGCCAGAGTAGGACAAGACTTTATTGCATGGCCCAGAGTCTTGGGCAGGCATGGAGTCGGCAATATGAACGACAATGGCCACCTACTTCTAAACTTTTGTGCCCAATTCGAGTTAGCGATAACAAACACAATGTTTCGACTTCCAGCGAAGCACAAAAATACGTGGATGCATCCAAGATCAAAGCACTGGCATTTGTTAGATTACGCCATTGTACGACAAAAAGATATTTCTCAAGTCCAAATTACCCGTGTAATGCGTGGTGCACATTGCTGGTCTGATCACAGGCTGATCATAACCAAACTACGTCTCCGCCTCCGACGTCCTTGTAGATCTGGCAGAACAAAGCTGACTCGTTTAAACGTGGACAGGCTTCAGGATCCAGAGACAAAGGAGAAATATGTCAGAGCTTTGGCTACTGTGTTACCTTTCTCAAACAAGACCGGTGATATTGACGCCGACTGGGGAGCTCTATCAACTCGCATTTTAGACACCGCTACTTTAGTTCTGGGTCTAAAAGTCCGTAAGAACGAGGATTGGTTTGATGAGAATGATGATGCTCTTAAGGAGGCAATTGATAAGCACCGACGTCTCCTTCGACAGCACAGGAGAACAAACTTACACGGTGTTGCGGAGATCAAGCGAAGTGACATTGAGTTACGTAGACTAGCTCGGGAAACAAAGGACAAGTGGTGGCAGGACAAAGCTCGCCACATGCAGTGGCTAGCAGATACAAACCAGCTAGGAGAATTTTACGGTGAGGTTCGAAAGCTGATAGGCACATCGACAACATCTAAAGTGCCGCTTAAACCAGCTTGTGGCGAAGGTCTTCTCAGAAGCAAGGAGGATGTTCTAAAGCGATGGGCAGAACATTTTAACACGTTGCTTAACGTAGACCGATCAGCAGATCTGGATCATGTTCGCTCGATTCCTCAGCTCCCCACCGATAATAAGCTGGATGAGCCGCTGTCGCGTGGCGAGGTTACCCTTGCTATTAATCAACAGCAAAATAAGCGCGCGGTGGGCATCGATTGTATACCGAGTGAAGTAATGAAGTACGGCGGTGAGAAATTGCATTTGGCGATATGGGAACTTTTTGATCGTATATGGAAGGAAGAGAAAGTTCCATCTACTTTTAAAGTATCACGAATAAAAGCTCTATATAAGAACAAAGGTGACCGTGCCGATTGCAATTCCTACAGAGGTATTTCATTATTATCAGCCCCCGGAAAAGTCTTTGCCCGAATCTTACTAAACCGCCTTACGAAACTTTCTGAAATGTTGTTACCAGAAACCCAGTTTGGTTTCCGACCTGATCGAGGCACCTGCGAGGCTATATTCTCATTACGACAGCTACAAGAGAAGTGCAGAGAACAGGGTCGTCATATGTATCTCTGTTTCGTCGATCTTGAGAAGGCTTTTGACAGCGTGCCTCGAGAAGCCCTCTGGATCGTGCTCGAGAAGATAGGGTGCACAGAGAAGTTTGTGAGACTTCTCAGACTATTGCATGACAGCATGGAATGTTGCGTCGCGGTCGACGGAGAACAATCCGACTTCTTTCCCGTTACATGTGGGGTGAAGCAGGGATGCGTCCTAGCGCCGACGTTGTTTGCGTTGTACTTTGCGGTAGTAGTCCGGGAGGTCTTGCAGACTGTTTCTGAAGGTATTCGTATCCGCTTCCGCACCGACGGCAATGTCTTCAACCTAGCGAGGCTCAAAGCACGCACAAAAGTTTCACACGCATGTATTACGGAGATACTGTATGCCGACGACTTATGTTTTGTGGCAGAATCTCCAGACGGCCTGCAACAGTTAATGTCCATTTTTGACCAGTCTTGTCGCAAATTCGGACTTAAGATCAGCGTCAAGAAAACGGAGGTCATGCAGTTAGATATCGACGGTAACGAGGCACTGACTGTAAAACTTGGCGAGGACACACTGAAGCAGGTGGACAAGTTCCGCTATCTTGGGAGCACGTTAACATCTAAGTGTGATCTTGATGCGGAGATCAACAGCAGGATCAGCGCTGCAGCTGCAGCATTCGGTAAATTAAACACCAAGGTTTTCTGTTCACATGATTTGAAGATGGCTACCAAGATCTCAGTATACATGGCAGTCGTACTTCCCAACATCCTTTACTCAGCCGAGACCTGGACCGTTTACCGCCGACATATCCACATGCTGGACCGATTCCATCTAAGATGTCTTCGGAAAATACTTAGAATCAAATGGTCTGATCGTGTACGGAATACTAAAGTGCTGAGTAGAGCCAATGTAAGCGGCATTGAGGCTTACCTAATTCGGCGACAACTTCGGTGGTGCGGTCATGTGTCCCGGATGTCAGAGCAACGAGTCGCGAAGCGCGTGTTTTATTCAGAGCTGGAGGACGGCAAGCGTAAGCATGGAGGACAGCTTCTCCGATATAAAGACGTGCTAAAGCGGCACATGAAGAAGTGTTGCATAGAGCCAACTCGTTGGGAGCACTTCGCAGCAAAGAGATCAGAGTGGAGGACTTTCATTAATAACAAAATTACGAAATTTGAAGTCAACCGGCGCTCTGAGCTTGATACGAAACGCAACGAATTAAAAGCCCGACCACCTGCGGCTATAAACTATAATTTTGAGAACGGTGTGCTCACATGTACGCAATGCGCGAGAATCTTCCAAAAGAAGATTGGCTACATTAGCCACATGCGAGTGCACTACCGTCGTTAAGCGGAGTTGAAGCGGTCGCCATGGCCGAAATCGGTCGGACCATCATCAACTATTGTCAAAGATGTTAAATTGGCAACCGGGACCGACAGCTTAACGTGCTCTCCGAGGCACGGAGGGAACTCGGGCGGTCACCCATCGTTGCTTAACTTCGCTGATCGAATCATATGCGCAATAGCAACTGTGCCACGAGCTCCTCATAATAATCGTTTCTCATCATTTTGAATATCCATGGCAATGGTTAAGGCGAAAAACACTGAAAATTTGTTTGGTTTGATCTCGGTGACCCATTTTCTGTTTAAAGGGCTAAAGTCAGCTGGTAGTGGCTTCATTAAAAAATCAGGTATCGGGTGCCGCACAATGTTGAGATACAGATAAGGTTATTATAATCTCTATGGTCTGTCTGTCGATCTGTAAAAAATATTTTCTAGTAGATACTAATTTAATGTCTCTAGGACCAGCGGTTTAGGCTGTGCGTTGATATATCCTCAAGCCATAACAAAACTACGATAGTTTTTTTACGTGAATGGGCGTGTGACATTGTACGATAACTGTAACGACACGATATCGTCGGACTCGTACTTTGATACAATCACTACTAAATACTTTCACAGTGTGTCTTTGCAGTCAACAATATCGTCGTCTACAGATTGTCGCGACGTTGTCGGGTAACGAAACACAGGGGGTGAAGCTTTGCTTAATTTGCTTTGTTTTGCTTAGTGCTAACAAAAAGGCGGCGGCGGAAAAATATAGGGTGAACGCTCACGGAATATTCAGTAGAAGGCGTCCAAGGAAGAACTTTATTTATTATCTTTTTCAGAAAGGTTTAATACATGTGTATTACTCTCTGCTCACTCCTGTAATCCCCGAAGGGATAAGCAGAGGTTTGTAATAACAAAACCCACTTTTCACCGAAGATTTTGAAGTGCCAACGTAACAGATAGTGAGTCTATCGCCGTCTCAGGTTTAATACCGACCGATATCGTCCAGGTCGTCCGATATCGTTGTCGAGTTATGTCGTTATCGTCGCAGTGTGAAAACGCTCAATCGAATAACTGTGACGTATGACTTAGCAGCAGCTGTGACGGCCGGAAACAGATGTGCTCCCAGTTTTTGCAATAGGTCCTTACATTGGCTAAAGCCTAAGCTATGTACCCATGTTATATATAAGGACGCCATTATCATCATCATATTTCGAATCTTACCCTTCCTTAGGGGAGTTTTTAAGTCATTTTTTTAGCAATCAAACAAGCCCTGTAATGGAAACTAGTTGGTTATGTCATTGTATTTTATCGTCTGCGTAGGCAAAAAATGGCAAACAATTATCATCACCAACAGGAGTGGATCTTGATCTTGTGGGGCCCTGGGCTAATACTGCTTAGGGGCCTAATTACTGAACTCATTGCCATTTTGACAAGAAACTGTTCTCTGTACTAATTTCGGTTGGGGGCCCTGGGCTGCAGCCCAAAAAGCCTTTAAGTAGATCCGCCCCTGATCACCAATGCGTTAGACAATAGGCTCGCCTCCCATTACATGGGACTATTCAAACTTTCTTCAGTCTTAGGGTAACTTAAATTTACTAGTTTTTCTAGTAAAACATAGTTTGAGCAGTGGTCTGCTGCCGCATAACGTGCTTTACGGCGAAGGGAAACATCGTGAGGAAACCTGCATATGTCTGTGAAGTTATTCAAAGACGTTTGTATAGTGGCTGAGACGGCGATAGGCTCTCCACCTGTCACGTAGGCACTTAATCATATTCGGTGGAAAGTGATTACTACATCTCTGCCTACTCCTTCGGCGAATAAAGGCGTATATGTTTAATATATGTATAAAATATTAATGAGAACTTGAGTTTAGGCCCTGATAAGGCACGTCAGAACGTCTAAAAACTGACCACTGTATTCCGTTGTGTCCTTATATTGTAACTGTCAACTGTCAAGTTTTGTAATGTCATTTCTTTGTTGACAGATAGCTAAAAGCTTGTGAGATGTCGCTCGCGGACGTGACTTCGGCTCGCAGCTCGCCCGAACCGGAAGCGTGCCCGGAATGCGATACCAGCGCCTCGGTCACTTCGGATTTACACAAAGTACGTACTTTTTAATAATAAACATGCTGTGCTCCGGTTTCACCTGCGTCTGACTGTTTGTTCAGGCTAATCTCCGAAACGGCTAGACTGATTTTAACGGGACTTTCACTGGCAGATAGCTAATGTTACAATGAGTAACTTAGGCTACTTTTAGAGCTAGTCTAGTATAAAAAAATCTTCCTCCGATTTCGCGTAAGTTTCAAACAAATCCCAATGTAGATTTTAATTTCACATTAAAGTCGGCTGTAACTAATACTTGATTTGGAAGACCAGGAAGATAACGAAGATGACGCCTAATTTAAGCCAATGTGTGTATATATTTCAGTATCAAGTAGCATGTACGTGCAAGCCAGCATCAGTGCAGTACGCCTGTGCCGACGACCCTGGGCCCGCTCCCCCCCCGAAGACCGACACACCCCCCGCACTGCCCCCGAGACCGCCGACCAGCGTCCTGGCTACCAATCGAAGGAATAATGGTATATTACTTCCAGTTTACTACAAGATATGCTATATCATGCTCATCCCCAGCAAAGACAAGATCTTCCATTGAGTCGGGTGTAATGTCTGGGGAACACCGGCTCCAACTGCTTTAGTTGGAAACTTGTATATATACGCTAATCCGCACTCAAACCACGCAATTGTTAGCGAGTAGCGCCACCTATGTAGCGAGTGGAGAAACGCTGCTACACCATCAATGAATGACAATGATTTTGAGACAGATATATAAGACGTGTATAAGTCTGTCACCGTCACACAGACATTACGATTATACCCTTTATGATCACAATGCCTACGCAGCAAAACGACTTTGAAGGATTACGTCTACACCGCTATAAGACGAAATGGCACAATAACTTACATTTAAAACGACTACAAAGCAAAATGCCTCAAATCAAAACGACTTATCATATATATTGTATTTCTAATGCTAGACGTTATAGTAAAAAATCTAAACATCAGAATGCAGGCATTGAAAATGTAGGCTTTGTGATCATAAAGTCATAGGCTGCAGCAGCCGTTTACGAAATTTACTCGTTTATCTACGGTCAAAATAATGTAGATTTGTCGTTTTAAAATTCAGAAAAAAATGTGTTGAACACGTGCATGACGTAAACGCGATTGGCCACGACGTAACACCTCTTACTGTCATCACTACTATACCCCTTATAATCTCGTAAATGCTCGCGTCTTTGCGTAACTTGTATTATACAAAGAATATAACCTGCATTTAGAATTATTACGTACATTACCTACATTATTCGAAAAGTTTGCCGCTTTTTCCAATATATCATTCACTCATTCGTTCACTGTCAAAATCAGGTTAAATTTATTTACCCGGGCTTTTGTCAAAATGGCAATGTTAAAATTTCAAACGTTTAGTTACACATTTGTAAAGGCATCTCACAATATCTTCCCACGATATCCGTGTATAGAAAATAATACAATGTACCTACCTGTTCTCCTACGTTATATAAAAAAAGTATTGAATATCGTCTTTTATAATACGACGCAAGTTCAAATCATTTATTTACGAAGTATTCTACCTGCACCTACTTTATGTAAAGCACCCAATTGCGCGCGCATTCGATTGTCAAATCAGATAACCTACCTCGTAAAGTCTGTAATGCAATCGTATTTCAGCGTCACGAGAATATAAAACATATCGTAACATAAACATTAGCTAATATTAACAAAAACGCGAGTGACAATGTGCGTTTGTGTTCTGAATTGTGTAAATGATTCGTCTCATACAAAACAAAAGGAGATATTAAAATAATGAGAGAATTTAAAGATGGTATAACGTCGAATTTGACCAGAGGAATTGAGTGTAATTTGTGAATAATATGTGGAATTACTGTTTTCGTGTGAACTTTTTGTTGTGAAAACTTATTGTTGTAAGCTAAGGGGGTCAATGTTCCTTGCGTGCTGTTATCGATTTTATACAAATGGCGCGCGTTTTGAAAGTTGCGTTCGCGGAATGACAAAATAAATCGTTCACTTTTTTTCACAAAACTAGAATAGACAATGATACTCTTTGTAGTTGGCTGACAATCTTTAAATCGAGTTAAAAAATAATATTTGTATTTTTTCTCTTGGCGGGAGTTCCATTTTTAAAACTGTGCGACGTTAAAAGAATATGAGTTTGTGGACAAATTGGAATCGTTTTTAAAGATAAATGGTTTTAAACTAGAGATGCAAGCGTGCGGTGTGATGCAAGTGGTACAGTATCAGGTATCGACTCCGCAATCGACAATCGCTGCTGACGTGGCACAACACTATGTTCCACCTCCACCGTACTTTGGTAATTAATTACTTTAATCATAGACAAGTACCTCGTTAAATTATTATAGATTTATTATTCAAGTTCAAATAGGCATTTTTAGCATATTTTTTTACTGCTATTTATATTTTGCCACTTGTTACGATCCTTAAATACTTCTTTCGCTTCATCCATATTCATGTATCTCTTCATACACTTCCTGTGGTTACGAGTGTTTTCCGATAAATACAAAAATACCAATATTTCCTCTTTATATTCCGTATAGAAGTATATATAATTTCGTTGTTATACCTTCCAGCATCAGTATGCAACAACGACACATCGTGCCGTCGACGCAAATACGCGTGGTGGTGCTGTGGGTGCGGAGCGCTGGCAGCAGCACTGGGCGGGCTGCTGGCCGCTCAGCACATACTGCTGAGGGCGTATACTGCGTCCCCTCAGCACCTCGAGACCGTGCCAGCAGCTGTGCCCGCTGCTATGGTGAGATATCTATTATTTTGTCCTGAGTCCTAGGACTAGCTGATTCATTAGGCGCTAACGGATTCATTATGTCCAGAGTTATGAGCAGTCGTGAAGGATAGAGGCGCAGTAAGAAAGGATTTATTGAAAATCTATAAAGTCAGCAGATTCATATCTCAGATTTTCATGAAAATTCGTATTTAATGTTTGGATAACTACTAACAATTTTTTTTGCTTAATGAGTGAGATGATGATGTAAGCTTTAAAATCAATGAAATAATATTTGTTCCAGTTGGTGCTGACGGGAGTGTGCATCATGAGCCTCGCCAGACGTCGCAATAGATACAGCTATATGGTAAGAAAAGTATGTCCGCTTCCATTATTATTTATCTTTTTTGTTCACTCATCACTATACAAGTACACTGGTCTGGCTATTTCATACTATATTACACTAAATATGTATCTATTTGAAATTACCTAGCGAGAAGGGTCGGATATAAATCTGACGTTTATGAAAATGAAAATGAAAATGAAATTTTTTTATTCAGGCCCTGGTAAGACACTTATGAAGGTCGAGAATTTACTGGTTCGGAAACTAGCCTTCTGAGCAGAACCGGCAGGAAACTCAGCCAGGCGTCATGTATATTTCATCGAAACAATATAAATCATAATACGAAAATCTAATTTGATAACAGGTATAAATATACACAATAGTGACAAATTGTATTAGCATGTAAGTATAAAACATAATCAAAGAGTCTTTTATCTCTCTTTTATTACTTCCAAGACCTTTAGAAACATAGCCAATCCAGCGTACTTATACTGTTGAGATCAGTGTGTTATGAGATTGCAACTTGGTTAATATGATGAAATATGCGCTAACAACGAGGAAGTCATCCAGATGAAAAAATTTTTTGTTAACAGATTAAAGTGGTTGGAGCTTGCTGTCTGGTCTGCGCGCTGACTTGTGTGTTGGTTACCATCACAACCACGGTCATACACATGAACAAGTGAGTCAAATCTTTAGAACATACAACGATTCATACCTGCTCACTGTCAATTTAAATTTGATGATATCCTTACGCTGCATCTATTGTGGCCGATCAATGTCCTAAGTCCTACCTTTAACTATACATACAATTCAGTAACAATACAATCAGTTAATTAGATCTCTTTGGATATAAATAGAGTGATACGTGCTAGATTGTAAGAGGAGTGACTTGGATAGTCGCCTGTTACACAAGGAATGCAAGTTCATATTTCAATGGTCTGTACCAATTAGTTTAGTTTAAGTGAAGTAATAAAGTAATGTAAAAACTGTGTTACTTTGTGATAATTTTCGCGCTTTTGTAACACTTTGCAGTGCTTCTTCGCTCCTATTCGTCGCAGCGTGATCTTATAAAAACAAAAGCCTTCCTCGATGAATGAACTATTCGACACAAAAATTGTTTTCAATTCAAATCTTTACTTCCTGCGATGAATCAAAGCCTGCGTTCTATCAGAGAAATCAAGCAAACTCTTGAGCTTTATAATATTAGTACCGATAAGCAAAATAACTCTTTGAAATTGATCAAACTCAATTGCTAACAAAAACCACGGTGTACATTGTATAATCAATATGCTTGTTCCAGACTACAAACGCTGAAATTTTGCGAGTACACCAAACTGACCCGCACTTGCACCTGTTTCTCTATGCCGCCGGATACACAACACAGCTCTAATGATGATGAAGGTAATAATCAGTTCCAGTCGTTATAATATATTGTAATTAAGTTTGCTTTTTGACTACACGTTGGCGTTGGTCTATGTGTCGGTGAAACTGTAACGCGCTATAGAGATTCTTTTGCCATTTGGCATAAGCAATTGAATGATAGAGTGAAAAAATATGTCCTTTCATTCTTTAGGACTTTCAAAACTCTACACGTTACTGATTTGCTAACAAAAGGGTTATCTTTCAAAAAAATATTTGTAAGCGAAGGGTGTGGGGAGTTGCGACTCGTATTATTATGTCACAAAGAAAAAAAATATAGCGCGATTTAAAATGTCATTTTTCGATGTAATATTTCTCAAAATTATAGAGTTCGACCTTACTCGCCGCAGGGACACAAATACAACTCAAGGTAGCATTGTATTGTCCAACATCAAGCAGGTCCTATCTTTCTTGAATAATGCTACCTTAGAGCAGTGTTGTGTTCCTGAGGTAAGTAAGGTGCTTCATGGAGGCGAGGGGTATGTTAATGCGGCAAGCCGCGAGTGTCATAGGCTGCAGTAGCCGTTTACCATCAGGCGGATTGTACGCTTCTTTATCGCCTTAGAAGTATAAAAAAATTACCTGATTAAATGGATGAGTATTCTTTAGGAGTTCGCTGCGTATTCGAAGGCGTATCGGAGTGCGGTGTGGTCCACGGCGCGCTGTACTGGTGCCTGAGAGGAGTGTTCGCCTTGAGCGTCAGCGCTGTGCTCGTCTGCATCTTCAGCTGTATGCTTGCTTATCAACTGCTCAGGTATGGATACAATATTAAAAGCGCCCCTAGCGGCGAGTATAAGAACTTTTACGTGACCATACAAAATAAAGAGAATAAAATTAAAAGCAATTTTTAGCGTAATACACTGGGCCCGAACAGATGGGAATAGAGGTCACGTTCTACTGGTTTCATTTCAGTTTCTGTGGTTTATATATCAACTACTAAATCATAAGGTGATGATTAGGTATAACTACAGTATATGTAAGTGTCATCACTGATACAAATAGACTTTTACAAAACATTTAAGTTCAGCAATAATAATAATAATATAATACTTTATTGAACACCACCAAAACAGAAATACACAAAAACCAATAAGATAAATAAGAATGGATATACTATATAATAAGACGGCTTAATCGCTTAAGCAATTTCAGTTAGTAAAACTACTCACGTACAAATCTAAACATTTATTAAGAACAACATATAAACTAACTTTCCAAAAACATATTCTGCAACTTTTTATTGAGGGACGTCAGAGCAATCTGTTGAATGTGTACTCTATTCTCCAACATCTTGATACTATGTTTCAAATCTGTCACTTCGGATTTAACCGAAACGTACTCCATGATATCTGGCACTTCATATTTCTCCCTTACTTTCTTCACTTCATGTAACCTTTGATCTAAACTATCAGCTTGTACTTGAATCATTTCTCTCTCTTTATCTAAAGCTACTGTTTGCTTCTGTTTACTTTTAATAGATTTAATTACATTTGTCAAATACAAATTCTGTTCCATCATTGCTTTTTTATGTATAGCTAGGGTTAGGTTAGCATCTCCGGTCATTTTCTTCAACTCTGCTAACTGCTGCAGTTTTCTATCAATAATCACAAGACATTCATTATTTTCTATTTGCAACTTCTCAAAATCCACAGCCCTTAGACTCTCGCTCAATTCAGCTTTGAATTTAATCTGACTCTTCAACTTACTGTATTGGGTATTCAATGTGCTTGTTCGAAGCCGTAACTTCCCTATTTGACTGTCTGATACTTTAACCCATTCAGTCATGAATCTGATCCATATTTCAGCTGGAATACGTTGGGCTATCTTGTCCCAGCCTTCGACAATAACTTGTTGATGGAACGCAGCTTCAGCCTTTTCGACATCAGCGCCTTTTATTTCAAGTTCTTCCAACTGGGCTCTGAGTAACGCATGTTGTTTTTCTGCTTTCTTCCGTATTTTCTCAAGATGGTTTATAACTATTTCTATTTCTGCAGAAACTAGTTCTGATCGTTCTAGCACGTTTATTCTCGGACCTGTTCCGAAGATGATTGTACCTCCTAATTTAGCTGAGGACTCAACCCTTCTCGTTGATATTCTAGAAGGGCTGGTTAGTAGTCTCGAAGGGCTGGTTAAGGACTCTACTAGGCCGAATCTTGATGTGGATTTGGCGAAGCTGCTGAGGTTTAAAGACGAACTACTTCGGAGTTTGTTCGCGTAGTCCAACGCTTGCATCACACCATGCATTAAAGCTGGCTCTAAACGCATTATTGTCTTTTCAAATATCTCGTTTTCAAGTTGAAGGATCTGTGGAGGGATAAAACATTAAATAAATAAAATTGTAGTGTCTGTTTGTCATGGTAAATTAGGTACGTCTACCCATTCGTCTCCGCTAGGTAAGGTCTGCTTTCTAGGCATGAAAAAGCGTGAGGGATTCATTTCAATTTTAAAGTCTTTGACGTTTATATATTTTAAACCTACTTATTTATAAAACGAACGAAAACTTGAGTGTGATAAAAACAAAGCGAAGTACTACTTTAAAAGAACTACGTTTGATTTTTTAGTTCGTTTGCTAAGTTTAATTTTGGAGAAAAAGCAATACCAACCTTAATCTGTTGTTTCAAGTCGCTAACTTGCTTGACCAGCTCAGCGTCGGTCAATTCATCAGCATCATTCAGGAACTGGCTCATAGATCGAGAGTGCTGGGAGGCGCTGCTGCGGTGCGCGTGCGAGTGGGACACCGACATTATAGGGGATGGGGGGACTGAAATAGATATAGAAACAATGTTATACAGGTGTCCCAAGAGCCGACGTCGAAACGAAACCGGGTGATAGGCCTCAATAATCTAAATTGTATATTTTCCGAATATCATCGTCATCTCCCATATATTGTTGGGGTCGGCACTTGATTCAACCCGATGTGGCTCCATGTTAGTCGCAATCAACTTATTAACTCCTTGTCCGTTATGTGCGCCTGGTACTTCGTGTACCATATCATCATCTCCCTGGCCTTATCCCATACAGTGTTGGGGTCAGCACTGGATTCAATCCGATGTGGCTCGATGTTAGTCGCAATCAACTTATTAACTCCTTGTCCGTTATGTGCGCCTGGTACTTCGTGTACCATATCATTATCTCCCGGTTTTACCTATGTAGTTCCCGTTCCCGTGGGAGTACGGAGATAAAATATAGCCTATATTAATCTGTGATAATGTAGCAATGAAATAGTGAAAGAATTTTTTAAATCGATCCTGGCTTTTTTGTGCCAATTCGTTACAAACATACATACAAACCTTTCCTCATTATCATAATTAGTATCTATAGAACAAGATTTGGAAAGATTAAATGAATATTTACTTACACACAATTTATTACACTGTTGATAAAATCTTCTACAAAATTACGATATTATAACTAAAATGTCACAGTCGCTTTGACAACTGAAGTCAAACAAATTTCGTTTTATCATCATCCTTTTTATGTGGACCTTATATGTAATGCGTTAAGGTTGGTTTTGAAGCAGTTCCTAAAGTATTGGTTGCTATAGAGATTCATGGTAGTCATGGAAATAATTTTGCTATCTTATACCTTTAAACGAGCAATTCTTGTATATATATAATTTGGATCTCGGGAAAGGCTGCAACGATTTTCATGAAATTTTGTATATAGGGGGTTTCGGGGGCAAAAAAATTATCTAGCTAGGTTTCACTTTCAGAAAACATCGTTTTGACCATGTTTTCATGCACTGAAAAACTCATAAAATATCAATACAATACGACAGTAAATTTCGCCGACAACTGTCAAGTTATGATAGCTCAGAGGTAAGGCTGTCAGCTTACGAGATGACCCCGGTTCGAGACTGACCTTCACCGATTCGATTATTTTCTTTTGGTTCCTTTTTTTTTCTTTTGTGGGAAAATGTTTAGTTTTTTGTCAACCAGGTACTACGTAGAAAAAGAAATATGCTCACGCCATCCCAGAAGGGTACCCAAAGGGGTAGGCAGAGGTGTTGTAACAACATCCCCATTTCACCGAATATGATTAAGTGCCAACTTGACAGAGGGTGAGTCCATCGCTGGCTCAGGCACTATCAACAATATTTTATACTAGCTGACCCGGAGATCTTCGCACCGCCTTATAGTTGATTCTTTGATTTTTCTCTCCGTAAGAACCAGCCACGTACTTCGTACTTCTATATATCCTAAAAAAATAATTAGCAACACATTCGGAGATTTTTATAGTTAAGATCATATACATCATCATCATCATCATCATCACCGACTTCACCATCACCATCACCTACTTCATCATCACCTTCATCATCATCATCACCATCACTATCATTATCATCTTCATCATTACGATCGTCATCATCATCATCAGCCTGCTGAAATCCACTCTTGAATTCATACACTATATGTACATACGTATTTGATTTACTTACTTCTCAGGCATGACTTTCCTCACGATGTTTTCCTTCACCGTAAGCGTACGTGGGATGACATATCATCACAAAAATTAAAAAATCCAGGTCCAGGCCGCTGGGATTCGAACTCGTAGCTTGCATAATCAGTCTATAATTTTTTTTATATTTGTTATTTACAGCCACGAACGCAAGAAGATGTACTGGGAACAGCTGGAATTACGATGCAGGTCGTTATACCGTCCACCGAGTGGCCAACCTGCGCCCACTGCTGGCAGACAAGTGCAGGTACTTTGTTATATTGAAGTAACTAGCTGTGCCCCGCGGTTTCACCCGCGTAGATTTAGTTTCATCCTTATTGTCGCGGAACCCTAATATTTTTCATAAATGAAAGCCTAAGTTACTCCTTGAAACATCAGCTACCTACCAGTGAAAGTCCCGTTAAAATCCGTCCAGCCGTTTCAGAGATTACCCGGAACAAACAGACAGAGAATTTTTTTTAAAACTTGGTTTTTTAGTGTCAGTAGCGTGTATACTTTCATATGCATTTAGTGAAAAGCTGTAATTTTGGAATTACAAACAGACACTTCAATTTTATTTATCTGTATAGATTATATCTAATATATAAAATTCTCGTGTCACAGTTTTCGTTGCCATACTCCTACGAAACGGCTTGACCGATTTTGATGAAATTTTTTGTGCTTATCCGGTATCTATGAGAATCGGCCAACATCTATTTTTCATCCCCCTAAATGTTAGGGGTAGTCCACCCCTAAAAAATTCTAATCTACGCGGGTGAAACCGCAGGGCACAGCTAGTAGATTATAATATTATGAAAATAATTCAACATAAACTAATATACGTACATACATTAATACAATATATTAAATATAATATATAACTAAAGCAGCATATAATGTTCGAATACCTGTTTTTGTGCTTAGTTAATAATAAATCACTAAAATGTAATCGCCTTACCACTGCCTGTTGTCCTCATCCTCCGTCCATTTGATCCGGCTCGAAGGACCAAATGGAGAACTTATAACTCAAACTCAAACTCAAATATATCTTTATTCGATTAGACTTTATACAAAGTACTTTCAAATCGTCAGAATGACACAATAACACAGGATTATACATGCTACCGCCAGGTTCGGAAGGTTGATCTATTATCAGTGATCTAACGTCAGACCATTGTGGTCAAAAAATCACAATATTAAATAAAACTAATAATGTAGTAAGTAAAACCACTTACAGACCTATTACTAAGAAACTTGTAGCAAATTTCAGGTCTAACTTAGCAAGCAAGATACCTTATCTGCAAGGGCCACAAGAAGATCCTGATGCTCTTTACAATAGCTTGTTTAACGTTATACAAACGGAATTCAATAGTACATTTAAACAAAAAACAGTTCAGAAACATAGTAAAGCTAAATTCAATGAGTGGGCAACTGTAGGTATCCATAAAAGTAGAAGGAAGTTGTATGAACTTTATGGTATGAAACGAAATGATCATAGTCCTGAATTCTTAGCATTCGTAACTAGATACTCTAAATGTTTTAAGAAAGTTTGTATAAAAGCTAAAGCCTTGCATCTTGCCCAGAAAATCAAGAATTCTGATAATAAGATAAAAACTACCTGGAACGTTATTAATGCCGAGACGGGAAAGGCAAAAAGTCGCGATTGTCGTTTAACTTTAAATATAGATAACAAAGTAATCCAAGACGATGGTGAAATAGCTGAAACTTTCAACAAGTTCTTTGCAAATGTTCCTATAGTAACTACTAGTTCCCTAAATTCATCTCCCACAGACGCCGAATTATTACTGAAATTAAATGTTTCTAAGTGCGGCACTAGCTTTAGTTTTTGTTCTATCACGCCTTTTGAAATAATTAAGACATTTAAAAGTTTGAATTCCAAAAAGACTGGTGATTTATGGGATATATCAGTGAAAGTACTTCACGATATTATTGACATAATTGCCCCTTACTTAGCTGACATTTTTAACAGTTGTATTAAGAGCGGTGTATTCCCGGATCTCATGAAATATAGTAAAGTTATTCCATTATTTAAAGGTGGTGATATTAGTGACCCTACTAACTTCAGACCGATCTCTATCTTGCCAGCCCTCAGCAAAATTTTCGAAAAAATTATGCTGAATCAAATAGTCGCTTACTTTAATCTTAATAATATTCTACATGGTGAGCAATATGGCTTCACCAAAGGTCGTTCAACCACTGATGCTGGTGTTGCACTTCTTAGACATATTTATAGAGCGTGGGAAAACGCTCACGACATGATAGGTGTATTCTGCGACCTATCCAAGGCATTCGATTGTGTACAACACGAAACCTTATTAGTTAAATTAAACTATTACGGTGTCAAAGGTAGGGCACTCGACCTAATCAAATCATATCTTTGTCAACGGATTCAAAAAGTCGAAGTAAATGGGGTCAGATCTTCCGGTTCTCCAGTACTAATGGGCGTCCCACAGGGTTCAATCCTAGGACCATTTCTATTCTTAGTATATATTAATGATTTACCAAATTTAGTAAAGAATACGTGTGATATTGTACTGTTCGCTGATGACACATCTCTTTTGTTTGAAGTCGACAGAGCCAAAACGAATTATGAAGATGTAAACAGTGCACTTGATCAGGTATTGAAATGGTTTAATGTAAATAACTTAGTTTTAAATGCCAAAAAAACTAAATGTATTAAATTCACTTTACCAAACGTCAAACCTGTTGATACAAAGGTCATGGTAAATGGTGAAACTTTGGAAATAGTAGATTCTGTAGTATTTCTAGGTGTAACCCTTGATAATAAACTTCAGTGGGGCCCACACATATCCAAGTTATCAGGAAAACTCAGCTCCGCAGCTTATGCAATTAGAAAAATTAGACAGTTCACCGACATAGAAACAGCTCGACTTGTATATTTTTCTTATTTTCATAGCGTTATGTCCTATGCTATTTTAATTTGGGGCAAAGCTGCTGATATAGACTCTATATTTACACTACAGAAAAGGGCTATACGATCTATATATAATTTGGGACCGCGAGAATCGTTAAGGGAAAAATTTAAATCAATTGGAATTTTGACAGTGGCCTCACAGTATATTTTAGCTAACTTATTATTTGTGCATCAAAACATTGGATCGTTTCAAAGGAAATGTGATGTGCATAACGTAAACACAAGACACAAACATAAAATTGTAGTGCCTGCGCATCGCCTACAAAAAGTGCATGGCTCATTTTTAGGACAGAGCACACGCTTCTATAATAAATTACCAACAAAAATTGTAAACTTGCCCTTCAACAAATTTAAAGAAACAATTAAATCAGTTTTGCTTGAAAAAGGATATTATACTGTAAGTGATTATATTTGTGATAAGGGAGCCTGGGATGTACCTGATAATTAATCTTAATTTTGCTTTGACTGGCTGGAATTTGCCATGCTCACATATATTTGTACTATATTTTTAGTTTTTAGTTTTTATTTTTGACAATTGAGCATTAGAACTGTGTCCATGGGCTTATAGTTGCTTGAACAATTTATTTTGTATTTTTAAAACTGTATAATATTCTTTAAAAGAGTAATTACTGAGTTTCTTGCCAGGTTCTTCTCAGTAAAATCAACCTTCCGAACCTGGCGGTAGCATGTATAATCCTGTGTAATTGTGTCATTCTGACGATTTGAAAGTACTTTGTATGAAGTCTAATCGAATAAAGATATATTTGATTTTGATTTTGATTTTGATTTTGATTTTACTGAGAAGAACCTGGCAAGAAACTCAGTAATTACTCTTTTAAAGAATATTATACAGTTTTAAAAATACAAAATAAATCGTTCAAGCAACTATAAGCCCATGGACACAGTTCTAATGCTCAATTGTATAAATAATGAAGCACAGTTTGTTGATAAATAAGCTAATTTTATATTTGTTTGTAAAAAAGTATGAAATAATGTGTCACGATAATGGCGGCAAGAAGTGAAGAGGGAGCGTGCCCATAGACAACAGGCAGTAGTGAGGCGATTACATTTTAGTGACTTATTGTTAACTAACCACAGATGTTCAATATATATATTGAACAATTTAATTGTTTTTTTGTTTGTTTGTTTGCATCGAATAGGCCCCGAAACTACATTACCGATCTTGAAAATTCTTTCAGCAATGGATAGCTACATCATCAGCGAGTAACATAGGCTATATTTTATCCCCGTACTCCCACGGGAACGGGAACTACGCGGGTGAAACCACGTGGCGTCCGCTAGTATTATAATAATCGCATGCACACAGTTCCAATAAATTTTTATTTTTAATTTTGCAGAGTAATTGCAGCTGTTGTCCTCAGTGTCACCCTGCACAGCCTGGCTGGGACATCAGCTTACAACACCGCTTCTGGGCACCTGGTAACTATCTATATCTATCTATACATCTATACTGATAATTAAAATGGAAGTGTCTGTTTGTAATTCCAAAATAACACTTATTCACTAAATGCATATGAAAGTATACACGCTACTGTCACTAAAAAACCAAGTTTTAATAATTTTCTCTGTCTGTCTGGCTGTCTGTCTGTCTGTTTGTTCCGGGTAATCTCTGAAACGGCTGGACGGATTTTAACGGTACTTCACTGGCAGGTAGCTGATGTTTCAAGGAGTAACTTAGGCTACTTTTATTTATTAAAAATATTAGGGTTCCGCGACAATAAGGATGATTGAGTGGCTGAATGATTGAATGAATTAATGTTTTAGAGACTGAATGAATTATATAATGATTCTATGAATGCATCATTCAGGTAATAACTGAATGATTAACTAGATGAATTAATGTTCAACAAAATAACAATAAAAAAAAAATATTTATACAGTTTATAAGACTTTAACCACATTGAATGAATTTACTATGTACTTGAAACTGGAACTAGTTTAAAGTGGTCTTGGCACTCAAACTCAAACTCAAATATATCTTTATTCGATTAGACTTTATACAAAGTACTTTCAAATCGTCAGAATGTCACAATTACACAGGATTATACATGCTACCGCCAGGTTCGGTAGGTTGCTTTTACTGAGATGAACCTGGCAAGGAACTCAGTAATTACTCTTTTAAAGAATATTATACAGTTTTAAAAATACAAAACAAATCACTCAAGCATAGTATACCTCAATATTTTCCCAATTTCAGGTCGAATAGGGAACCTGTATTCCCCCAACCCAGGCACAGGGAGGAAAACATCTGCCTGGAGCTGGTTTCCCTGGCCCAGGAGTAACAGTCAAAAGTAAGTTCGTTTTGAAATCACTATGGGTTCTTGAAATAGAAACGGTGAAAAGAATATGGTTTAAAATTATGAGTCCATCGCTTCTCAGGCACAATACACACGTAGAATTTGACTTCTACTTAGATATATGCAGGTGTCCTCACGATGGTAAGGTTCGAATCCCAGCGGGGCCTGTACCAATGAGATTTTCTCAAAAATGTATGAGCAGTGATTTCTCACCACGTGCTTTACGGTGAAGGAAAACATTGTGAGGCAACATTGTAAAGCATATGTCTGAGAAGTAATTCAAAGACGTATGTATAGTGGCTGAGACGGCGATGGACTCACCATCTGTCACGTTGGCACTTAATCATCTTGTGTGAACAGTGAATATTACAACTAGGGGTAGGCCCTTTGGGGAATACAGACGTGGCTATGTGTTTGATGTATTCTTCTTATAGTTATTGTATCATTAGTTCTAGGTGTCAAATGGGTGGAGTTCCTCAGTCTGGAGACAGTGCATATGGGTTCTGCGACACTGACGCCCCACCTCACCCTGCTCAGGCGCAGAACTACGATGAAAGGTACATTAAGTGTGTCATTTTTACGCCGTCACGAGTTCTGAGCGCTTAGCGAAATTAGTAGGGGTGACTGCGCATGTGTTTAATTTGCCCCATACAGATAGACTCATAAAATAACCACTGCGTATTCAACATCAGCGCTCATAGTTCGTGACGGGGCCTGTACCAGCTATCCAACTAGATTTAATTATTGATAACATATTTTTAAATAAAAGTAACTTTATTTACTCCTTCTAGCATCAGCTATCTACCAGTGAAAGTCCCAAATAAATCTGTTCAGCCGTTTCGGAGATTAGCCGGAACAAACAGACAGAAAGACAGACAGAAAGACAGACAGACACACAGACAGAGAGTATGAAATATTGCTTTTTAAGTCAGTAGGTACCATTTATGCATTTAGTGAAATTTTAGATTTACAAACAGACACTTCATTTTTATTTATCTAACTAGCTGTGCCCCGCGGTTTCACCCGCGTAGATTTAGTTTCTTCCTTATTGTCGCGGAACCCTAATATTTTTAATAAATAAATGTAGCCTAAGTTACTCCTTGATATATCAGCTACCTGCCAGTGAAAGTCCCGTTAAAATCGGTCCAGCCGTTTCAGAGATTACCCGGAACAAACAGACAGATAGACAGACAGACAGAGAAACATTTTAAAACTTGGTTTTCTTGTGTCAGTAGCGTGTATACTTTCATATGCATTTAGTGAAAAGCTGTTATTCTGGAATTACAAACAGACACTTCAATTTTATTTATATTTATGAATATATTAAAAATGCTTTTCCTCCCTAGGTTCCCAGGCTTCAACCAGTACCGCCAAGGTCAGCAGCAGTTCCAAAGCCAGCTAGGGTTCAGTGGTGAAGGGTTCTCCGAGGCTGGTGGCAGCGTGGACGCTCAGACTGGAGTGTGGGGACCACCACCGCCTTACAGTCCTCAGGGACGCAGTGGGAGCAGGTAATTTACCCGCGTGGTTTTAGTTTGCTTTATTTCACGGAACCCTAATATATTTTCTAAATAAAAGTATAAGCCTAAGTTACTCCTTGAAACATTAGCTACCTACCAGTGAAAGTCCCGTTAAAATCGGTCCAGCCGTTTCAGAGATTACCTGGAACAAACAGACAGTCAGACAGACTGAGAATTTTGAAAAAAAATGGTTTACCTATATCAGTACCGTGTATACTTTCGTATGCATTTAGTCAAAAGGTGTAATTTTGAAATTACAAACAGACACTTCAATTTTATTTATCTGTATAGATTCACCCAAAGAATGTCACTAAAACTATTCGAATTACCTTACAAAATGAAGAAAACTGGCATCTTTATGTGTTCCCCTAGATCAATCAGCGTGTGTAAAAAAAAAATTATATTAATTTTATTTCTCTTGCCACCCCTAGACATCACCTCCACCAAGACCCAGCAGCGGCAACCCTACTACACCATCACCACATCGACGTCCACAACTCTATGACCGACCACCATACTTGCGCAAGAACATCGTACCTAATCAACAACATACAAGACTTACGCATGAACCCAGACCTGGCTAGAATGAACCCAGAACTAGCAAGAATAAACCCAGAACTAGCAAGAATTAATCCAGAACTAGCAAGAATGAACCCAGAATTGGCAAGAATGAACCCAGAGTTAGCAAGAATTAACCCAGAATTGGCAAGAATTAATCCAGAATTAGTCAGAATGAACTCGGATATGGCGCGACATCCCGAATTTGCCAGACTTAATCCGGAGCTAGCGAGAATGAATCCAGAGCTAGCGCGAATAAATCCAGAACTAGCAAGAATCAATCCGGATTTGGCTTACCCTGCTGATGTGAATGAATTGGCGAGAATGCAAGAATTAAGTCACTTGCCTGACGCAAGATTTAGTACCTTAAGAGGGCATTTGGTACCTTATAGGTCCTGCCAAAGGGCTATAGGGATGAGTGCTGGTAATATACACAGGGATTGTAGGGACGATGGAGTTGTTATTGAGTGCTTGCATCAGAAGTCTGCTAGTAAAGGTAGGTTTCATTCATTTTATATCGTCATTCATACGTTCGTTCACTTTTTAGCGTCATTCATGCGTTCGTTCGTTTTTTAGCGTCATTCATACGTTTGTAAATTTTTTAGCGTCATTCTTGCATTTGTTCATTTTTAGCGTTATTCATGCGTTTGTTCATTTTTTAGCTCAGTAAAAGCAACCTTCTGAACAAATCAAATCAAATCAAAAAGTTTTATTCAACATAAGGGACACTTGGAACACTTATTGAACGTCATTTCTCTTACGCTAACATAGGTTAATTTACTACCGTTTCCAAATGTAAGCCTGTCAGGAGAAGAAACGGCGAAACAAACTCCCCGGTTTTTTTTTTACATGTGTCCCTTCTATATACATAGGGTTGTTTAAGTACATTTCAATGGAAGAGTGAGCAACTCATTGCCATGTTTGGCTATCATCAATATACTCACACTATAATATGCTTTTTCACAAAGTTTCTGTTTGATGCTTGCCTTAAAACTTAAAAATGGTAGTTCACACATTTTTAATGGTAGTTTATTGAAAAGGCGTATACTTTGCCCCACAAAAGAGTTACTAGTTTTGTGCAGTCTAGTCACAGGGACACGGAGTTTATCCCTCTTGCTGAACCTGGCTGTAGCGCGTATAATCCTGTGTAATTGTGTCGTTCTGAAGATTTGCAAGTACTTTACTAAAAGTCTAATTAAAAAGGTATTTTCAATTAAATTTAATTGAATGATGTAATGAAATATACATGATGTCAGCTGAGTTTCTTGCCGGTTCTTCTCAGAAGGCTAGTCTCCTAACCGGTAGTCAATTCTTTGACGTTTATAAGTGCCTAAAATTAGTAATTCATTTTCATTGTGCACCCTAATAATGGAATCTCTTTAGTTTCAGATCAAAGCACGGACTCCTGTCAGAAACAGGGCAAGGAGAACTTGGGCTTCCAGAATGATAAGCATTCACCTATAAGGTAAATTAATACTTACTTACATACTAGCTTTACCCACTAGGGCGTGACACGTCAGATATATCGCACAATAATTACGTTTTCTTTACTCTATTGATGATCTCATCTGACATCAGTGGCGTCCATTGCATATAAGCAGGTAAGCAGAAGTTACAATTTGTGATCACTCAATACACTCGTGTCGTGTGTGTGTCTTTACCAAAACGTATGTACCTACGCCGCGTCACATAGGTATTTACTTAACCTGCCTACCTACCTACTTATTGTTTATGCCTACCCCTCTGAAAATCCAATGCACGCCCCTGTCTGACATCTGAGGGCCTAGTGCGAGTTTTTCACTGCCGCCGTCACAAGTCACCGCGTCGACGTAAACGCAGATTTGTATAGGATCGGAACAGCGCCTCTGTCGGCCTAAACATGACACTATTGTGAGCCCATACTAATCTGCGTTTACGTCGACGCGATCACTTATGGCGGCGATTTTAAGAACACTCGCACTAGGGACTCGGACAAGACACTTTTCCCAAGTATGATATTACTAGCGACCCTTTCACTTCAGTAACGATTTTAGAACTATTACAAAACGATGATTTTTATCTACGTTTTATAAATATACATACATATGCTCTCCCCTGTATTCCCGAAGGGGTAGGCAGAGGTGTTGTAGTAACAACACACACATTTCACACAAGATGATTAAGCAGCAACGTGACAGATGGTGAGTCCATCGCCGTCTCAGCCACTATACATACGTGTTTGAATTACTTCTCAGACATATGCAGGTTTCCTCACGATGTTTTCCTTCACCGTAAAGCACGTTTTTAGAAAAACTAATTAGTATAAGCCGCTGGTATTCAAACTTGCGGCGAAGCACTACTATAATTATGGTTATATCCAATATATATAATTCTAGTGTCGCGGTGTTTCTGATGCAATTCTTCGGAGGTGGCTGGATTTTTATGAAATTTTGTGTGCATATCAAGCAGGTCTTCATACAATCTATACAGATAAATGAAATTGAAGTGTCTGTTTGTAATTAAAAAAATACAGCTTTTCACTAAATGCATATGAAAGTATACACGCTACTGACACTAAAAAACCAAGTTTTAAAATTTTTCTCTGTCTGTCTGTTTGTTCCGGGTAATCTCTGAAACGACTGCATGGATTTAAACGAGACTCGCTGATAGGTAGCTGATGTTTCAAGGAGTAACTTTTACTTTAATTTATCAAAAATATTAGGGTTCTGCGACAATAAGGATGAAACTAAATCTACGCGGGTGAAACCGCGGGGCACAGCTGCACAGCTAGTAAATAATAATAATTTTCATTTTCGTAATATCATTTTCATAATATGATATTAAATCATCGCAGGTCATCGATGCAGGACTGCCACCGTGTTGTAAACCAAAACGCTGAGTCTGAAGTGTACTTCGCTGATGTATCAAGTTGCTGTAATGTTTCAGTTAAGGTGAGTGTATTTTTCATGTTAGCCAAACTTTCAGTGCATAAATTCATATTCAAAATAGCTTTCAATATTAATTTATGCATGAATGATATAATTATACAGGATTATACGTGCTACCGTCAGGGGCCTTTAGGTCTAAAAAGGCCACTTTGGGAGAATCATAATGTGGTCCGAATATGATTCATCACCGACATGACAAAATGGTCACTTAAGTGCAATTCATATTTATGATTCACGAATGATTACAGTAATTGTAGATGTTAGTCCCTATGTAACTTTTTATGATTCTGCTATTTGTCACAAAATCAATTCATATTTTGTGGAGCATTTTATGAATCTTCATAGGAAAGTGTCAAACAGGTGAATTGCGAAATATGAATCATTCCTGAATCATATTCGGATCACATTATGATTTTTCCAAAGTGGCCGTTTTAGACCTACTTACCATGTGCTCTTATTGCCATGATAGTTTCACTCATTTATGAGACAGATGTATGTGACGTGCATACATCTGTCAGTCGCACAACTGAATTAACATTGCAATAAGAGCTCATGGTTGGGCCCCTGGTTCGGAAGGTTGCTTTTACTGAGAAGAACTTGTAACTCTTTTCAAAAATAATTTAACTATTTGAGTGTTACAAAATAAATCACATGAGGAATGTAAGTCCATCATGGACACAGTTCCAATGTACAAATGTCGATAAAAAAAGTTAGATCAACTGAGATGATCAGTGGCCCAACAAGCTCTTATTGCAATGATAATTCAGTTGTGCGACAGTGACAGATGTATACACGTCACATACATCTGTCCCATAAATGAGTGAAACTATCATGGCAATAAGAGCTCATGGTAAAGCCCCAGCCCCCACAAGCAGCACCTTTTCACAAGTATGACGTGAATGTACGCAACTTCGAATATTTACGAGAAAAAATGATGTTAACAAAACGCTTTTTGTTAAACATATTGTAATATGTATGTAGTTCTCCCTGCATGCTTGATGCAGGCCAGCTTTATATTATCTCCTGTCAGAGGTGGTGAACTGGTAGAAAATGAAAATGATTTATTCAGTTTAGGCCCTGGTAAGGCACTTATGAATGTCAAGGAATTTACCACCGGCTCGGAAAGTAGCCTTCTGAGAAAAACCGGCAAGAATATGATTTTTTTTTTTTTGAAATAACCACACATTTTAATAAAACTTAATTATATATACAAAGCATTAAGTTGACCATTGCACGTTTAAATTGTGCATGAATATTAAATAACTATACATAAATAAATAATGTTATTCCAGGCGGACTGCTGTCTGAACCCCAACGTGTCAGCTCTGGTGGGTACTATAGAGAACCATCCCGAATCCACCTCCGAATCAGACACATCATTCACGCTGACGCGACAGCAGCGCCCTCAGCCCCAAGTCGGGTCCAAACGGAGACCAAGACAGGACAAACACAAGGACAAGAGAATCCGGAGTGATATAGAACTGAACCATTCAAGAATCGAACGAATGAACGAGAGTCGAGTGAGCGAAAGGGAGCCCAGATGTATGAATGAACGGTGCGAACGAAACGAGTCTAGAGACCGCCTGAATGACGGGTTGAATGATACACGACTGAGTGAAAGAATGAGTGATTCACGAGTAGGTGATCGGTTGAATGAAAGATTGAGCGACAGGATCTGCGATCGAATGAATGAAACTCGTATGAGCGAGCGGATGAGTGATAGAATGAATGAACAGAGACTCAATGATTCTAGGATTTCCGATCGAATGAATGAGTCGAGAATCTCAGACCGAATGAACGAGACTAGAATGAGTGAGCGTTTGAGCGATAGATTGAACGATTCGAGAATCAGTGAACGTAATGATCCTAGAATCATTGACCGAATGAATGAAACTCGCCTGAGTGAGCGAATGAGTGATCGTATAAACGATTCTAGAATAAGCGACAGTATAAACGACACTCGCTTATCGGACAGACTGAATGAATCGAGGTTGAACGACCGAATGAACGATTCAAGAATCTCAGACAGAATGAACGATGCAAGAATCTCGGAGCGTATGAACGATTCAAGAGTCTCAGATCGAATGAACGATTCTAGAATGCTAGACCGAATGAACGAAGCTCGTCACAGCGAACGCATGACCGAACGCGAACGAATGAATGAGCCTAGACTCGAACGAATGTCAGATTTGAATGCCAGCATTCGAATCGAGGGTAGTCCTAAAAGCGCGCACATGAGTCCTTTACGCAAACCAGAGTTTGAACCGAAGCCTGATTTTCTAATCTCGCCCTTATCACCTGGGACAGAAGAGTCAGTTGTGTCTGACGGGGACGGTGGAGAGCAATTGTATTGTAACTCCGGCTCGGAGTCTGATCGCGGACGTCAGGCGTATTGTAACTCAGCTGCTGGTTTGAGTAAGCAGTTGAAACCCAGCCACCATCATTGTTATAGTGACACTAACACTATGGATTCTGGCTGTCACTCTGGTGAGGACAAACAGTGAAGTGCGAGTTTTTCACAGCCGCCGTCACAAGTCACCGCGTCGACGTAAACGCAGATTTGTATAGGATCGGAACAGCGCCTCTGTCGGCCTAAACATGACACTATTGTGAGCCCATACAAATCTGCGTTTACGTCGACGCGGTGACTTGTGACGGCGATTTTAAGTAAACTCGCATTAGGCACTCATGCTGTATGCTTACCCTATTATTGGTACCATCATCGGTTAAAGCAAAGCGTATTAAAAACTTTTAAGCTTTGACGTTTCATTTTGGTACCGAAATTAAGTCCCGTCGTGAGTTATAAGCGCGTACCTTGAATGTGAAGTAGTAATTTTATATGTCTGTCTCTGTCTGTACGTATATTGATACAAACATGCACTATTTTCGCTGCGCGCTTAAACTCGTGACGACCCCTTGTTGAAATAAACGTATGTGGACGCATAAACGCGTTTGAATTAAGCTCGACTACATGTATTTGCGTCCTGGGGCCTAACCATGAGCTCTTATTGCCATGATAGTTTCACTCATTTATGAGACAGATGTATGTGACGTGCATACATCTGTCAGTCGCACAACTGAATTAACATTGCAATAAGAGCTCATGGTTGGGCCCCTGTGAAAGCGATTATGCGACGCTAATGTAAGCTTGTTCTGTGAACTTATATACGTTCTAACAGGGTAGTTAGATGTGGACGCATATAAGCGTTACATACGTATTTTTTTTGGGAATGTTATATATGACAGAAAATTTTATCAACGAAATCACGATACAGCGACAGTGTTAAATTTTCTGAAGTAGGATTATTTTAAGTACAAATAATACTTTGAAAAGTTAATTTTAATATTTCGTTACCCAAAAAAATGTTTTACTAAATTATAATTCAATATTTAGGAATAATAATCTATACATCTATACAGATAAATAAAATTGAAGTGTCTGTTTGTAATTCCAAAATTACAGCTTTTCACTAAATGCATATGAAAGTATACATGCTACTGACACTAAAAAACCAAGTTTTAAATTTTTCTTTTTTTTTTTTTTTTTTTGTTCCGGGTAATCTCTGAAACGGCTGGACGGATTTTAACGGGACTTTCACTGGTAGGTAGCTGATGTTTCAAGGAGTAACTAAGGCTACTTTTATTTATTAAATGTATTAGAGTTCCGCGACAGATAGGATGAAACTAAATCTACGCGGGTGAAACCGCGGGGCACAGCTAGTTTTAAATAAATTCACCATTTTGACTTTGAAATTAAAAGTTATTTTAATATAATACTTTAACGCTCTCTAAATGTAATACTGAGATTACTTGAATTTATTATTTTTATAAGTTAATTAACGTAAAATAATGGAATTACTAAATATGACAGTTGTCATCAGTGGCGTGCATTGCATATAAGCAGATAAGCTGCTTACAATTTGTGATGACTGAATACACGTGTGTCGTGTGCGTGTCTCTTTATGTTTGTGTGTGTGTCTATACCGAAACGTAAATATCGACGACACGCCACATTGGTATACGTACTTGACCTGCCTACCTACGTACTTATTGTTCATGCCTTGGTTGTCATAGATAAAAGTACTATGTATATTCTAAAAATTAATATTCATAGTTTTCAGATGTAACCCTTTTTTAATGGCCCTTGGCCTGTAGACAAAGTAACATTATCCTCACGCTTCGCTAGTAGAAACGATACAAAATGTACGGGAATGACATATGTCACGTGACTGATTTATGTCATTGCCATACGTTTTGTATCGTTTCTATTGGCGCAAGCGCGAGAGAATGCTACTTTGTCTAAGGCTACTACGTTTTGGATTTCGAAAAATTCTTCAAAAGTGTTCGGAATAGGGTTGGCGAAATGTCGATATCGATACTCTATATTCGTGATGTGAACTTATAGATGTGCCAAGTAGAAGTTTTTGTAATATGAATATTGTATGATGACCAAACTAACTTAACAGTAGCATAGATTTAGATACACGTTCGTGGATTTGATATTTCTCAACATTTTATGATGTAATACGACACAGTTTAGAAGTAACATCGCAGTTGTTTTTCGTCGGATAATCTATACATCTATACAGATAAATAAAATTGAAGTGTCTGTTTGTAACTGCAAAATAACAGTTTTTCTGTCTGTTTGTTCCGGCTAATCTCCGAAACGGCTGGACCGATTTTGACGGGACTTTAACTGGCAGAAAGCTAATTTTACAAGGAGTAACCTAGGCTACTTTGATTTAAAAATAACATTAGGGTTCCGCGGACCTCCCATGAAATTAAAACTACGCGGGTAAAACTTCTGGGCACAGCTAGTTACCGATAAACCTAGATTAAATAAATCTTTTAAACTGTGCCGTGTTATACATATGACAATAAGATTATATTTTGCTTATCTGCTGATAATTTCATAGCCAAAATACATTTGATTAAACTGGCAACACAGCCAGCAGGGATATATCCTGTATGTTTTTCTTGTTTCTTGCCAATGTTGCCATAATCAAGAATTTATATAGTATGGTAAATAATCTTCCGTATAAGAGCAATAAAATGTAAATAAATTGATTAATGTTAAATTTAGAATTTAAAATTGTAGTTGACATTTAATTTTTTGTGATGCAGTTATATTTTTTTCTTGATAATATAGTTATATTAATATTATTATTGCACCGTAAATAATAATAATGTATAATGTTACGTTGGTATCTGTAGTGCAACAATGGAGTTGTATTTTCTCAAATGTTTATTTATATGCGACTAAAAAAATATTCAAAAAACTAATAAATAGAAAATCATTGGTGTTTTTTTTTGAATATTTTTTTTAAGTAATTCTCAGCATTGAAATAATTGTATAGTTTTAATTTTATAATTATTAGATATAAGTTAGTTATTATTATTACTTACTGCACAATTACTTGTTTAATTATAACTAAATCGGTGTGTTTTCAATTTAATTCAATTCCAGTCTTAAATTGTATGTATTTAAGGTTGATAATTGTATGAATAGATATTGTAAAGGGTTTATTCTTAAAGTACTCGAACTGTGACTAAAATGATAATATTCCGTTTTTTTTCGTTCGTTTTCAAAAAGAAAATCATTCGTTCTTTTGTTCAAAAAAATCACCATTCGTCGTTCAATCATTGATTTAATCATTTTGTCTTCTTCATTCACTCTCATTCATTAATCATTTCATACATTGAAATTATAATATTCAGATTTTTTCATTTTATATTAAAAAAAGAATTCATTCGGTCGTTAAACAATGATTCGGTATATCGGTCAATCGAACACCATTCGTCGTTCATTCTCAAATTTATTTTTCTTTATTCATTCACTCGCATTCACTAATCATTTCATTCATTCGTCAATCCATAAAAAATTGCCAATACGTGCCGTCCCTTGCCTCGTACATTTTTGTTTTAAATATAATGTCATATACCAATTAATATGACATTCCGATATTGACATAAAATCACATAAAATGCTGCAAGTACACTCACACATTTACGCTACGACCCTGCGTACTCACGTGCAGTAGTTTGTACTTTAGCAGAGCGTGTGTGAACCCATCACCTTTACACACACATAGACTAAGATAGTCCTTGGTTTTAAAGACAATCCATCTTTCTCTGAGATATGGATTTAAAAAGACATGGATTTAAAAAGACATGGAATTAGGTTTAGACGGAGTTTGGTCTTGTCTTTGTTTAATGTGTTGTAAGGACACAGTTTAAATTTTAAATAAGAATGTTTTCGCCTTTGATCGTAAGGGTTGTGCTACCTTATTGACGTACACCTATTCGGCTTATAATCTCGTAGATGTGCATGTGTGCGTGCATTTTTAACTATAAGTTCCTCGATTCTTTACTGTAAAACTTATATTTACACGTTAATGAGGTGTGTGTAGGGGCGGATCCAGCTTTGGCGTCACAGCCAGAATGGGGTCACATAGTCGTTCGTTCCCAAACGTTTGCCATCATACAAAGTTATTATATTATATTAAATTAATTAAATATTGAAGGCATGTAGTTACATAAAATCTGTATGGTGACAAAATATATAAATAAAATCGTTATGTTCAATTAGTGGTTCACCTAAGTCCTGGAACCAGCTCAGGGGAGGTCATGACCCCCATGACACCCCCCCGCATCCGCCGTTGGGCGTGTGAGTGTACTGCAGTGCGTCGCGACTATGTCTCTTGGATACTGGAATTTACTTACTCATGAGATGTAACTACGTTACCTATTTTT